>CP025655.1:13883644-13908571 GCA_003576665.1 Ipomoea trifida | reverse complement strand
TGGTGAGTGATCCGTGGTTGGTTTCCCTTTTCGTTCTAAGTTTGTTGGAGTATTCTATTGAATATGTTACCTTGATTCTGAGTATTTATTCATACCTCTTAGTCCACTTGTTTGAGTCTATTATTTGACTGGTGGAATCCTTGATTATATTATTTGGAAGTTGGTTGGTGTTCATATCTGAGATGAACACTCTGAGTGATGGTTCTTGGGCTGAGTTGAGTATGAGTATGTGGTAGTGGATCTTTGAGTATTTCTTGGTGGTTGTTGGTATACTTGGAGTTTGTTGGGTGGACTATCTGTGCTATTGTTTGTATTTGGGTTGATTACCCCTGTGATTGGGTTCATTACCCCCGTGATTGGGTTGATTACATCCCTGTGATTGGACTGTCGGTCCTTGTGATTGGGCTATTGCCCCTGTGATTGGGTTCATTACTCCTGTGATTGGGTTCGCTACCCCTGTGATTGGGTCGATTCACCCCCGTGATTGGACTTCGGTCCCTGTGATTGGACTACGGTCCCTGTGATTGGGTTCATCACCCCTGTGATTGGGTTCATTACCCCTGTGTACTTGGTTTCTGATTGGGATTGGGTTTGATATGATGCTTGGTGTGAGATTTGGTGGTTGGTGTTGAGATTTCCTTTGGGTTCTTTGGTTTGAGTCCTTGTTTATCTTGTTGATATCTCGTTGTCCTCAACTATGATTGATTGTCCCTTATGATTGTGTTCAGTTGGTATCTGATTTGTGGATTCGTTATGTATCTATATTCCTTGTTGAATGTTGGCTTCGTTGGAAGAGTCTTGGTTGATGATTCGTTCAGTTATCATTGTTGAGTATCCGATTTGAACTATTGAACAGTTTGTTGGTGTTTATATTCTATATGGGTGTGTAAACCTATTTACAAACTTATGTATATCTATACTTCCTTGCGGGTGTGAATGGTGGTTACTTAGCAGTCTTTTGCTAATGGTTCTTTGTGTGTTTTCCAGGTTTGCCTTAAAGTCTTGCGTGAGCGCGATAGAGATACACCCGTATGAGGAGACTTAGATAGCGGTTATGTTTTAGACTTATGCTTTGGCCTGTGAGCCGTTTGAGACTTTATACACTCTAGATTAGTTTTTGGATATTGTTAAACATGCCTTAAGGATTATCGTTTATACAGTTCTGCTTTTATGGTTAGCCTGTGCATCTAGGCTGTGTTTTATACCTAGATGTGGCATGACGCCCCTTAGGTTTTAAATTCGCTTCCGCTTATGTTCTGTTTGGTTGAGTTAGGCAGCTGTTGTGTTGAGATTTTATCTATCTTAGCCTGTGTGAGGTTGGGGGTGTCACAACTACCTAATACCATACCAACTACAATAAATATTAAGATTTTTACAAAAGTGCAAATTAAACATTAACATTGATTGTCAACTATAAGAAACATGCATCTCCTATATAATTTTACATTGATATACTTTGAATTGCTTATTTAAATACAAACATTGAACATTAAATCAGTCTTGCAATGCGCATGTAAAACTAGTTATATAATATGTAATTATTGTATTAGGTTTTTTATTGTGTTTGATTATTATAAGGCCATCACCATTAAGGGGTTCTTTCACATTTTTTAAGAAAAAGAAGGTGATATGAAAGTGAGAGAAGGGAGAGAGAGAAAATGTGAGTACCTTGCAAGAGGACTGGATTTTGGTCGGCGCGCGTTAATAAGGCCTTTTTTTTTCTTTTCTGTTTTTCTGCCATTTGGTTTGTTATTATTTTTTTTCGTTTTTGCTTCCCCTTCCCTCCTAGGTGGAGCCTAAATATTTGTGCAAAAAACTTAACAATTGGAGTAGGCCTAAGATATTTTTGTTTAGGGATAAAGTACAAATAAGCCATCGTACTATTTGGGAAATAGCAATTAAGCCATCGAACTCGAATAATCTCCAAATCAGCCACCGGACTTTGAAAAAAATCGCAATTAAGTCATTGAAGCCGGAAAAAAGAGCAATTAACATTTTTAACAGGTTAACTTCAGGTTAAAGTACAAATAAGCCATTGAACTATCTAGGAAACATCAATTAAGCCATCGAACTCAAATAATTTCCAAATAAATCATTTTTTTTACTTTTTTTTTTTATGAGTTATGGTCAAGCATTTATTTAATTAAATGAAAAAAGTAAAAAATAAAAAATAAAAAAAGTTAATTCGCCTGGGGCGAATTAGTTTGCCTTTGGGAGAACTAATTCGCCCGGGAGACTTTTAATATTTTTTTTTAATTTTCTTAACTTTTTTTTCATTTGATTAAATAAATGCTTAGCCATAAGTCATAAAAAAAAGTAAAAAAAATAAAAATAAATAAGGATGGTCGGATAAAAAAGATTAAAAGTGGATTGTTACATATAAATTTATGATAGAATATGGAATTAACTCATAAAAAAAAAGTAAAAGAAGTGGCTTATTTGTGAGTTATTTGAGTTCGATGACTTAATTGATGTTTCCTAGATAGTTCAGTGACTTATTTGTACTTTAACCTGAAGTTAACCTGTTAAAAATGTTAATTGTTCTTTTTTTTTTTTTTTTTTCGGTTTCTATGGCTTAATTTCTCTTTTTTTTCCGAGTTCAGTGACTTATTTGGAGGTTATTCAAGTTCGATGGCTTAATTGTTGTTACCCAAATAGTACGATGACTTATTTGTACTTTATCCCGATTAGTTTATTAAGTACAGGATTTGTCAATTTACGGGTAGCTAATGAAAATAAAGTGAATGTTTTTCACTTTTATTTTTGAGTGATAAGTGACAAGGGTTTGCACTTTGCAAATAGGTAAACCTCGATGGGAGTCAAACTTGTAAGTTTATAGTTACCAAACTTGACTGGGATTGCTCCCATGGGGGACTTAATTTAATAAAGTTAGTTTAATTATATTATAATAATTCAGATTAGTTAGTCAAGTTTGTTCGGTATATTTCCTATTCTTCAGCATTTAGTTTATCATGGGCGTATTATCAATGCATTCCCCTATTGTTCTGTTATGTACTAATTATAACTGACATATATTTCTGATGAATAAACACTGCGTTATTTTTTCCCTTCGTCTATTACTTTTTTTTTTAAAAAGCAAAACAATTTTCAAAGCAAAACAAAGAAATACATACTATCATTAAGTCTTCCATTAGAACATTACAAATGAAAAGAGGACGGTGAAACGCTGACTCTTTGCAATTTGACTTTAAAATGGGCTTCTTTCTTAATTTACAGAGTTTTTTCCTTCTGATCTCTATCATTCCTGAGTATTTCTCTCTAGTCTCCACACACTATTGTAAATTTTTAAAATTTACTCTACAAAATATAAGCCTCCCATATATATATATATATATATATATAGATTTCTATTCAAATGTGGTCGCGCCTTCCCGTGCGACCGTGCGGTTTACACCACTCAATGTTACGAAATGCACCACAATGAAAATGCATTTCTTAATATGAAATGCATCATTCAATGTTATTTGTATGGTGCATTTCTTAATATTGAGTGGTGCATTTCTTAACATTAAGTGGTGTAAATCGCACGGCCGCACGGAAAAACACGACAACAGCTGAACATGACACTATATATATATATATATATATATATTCGATCGTGTATAGATAGGTGTCATGGCCTTGTTGGAATTTTGAAAACTGTACGTACTGTGATGATTATAATAAATATAATAAAACTTTGTAAACAAGTTAAGAAAAGAATATAATATGTTTTTGATTGAGTGCATCCAAAGTAGCAGCAACGGTAGAACCAACACAGTTCCATGTACTTGTACATACTAATCATTCACTAATTCCACTCATATCATTTAAATAATTATTACATTAATACTTATCTTTCTGACGATCGAAAACCGAGGTTCGGGGTTACTCGCTCTGCCGATTCTTCTCTTATTCAGTGTCGGAGCATGCTGTGTCAGAATGTCACGTTCAAGGGTTAAAAAAAAAAATTATTTTTAGGGATTTTTAGTTCAAGTTATACCGCATAATCAAGGAAATTTCAAAGTTTACATTTATATGTTTAGTTTATGTTATCTTAAATATTCTCTAAGGAATGCAGCATACCCTCTGCATATAATTTTTAAAGGAAATGTGATTTCTTTAGCTTTCTTAGATTATCTAAGATTATTTGGATATTTAAAAATTTTGTCATTATATATATATATATATATATATATATATATATATATATATATATATATATATATATATAGAGTCATGATCAGGTGCGGCTGTGCTCTCCCGTGCGGCCGTGCGGTTCACACCACTCAATGTTACGAAATACACCACTCAATGTTAAGAAATACACCACACAAATATGCACTGTGGTGTGTTTCATTGTGGTGTGTTTTTTAACATTGAGTGGTGTATTTCGTAACAGTGTGTGACCGCATGACCGCACGGGAGAGCACGGCCGCATTTGAACCAAAATATATATATATATATATATATATAATTAGATAATCTCATGAAGACTAGAATAAAGCTAAGGAATCACAGGAAGCCTAGAAAAGGGAGTCATAATTTGACTCAAATACATAGAGTCCTAATATTCTCCCTTGAACATAGGGTAAGCTAGTAACATGTAACTTGTCTCGGAAAGAAAATATAGGACCAGACAGAACTTTAGTAAAATGTCAGCAAGTTAAGCTTTGGTTGAAATAAAGTTCACTTGAATATCTCCTGAAGCAACTCTGTCTCTAACAAAGTGATAAGCAATCTCAACATGTTTGGTACGCTCATGAAAAATTGGATTTGCAAACATGTATGTAGCACCAAGATTGTCACACCATAACTTTGGAAGGGAAATATTGGGGACATTGATCTCCTGTAGTAAAGACAAAATCCAAATTACTTCAGCACAAACATCTGCTAATCTTTGTACTCAACTTCAGTAGAAGATCTAGCAACAGTTCTTCGTTTCTTACAGACCCAAGACACAAGATTTGACCCAAGAAATACAGCATAACCACTAGTTGACTTTTGGTCTTCAAGACAGCCAGCTCAATCAGAATCAGAAAAAGCATGCAAATCTCTAGATACTGGCTTTCTTATTCGCAGACCATAACTGATAGTTCCTGTAACATACTTCAAGACTCGTTTCAGTTATTCTTAATGTGAAACTGTAGGAGCATGCATATGTTGACAGTTGGTTGACTGCAAAGGATAGATCCAAGCGCGTGACTGTCAGATATTATAGTGCCCATGCCAAACTCCTATATTGGGTAGGATCCTCATACAAATCTACACTGAAAGGAATAGATTTTGAAACAGAAATAGGAGTAGATAATGTTTTGCATTCTGTCATTCCAGCACGTTTTAAAATATCAATCATATATCTCTTTTGCGAAAGTAGTATTCCACCATCACATTTAACTGTCTTAATACCTAGAAAGAAACCAGGTTCACCAAGATCCTTAATCTTAAAAGCAATAGACAACGTTGATAATAAACGGGTTACATGCAAGATCTGGATCATTCCCATCACAAGTATATCATCGACATATAACACAAACTTGTTAAAAGCGACGCGAGGCGCAGAGGAATCGCCTCGCCTGAGTAAGGCGCAGCTACATGAAGTAGCGCGCGCTTACTGCGCTTTCCGGCGAAGCGCGACGCTGCGAGAAGCGCAAATAAAGCGAGCTTTTTACTGTGAGGCGAGTCAACGGTCAGATTTTGAATTTAACCATTTAATAAAAAATAAAAAAAAAAAAAGACAAAACTCACGCGAAGAGTGCAAACGCCGAAACCCTTCTTCAGTCTTCACTTTCGGTCTTCAAAGTTCAGCCTCTCCCGGTCTCCTCTCATCTCACCCTCTCCCGGCCTCCTGATAAGTGCCAAAAACAGTCTAATTTCGGGTCATGTTTAGATAATACTTTAACGTCTCTACACCCAATTATGATCACTTTCATGGATAAAATCTCTAATTAACTTCTATTTGACAATTTCAGCTCGAGAAAAATATTTCGAATCATTTCCGAAGGACATAACAAAGTTATAGGCCAAAAGAAGCAACAAACAAAGAATTCATTAAGCAGGAAGCTACCACGTGCCCTCACACGCGTGTGAGCAGGCGTGGATTTCATCCAGAGAGCTCCCACGCAAGGCCACACGCGTGTGACAGGCGTGGGAGCAGACCAGTAGGGCAGCAGCGGAAATCTTATTTTTGAGCAGCTATTTAAACCCTTCTCTCTCATTTTTGGAGAGGACTCTCCCAACTTTCAGATCTGAATTTTCTTATCACTCCTTCCCCTTTGGGGAGGAAAAACACACTCAATTTCTATTACATTAATCTAGATCTTAGGATTGAAGATGGATTGAAGATGTAGACTCAACACCTCTTGGGTAACATACTCTTTTCATTGAATTGATAGAACTACATTTATTGATTGAAAGTAATCTTTATTTTATTGCTTTTATTTATGTTTATTACTGTAGAGTAGAGTAGTTGGGTGTGTGTGCCCTTGTTGATCTATGGATTGATGCTTATAATTTGATATTATGATCTTGGTGTTGTGGGAGTATGATTGGTGTTATGTATGGATGATGTTGTTCAATCTTTGCTCCTATTTCCGGCCGGGATAGGTAGTAAACTCATAGGAAGTGAGTGTGTGCGCGATAGCGGCCACTCATGAGCCTAGATCATCCATATCTCCGCTCTTAATACGAAAGGATGAGATCCGAGAGGAGTGGTAGGCAAGGTGTTTGATAAAATGCCTCAACCGAATGAGGATTGAGAGTTTGAGTGTGACGCCACTCAATACTAAGACTGTGACTCCCTAGATCAATCCTGAAACCCAATTCCAAGCTACCTACGATAATCAATCCTTTAGCTTAACTTTGGCATGCACCCCTTTCCTTTTACCTTTTGTATTTTCCATCTTATTTTACCTTCAAACCTTCACCCAACCATGAACAAAACTCCCATCCATTCTTGTAACTCTTACCTTTCAACCTCATAAATGCCAACATAGATTCGGTTCCCATTCGCCATCCTCGAGAGACACGACACTCGGGGAATCTTCCTCATTTTATCACTTCCACCCTTCCACATTCACTCACCACATACATACATCATGTCAAAATGGCGCCGTTGCCGGGGATGGCAAACGGTTTCGAATAGTGTTGACATCTCTGAAGTTGATTTTTAAGAGTTCTTGAATTGCTTTCTTTTTGTTTGTTTTATTTTCTTATTTTTGATCATTTGCTTGAAGGAGTGAGCTTACATTGCCTTGAATATCTTATGCTCACTTGCAACTACTTCTAGTTGCAAAATATTTGTTGTTGGTTAAGCTTTGTGCAGGAAATTTTCTTTAACAAATCATTTGAAGCTTACCAATGAGTGCTTATAAGTATCCCTATGGTTACCCATACCATGGAAGACCATATACAACAAATATTCCACCCAAACCTATAAACCTTACCCACATTATTATCCAAACCCTTATGAATACCCACCACCACAATATACATATCCACCTTACCCAAACACTTTCCCTTATTCCAGTTATGCA
Source organism: Ipomoea trifida (assembly GCA_003576665.1). NCBI lineage: Eukaryota > Viridiplantae > Streptophyta > Magnoliopsida > Solanales > Convolvulaceae > Ipomoea > Ipomoea trifida. The sequence goes on along the minus strand of CP025655.1, from coordinate 13,901,036 downwards.
CCATATCCGCATAATACCCCCTATGTGCTTACCCACGAAAGAATTGAGAAGCCTACATACCAAAATGGAGAGGAATCCATTAGTTCTATAGCTGAGAGTATTAACAACCGACTTATTCAAGTCATGAAGGAGATTGATCCTAGTTGTGAACCGGCATTACAGGCCACAATTCCTTCAATTGTTAAACCTCCACCTCATTATAACCCTCCATCAAATTATAATCCTGAGAGAAATAGGTATTCTCATTCTTACACTCATCCTAGCTATTCACCCCCACCTCAACAACATGATAAATATTTCCACGAAACACCACCCTTTGCTCAAAATTTCACCCAATCCATACCATATGAGAGACCATCTTGTGAGTATCTTCCTCCGGTCAATGATGAAATCCAAATCTTGAAGGATAAATTAGAAATGTTCATCCAAATGGCCAAGGAGGATACTATCAACTTAAGAAATGAAATTAGGAGTGAAATCAAGAAAAATCTCGCCACTCTTCACGAGGAAGGACTTCCACGGGACGAAATTGAAGCTAAGATGCTATCAATGTCGGAAGAGCTCATGAAAAGGATGCTACCACAAGCTAACAACTCATTCGTAGATGATCACCAGACAGTGGAAACCAACCCGCAAAGTAATGACGAGATGGACAGAATGGCTAATGATGAAGAGGTGTGTGTAAAAGAATCCACAGAACTTGACACCTCGGTGCTCCAAGGAGTTTCGACTCCTGAGTCGAACACACAACAATGGGGAGAGATTGAGAGTGAAGACGATGATCACATTGAAGTTGTGTGGGAAGACGAAAAACCCACACAAGGTAAGACTCTCACTCCAACTCTTATCAAAAGTTCTTATAATGTTTGTGAGGATGATTCCCTTGTACTTCATGATAATTTTGATAACTGTGATAAAGCTTCTTTTTGCTCATGGGAAAGGGATTCCTTACAATTTTGGGATGATTTGGGGAGTGAGGATGATATCGAGTTAATAGGGATCATAGAAGGAGAAAGGGAAAGAAGGGAAAGGATTGTCACCATTGACGATCCGAAAGAACAAGAGTGGAGAGAAAATGCTTTAGATGAAATAGATTGTGGAGAGAATGTTCACTTGGAGATCTTTAAGGAAAAGGTTGCAGGGGTAGCAACCTATAAGGAGACAGAAGAAGAGGGGTATATTATCTTCGAACATCCTGAAATAATACCCCGAGCTTACTTATCGTTGAATTTTATTTTCCTCTCTTTAGTTTCCGAATTCAAGGATATTTCCCATCTTCGAGCATACCTTGAAGCAAAAGTTCAAGGGACGCTTGGCAAAGTCCACAAGTCTGTGTGCTTAGATGGATAGCTGTGACACCCCAACTTTACACAAGCTGAGATAGATAAAAACTTAACGCAACAGCTGCTTATCTCAACCAAAACACAACATAGCGGAAGCGAATTTAAAACCTAAGGGGCGTCATGCCACATCTAGGTAAGATAACACAGCCTAGATGCACAGGCTAACCATAAGAACTGAACTGTAACTGCATAAACGATAATCCTCAAATCATGTTTCAAAATATCCAACAACTAGTCAAGAGTATAGGAAATCTCAAAGTGGCACACAGGCCCGAAACCAAAGTCTAAAAACATAAAGTCTAGTCTACGCATCCTCAGATAGGTGTACACTATCGCGCTCGCGCACAGACTTTAAGGCCAACCTGGAAAACACACAAAGAACCATTAGCAAAAGACTGCTAAGCAACCACCATTCACACCCGCAAGGAAGTATAGATATACATAAGCTTGTAAATAGGTTTATACACCCATATAGAATTTAAACACCAACAAACTGTTCAATAGTTCAAAACGGATACTCAACAACAATAAACTGAACGAATCATGAACCAAGACTCATCCAAATGAAGCCAATATTCAAAACAAAGGTATAAGACAACGAATCCATAACCAAGATACCAACTGAACAACAACCAAAAAGGAACCAACCAACCATAACGAGAACAACAAGATATCAACCGAATATACACAAGGAACTCATGAATATATAAACCAAGAAAGAACTCCCAACTCCAATCTCCAAACCCTCATACCAACCATACCAACCAAGTCAAACCCACAGTCAGAAGTCAGAAGTCAGAAGTCAGAAGTCAGAAGTCAGATGCACAGGGACCGAAGTCCAATCACAGGGGTAATGAACCCAATCACAGGGACCGAAGTCCAATCACAGGGATCGAAGTCCAATCACAGGGACCGAAGTCCAATCACAGGGACCTAAGTCCAATCACAGGGGTAATGAACCCAATCACAGGGATCGAAGTCCAATCACAGGGACCGAAGTCCAAAAGTCAGTAATAGCACAGTCAGATCACCCATCAACCTCCAAAGATACTCAATGATCCACCACTCCACACTCCTACTCAACTCAGCCCAAGAACCATCACTCAGAGTGCTCATCTCAGATATGAACACCAACCAACTCCCAATAATATAATCAAGGATTCATCCAACCAAATAATAGACTCATATAATGGACTAAGAGGTATGAATAAATACTCCAGAATCATGGTAAGATATCCAATAGAATACTCCAACAAACTCTAGAACAAAGGAGGGAACAAACAACGGATCACTCACCTCCACCAACCACTACCGCCTTACTCTTACGGAAGACCCCAGCGGGTTACATTATGCCACTAGAGTGCCCCGCAAGAGCAATTCCCACACACCGAATTAGACTCAGCTCAGAATACAAAGAAATGTTTCAGAATACACAAATCAGATCATACTACACCAAGATTTCATCTAACAGAGGCCAAATAACATGGAAATCCAAACCAACAAATGATCATATACGTCAATAGACAAAGGATCAAGACAAAAGTCCGTGAATCCATCAAACACAATCAATAATAGGCTAATAATCAAGGAATTTCAGGATTTCCAACACCAAATAATATCATATAGATTGAGAGTGTAAAAATAGATTTTGATGGACATAGTGGTTACCTTTGAAGCGTATTTAATCCAAAAGCGCTCACCAACCTTAGGCTCATCCCATAAGCTAGTTTATTGTAATGAACCTGAGAATTATAATCTAATATGATTACTAACTACAACCAAACGCTAATAAGAATACCGACATTCCTAATTGACCTATCATAGTTATTGCCCATAAACCATGCTTAATAGCTAATCGAGCTATAATCCTTTTTAATCACGAATGCGAGTCAAAACTTAAACTATACGCAAGCATAATAATATGGTCATAAGATAATAAGAATCTAATGGTCTAACTACTAGCAATAATACCTTAATACCATGAGCAAACCTAGTCATTAACTATCCACACAACCTACTAAAAATTCAAGCATAAAGAAAAATTTACCTTAAGATGTCTTGACAAGGGTTCGAACCCACACCCTCCAACTCAGCGCACAAGAGCCACACCGCTACACCACTTCGTCTTACGTTGTTAAGCTATGCCATCAACAGCTCAAAACCAGTCGTCACCGATCGGTGCTCACGCTTAACGGGGAAGGGAGTGCCGTTGCTGCCATCCGCCACCCTGCACCGCCGTCACTCTGCTTTGCTGGAAGCAGGGGTTGCCGATGCCGCTATCGTGGAGCTGCTACTGCGTCGAAGTGGCTACGCTGGAGAGCCCGCATCGACGAACGGGAGGGAGAGAGTGTGAACGTGGAAGCCGCTGGTCTCCGTTGCCGCAACTCGCCGCTGTTACGCACGTCGTAGGAAGCTGCTGATATGGGGATGTCGCACGGAAGAGAGCCACGGAAGAGCCAGCACCGCCGGAACCCACCGCTGCCGTTGCCATATGGAGTACGTTGGAAGTGAAGGTCGCGGCTACTCTTGCTTTGCCGTTCGTCGTCGGAAATGAAGAAGGTGCCGCCGAGGGACAGAGGACGAAGATCGGAGAGGAGAATGCAATCGCCGCCTGTGAAGAGCGAGGGATGCACCAGCCGCTACTTCACGCTGCTTCTTCACCGGAAGTCCTCGCCGACGTCAGCCGCTGCCAGCTCTGTTTGAGAGCTGTCGCCTTAAGAGAAGATCGGTCCCGTCGCTGCTGGCCGCTGGACTGCCGGAAGGAGCGACCAACGCCCGTACCTTGCCATCGTACGAAAGAGAGAGGGGCGAGAGATTGGAGGATGGTGACGCCGGTGGTCTTCATTGTTCTTGGCCGGTGGGTGATTTCGAGAGAGAGAGGGAGAGAAAAGCCGAGAGAGAGCAAGAAAGGAGAAAAGGCTGCTACCCAATATCATATACTATAAATACACTATGCTATAATTAGTAGATTTAGGTTTCCACTTTGGGTTTGGGCTAGATCATTTAGGAAAGGCTATACCATTGGGCTAGATTAATTGGGTCAAGGGTGATCATAATGTAATTATTGAACTTAGGGTAATTTTATTGGGTCCATAGCTTTATAATAAAATATATATAGTATGGGCTATTTAGAGAAGTTGGGTCAATTTAAAAGGTTGGGTCACTAACCATAGCTTATAATACATATAATTATATATTCATACATAATTATGGGCTTATAATATAACCTTAAGAAAATATAAATTATGTGGGCTCAGTAATAATGTTTATGTAGGAGATATACGTATATATATCTATAGAAATATTGGGCTATAGACTTTTATTATTAATCATAATAATAAATTTTATATAAGAGTATATAGTCCCAAGCCCATAGGAAATAATGATACTTATAATTATTTAAATAATTACTTAATAATAAATAACCCCTCATTTTAAATATTTATATTTAAAATAGTAATAGGGGAAAATGCGGGGTGTTACAATAGCATAATCCAAGTCTAGCTAAAGACTATAAACAAAGGCGCACTTGGGAGGCAGTCCCAACGTTATCCGTAGGACTTAGATTTTACTTTGTCGTCTCTTGTTTATTTTCCTTTTTAATAAATGTTATCTTTCGTATAGTTTTCTTTTGCTAACCAAGCAGATTGTCGATACCATGATGACCTTCAACGAATGTTTTTAGTCACTTAAGATGATATTTGGACTCAAAAGGGGATGAGCAAAAGGTTGAAGAAGGCAGATGAAACACGGTCCACGCCACTCACACACGTGTGAATAGGCGTGGAATTTCTCCAGAAAGCCGCCACGCCCGCTCACACGTGTGTGAGCCGGCGTGGGAATCTTCCAGAGGTAAGCCATGCCCACTCACACGCGTGTGAGTGGCGTGGACGGGCACCAGAAAAACTGCGTAAATAAGGCGCACATGTGCTCTAACCCTTGCCCATTTCTCATTTCACCTCAACCAAGAGCTAAGAACTTCTTCCAAGGTAAGACTAAGCTTCTCCAAAGTAATTTTTGGTGCAAATCTCTTGAATCTCCTTCCTAAGCTCTTCAAAAGGTAATATTCCTTCCCTCTATCTTCCTTTACAGATTTTGAGATCTATTTTCTTTGGAAGGCATATTTGTATGAATGTTGTGACATGATGATTTCTCATGATTGAAATTGTTTGAAAATAGATTCTAGGACTTGCTTGGAACCTATATTTACTATTGGATGATGAACATTGCATGATTTGAGAACTTCTTGATGTATAGATTGCAAACCCTAGGTAATATGGATATCTTTTTATTGCATGAAATTCAAGATGAAATGGGAAATAAGAAGTGTGAAATGAAGAAATTCGTTGTCTATTAGGCTTTGAGAATGATAATCCCCACATTTTGCTTGGACAATTTTAAAATGTTCATTGCTTTCTCATTTTTCAATTCCTAGCTAGCTAGAAGGAGAGGAAGAAATTGATATTGTATTGACCATTTTTGAATCTTACATGGTATTATCAGTATATGACGTGTTCATTCTCTTGAAAAGAAGCATGAATGAAATAATGCAATGGATGAATTCTATGTTATTTCTTATAAAATATATATCCATATATTGTTCAAATCTCGTTGATGGTATCTAGGCAATGTCTTCACACTCATCCACGGCTAATCAAGAAGAAATGAGGGCTAGGAAAGGAAAAGCCCCAATGGTGGAAACTGAGCTAACAGAGCCCAAAGAAGAAAGGAATGACAGAGTTGTAGAAAATAGAATATTCTTAACGGAAGAGCAGCAGAGACGTTTTGAATATGCGGTCTACCTTCCGATAGCCAGTTGGAAATTCATTGACTTAGCAACATTGAATCCCTTTCAATGTCGAAACTCGCTAGCATGTCTAATCCATCAACCCTTCTGGAGCAAAATTTTTGGATGGCGCCACTCAACTTATATACCTACCGTCTTTGAATTTGTGGCCACTTTGGAAGTTACAGGAAAAACTGGCGACCTGAAAAGCCCAACAATCAAGTTCAATCTCTTCAACGAACCTCATCATATCTCGGTCAACACTCTAGGAATTTTGCTTGGATTCTATACCAAGGAGGACCAAGAGAGCATATGGTACAAAGAACTTCCAATCGATTTTGGTGACTCCGAGACTCCGAGGGATTATTGGAAAAGGATCGCTAAACCAGGAGTCGAATGGAGTGGATCGAGGGTACTACAATCTCAACTCAGAAGAGATGACATTCGAATTATCCGTCGAATAATCGCTCAATCTTGGGAAGGACGCACATAGAACTTTGCAAAAGTCTACAGGACTGATTTGTTTGCACTTTGGAGCATGGACACAAGTACACCCGTAAACATGGGGGTGGTGTGTAAAAGATGGTTGAAGGCGCAACAGTCTAAGAAAGTTACTACTTTGTTCGTAGGACCTCTAGTGACTCAACTGTGCCTTAGTTTAGGGTATCAAGCAAGGATGGAGGAAACCAATAATGTTCTGGGAAGCGCAACTATGACTCCGTTGTCTATGACGGATTTATCTGAACTGAAAATTGGTCGGAACTTGCGAATGAGAACAGGAACAAGAGCAATTAAGAAAAGATTACCCAAGAAACCAAAGAAGAGAGTCGATCCATCATCTCCCTTCCCATTCTCAGAATCTCCCAAACCAAACACACCAAGAGAACAAACCCATACTCCTTCGGACAATCAACATCATTCTTCGCCAACCCTATCTCTGAATATCTCAATCTCCAACGATGCACCACCTTCAGACGACCCAAATGCTATCCCGTCACCATCATCACCTGCAGCTCCAGCACGCTATACAAAAGTCACTAATTGGGAGACAATGCAAAGATTTCAGTATGAGTTGCACATGGAACATGAAAACCTCTTGGAACAAAGGGACGCAAGACATTATGAACTCATCCAGGATCTGAGCATGCAAATTGCATTTCTGCGAGAAGAATTGGCAAGAAGAGGACCCAGCTCTGGATTTTGAGGAAATAGAAGACATTTGAGGAAATCTTGCCTTTGCAAGATATTTGAAGGGATAAATAACTTCTATTTTAACTATTGTCAATTTGCATGGAGACAATATTCTATCTTTATTTGTCTTTATTATGATTAGCGCTTTGTCTTTATTCTACTGCGTTTCGTCCAGCTAAGGACGTTAAATGTGGCACTCTTGAGAAGTACCCCAAATGTTGATCAAACGAGGTACAATTCTTACTTTCCATTTTTCATCTCTTATCTTTTATGTAATATTTTGTCTAGGAAAGGGATGGTCAATGCTACGGAAGGTATATTTTCTATTCTCATTTGAAAGAAGGATGGTTGTTCAATGTTTGGTATAACATTCTTATTCTTTTAGTTAATGAAAGATCTTTTTGGGTGTTAAAAATTAAAAAGTCTAGTCTGAGCCCAGGAAACACTTTTAAAGTGTGGAAAGGTGCTCCGTGTTAGTTAATTCTTTGACCCAGCTCTTTCTCCACCGTGCCTCATGGCGACATCGAGGACGATGTCAACTATTAAAGTGTGGAAAGAATGCTTTGCATTAGATAAGTAATCAGTTGAGCTGATAAGATGTTAGGATAAAAGAGAGTGTTGTTGTCTGCACTATCTAGGAAGACTCTTACTTTTACGCCAAAACAAATGTTTGAAATATGCCTGGAAGCTATCTGTGACACACACCACCATCAAAATTTGAAAAATTTCGTATGATTGCATGTCTTTCGTCTTCTATCTTAATGGGACCTTAGTCAAGGATCGCTCGAAGTGGGAGTGCGCACCCCTTAGGCTTTAGAAAGATAAAAATTGCGAAGCCCGGAAATGAACTAAAACTAGCAGGACACGGGGCAAAAGGAGAGCTTTAAAGTGAGCTTTGAGTGAAAATAATCCCTAATCCCTAGAAAAAGGCATGAGGGGTTGTTTTGGTGAAACGTGAATAAAGGCTTCAAAAAGGGCCACTCCCAGAGATAAAATTTGTGGAAAGCCTTCTCGCTAGGAAGTGTTCAACCATAGTCTTCGAATGCTATATCTGGAGTCGGTTGTCCACTTAAAATGTTCCTAGGAGAAGAGAAAATCGAGAGGAGGTGAGCCGCCTCGCTAGGATTCGGGCACCCATTGCACTGACCTTCAAAAATGCATGGATCTCCATGTGAAGTCGGGTAGCCCGATGACGTTATCTTAGGAGGTGAGAAAATAGAGCGATCGCCCAAGCCATGGCGATGAGAGGTCCGTGTCCCTGCCCTCACTTAATTTTCAGTACAGGGGCTTTGGCATATGGTTGGAAATTGTGGCTAGGATGTGCACATCGTTCCCACTAGTGAGATCGGCTTTTAGGCCCCGATAAAATAGAAGACGATTTCCTAATAATTGCATGATTTGAATAGTGTGATTGTTATTTTTGAAACCTACACTTAAAAAGCATTTGCTTCCTCAGTATGTTCCTTGCATTTGTCTGACCTAAACTTAATAGTCTTGATAGATAGTGAAGAGAATTTCACCCACTCCATTCCGACACACCTGATCACAAGTTTTTGATTACTCTATCTTCTTTCCACTGTTCTTGGCACTTAGATGTTTAGGACTTGATAGTATGCTTACTTGAGGACAAGCAAGATCTAAAGTGTGGAAAATTTGATAAGTGCCAAAAATAGTCTAATTTCGGGTCATGTTTAGATAATACTTTAATGTCTCTACACCCAATTATGATCACTTTCATGGATAAAATCTCTAATTAACTTCTATTTGACAATTTCAGCTCAAGAAAAATATTTCAAATCATTTCTGAAGGACATAACAAAGTTATAGGCCAAAAGAAGCAACAAACAAAGAATTCATCAAGCAGGAAGCTGCCACGTGCCCTCACACGCGTGTGAGCAGGCGTGGATTTCATCCAGAGAGCTCCCATGCAAGGCCACACGCGTGTGACAGGCGTGGGAGCAGACCAGTAGGGCAGCAGCGGAAATCTGATTTTTGAGCAGCTATTTAAACCCTTCTCTCTCATTTTTGGAGAGGACTCTCCCAACTTTCAGATCTGAATTTTCTTATCACTCCTTCCCCTTTGGGGAGGAAAAACACATTCAATTTCTATTAGATTAATCTAGATCTTAGGATTGAAGATGGATTGAAGATGTAGACTCAACACCTCTTGGGTAACATACACTTTTCATTGAATTGATAGAACTAGATTTATTGATTGAAAGTAATCTTTATTTTATTGCTTTTATTTATGTTTATTATGGTAGAGTAGAGTAGTTGGGTGTGTGTGCCCTTGTTGATCTATGGATTGATGCTTATAATTTGATATTATGATCTTAGCGTTGTGGGAGTATGATTGGTGTTATGTATGGATGATGTTGTTCAATCTTTGCTCATATTTTCGGCCGGGATAGGTAGTAAACCCATAGGAAGTGAGTGTGTGCGCGATAGCGGCCACTCATGAGCCTAGATCATCCATATCTCCGCTCTTAATCCGAAAGGATGAGATCCGAGAGGAGTGGTAGGCAAGGTGTTTGATAAAATGCCTCAACTGAATGAGGATTGAGAGTTTGAGTGTGACACCACTCAATACTAAGACCGTGACTCCCTAGATCAATCCTGAAACCCAATTCCAAGCTACCTACGATAATCAATCCTTTAGCTTAACTTTGGCATGCACCCCTTTCCTTTTACCTTTTGTATTTTCCATCTTATTTTACCTTCAAACCTTCACCCAACCATGAACAAAACTCCCATCCATTCTTGTAACTCTTACCTTTTAACCTCATAAATGCCAACATAGATTCGGTTCCCATTCGCCATCCTCGAGAGACACGACACTCGGGGAATCTTCCTCGTTTTATCACTTCCACCCTTCCACATTCACTCACCACATACATACATCATGTCACCTCCTCTCATCGCCCATCGCCGCTCATCGCCGCCGACCACCCTCCTCGCCGGATGACCTGCTTCTGCCCTCTGCCGAGTGCCGACACTGCGTAAGGTAAGTAGTCTGCTTCTTCTCGTTTTTCTTTTTCACCACTTATTAAGTGGTTAAGACTTAAGAGTTATATATATAATATACGAGTAAAGAGTTTGTGGATTTGTGGAGTCATTTGAGTGTGGAGTAGTGTGGAGTGTAGACATTTGGGCATTTGGCAGTGAATGAAGCTGCCAGGCAGCAGCTTGTTTCTTTTTTCTTTTTTTTTTTTTATTTTAAATAACTAAATTACTAAAATCTTAAATTCAAATATTCAATTATATTATTACATATTTACATTTTCGCATTAGTATATATTTAAAATTTTAAATTTATATGTTAGGAATTTGGGATTGGTTGGCAGTAGCAACTAGCAAATTGGGATTTTTATTTTTTTTTCTATTACCTCTTGTTTAATTAAATTGATGATTAATTGATCACTTCAATGCTTAATTGTTGAATATTTTGTAATTGTTTAGGTGGAAATTATCATTTATTATCATGTCAAATCCAAAAAATCAAGATCCTGGATGGGATCATGGAACACCGGTTTTGGATAAGGGCACTACACATGTGCGTTGCAAATATTGTGACAAAATAACCAAGGGTGGAATATATCGGCATAAATTGCATCTTGTTGGAGGGAATAGAAATGTTACGGGGTGTAAAAATTATCCCCAAATTGTTAGAGATGCAATGAAGGAATATATGTTAAATAAGAAGCAAAGAAAGGAGGAAGTGAGTTCAACGGCGACAATGGGGTCAATGGGTGTTCCTTCAAAGTTTGAATTTGATGAAGAAGGTGATGAAGATATGGATTTTCCGGAGATGGCGGGGAACCACGGAATAGGAATTAGTTTGGGATCTTCTAACCAATCCATTAAAGGCCCTATGGATTTGTATTTTAATAAAAAGGAGCACCAAAGTTTGAAAAGGTCAAAGGCGGTGAGAGTGTAACATTGGAGGCATGCAAGAAGGAGTTGAGGGAGAGAGCTATGGTGCAATTTTCACGGTGGATGTATGAGGCCGGACTACCATTTAATTGCGTTAAATACACTAAAGGCTTGCAAGGCTTTATTGAGTGTGTTGCACAACATGGGCCGGGAATGAAGCCACCTTCCTATCATGAAGTTAGAGTGCCTTATCTTAAGAAGGAGGTTGAGCATGTTAAGGAGTTATTCAAGCCACATGAGGTGGTTGTTCTTTGATGATGGACAAGTGGACAGATAGGAGAGGTCGCGCATTTATTAATGTCCTAGTTAATTGTTCACTTGGATCGTATTTCCTCGAGTCGGTAGATGTTAGCAAGGACACGGTGGATGCTAACAAAATGCTAGAGTTGTTTGAAACTTTTGTCAATCAAGTGGGGAAGGATAATGTTGTGCAAGTCATATCTGACAATGCTTCAAAGAATGTGAGAGCTGGTATGTTTAAATTTTAAAATTTTTGTTCTTGTATTCTTTTGCCTTTTATATTAATACTAGTTTTATGCGCGCATTGCGCGAATGGGTTAATGCTCAATGTTTATGTTTAAATAAATATTTGAAAGTATATCAATGCAAGATTATATAGGAAAAGTTTATACATGGGTAATTGAATGTCAAATTTTTTTATTTAAATATCTAACTCAAAGTATATGAATCCAAGATAATATAGAAAATTCATTATAATTATTACTAAAATAAATGTTTGCAACCTTGTAAAATCGATAGTCTAAATATTTGGTCTAAAAATGATAGTCTAAATAAATACTACTTTTAATTTGAATTTTTCTAAGTGTTCTTAATTCTCTTTTGAGTAGCATTGTTATTGTCTTCATCTTTACTATTTGTTCTCTTCTTTTTTGTTGGTAGTGTGTTATTTGCAATTCGGATATTGTTGGTAGCATAGATGACAACGTCATGCAATGAGATTATGATATAGGAGCTATGGACTTTTAGATGTTCTACTTCGGGTTCATTTGGTTCAACCATTATTGTTGAATGAGTTATTGTGGATAAAGAAATCCCTAGTTTAAGAAAAAAGATTAAATAAATTAATAAAAATTTGAAAATTTAAAATGTTATGTATTCCAATGATATTAAAAGGTAGTTTCTCGCTTCAATTTGCTGGGTAATGGGTTATTTGAGTACTTTCATTGTCAACAAATCCCCCAAATAGTTAATATGATTGGTTTCAAACTATTCTTTTTTTTTCATGGTATTAAAGAAATACATATGTATTATTTTTTGGTGTAACTATTAATTTATTTAATTCAATAAGAGTAAAATAGAGTGATTCTGCTTCAATTTGTTGGGTTATTATTTGAGTACTCTCTTTGTCAATCAATCCCCAAGTAGTTAATATAATTAGCTTCAAATAATTTAATAAAATTTTTTTCATAGAAATACTTGGTAACTAAATATATAACATTATTTTGTGCTATAACTTTGATATTTAATTACAAGATATTGTAAAAATAAGATAATGGATAATCTAATGAATATCAATTGATAAATTTGAATGTAAAGAATCTTTGCATGAGAGAAAATAAAGATAATATAACTAATAAAATTATTTCTCTTATTTAATTTAATTTTTTGATAATGAATAATTTTTTCAAATAAAGGTATTGTAGACACATAATCCTAAATTAAAGAAATACATACATACATATATATATATATATATATATATATATCATTTTTGTTGTAGCTACTAATTTATTTAATTTAATAAGAGTAAAATAGAGTGAGAAACTTAATTATGTCAAATTTGATTGAGATGAGGTTCGAACCTAAGACCTTTCTTATAGAAATTAATGGGTAAGTTAAAAGTTAACGGAATGTTAACGGAGAAGAGAATATTTAACAGAAAACTTAACGGATAATCATAAAAGTAAGGTTAAATTAGGTCTTTTATTAATAATATTAATCTAAATTATTTTAACCATCTATTGATTAAATAATTCATCTGAACCATCCATTTGATTAAATAATTTGACCACCATTTTTTCTACCCATTTTAGGCCTAACTCTCTTTGGCTCTTATTAGTATAGTAGATACTTTAAGATTTTTAAATGTTTAAATTTTAACTATTAATTATTGATATCATTTAGGCAAGGATTTAATGGAGGTGTCCCCGAGTTTGTATTGGACGCCATGCGCTGCTCATTGCATCAATTTGATGTTCAAAGACATCTTTGAGATTCGTCATTTTTCAATGGCATACAAGCATGCTTTGAAACTGTCGGTATACATCCATTCGAAGACAAAGCTGTTGAATTGGTGAGAAAGTATACTGGAAAGTGTGATTTGGTCAAGTTTGCTAAGACTCGATTTGCTACAGCATTCTTAACCTTCAAGAGGCTTCACGAGCAGAAGAACAATTTGAGAAAATTGTTCAACTCAGAAGAATTTCTCACTAGCTCTTACTTCAAAGAAGAGGCAGGAAAGGAGTGTTCTAGAATTGTACAAATGCCAAACTTTTGGAATACAATTCTAGAAGCACTTAAAATAGGCGGTCCAATGATTAGCACACTGCGGTTAGTTGATGGGGATGTTAAGCCATCAATGGGCTATATTTATCCTGCAATGGAGATCACAAAGCAAGCAATTGAAAAGGCTTTCAACAACAACTCTAGCAAGTACAAGAAGATCTTTGAAATCATAGATAGAAGGTGGAGTTCCCAGCTTCGTCAACCATTGCATGCAGCTGCCTACTACTTGAATCCTGATTACTTCCAGTATAGGAATGAGACACCGATTGCTCCATCAGTTCACTCGGGAAAAGTTGTTAATGGCTTTTATGAGTGTTTAGATAGGTTGGTTCCAGATCGTGATCTGCATGAGAAAATTACCGAGGAACTGACTACGTGGGAAGTTGGGACTGCTTATTTGGCATTGCAGTTGCCAAGAAGCAACGCGGTTCTAAAGCTACAGGTTCTTGCTTCTTAGACAATTTAGCTTACAATTTTTTTCTAATAAAAATATTGCAAAATGCAAACTTTGAATAATTTTCTAATTTTACAGTTGATTGGTGGACTTCTTTTGGGACCTCAGCTCCCCATTTGAAAGAATTTGCGATTAAGATCCTTAGTCTCACGAACTAGTGCATCGGGATGTGAACGGAATTGGAGTGTGTTTGAGCATGTAAGTTAGTCAATTTATTATTTTTAAGTTATTAATTACCAATTATAACAAATTTAAGCACTAATTCATTTTAAATATTTCAGTTGCATTCGAAAAGGAGGAGTCGCCTTGAACACATGCGCCTTAATGATTTGGTATTCATTAAGTATAATAGGGCATTGGGCGACGATGGGAAATGCGGGATACCATTGATCCAATTAGTTTGGATCACATTGATTTCGCTAATGAATGGTTGATAGGTGTCCAGAGGATGCTAATGATGAGTTGGCTTTTGAAGATGGGGATGGATTGACTTGGGGTGAAATTGCCAAATTTTCGGTGCAAATGAGAAGGTTGGGAGTTCATCAAGGTCTAAGAGAAAGGAAAAGGTTTCCGAGTATAGACTTGTGGATGAAGATGATGAAGAAGATGAAGAAGGATTTGAGGATGATGGAGTTATCAAATTTGACAATTTGGATTCGTGTGATGAAGAAGATGAGTTTGATATGGAGGATTGAATAACTTTGAAGGAATGAATAAATGAATCATTGACAATATGCTATATTTTGATGACAAAATGACTTAAGTGACCTTATTTTGATGACTAAAGTTTGTTTTATTAGGATGTTATGACTTCAGTTGTTCTTATTTAATGTTATTTTGCATTACTGTATGACTATTTAGAGTTTTTTATTATAATATATATGTATATATATACACATATTTCAAAGCGTCGCTTTTCATGAAAAAGCGACGCTTTGCTTTGCGCTTTCGCTTAAAGCAAAGCCCGGCCTCGTCGCTTTAGTGCGCTTTTTCGCTTTAAAAAGTGGGTACACATAAGCAGAATCTTGAGAAAAATAGACTAGAGACACATCTGTTTTTATGCTTGAAAGCCCACAGAGAGCAAAATTTTAAAGAGTTATTATGTCTTGAAGACGTTCGTCCAAAAGACGAGAAACTGGGATGTGGAATAACCAGATATAAATATCTTTGGAAAATGACTAGAATCTGGTTGACTTAAAAATTTCCATGAACTTTTATATATATGTGGAAGAAATTTATAAAAATATTTTAGTTGTCGACAACACAATTGTCTTTAAAATTGCTCATATTATATGACAATTTGGATCCAGATCGAGCTAGGCACTAGAAGCGTATTCTCAGTTTGCTATAAAAAGGAGAAATTAAGGCATAACTCAGTTTGCTAAAAGCGTATTCTCTTTATAATACGTGCACCATCGAATGATAACCCTATTGGTTACAAATGAGTGTTTGTACGAAAGAGAAACAAGAATGATGAGGTGGTATGATATAAAGCGAGTTTTATACCCAGTGGTTCACATGGAGATCCATAATTGATTTTAATCAAATATGTCTCCTATAATGGACGTCATTAAGTTCCACTACATAATTGGCATGATAATAAATTTAGATATGCAGTTCATGAACGATATGATCGCATAATTATGGGTCATTAGACGCTAATGTTTATTTGGAAAAATCTTGATGGATTATAATTCTTGGAATGAGAAGAGAAATAAAAATCGCAACTTGCTTGTTGTTGAATTACAAAAGCTTTACATAACTTGAAGTAGTAAGCAATTGGCTGAGTAATTTTCCTCCTAAAGTATGTGTTAGGAACATATTGTAATAGGTTTGATGATACCAAATGTAATTCACAATCCACTAAGTCTCGATAGATAGGAAATACTTGTAAGTTCGACAAGTAAACTAAGAGCAAAAATACAACCAGGTAATTGAGCAACTCAGAAAATATTTAAGCTTAAGGTAAACTTGTTTGAACATCTTAGAAGTTTCGTGTTGTAAGCTCATAGATAAATCAGAAGAAGACAGAGACATCACTGGAGAATAAGGGTCTACGAGACATCAACTAAGTCTCGAGACATAAGCAGAGTTCGAAAGATGAAATCTCTCGAGACATCAATCCAATTCGAGACATGGAAACGAGACATCAAGTAGTCGAGACATCAACATTGGTCTCGATGAACTGGTACTTCTCCAAAGGACTGAATGGTAGTCAACACGCATGGATAAAGTAATCTAAGTTTAGAGAAGAAGAATATCATGGAGATAAAATATTAAGGAGGTGCCGAAAGAATATTATGGAGCATAGAACAGCCGGAAGTGGATGCCACGTCAGAATTCCACAACAAACGGAATAGGAAGTGCACCAATCCAAGATCGTCTTATTCCCTAAAACGAGGATCAATGGGAATAAAAAGAGTAACTTTTGCCAAAAGTAGTAAGTGGGCATGGACTCAAGATAGTGGAATATGGGATATTCACTACAAGACAAAAACTCAAGTTACAAGACCACCACTCCATGAAACATGCTAAAAATATGCAAGTCCCATGATCGGCATGGGAGACAGATTTCAAACGGAATAATTTTCCCTCCACGGAATTATCTCAACTCTCTATATATAAGGACGTGAAGACACAAGTTCAAGAGGTTTGAGAATTCTAAGCTATCATAAGAGGTGTCTATTTCAAACGTTCAAAGTGCAAGTGCTTAATCTGGAATATCATTCTTGATATTCACAACTGCGAGAAAAACACATCTTAGTGTTTGAGAGAGTTACAAACCTTCAACTACTATACATCTAGAAGGTGACCAAAGCTGCTCTACAAGGAAGATCATCCAACGAAAGCTTTTGGTCAGATTGGAGATTGTTACACACAACCTGTGACAACCGAACAACCTTGCTTTGGAGAAGGCAAGAAGAGGCGGAGTAACCTGGAGCTGTCTTGTGAAGATCCTGAGGCTTGAGGCGGCTTGGTGATCAAAGCTCAAGTGCTCGAGAGGTGGAGTAACAAGAAGCGGGGCGAAAACCTGAGGCTTGAGGCGGGCTTCGTGATCAAAGCTCAAGCGCTCGATATTGTACTAAAAGGGAAGTTTTAGTTGCAATCCTTCTAGGGAGTTTATAGAGAAGAGTGGACGTAGGCGCGGAGTTGGCCGAA
>CP025655.1:13842230-13883619 GCA_003576665.1 Ipomoea trifida | reverse complement strand
TCGACATTCAATTACCCATGTATAAACTTCTCATATATAATCTTGCATTGATATACTTTCAAATATTTATTTAGATATAAACGTTGGGCATTAACCCATTCGCGCTATGCGCGTATAAAACTAGTATATATATATATATCATTTTTGTTGTAGCTACTAATTTATTTAATTTAATAAGAGTAAAATAGAGTGAGAAACTTAATTATGTCAAATTTGATTGAGATGAGGTTCGAACCTAAGACCTTTCTTATAGAAATTAATGGGTAAGTTAAAAGTTAACGGAATGTTAACGGAGAAGAGAATATTTAACAGAAAACTTAACGGATAATCATAAAAGTAAGGTTAAATTAGGTCATTTCTATTAATAATATTAATCTAAATTATCTTAACCATCTATTTGATTAAATAATTCATCTGAACCATCCATTTGATTAAATAATTTGACCGCCATTTTTTCTACCCATTTTAGGCCTAACTCTCTTTGGCTCTTATTAGTATAGTAGATACTTTAAGATTTTTAAATGTTTAAATTTTTAACTATTAATTATTGATATCATTTAGGCAAGGATTTAATGGAGGTGTCCCCGAGTTTGTATTGGACGCCATGCGCTGCTCATTGCATCAATTTGATGTTCAAAGACATCTTTGAGATTCGTCATTTTTCAATGGCGTACAAGCGTGCTTTGAAACTGTCGGTATACATCCATTCGAAGACAAAGCTGTTGAATTGGTTGAGAAAGTATACTGGAAAGTGTGATTTGGTCAAGTTTGCTAAGACTCGATTTGCTACAGCATTCTTAACCTTCAAGAGGCTTCACGAGCAGAAGAACAATTTGAGAAAATTGTTCAACTCAGAATAATTTCTCACTAGCTCTTACTTCAAAGAAGAGGCAGGAAAGGAGTGTTCTAGAATTGTACAAATGCCAAACTTTTGGAATACAATTCTAGAAGCACTTAAAATAGGCGGTCCAATGATTAGCACACTGCGGTTAGTTGATGGGGATGTTAAGCCATCAATGGGCTATATTTATCCTGCAATGGAGATCACAAAGCAAGCAATTGAAAAGGCTTTCAACAACAACTCTAGCAAGTACAAGAAGATCTTTGAAATCATAGATAGAAGGTGGAGTTCCCAGCTTCGTCAACCATTGCATGCAGCTGCCTACTACTTGAATCCTGATTACTTCCAGTATAGGAATGAGACACCGATTGCTCCATCAGTTCACTCGGGAAAAGTTGTTAATGGCTTTTATGAGTGTTTAGATAGGTTGGTTCCAGATCGTGATCTGCATGAGAAAATTACCGAGGAACTGACTACGTGGGAAGTTGGGACTGGCTTATTTGGCATTGCAGTTGCCAAGAAGCAACGCGGTTCTAAAGCTACAGGTTCTTGCTTCTTAGACAATTTAGCTTACAATTTTTTTCTAATAAAAATATTGCAAAATGCAAACTTTGAATAATTTTCTAATTTTACAGTTGATTGGTGGACTTCTTTTGGGACCTCAGCTCCCCATTTGAAAGAATTTGCGATTAAGATCCTTAGTCTCACGACTAGTGCATCGGGATGTGAACGAAATTGGAGTGTGTTTGAGCATGTAAGTTAGTCAATTTATTATTTTTAAGTTATTAATTACCAATTATAACAAATTTAAGCACTAATTCATTTTAAATATTTCAGTTGCATTCGAAAAGGAGGAGTCGCCTTGAACACATGCGCCTTAATGATTTGGTATTCATTAAGTATAATAGGGCATTGGGGCGACGATGGGAAATGTGGGATACCATTGATCCAATTAGTTTGGATCACATTGATTTCGCTAATGAATGGTTGACAGGTGTCCAGAGGATGCTAATGATGAGTTGGCTTTTGAAGATGGGGATGGATTGACTTGGGGTGAAATTGCCAAATTTTCGGGTGCAAATGAGAAGGTTGGGAGTTCATCAAGGTCTAAGAGAAAGGAAAAGGTTTCCGAGTATAGACTTGTGGATGAAGATGATGAAGAAGATGAAGAAGGATTTGAGGATGATGGAGTTATCAAATTTGACAATTTGGATTCGTGTGATGAAGAAGATGAGTTTGATATGGAGGATTGAATAACTTTGAAGGATTGAATAAATGAATCATTGACAATATGCTATATTTTGATGACAAAATGACTTAAGTGACCTTATTTTGATGACTAAAGTTTGTTTTATTAGGATGTTATGACTTCAGTTGTTCTTATTTAATGTTATTTTGCATTACTGTATGACTATTTAGAGTTTTTTATTATAATATATATGTATATATATACACATATTTCAAAGCGTCGCTTTTCATGAAAAAGCGACGCTTTGCTTTGCGCTTTCGCTTTAAAGCAAAGCCCGGCCTCGTCGCTTTAGTGCGCTTTTTCGCTTTAAAAAGTTTGGGTACACATAAGCAGAATCTTGAGAAAAATAGACTAGAGACACATCTATTTTTTATGCTTGAAAGCCCACAGAGAGCAAAATTTTAAAGAGTTATTATGTCTTGAAGACGTTCGTCCAAAAGACGAGAAACTGGGATGTGGAATAACCAGATATAAATATCTTTGGAAAATGACTAGAATCTGGTTGACTTAAAAATTTCCATGAACTTTTATATATATGTGGAAGAAATTTATAAAAATATTTTAGTTGTCGACAACACAATTGTCTTTAAAATTGCTCATATTATATGACAATTTGGATCCAGATCGAGCTAGGCACTAGAAGCGTATTCTCAGTTTGCTATAAAAAGGAGAAATTAAGGCATAACTCAGTTTGCTAAAAGCGTATTCTCTTTATAATACGTGCACCATCGAATGATAACCCTATTGGTTACAAATGAGTGTTTGTACGAAAGAGAAACAAGAATGATGAGGTGGTATGATATAAAGCGAGTTTTATACCCCAGTGGTTCACATGGAGATCCATAATTGATTTTAATCAAATATGTTCTCCTATAATGGACGTCATTAAGTTCCACTACATAATTGGCATGATAATAAATTTAGATATGCAGCTCATGAACGATATGATCGCATAATTATGGGTCATTAGACGCTAATGTTTATTTGGAAAAATCTTGATGGATTTATAATTCTTGGAATGAGAAGAGAAATAAAAATCGCAACTTGCTTGTTGTTGAATTACAAAAGCTTTACATAACTTGAAGTAGTAAGCAATTGGCTGAGTAATTTTCCTCCTAAAGTATGTGTTAGGAACATATTGTAATAGGTTTTGATGATACCAAATGTAATTCACAATCCACTAAGTCTCGATAGATAGGAAATACTTGTAAGTTCGACAAGTAAACTAAGAGCAAAAATACAACCAGGTAATTGAGCTCAACTCAGAAAATATTTAAGCTTAAGGTAAACTTGTTTGAACATCTTAGAAGTTTCGTGTTGTAAGCTCATAGATAAATCAGAAGAAGACACGAGACATCACTGGAGGAATAAGGGTCTACGAGACATCAACTAAGTCTCGAGACATAAGCAGAGTTCGAAAGATGAAATCTCTCGAGACATCAATCCAATTCGAGACATGGAAACGAGACATCAAGTAGTCGAGACATCAACATTGGTCTCGATGAACTGGTACTTCTCCAAAGGACTGAATGGTAGTCAACACGCATGGATAAAGTAATCTAAGTTTGGAGAAGAAGAATATCATGGAGATAAAATATTAAGGAGGTGCCGAAAGAATATTATGGGAGCATAGAACAGCCGGAAGTGGATGCCACGTCAGAATTCCACAACAAACGGATAGGAAGTGCACCAATCCAAGATCGGTCTTATTCCCTAAAACGAGGATCAATGGGAATATAAAAAGAGTAACTTTTGCCAAAAGTAGTAAGTGGAGCATGGACTCAAGATAGTGGAATATGGGATATTCACTACAAGACAAAAGACTCAAGTTACAAGACCACCACTCCATGAAACATGCTAAAAATATGCAAGTCCCATGATCGGCATGGGAGACAGATTTCAAACGGAATAATTTTCCCTCCGACGGAATTATTCCTCAACTCTCATATATAAGGACGTGAAGACACAAGTTCAAGAGGTTTGAGAATTCTAAGCTATCATAAGAGGTGTCTATTTCAAACGTTCAAAGTGCAAGTGCTTAATCTGGAATATCATTCTTGATATTCACAACTGCGAGAAAAACACATCTTAGTGTTTGAGAGAGTTACAAACCTTCAACTACTATACATCTAGAAGGTGACCAAAGCTGCTCTACAAGGAAGATCATCCAACGAAAGCTTTTGGTCAGATTGGAGATTGTTACACACAACGTGTGACAACCGGAACAACCTTGCTTTGGAGAAGGCAAGAAGAGGCGGAGTAACCTGGGAGCTGTCTTGTGAAGATCCTGAGGCTTGAGGCGGGCTTGGTGATCAAAGCTCAAGTGCTCGAGAGGTGGAGTAACAAGAAGTGGGGCGAAAAACCTGAGGCTTGAGGCGGGCTTCGTGATCAAAGCTCAAGCGCTCGATATTGTACTAAAAAGGGAAGTTTTAGTGCAATCCTTCTAGGGAGTTTATAGAAGAAGAGTGGACGTAGGCGGGTTGGCCGAACCACTTAAAAATCTCTCTCGCATTTACATTCTACTTTTATCTCTCGCTAACCTATCTCTCGAACTGCACTGCATATAATCACACCTCTCGAACTAACTCAAACTCGTGCAAATTAAAAGGGGATAACTTTTCCGCAGAGCATAAAACTTTGTCTTCATCTTGTGTTGTGTCGGACCTAAACATCCTAAGTCCAATACACATGAGAGGTCGAAAAGATTCGCAAAATCTTATACAAGTCTATTCACCCCCCCCCCTCTCTAGACTTGTACCTCATCCCCTTGGGACCAACAATTGGTATCAGAGCAAGTTCTTTGATCGATATAAACCTTTGTTTATATTACCTAGAGATCCCTCTTTGAAAATCTTTTAAAACGTTTTAAAGCACGAGATAATTTTCAATATGGACAGCATGTTGCCGAGACATCTTCTTTTTTATCTTAGCAGGTTCGGTGACTGGAAAACACGCATGCTTACGTACTTATCAGCCCTCCATGATGAGATGGCCGAGGTTATAACATCTAGACCAGTCAAAATCTTAATGGTCAATACTGCTGTAGAGCAAACCAAAGACACACCAAAGTACGTACCAAAACCTAAGGAAGAATGGACAAGTGATGATAGGAAGAGAAACAACCTTGACAACATTGCCAAGGACATACTCTTCAGAGCAACAGACGAAACCATCTTCCCAAGAGTAAGAAAGTGCAACACGGCAAAAGAGGTATGGGATACTTTGATGTTAATTGGTGAAGGTGACGAACAAGAAAAGGAGAACAAGCTCACCGTGGCAATGAAGAAGTTCGAGGACTTCAAGATGAAGCCAGGAGAAAGCATCGACAACATGGAATCCCGGTTCATGAAACTTTCAACAGAGATTAGTGATCTCAAGAAGGAGATCCCACAAAAGGAGCTAAACCTGAAGGTCTTGCGAGGTCTTACCAAGGAGTGGGAAATGAAGGTGATCACAATGCGTGATCACAGAGATCTGAAGAACACCACAACCGATCAACTCTTCAAAGATCTCAAAGCCTTCGAATTCGAGATGTTCCCGAAAGATGAGGACGTAGTGGACAGACGGAATGTTGCACTCATTTCTGATCAACCATCCACATCCTCAAGGTTAGAACCTAATCCTATAAATCTTTTATCTGACGAACAATTTGCTCTTTTTGTGAGAAAGTTCAGGAAATTCATGAAGAGGACACCAGAAAGCAATACAAGTTCACATTCGTCCTCAAGAAGGAAAAATGAAAGATATCCATCCAGAAGAACGGAGGATGAAAACCAAGGCCTATGCTACAACTGTAGAAGACCGGGACATTTCAAGGCCGAATGTCCTTACCCACCAGTAAGCAAATATCAAGGCCAAGAAGAAAAGGATTCCAGGAGGAAAGAGGAATCCAGGGAGAAGCCAACACAAGGAAGCTTCAAAAGCTCATCAAAGAATCATTCGCGCAGAAAGGCGCTTGTTGCTGAGGAACTCGAGAAGGCAATCGAGGAGTCCGAGACGTCGAGCTCCAGCGAAGGCAGCAGCAGCTCAGAAGATGAGAGGGGACTCATCTGTTTATACACCGAGGAAGAAGAGGATCAATGTCTAATAGCCATTACCAATGAGGTAACCTCTACTTCCACATCTCGCTACTCTACTTCTACCTCTCGTTGCTCTTCTTTTAGAAGCGATGAGGATCCCTTTGAGATGCTAGAAATACTTAAAAGGGACCTCAGTATCGCAAACCGCACTCATGTCCAAGTAATGGAGGAAAACATCAAACTAATGGCTGAACGAGACATGCTTAAGAATGTCTCGAAAGAGAATTCAGAGCTAAATCTCAAAGTAAGCAAATTAGAATATGAAATAATCCAACTTAAAGAAGAGTGCAAAACTCGAGAGATCACAGAAAATGATCTTAGAAAGGTCATAGCATCATACACTAATTCCTCCAAAGTTATGGAGAAAATGGTGAATGATCACAGACCTACCAGTGATAGAACCGGTCTCGGGTTCCATCAGAACTGTCTCTCGAGAGATAAGCAGACCAACGGTTTCGGAACTTCAAGTAATGGAGGATCTCAACCCAAATCGAATAAGGGCCATAAAGGACCAATAGGAAAGACCAGAGTAGCTATTCACAAACCGTCCCTATACACCAGCAATGGAAAGTATAGGAAAGCTACGAAGAATGGCCGGGTTAACAATATCGAGAGATCACCTAGCTATCTCTCGCAAGGCCATTCCGAGTACAAGAGAAGCTACATTCCATATAATGCGCCTCAAGGCAAATATGGAAGGTCTGAGATCCATAGAAATATGAACTCACGGATGGAGGAAGGCAGACACTACCCATCCGATGAGGATTGGTCACAAGAGTATGAACCTTGGAACAAACCTCAATTTCAACGGTACCACGTGACCAAACAGGCCATGAAGGGCATGGTGCGTAAATTCGAGGTCAGGCCTCAACCTAAACTGATCTATGCACCTAAAAGGCCCAGAGTCTTTGCTAGCATTCCTTATGATTATCAATCGTATAACGGCTACATTGCATCTAGGCCTGGAATAATGGGCCCAAGGTATAAATGGATGTCTAAACTCACTAACCAACCAGGACCCAAAATTTGGGTACCTAAATCGCTTGATTTACATGCAGAACACCAGGGACGTATGGTTCATCGACAGTGGATGTTCAAGACATATGACGAGAAATCTAACATTGCTAGAGAACATCCATCCTATCGAAGGTCCCTTGGTGACATTTGGAGACAACGAGAAGAAAGGACGCACTAAGGCTGTTGGTGAGATCCATAAGAATGAATTGGTGATCAAGGAGGTATCTTACGTTGAAGGGCTCAAGTTCAACCTCCTAAGCACAAGCCAATTTTGTGACAAGGGCTACAAAGTTATCTTCACCAAAAGCAAATGTTGGATCATAGAAGAGGAATCTCTCGAAGTCGTCCTGGAAGCAGCAAGGAAAGGAAACATGTACATAGTGGACTGGAGATCTGCCAAACCATCCCTATGTATGCTTGCAAGGAGCAGAGAGGACTTATGTTGGGATTGGAATAGTAAGCTTAGTCAACTGAACTTCAAGACCATCAACAAGCTTACTAAGAGGAACCTAGTGGAAGGACTGCCCAAAGTTACGTTTCGAAAGGACAAGATTTGCGAGGCATGTCAACGTTGTAAACAGATCAAATCCTCTTTCAAGACCAAAGCCGAGACATCGTCTACTAGACCATTAAGTCTTCTCCATATGGACTTATTTGGCCTAGTAGATCCACCCAGCATAAGAGGAAGGAAGTACACTCTTGTGGTAGTAGATGACTACACAAGATTCACCTGGACCGTATTCTTAACCAAGAAAAGCGAGACAAAAGTTGCCCTACCAAATCTTTTAAGGCAAGTTCAAGTTGAAAAGGATGTCTTGATACTTAAGATTCGGTCAGATCAAGGTGGAGAGTTCGTTAACCAAGTGATCGAGAGCTACTGCAACGAGAACGGGATCCATCATCAGTTGGGCAGAAGCAGTCAACACAGTGTGCTATACCCAAAATCGGTCCTTGATCGTGAAATGAGTTAGAAAGACTCCATATGAGTTGTGGAACGGGAGGAAACCGAACGTAAGTTACTTACACACATTCGGATGCAAATGCTATGTTCACAACAATGGAAAGACTCAGCTAAGAGCCTTTGACGAAAAGGCAGACGATGGAGTATTTCTAAGATACTCATCGACAAGTAAAGCATTCAGAGTCTTCAACAAGCGGAGATTGGTGGTTGAAGAATCCATACATGTCTCCTTTGATGATGAAGCATCAGCAAATCAACCATCAAAGTCAATGGAAGCAGCTGAAAATTCTAGGGAAGTTCAGTCGGAAACGATCGAGAGATCAGACTTACCTCTCGATGGGAAGCAGTCGATAGTTCGAGACGTAGCAGAACTCCAGTCAGAATCAGACGATGAAGAAACTGCAAAGAAGAATGCTCCTGGCTCAGTTGATCCAATCCATATCATAGAGGATCATCCCACATCTCAACCAACAACCGAGGAGTCAACTGAGGAGCCACAACCCGATCTAAGATGGCTGAAAAGCCACCCCGCTAATCAAGTAATTGGAGATGTACGTGACAAAGTTCAAACCAGATCAGCCTATAGAGAAAGCATGCTTGCTTGCTTTCTATCTCAAATAGAGCCTAAGGTGATCGATGAGGCTCTAAGTGATCTAGATTGGGTGCAAGCCATGCAAGAGGAACTTCATCAGTTTGAGAGGAACGATGTTTGGGAACTAGTTCCGAGACCTCATCATCAGAATGTCATTGGAACAAAGTGGGTCTTCAGAAACAAGATGAATGAGGATGGAGTTATTGTTAGGAACAAGGCCAGACTTGTTGCCAAAGGATACTGCCAAGAGGAAGGAATAGAGTTTGATGAAACCTTCGCTCCGGTGGCACGTCTCGAAGCTATTCGCATCTTTCTCGCATATGCCGCCTTCAAAGACTTCAAAGTGTATCAAATGGATGTCAAGAGCGCTTTTCTGAACGGACTTCTTGAAGAAGAGGTGTACGTTGAACAACCTCCGGGTTTCCTGAAGGACGTGGGAGCTGACAAAGTATACAAGTTGAAGAAGGCACTTTACGGCTTAAAACAAGCTCCGAGAGCTTGGTATGATACCTTATCCTCTTTTCTACTTCAGTGTGGGTTCACCAAAGGCCTAGTGGACAAAACATTGTTCAGAATTAAGGATGGGGATCACATCTTATTGGTGCAAATCTATGTGGATGATATCATTTTTGGGAGCACCAATCCAGACTTGTGCGAGAAGTTCTCAAGTTTGATGAAAGGGAAGTTCGAGATGCGCATGATGGGAGAACTCAACTATTTCCTTGGACTACAAGTGAGACAACTTAAGGAAGGTATTTTCATCAACCAGGAGAAATACACTAAGTGAAATTCCTTTGGATTATTCAGATTCTTAATCTATCGGTTTACAGAGTCTTCCAACTGTTTGATCTAATTACTAGATCAATTTAGATAACCATGTAAACAGATAACTGAACTAGAGAATGAACAAGAACATAAAGATAGAATCAAGTAGACAGTAACAAAAATATCAATGGAGTAAGGACACTTAGACTTGGTAACCCAGTTCGGAATCGCCATTCCTACATCTGGGGGGCATCACTCTGAACGCCCAACTCTTCATTGATCAATCTGAAATGTCAACAGTTTACAGTAAAGAATCACACGGCAACACTAGAAATCATCAATCACCATTCTAGAGTTCAGCCTTGAAGAGTTGTGCATCACTTAGATCTCCCGATCTTCTTGAATTGAGGCTCCCCCTCAATCTTAGCCAATCTGACATTCAGAGTGGTTGCTTGCCCGGTTCATCCTGATGAAAACTATCTTGAATCAAAGGTAGGCTTTGTCAAGATATCGATTTATTTTTTCCAAGAGAGGCTTGTCTCCATTTCACTCTTGAGTTCTTCAATCAGATCTCTCTAATATTTCTTCAGAGAATTCTGCCCTTATATAAGATGCTGAATACAGTTAAATTCATAACTGAATTTGTTGCACTCCTTATCTTCTTGTCTTGTTCCCATATTCTGCTTGTCCGCTAATTCTTCTGAACCTTCTGCTGAACTACAAGAAAATTAATACAAACATAACCAAGTGTTATTTTGAACTATCTGCTGAACTAAAAGAATTGACAAGGAATCTCGTTACAAAAAGTGAGGAGAAAATAATTTTTCTTTCATTGTAATTTTATTAACAATCTCCCCCTTTGTAACGAGTTTCTTGGCAATACATTACAAACTTCCTAGATCATCAGAGATAGTTGAAATAACTTGGTTTTTCAAAAGAAGACAATACAGCTGAAATGAATTATAGCAAAACAAGGTTCAAAAGATGATTATATCATCCAACAGGAATACAATAGCAAAAACTAACAAGAGACCCTATTACAAAAGAGATAGTGTTTATCAACATTCAGCAGAAGAGAGTCGTGAGATCAGTAACCAGATTAGTAACCAACAAACAGACACAAATAATACCCAAGTAACCGATGATTAGAAGGTTGTTCCTACTCCCCCTATTGCCAAGAACTTGTGAATCTGTAGCCACAAGATTCTATAGCAGGACCAAGTAGGAAAAAGCAACCCAGATTTTAGAAGGTTTTGGAGGACTCATCGTCCTGACTGTCAGCAATGGATTCAGCATCAGAGGATTCGGTTGCGGTGGAGGGATCAGCTTCAGGTGTATTTGGCTCAGCATCAGGTGCAGCTTCAGTTGCAGTGGATGGAACAGTAGGTGGTTCAGTAACAGTGGCAGACATCTCTTGGTCTCTCAGCCTCAGTTGTTCTCTTAATTGCATCTCAACTGTTCTTTTCTCAACAAGTATTTGGATGATTGTGTTTAGATCTTGGATGCTTTTGTCAAGGTGTTTAGCTGTGAGCTTGCTGGTGTATGGTACATCCAGGTTCAGTGCTGGGGCTGAGCTGCTTGCGTGTTCTGGAAAAATGTCCAAAACATGACTTTCTTGTTTCAGTCTGGCATCAATTGTTCTGACTAGAGGTGCCTCCATAGGTTCATTTGGTTCTAGTTTGAAGCCTTGTGTGTGGAAAACTGCATAGATTGTACAGGGGAAGGGAAGTTTTACCTTTTTCTCCTTAGATTCTGGTTTTCGAAAGGATGCAATGTGTTTGAAGATGATATCTCCCAAATCAATAGGAATGCCACGACCAATTCTATAGATTAAAGATGCCATGTTAAAGTTTAGACTACCTTGATGTTCATTTGGCAACCAGTTTGTCATGGCGATTTTGTGCAGAACAGCATACTTGGTGGTGAGGGATTTTGCTGGTAGCTTATTTGTTTCACCAGGCCAGTAGCTATAGGTCCCTCCAGTGATGACCTTTGTGATGGCATTTGCTCCCAGTACTGGATCTTCAATGTCACTTGAATCTATCCCAAGATACAGATTGATGGTTCGTGTGTCAAAGGTATATTCTTTTCCTCTCAGCCAAATGCGTCCATAAACATGTGATCTAACATCCTTGATGGTTGTCAGAAGATTGGCATAAAATTCTTTGATTGCAATGGGAGGATAGCTTATCTGGGTTGTGACTGACTTGATCAAATTCAGCTTTTCGAAAATGGGCATGAGCTGACATTGGGACCTGAATTTTTCTACATCAAGATATCTTTCACTCAGTATTTTCCTGTTGTTGGTTGATTCCTATCTTGCAGCGTACTCATCTGACACAAATTGAGGTATAATTGCTGCAAGCGGTGCTACAGCTGAGACATCAGGTTGACCTTCAGGTTGTTGAGATTCAGAGACAATTTTCTTTCTCTTTTTACTGGTGATTGTTTCCACAGTATCAGATGGTTCTGCAATTGGTTGTTTTCTTTTTGATTTCCTTGTTGGTGAGGGAGTTTCCTTTGGTAATTGAGCTGTAGATGACCTGGTTTTTCGCCTGGTGATAGGAGCAGGGAAGACTTGTGTTTTGGCAACAGGATTTTTGTCCACAAGTTCTTCTTGAATCTTTCTCTTTCCTTTTGCTTTTGTTTGGTTTTTCTTTACTTGAGCCAAGGGCACATCATCTTCATCATCGTCTTGTTCTGCAGCTGTTTCAGTTTGTTCAGCAGTTGGTTCGGTTGGTTCTGCAACTGGTAAGACTGGTGGATTTCCTGTTTCAAACTCAAAATCTAGTGGAGAATCATCAAAGGAAATGATGGGGGTTGTTTCTGGATTTTGTTCAGTTTGTGGTTCAGTCCTTGTTTCATCAGTGTGAGAGTTTTCTGACTGTGTGGGAAGGGGTTTTCAGGAAGATTCTGTTGTTCAAGATTCTCTGTTTGTGGGATTTGTGGTGATGGTAGAGACAGAGGTTTATCTTGTGTGGGTTCCATGTTTTGTGGGATATTCAGTGGAACAGACAATCTATTTGTGAGAGAGGTTGTTCTTCTATGTTCATCCATGATGTTGAAAAGGTCTATTTTAGTGAAGAGAGAGGCAGGAGGTTCTAGTTGATGAGGGCCATACACTACAGCAGACTCTGGGATTACATTTTCAGATATGGATAGGTTTTTCTCAGTGATAGGTGAATTTTCCTGTTCATCATCTACTGGTTCTTGTTTGACAGACACAACAGGTAAGGGTTTTTCAACATTAACATTTTCTGGATGAGCATCATCCTCAGTATCTGATAGAACAATTATATCCTGTAAAAATATTTAAGGCAGAGACTATGCTGTTCATATGTAATCATAAATGAAAGAAAGAAGGAGATAAAAAGAATGCATGAGAATAAACCTCAGGGTCTTTTGCCGTAATTGTTTCTCCTTTCTCGACAGCAATCGGTTTGAGAAATCCTTTCAAATAATCCAGTTGCTCTGCCCTTGAATACCATGACCAGATTGGTTCGCCTCCTAGAGGTTTCATCTTGTTGTTGATTATCATCACCATTTCTCGTGATGCTTGATGTTGAACTTCGGAGGGATATCTGTTTGTGAGTCTGGAGAAATCGAAACATTGGGTCTCGTCTTGATCCATTTGAGTTCTGTTTGTGGTCTTTGGTTTTTTGAGAGAGGATTTTCGAAGGGTTTGTAGATGAGAGAGATTGATGGTATTTGTGTTGATCAAGCTGCAGTTGGTTTTCAAGGGTCGAAGAGACTTCCCAAAGGTGATCGGCTTTTTCGGGTCACGTGATGAGGCATGGGTTGAGTGGGAGTCGTGATGACAGGACGGTTGTCCTTTCCGTAATTAATGCTCTGGCAGTCATGGTCAGACGAGTACACTATCCTTCAGATATTATATGCTTTTCAAAAATGAAACATTAGTAGAGTGTAGGCAGAAAGCAGAAAATGGCTAAAGATACTTTTTTATGATAAAGATACGAGAAGGATTACCCAAAAATAAAACTGAACCCAAAAATTAAAACTGACCAACTTACTGTACTAGTTCTACGGTCCATTACACATTCCAAGTTCGGATTTGAGAATGTTGAATCTGGTCAGATCCAATGCTTTAGTGAATATATCTCCAAGTTGTTTGTCTGTTGGAATATAGTGCATTCTTATGTCTCCACTTTCTACAAGTTCCCTGATGAAATGATGTCTGATGTCTATATGTTTGGTACGGGAATGCTGGACGGGACTTTTAGCAATGTTGATAGCACTGGTATTGTCACAATGAAGGTCAGCACTACTGAACTTTAATCCATAGTCGTTCAGCATTTGTTTCATCCACAGGAGTTGAGTACAGCAGCTCCCAACAGCTATATATTCTGCCTCTGCCGTGGATAATGAGATTGAATTCTGTTTTTTACTGAACCATGAGACAAGATTTTTACCCAGGAAGAAGCATCCTCCTGATGTACTTTTTCTGTCTTCCAAGTTTCCTGCCCAATCTGCATCACTATAGCCAAGTAGTTCAGTTCCTGAGTCACGAGAGTACCACAGACCATGATTCACAGTTCCTTTGACATATTTGATTATTCTTTTAACAGCATTTAGGTGAGCTTCTTTTGGATTTGCTTGGAAGCGAGCGCATAGACCCACGCTGAACATGATATCTGGTCTGCTTGCTGTTAGATAAAGCAGACTACCAATCATACTTCGATAGAGTTTGCCTTCAACTGGCTTTGAATCAGAGTCTTTTGTCAGTTTCAGAGTTGTTGAGAGAGGTGTCTTGGCTTCTTTTCCATCGGCTGAACTTACTTGCTTCGATTCTTGATCAGTAAATGGTAGATAGTTTTCAACTGAATACTGTTGATCATCAATAATTACATTGACAGACTCTTGAACTATCTTAATATGTTTGTTATAGACCCTGTATGCTCGACTGTTTGGTGAATACCCTAAGAATATGCCTTCATCACTTTTTGGTTCGAATTTTCCAACCTTTTCTCTGTCATTTAAGATGTAACATTTGCTGCCGAAGGTACGAAGGTACTTTAGGTTTGGTTTCCTTCCTCTCCAGAGCTCGTATGGTGTTTGTGACATTCCCGGTCTGAGATACACTCTGTTGATTATATGACAAGCAGTGTGAACTGCTTCTGCCCAGAAATATTGAGGAAGGATTTTGCTGTTTATCATAACCCGAGCCATTTCTTGGATGGTTCTGTTTTTCCGCTCAACTACTCCGTTCTGTTGGGGGGTTTTTGGGGCTGAGAACTCATGACTGATCCCATTTTTGGAGCAGAAGGTTGCAAAGTGTTGATTTTCGAACTCCCTGCCATGATCTGATATGATCCTTACGATTTTTCCAATATGTAAACCCTTTTCTTTTTGCAGTCTTAAGCACAACTTTTCAAAAGCTTCAAAAGTTTCTGACTTGTTTCTGAGAAACATTACCTAACAGTACCGTGAATAGTCATCAACACAAACAAAAATATATCTTTTACCTCCCAAGCTTTCAACCTGTGTTGGTCCTATTAGGTCCATATGCAGAAGATCTAGGCATGAAGAGGTTCCTATGTAGTTGAAGTGTTTGTGTGGAGATCGAGTTTGCTTTCCTAGCTGGCATGGGCCACAGACACCAGTTTCTTTTATCTTGAACTTGGGTACCCCTCTTACACATTCATGACTTATGAGTTGATTCATATCTTGATAATTCATGTGCCCAAGTCTTTGATGCCAAAGTTCTGTTTTGTCTGTTGAAGTGCTGAAACACAAATAGTTAGAAGACAAAGTATAGCAATTATTAGAGGATCTTATACCTTCCATAATCACTTTGTTCATATTGTCTTTGACAATGCATCGATCTTTAGTGAAGCTCACATTCAGCTTTTGATCACACAATTGGCTGATACTGATCAGATTAGCCTTTAGACCTTGAACAAGCAGTACTTTGGATAGTGGAGGTAGACCGGTTACGTTCAGAATCCCAATACCCATAATATCACCCTTAATCCCATCACCACAAGTCACTTGTCCAGTGTATGGATTTACATTCTTGAGAAATTCTTTACTACCGGTCATATGCCTTGAGCACCCGCTGTCGAAATACCATTTTCCCTGTTCTTTACCATGTAGCGTGGAGTAGCAGACCAAATCAGATTTTCTTACCCAGATTTGACGACTGACAGGAGTGATCCATTTTTTTTGAAACTTTTCAGTTCTCTGATCATTGTAGAACCTGTAGCATTCAGGTCTTGTGTGGCCTTTCTTAGAACAATAGTGACATATTGGACTATATTTCCTCAGAGTATTCTGGGAAATTCACCATTATTCCAAGTATTGGTACCTGCAGAGACAAACTTAGTAGTGAGGAAATTTTGAGAGTTTTGGATATACCCTAATCCGTTTCGTATGTTTGGTGATCTTCCAGAGTCAAGGATTTGATTCAAGGTTGAAGTAGTGTTCATCATTTGAATCTGCTTCTTGAAGGCCTCTAATTCTGCTGAAAGTTTCATTACTTTTGAGTTGGATTCGGAAAGTTCAGCAGTTTTGTTAGCAATTTGTTTCTTGAGAGATTCCACATTCTTTTCGAGAAATTCATTCTTTGAATTTGTGGTTGTGTGTGTCTTCAGTAGAATATCCCATTTCTTGTATAGTTTGATGTAGGATTGTTCGAGTTCTTCATAAGGTATTTTGTCCACATCTTCATGATCTGAATCACTGCCTGAGTTTAAATTTGGTTCAGTGACTAATGCAGCAAAGGTTACAAAGTTTCCAGATATCTCCTCTTCTTCATCTTGAGTTTCCTCAGTGCATTCTTCGTCACTCTAGGTTGTGGCCTTCATGGACTTCTTTCTTTTGAGATAAGTAGCACATTCTACTTGGATGTGTCCGAAACCTTCACACTCCCGACATTGAATTCCTTTTTTGTTCCGAGCATCTCCTTGCTGCCATTGATTCTGTCGAGTTGAATTCTGATTTTGTCCGTATTGATTATTTTGGTTGACGTTTCTCTGTTGATTCGGATTTGATGTTCTTCCAGTGGTTCGTGATGGATTTGACGAGGTTGAGGCAGCATTGTTGAACCTGGTTTGCTGATTCTTGCCTCCCCTGTTTCTTTGATTTATCTGTTTAAGAATTTTGGTAAAGTTTCTTGTGATCATTGCCACAGATTCATCATCCAATTCATCACACTCTTTTTCAGATTCACATTCTTCCGCAATAAACGCAACATTTTTGCCCCTTTTTGAGTTGTTGTCTTGTGACAAAATATCCATCTCATACGTTCTTAGATTGCTCATGAGTTCCGCTACCGATTTTGTTTCCCAGCCTACGCTTTCTTGAATTGCAGTCACCTTCATTCTAAATCGTACGGGGAGAGATCGAAGAATCTTTCTGACGAGTTTGTCCGAGGAGAACGGTTCACCCAGAACAGCAGCTTCGTTCTTCAACTCTTGAACCCTAGCATTAAATTCGACGATAGTTTCATCGTATTTCATCCGTAATTCTTCAAATCTGGTAAGAACCTGCTGCATCTTGGTTTGTTTCACAGAAGCATCTCCTTCATAAAGTTTTTCAAGAATTTCCCAGGCGTCTTTGGCTAAGCTACAACCAGCGATTAATCCGAATTGTCCTTCGTCAAGCGAACCTGTAATAGTGTTCAGTGCCTTATTGTTGTTTTCGCTGTTGCTGATGTCCTCGGGAGTCCATTGATCAACTGGAGTGAGAGTTTCAGACTTATCCTCATGAGTGGTTTTGGGATGAGTCCAGCCATGGGTGACAGCCTTCCATACATTCACTCCTTGGGCCTGAAGATAGATCCGGGTTCTTGCCTTCCAATAGGCATACTTTGTGCCAATCAATTGAGGTGGTCTAGCCTGTCCTTCCATATCTGCCTCAGACGATGGCAAAACTTAAAAGGATAGGTTAGAAGATACAAGAGAAGGAAAAAGAAGAGATCAAGAAAGTTCCAGAAGATCGTTCTTCAAGGGAAAGGCCTTGAGACTTGCTCTGATACCAAATGAAATTCCTTTGGATTATTCAGATTCTTAATCTATCGGTTTACAGAGTCTTCCAACTGTTTGATCTAATTACTAGATCAATTTAGATGACCATGTAAACAGATAACTGAACTAGAGAATGAACAAGAACAGAAAGATAGAATCAAGTAGACAGTAACAAAAATATCAATGGAGTAAGGACACTTAGACTTGGTAACCCAGTTCGGAATCGCCATTCCTACATCTGGGGGGCATCACTCTGAACGCCCAACTCTTCATTGATCAATCTGAAATGTCAACAGTTTACAGTAAAGAATCACACGGCAACACTAGAAATCATCAATCACCATTCTAGAGTTCAGCCTTGAAGAGTTGTGCATCACTTAGATCTCCCGATCTTCTTGAATTGAGGCTCCCCCTCAATCTTAGCCAATCTGACATTCAGAGTGGTTGCTTGCCCGGTTCATCATGATGAAAACTATCTTGAATCAAAGGTAGGCTTTGTCAAGATATCGATTTATTTTCTCCAAGAGAGGCTTGTCTCCATTTCACTCTTGAGTTCTTCAATCAGATCTCTCTAATATTTCTTCAGAGAATTCTGCCCTTATATAAGATGCTGAATACAGTTAAATTCATAACTGAATTTGTTGTACTCCTTATCTTCTTGTCTTGTTCCCATATTCTGCTTGTCCGCTAATTCTTCTGAACCTTCTGCTGAACTACAAGAAAATTAATACAAACATAACCAAGTGTTATTTTGAACTATCTGCTGAACTAAAAGAATTGACAAGGAATCTCGTTACAAAAAGTGAGGAGAAAATAATTTTTCTTTCATTGTAATTTTATTAACACCAAGGATCTGCTCAGGAAATACAATATAGAAGGGAAATCTTCAGTCAAAGTGCCCATGGGAACCTCTCTACGTATCGATGTTGACAGTGAAGGTCGAGAGGTCGATCAATCTACGTATCGAGGTATCATCGGATCTCTTCTTTATTTAACTGCTAGTACACTAGATATATCCTTTGCAGTAGGTGTATGTGCTAGATTTCAGGCAAGTCCTAAGGAAAGTCATCTCAATGCATCTAAAAAGATACTTAGATATCTCAAAGGTACGCAAAGTGTTGGACTTTGGTACTCGAGAGGTGGATCTTTCGAACTTATGGGATACTCAGATGCGGACTTTGCCGGTTGTAAAATTGATCGAAAGAGCACATCTGGGACATGTCAGTTTCTAGGTGGGAGACTTGTCTCATGGTTTAGCAAGAAACAACATTCGATAGCTACAAGTACCGTTGAGGCAGAATATGTAGCAGCTGGAAGTTGTTGTGCTCAAATTTTATGGATGAAGCAACAACTACTGGATTATGGTGTTGAATGTAAAGAGGTTAAAATCATGTGTGACAACACCAGTGCCATAGCCATTACTCAAAATCCAGTGTTACACTCAAGGACAAAACATATTGATATCAAGTATCACTTCATCCGAGACCATGTTGGGAAAAAGGATGTAACCTTGGAATATGTTGCAACAGAGGAGCAACTAGCAGATATTTTCACGAAGGCGTTATGTGAAAATTGGTTTTCTCAACTAAGGCTAGAATTGGGAATGATAGAATTGGGTTGAACGGTCAAATCTTATCTCCTTGTATTTAGTGTCATGAACTGTTTCGCATGTGAGGGGCGGTAACATCAACTTTATGGCAGCCTTGAAGTTGCAACAGCATTGAATGGTCATTCAATTAGCATCTCGTGACTCAACAGTGCTTAAGTTTTTGGGCTATAAATAGAGGTATTCCTTCATCAATTCTTGTCATCAACTTCTTCATGGAGAAGAAGAAAGGAAAAGATGATGTACCATTCTGGTATAGAGGAAGGAAATCGGTTGTTATGTCCAAAGACTTTCAAGGAGAAAACTATCCAGAATCAACGAAGGGTGAACAGATTGCGGAGCTTCCTGATAATCCAAGCAAGTATCCTATTCCCATCCAAGGTGAATGGATCCCCAAATGCGTGGAGATCTACAATAGTGGGATACTAGAATCAGGAGAAGAGTCTCGTATAAGTGGGACTCCTACAGCTCCGCATTCTGGAAAAGGCTCTCCCTCAACCAAATGGAGAACCAACGGAAAGGGAGAAGGAGCTTGTGAGGAGTGTAGCAGCGAAGAGGTAGAGAAGAACAAGAAGAATTAGCCACCTCTAGTTCTGTAACTAGAATAAATAGGATTTTAGATGGCTAGTTCCTACTCTGACGTTAGATTCCTAGATGGCTACCCAAGGCCAAACAAAAGTTTCTAGGGAATCTAATAGCATATTGATTCATATGTAATGTATCTGGAAATCACTAAATGAACTTAAGGAAATGTTCCAAGTGATATCTTTTGGATGAATCAATCTTGTTCTTTTTGCAATCTGTGTTCGAAAGATCAGTCGAGAGATACACACTCAGTTTGCCTAAATACGTTATGTCTCGAAGAAGGGGAGTTCGAGAGATCACTTCGAAAGATAACAAACTGGTTCTATATGTATCTCAAGATGGAGGAATAAGGAGGGTTAGGGATCAATCACTCAGGGGGAAGATCCTTAACCACTTAAACATGCTGCTATGGGATCAACCAGATTAAGACAAAGGAATAAGGAGGTTTAGGGATCAATCACTCAAGGGGAAGATCCTTAAACTAGTACATCCGAGTGTTCACCTTCGAGAGGTGAAACTAATGCGTTCAACGGATATATGTGGAACGGCTATTTTGGAATTTAATATTAGCCACGTGGTCTTCGGTTACTGACGGTTTTCCAAGTTTTAGGGGTGTTGGTCCCGATAGGGTGGGAGAAGTCTAGAGGGGGGGTGAATAGACTTCTCAAACAATTAAAAACTTTATAACACTTCAACCAGAGTAATTTCAAGTGATTAAAATCAACTTGAAATGTGCAGCGGAATATCGTACGGTAAAGTGCTATAAAACGAAACTGCGTAAAACTGAAGAGATAACTCGCATGCAATACGTTGGAAATACTTAGAATAGCTTAAAGAACATGTATGCAAAGTTTAAGTCACATGCGAACGTGGGAACACACAAACCAGATGATATGATCAACACAGTACGTAAAGGGTTAGTATGTTAAAACATGCAAATATGTAAAGTGCAGTAAAGTAAATAAGAGGCAGAGATTTATAGTGGTTCGGAGATGGTGTAATTCTCCTACTCCACTTCTTCCTTGCTCCAAGGAAGGTTTCCACTATCTTCAATCACCTAGATACAATAGTGAAACTCCCGAGTGCTACGCACAAAGCTACACTCAACCACGAGCTCTTCGCACAAAGCTAAGCTCCCGAGCGCTACGCAAAAAGCTACGCTCCCCGAACGCTACGCACAAAGCTACGTTCCCGAACGCTACGCACAAAGCTACGTTCCAACTAAGTGTTACGCACAAAGCTGCACTTAGTTCACCCGAGTGTTACGCACCCAGCTACACTCCTTTCTACCCTCGGTAGAGATACAACTGTTGTTACAAAGAAATAAAGATTTCTTTTCTAAGACTTGAATTCTCTCGTGTATAGCTCAATATCTCAGCACTTTGTATTTGATCGCATTCACCGCTCAATATCACTTGTTGTTCGTTTTCTACCGTGTATCTCGTATTGTCTCGTCGTCGTGCTTGTCTTCAAGTCTTCTTGGGCTTCTTATAATTCAAAGAATTATTTGCCCGTTATGAACATTCAAATTTTGAACGTTTACTTGATCTGATTGGTCATTCCAAACTGATCTTGATGGCCATACCTTCTCATTTAATGACCATACCGTTGATCTGATAACTTGCCAATTTGATCTGATAAAATCTCCAATTTGATCTGCACATTTAATGCCGCTGGTAACTTTTGAAAAATTACCTCTGTAATTGCTCACAAAGTCTTCTTTTACGGCTTGATTGATCCTTGAAACTTGTAGCCTCCAATTTTTGACTTTGTTGCCTTCTCAGCTTGATATTGCAGACTTTGTATCCTTCAGAGCTTGATATTCTTGACTTTGTTGTATTCTTGATTTGATCTTGGGCAAGTTGATCTTTTAAAATATTTTTCAGGTGGCTCTTGCTTGAGTATAAACAATGATCTTCAGAAAATCACCACCTTCATATTTCTTCTGGTTCATAGCATCACGTACTGGAATAAATATGAACCATGCAAAAATGGTTAAGTATAAATTTCACTTTAGGTTGCTCCATAAATTGCTCCAAAGTGCTTTAAATTATCCTTCACGCGTGTAGAAATAATGTAGTATTCACGCGTGTGTAGTCCATGCAAGGTTGCTCTATGTTGACCAAAAACTAGCTCCAAAGACTTTGGCCGTGTAACTTGCTCCCAAGCTTCTTCCTTAGTAAGATAAAATGTAACAAGTAGGATTTGAACATTGGACCATAAGGTATATGCTCAAGTCTTTAACCATTTCTCCGTTTCAGCTCATTCGGTCATATCTATCAAATAAATATATTTGATCCTTCTTAGCATTGTATAGAGTATGGTGTAGAGATAGTGGATCTTGAAGTTCTTCTCGGTTTTGATCATTTGACTTAAGCTTCCTCCATTTGACTATACTTGCTCCATGAGTTCCTCCATAGACCAAAACTTTGACTTTGAGTCGTGATAGTACTAGCTCCATTCCTTGCTCTCCAAAGTTCAAAATGTTCTCAATAGGATTCGAACTTGAGTTTTCTAACAACAATAATTTGGCCTTGTCCATTGGATCATATACACTCATGTGTATAGTGGAAGCAAATGACTTACAAGAGTCATAATAAAATGAACTCTATAAGACAATAATTCGAACCAAACTATTGTCCCGACTTGCCTTCGGGTCCAAACTCTAAACTCTAAAAAATAGAATAGGGGTTTTCTAAAATTACAAATTGGCTCATCAAAACTATTACAATTTTATTCATGACAAGGGGCACTATCTTGATTAGTGGGAGCATGCTTATAAAGTTATCTTATCATCCCACTATCTTAAATCTAAAACCGTCACATATCTTACCAAAATACCCTTATCATATATTATACTCCTAACCGTTACAACAGGGGTATTTCTGTCCTTTCACTCTTTTCAAATTAACCGGGATACTAATTCGGGTCAAACTCTCAACCCTACCCATATATCCAACCCAAATTCACAAGATATAAAAGCCAAATCCGTCTTCTTTACCCGATACCAAAGCTCTAAACCGTATACCCAAAATTCCCAAATTCCAAACACTATACACATTCCCTCCAAAACATCAAGCTTTCAACAATAGCGTCCGAATCATCTTCATCAACCTCATCTTCCAATGCCTACCAAAGGGAGTTGAACCACATTCGGACCCTCATCAAGCAAGTCAAGGCTAGGAGTATTCTTGACAGAGAGGGCTTCGTCAATCACTCGACGAACCCAAAGCAGGCAGAGAAGGTCCTCAAGAAGTTCGAGAAGGCCGGGCTCATAAAGTACATGACGCATGACTATCGAACCATCCACGACCTCGACTTCACCGAATGGTTCGCGAATGCTAAGGTCACAAAGGGCAAGATTGAGAGTCAGTTTAACGAGATTGACATCACGACCTCCGTGGGCGACCCAAGAGCTGCATTCGACTTTGCCACTACAGACGAGGCAATCAGAAACCTCTCGGAGTACAATCTAGACAAACAAGCTTTTTGGGATAAAATCCGACTGGGGAATGCACCGCCCAGCGCAACCTCTGCCCTCCGCAAGTATCATCTGAAGGAGAGGTTTACAATCGCAGCTGACCTCATCATGAAATTCATCCTCAGCAAGGCATCCGGAACTGATGAGATCAATTTGGACATCCTCAAATTCCTCCATGCCATCTGGAACAATGTACAAATGGACTGGGCGCATATCATCTTCAACTTCCTCAAGCAGCAAGTGCAAGGCTCAGTCTCGAATGCCAACCAGTCGATTCACAAAAAGGTCGGTTTTGGCTTTCTTGTTCAACACTTACTGAGTTTGAAGGGTTTTCAATTGAGGGAAGGGAGGGAGATTCATCGAAATACCTATATGGGTAGGACGAAATCTCAAGCCCCAAAGTCTAAAGGTGTAAAAATTTCACCCTCTCCCTCAAAGCCTAAGGGAAAAGGCAAGAGGAAAGCCAGATCTGTTGATGAGGATTCTGATGATGCACCACTAGGTGTACTGGTTAAGAGGGTTGTCCAACAAAGAAGAAGGCAAAGAAAGCCAAGACTGTGGCAGTCTCGGAGCTTCGAGAGGTCGCTCCTGGTGTGATAAATGTACCTTTTGAGGACAGGGCACAAGCCCAGGGAGAACCTCAGGCTATACTGGCCGCTGAGGTTGAGAGAGTGCCCCCTACCAGGTCCACGTCGGGTGAAATTTTTGTTGACTTGAACGTGGATGATGGTGGTGCTATTGATGACGCTGATGATATGTCTCGAGAGGAGGCTCGAGAGGATGAAGGCACTGGGATCAGTGATCCAGTGCAAGTTGATGTTGTCGAAACAAGGAAATCTGTTTGGGAACGATTATTTCACGAATTGAAGTGTCTGCACACTCTGGGAACAGATGAACGAGCTCAGACCTCTACCAATCTGTAAGTGCGATCCGCGGTGTTCTTGTGATCTTCTTGACGAAATAAGGAGCGAACGCGAGATCGATCAGGTTATCAAATTTCATCAAGGTCTGAATGACGAATATAACTCCCTGAAGTCTGGAGTACTAGTTCTTGATCCACTGCCGGACATGCACAAAGTGTTTGTAATGGCAGAGAAAACCGAAAGGCAGTTGAACTTTGTGAATCTAAATTTGAACGGCATGGAGTTCAACCACGCTAATGTTTTTCAGGCTAATCAAGAAAATACAGAGGACATTGTAGCAGCAACTTTCAGTCACTCAAATGGCAAGAAGAACAACTACACTAGTGGTGGAAATAAGACCGCGAAGTGTACGTACTGCGGTATGACAGGGTACACAATCGAAAAATGCTATAAGAAACATGGTCCCCCCCCTGGCTGGGTGCCTGGTTACAAATCAAAAGGGAAACAGCAGGCTATGATGGCAGCTTCTACATCTGGAAACAGTGACAACAACAATACGAATGAGCAGCTTAAAAAACTCATTTCGTTATTGCAGGCTCAAATGGAACAAAGTCAACCCTCCACCACTACAGCAGTCACACTTAGGCCAAATTTCATCAAGGAATCTCCCACAGGTGAAGGTAGGTTTCCAATCAAAACAATTATTAACTCCGTTTCTTTACATTCATCTACTTGGATCTTGGATTCTAGGGCCACTGATCATATAGCATGTTCACTAGATTTCTTTGAGAATTATCAATCTGTGGTTTAGACAATAGTTAATTTGCCTGATAGGAAACAAGCAGTAGTTGATCATATTGGGGACATAAGATTGAATGACAGTTTGTGTTTGAGAAATGTCTTGCATATACCATCTTTCCAATTCAACATCATATCTGTCAGTAGGCTGCTTCAAAATTCACCTTCATATATGCTAACGTTTACTTCTGATCAGTGCCTTCTTCGGGAGAATCATGGGAAGACGGGGAAGACGACTGGTTTTGCTAGAAAGGATAGGGCTCTATACTTGCTGATTGGTGCACCAGAAGTTCAAAATAATCGTAGTAAATGTCTTGTTGTGACATGTAGTGCTGAAATTTGGCACCAGCGTTTAGGGCATTTCCCTATGAATAAAATACACCTTGTTACTGATGTTCATGTTAGCCATTCTAAGATTCCTACATGTGATGTGTGTCACTTTGCAAAACACAAAAGGTCTCCTTTTACTTTGAGCAATACTGTGACAAAAACTTTCTTTGAATTAATTCATGTTGACATTTGGGGTCCCTTTGTGGTTCAATCTTTGGGGGTGAAAGGTATTTTCTAACCATAGTTGATGACACTATTCGCGATATACATGGATTCATTTGATGAAGAATAAATCTGAAGTACATGGGCTAATGAAAATGTTTCAGAAAATGGTTCACACATAGTTTAATTTGGTTTATCTGTTAAGACTATTCGGAGTGACAATAACCCAGAATTCAACATGAGAGAGTTCTTCAGTGACAATGGTATAATTCATCAAACAACATGTGTCAATACAGCACATCAAAATGCCGTTGCAGAACGCAAACACCAACATATTCTAAATGTAGCTAGAGTTCTACGGTTTCAAGCCAATTTACCCTTGGAATTCTGGGGACAATGTGTTATACATGCAACCTTTCTCACACAATAGTTAAGCCCCTACAAGAGGTTATATGGGACGGAACCAGATTTAAATAGCTTAAGGGTATTCGGTTGCTTGTGCTATGCCTCCACTTTGCCACATTTTCGCCACAAGATGGCTACTAGGAGCAGAAAATGTGTCTTCATTGGTATGCCTGCAAACATCAAAGGGTATCTTTTATATGATATACTTGATAATTCAACTTTTACCTCACATGATGTAATTTTCTATGAAGCTCAATTTCCATTTGATAAAAAGGAGCACCAGCCAGCAGAGTCTAATCCTTCGTTATATGATCCTCCTATGCCCATCATACCTACAATGAACTGTGAGGAATTCAACTTCCAAGCTCTTGAGAATATTCAAACACAAGTAGAAGATAGTTCTATGGACAATGGCATTCACTCGGATTATAACAGTCTGCAAGATAATGGCATTTCTCCTCACTCTGACTTCATGCAGGTTGACAACCATAATGATAATGATAACAAGAATATGGAAACTGAGCCACTGGATAATAACAATCCTCTCACTGATGGTAGTTCATTATTTGCTGGTTATTCAGTTGATGATAGAGCCCTTCACCTAGACTCTATGCAGCGTGATACTAGCTCTATGAGTGTCAACACTGACCTTCCATTGCAACCTAGAAGGTCTAGCAGACAATGGCAAATGCCAACCCGACTGTAGGATTTCTACTATGAGTCAGTGATACGTAGCAAATCCACCCCTCATACTCTTTCAAAGCTGTTATCATATGACAAGCTTGAGCCCCCTCACAAGGTCTTCTCCATAGCGATCACTACAATTAATGAACCAAAGACATATGCACAGGATGTTAAACATGACTACATGCTGGCAAAAGGCAATGGCTGTAGAAATAGAAGCCCTTCAGAATAATAACACTTTGGAATTAACTGATCTCCCCCCCCCCCCAAAAAAAAAAAGATTCCCATCGGATGCAAATGGGTATACAAAACTAAACTAAAGGCTGATGGCAAGGTAGAAAGACACAAGGCAAGACTTGTGGCGAAGGGGTATACTCAACAGCTTGGTGTGGATTATCTTGAAAGATTTTCTCCAGTGGAAAGAATCACAATTATTCGCACATTTTTGGGAGTGGCCACTTTGAAGGCATGGCACATTCACCAGTTGGACATCAACAATACCTTCCTTCATGGTGACCTTAATGAAGAAGTATATATGGTTCTCCCACCGGGTTTTCAAAGGAGAATTCAAATCAAGTGTGCAGACTGTTAAG
The DNA here is from genome assembly GCA_003576665.1 of Ipomoea trifida. Classification (NCBI taxonomy): domain Eukaryota; kingdom Viridiplantae; phylum Streptophyta; class Magnoliopsida; order Solanales; family Convolvulaceae; genus Ipomoea; species Ipomoea trifida. The sequence goes on along the minus strand of CP025655.1, from coordinate 13,856,623 downwards.
ATTGTTATACGGGCTCAAACAAGCTAGTAAGCAATGGAATGCAAAGCTCAGTGCTGCCTTATCTCACATCGAATTTAAACAATCCAAAGCATATTCATCACTATTCACCAAAGAAAACACTGCTAACTTCAAAGCTCTACTTGTGTACGTCGACGACATCTTAGTGGCGAGTGCCAGATTAGATCTTTTCCAAGAGCTGAAGTTATTCTTGGATGGCACCTTCAAAATCAAGGACATAGGAACCCTTGGCTACTTCTTGGGGATTGAGGCACACACGATAGAAAATGGGCTCAACTTGTGTCAACGCAAGTATGCTCTGGAAATTTTTGGTGAAGTTGGTTTCCTGGGATGCAAACCTGCCAACACCCTGATGGCTCACAATTCAAAGTTAACTCATGATGGCACCCCCCTTACCGATGCTAGTTGCTACAGAAGATTGGTGGGGAAGTTACTATATCTCACGACCACAAAGCCGGACATCACTTATGCCATTCAATAGCCAAGCCAGTTCGTAGAAGCCCCAATAGATCAACATTTAACAACAGCACATCGGGTTCTACGATACATCAAAAGTTCACCCGGCCAAGGCATTTTCTATTCGGCAAACAAAGATATTCAGCTCAAAGTCTTTTCAGATTCAGACTGGGCTGCATGTAGTGAAACTCGGAGATCAATTACGGGCTACTATGCATTCTTAGGATCAACACTGGTTTCATGGAGGTCCAAGAAGCAAGCTACTGTATCAAAGTCTTCATCCAAAGTAGAATACCACGCCTTGGCTGCCACAGTGTGTGAAATCCAATGGCTCACATTCCTTCTCCAAGACTTGCAAGTCGAAACAAGTAAACCAGCAACTCTTTTCTGCGATAGCAAGTCTGCAGTTGCCATAGCCGAAAATCACGTATTTCATGAGCGCACCAAGCACATAGAGATCAATTGCCATATTGTCAAAGAGAAACTAAACCAAGGGTTGATCAGGCTATTATCTATGTCTTCTTCAAATCAAATAGCAGATGGGTTTACAAAGCCTCTACCACCTTCGTTCACAGTTCAACCACTTTGTATTTAAGCTAGGCATACAACATTTGCATGCTCAAGCTTATTGGGGGGGGGGGGGGGATGAGCAGAATAAGTGAGGGCATTCTTGTAAACTCCATACTCTATGATCAGTTGCAACTGTCACCTGTCATTTATATAAACTCCATGTATACACGTGTTGTAAAGCAATGAAAACAAGCCGCATTCTACAACCAATCTTCTTCTGATCTTCCTTTTAGCTTTTACTTCTCTTCGCGTTACCTTCAACAATGTAAAGTATTGACTCAGAAAGTATATATGGAAGTATTGACTGGGATGTTTCTTGATTCAAACCCCAATAAAAGTATTGACTCAGAAAGTGTACATGGACAGATACAATTGAATCTACTAACCGACCCCTAAAATTGAGGGATCTCATTTTCCTTTATTCCCATAGCTTTCTTACGTTAAATATAGCACTTTATAATTGGACTTAATTAGTAGTACAATATTCGTTACATGCATGATGCATATACGTACTTCCATAACAAATCCTTCCCGGATTTAATTCAGACCAATCTACAAAATTAAAACAACAAAAGTGGAAGGTATATATATATATATGGCCTAAGCATGGGCAGAAAAGAAAGCCAGAGCCCCGACAAACGGAGCATTGATGTAGGTAGTAGGTTCTGATTGCTTATAGTTATTCCCATCATCCGCGAAATTGTCCATATTATCGGGACCACCTACGACGGCTCCGACAAGAATGTTTGGATCAGGCGAACCGGAGCTTAGGTACTGGAATCCATCCTTGCAGCCAATGTGATCAGGATGAGCCTTCATCGACGGTATCGAAGACCCTCTATGGTGCAAATGCTGCGGATACCTCTGCCCGTATCCCACCATGTACGACATTCCTGTCGGATTGTCCCCTAATATGTAGTCCACCTGCCTCTTTGCTAAGGCAACCAGCTTGTCTGCAGTGATAGTTGACGCCCCACAGTTGACGACTTGGCCGCTTGAGCTCAGGTACTTGGCATAGGTTAAGAGGAGAAAAGATGTGGAGGTGACGTATTGGAGGTTGCTCCCATCTCGTATGAACAGAAGTCCTCCTGGGGTGTATTGAACTTGGACCATAGGGGAGTCCTGAATGATGCCGCAGATGTAGTTGTCTGAGTGTTCTTTGTATAGCTCGAATGCTTGTGTGTTCTTCTCCAAGAACATCTGTTACATCGGATACATAGATTAGTTCTTAATTTAATTAAAGAAACAATGTGAAATAAACAACACGGAACTTTTTATTTTTGTGTAATTAGGTCACTAAATTTAAAGAAATGTGTAATTGGAACATTTTTGTAATTTTTTCAGTCTGATCATATTGTTTATCTTGTGACAAAAAGGTGTAATTCCCCATATTTAATTGGTTACTTGGTATGTACTCATTAGAATTATTGCCTTTTGCTCTACCATACTAGTTGGTAGTAAATAAAAGTTGAAATGTTTTTAACCCCAAATCCCCAATTGCATTTTAAAAAAATAGGAAAATATAATGTTTCAATTGCTCATATTTTGTTTGTTTGATGGTTAAATTGCATACTTTTTAAATTCATATTCAGCACAAAAGCAATAAGTTAAATGAACTATTTTCCTATAATTCTTTTAATTAATGAATAAATACCAGTGGAGGTCCCCCGACTTTGATGGCACCACCACTTTTGGTCCTCAATTTTTAAATCAACCACTTTTAGTCCTCCGACTTTGATGGCACCGCCACTTTTAGTCCTCAACTTTTAAATCAACCACTTTTAGTCATCTTACTTTTTGTTTCTAGCCACCTGTGGTCCTTCCTTTACAATTGGACATCTAATGTCATTTTCTTAAGGGCAATTCAGTCATTTCATAGTTAATGTATTAAATATTATGTTTCTCATCAGAATAATTGAAGAAACCCTATTCTCCGCTCTCCTTTGTTAACAATAAATTTTGGACCAAATGACTGAATTGCCCTTGAGAAAATGACATTAGATGTCCAATTGCAAAGGAAGGACCGTAGGTGGCTAGAAACAAAAAGTAAGAGGACTAAATGTGGTTGATTTAAAAGTTGAAGACTAAAAGTGGCAGTGCGACCAAAGTCGGAGGACTAAAAGTGGTTAATTTAAAAGTTGAGGACTAAAAGTGGCGGTGCCATCAAAGTCGGAGGACCTCTACTGGTATTTACTCTTTAATTAATTATACATAGATTTGTAGGCATGCAATGTGATGAGAATTGAAGATCAGAGCGACAAAAACCTGGGAAAGAAGAATCTTGGTCCCGGGACGCTTGTCGTCCCAACTCAAGGAATACACATCTTCGGTTGCACCCAATGTTTGACCATTTGATTGGATGTAATCTTGATACGAGGAGTCCTCTGAAGCTTTATAAAGCCAGGCTGCTCCCCACAGAAGCTCGTCCTTCAAACACAAATTAATTAAAGCATGCAGTAAATAATACAATATAGTGTTCTAAATTAAATTATATTAAGCAAATAAAACTTATTATGTGTACTACGTGCATGTTCAATTTTATTAAGCTTATATTACATGGTATCCAGTTGAGCAGTAGAAAGGGCAGACGGCAGAGCTAAGAGATTCGCTGTAAGCACCCCTATATTTGTCTGCAAAATCAAATACCTGCAAATATATTAAGTTCATGACTGTATGTATGTATATATAAGCTTAATTTGATTGTGTTGAAACCAAAACATCAAGCGTTGTGTGCTTAAATTCTTACTTACTTTGGTAGCAGTAGAGAATAATTGAGAGGAGTAAGCAGGGTCGGAATCTTTGAAGACGATAGAGGCAGCAGCCAATGCAGCAGCCGTCTCTGATGCTACATCAGATCCCGGATTTTGAGGGGTCACTTTGTAAACACTGCGCGGTGTGTCCATGTCCTCCGCTCTCTCCCAGCACTCGTGATCAGCTTCCGCGTCACCTACCTGCAGTTCCATGGATATCGTTTCTTATCGTTTCCATGATAGTCAAGACATTTTGTTGGGCAGATGCCAGTAAGGGTCAAGTTAAGCAACATGTGGCTAGCTAGGAGATTGTTAGGCAGAGAAGATAAAATGTCAAGTTTAGTATCTTAGCTCTAAAAAATGTGCGAGTATAAAAAAAAAATAAAGTTGGGCCTTCCCTACTAGTGGCATATATCAGAGACACCTAGAGCAGTTAACACTGACGGGTGCCAAGTGTAAAAAATGTAGCACTTGATCCTAACAGATTTATTACTCCATGCATGCTTGTGTTACTCACTTGGACGTATAGAGTGTCGGGGGAGGCTGTGGCAGCTTTGAGCAGATAATCTGTGCTCCAACGAATGGCGGCTTTGGCATTCTCAAGTTGATTGTTCATGGAGCCGTCATTGCCAAACTCAATCACACTCCAGGCTAAGAGAGTGGTTGTGAAGGCCATTGGCAGCCCGAATTTAATGTTGTCTCCTGCATCATAGTACCCTCCTACCAAGTCAACCTGAACAAACAAACAAATTAAAAATCCGACCACGTACATTATATATATTACAGAAATTTCATGTAGTTATTATAGAGAAACTGCAAGTATATAATATATACATTTTCAGCGGAGCCATCGGACAAAGCAGAGTTGCCCCGCCAGTTAAGACGTTGATCTTGATCTGCAGGCAATTTGCCAGACCTCTGCCCCTGGAAGAAGAGAATGGACTTGTGAAGGGCATCAGAGTAATCTTGGGAAGTGAAGGCAGAACAAGTTATGGTGAGGAAGAAGAAGGAGAAGAAGAGGGTATTAGTGCATAAAACATGCATTTTGGAACACTTTACTGCAATTTACGTCTTTATTATGGGATGCTATTGTGATTTGTGAGCTTATTAGACATACATGCAGGCATTATATATATAGTAAGCTCGCTTCTAGATAGTTAAGTTATTCCAATTTCGACTGCCAAATCGTATTGACTGGGAAATAACCAACTTACTATAACCAAACCGTGACATAGAGGTTATCGTTAGACTCACGGTCGCCTCGCTAGTCGCTACGATTTAGGTTTTTTTTTTTTTTTTTTCTAAACACAAGTATGTTCTGTCAGTCAACTAATATCAAACTAAAAGACCGGGGTATATTGTATCATCAATTTTGTATACTTTTAAAGATATTTTGATACGCATCAAAGGAAAGAAATAATTGGTGGTAATTAGTGGAAGATTTAAAAGGAATGAATAATTATAATATAATTGACTAAATATTATTTTAAGGAAATTATGTATATTAGAATATATAATTACCTTGTATAGTTAGAATAATTGTAGTAACTTTTTTTTTTTTGAAAACAATTGTAGTAACTTAATTATTATAGGTGTTAGTAATTTAGTATAAATAGAACCATTGTATATGAATACCGGGAACCACTCAAGAGAAATATATTGTTATTCTAGTCTTTTAATATAATTATTCTTCTTTGGAGCTCTCACACGCTCGAAGTGTGAAATTGGAGTTGGCCGTGACTCGAATATGGTTAGGAGCTAAAAGCTTGCTTGAAACTAAAGGTTTCTTTCGTTGCGTATTGAATGCCAATACATACGTAACATTGGTGCTTTCATTGCTACTCTCATTGAGAGAATTTGTGGAGACAATACGTAATATTGGTGCTTTCATTGATTCTATTGGTGAGAGTATCTTCTATCTTTTTCTTTTTATTTTTATTTCATTTTTTTTACAGCATCTCTTAAAAAAAAAAGAACAAAACAAAAAAAACAGTGGAAAAAAATCAAAAAAAAAAAAAAAAAAAAAAAAAAAAAAAAAAAAAAAAAAAAGAGAAGAGAAAAGTAGTGGAAAACACGACAAAAAGAAAAAAACATATTTTTTATTTTGATTATGGAAAATATTACTCATCGGTGCTTATTAGTTTCTGTATATCAAATATGGTATCCAATTGATGATTTTGTATTGTATGAGATCTTTTCTACAAAAGGACATATACAATATATTCATATTTTGAAGGATGAGAGTTACAACTTTCAAGCTTTGGTGTGGTTTGATTCTATCTTTGATGCATTCATGGCTAAACAAGCTCTTCATGGCCAAAATATTTACGATGAGTGTTGTGTTTTAGATATTAAATATCCTGATTTAGAGATGTTGGCTGTGTGTGGAGAATTACAGATGAACCAAGGTGACACTTTGGAATTCACACTCCTAGTTATTGTAATCCAACTTTTCAAGAATAACCAAGTAGCCCAGAGTCCAAGGAATCATCAATAGCAACCGTTTTTCTCCCAACCACTCACGATGAACGCAATATTCAAGATTTCAACAACATAGAGTCTCTTGAGGATTATCTTGAGACAAGACTTGTGAGTATTACGTTAGACTTGCAACTCAACATTGGGGAGCAAAAGGTATTTTTAGATGGTGCAAGTCAAAAGGGGAGGCCATTTATGTGTCACGATCAAGCTCGAGAACCATTTCAATCATTTGTTTTGCCAACTAGCCGCCATCCAAAGTTTCATGGGCCGCTTCAACAAAGATATGTTTATTCTATTCCTCTCTACACCTTGAGGACAAGGTGTTTTTTGAAGGGATGGAGAGTAGACCTGGCAATTATCGACACAACCCGTTAACACGACACAAAACCGGACACGAAAATAACGGGTTAGTGTATAGCCTTAACATGTCCCCGGTTGTTAACGGGTTGTCCCGTTAAGAACCCGTTATGTTTTCGTGTCTTAACAGGTCAACCCGTTAAACCTATTAAGAACCCGTTTAACCCGTTAACATTATCGTGTATGTTAACCCGTTTACACAAACCTGTTTAGAACCCGCTAACAACCATTGTCATTTTTGTCTTTACAAAATATATCATGAACATGGTTAAGAATGAATTTACTACATTAGGACAAGACCATACACCAATTATTGATGTTCAACAATATGAAATTTGAATGTTTATTGTGTTCAATTTTATTCTAAAAACTAGTATAGACTTCTTTAATTATGATTTTTGGATGTTATTTTATAATTTTATGAATGTTATAAATTGAATATTTTTTTAGTTTGTTTGATGAATTGGATTGTATGTTTTATTTCTTTTTTAACTTTAAATTTTAGATTTTAATATATCAATAGATTTAGCGGGTTTAAACGGGTTTCATGTCATATCGTGTCGACACGATCTGAAACCCGTTAACAAAACGTGTCTATCGTGTCAACCCGTTAACAAATCGTGTTCGTGTTCGTGTTACAATTTTGAACCCGTTAACCTTAACGTGTCGTGTTCGTGTTTAGCTTTATCGTGTTCGTGTCGTTATCGTGTTGACCCGTTAACGAACCCGTATACACGAATTGCCAGGTGATAAGTGCAAAAGATACCACTTTTATAAGGTTGTTTGTGGATCGTTTAGTATACAAATTAAGGCTTTTATGAATGGTTTAGTCTTAAAATACCTTGAAATGCTTTATATTGTCTTAGTACTCGTTCCACACTTTACCGATTGTTTTGTAGGTAAAAAGAAGTGTTTAAAGACAGGAAATGGCGATGTTTCGGAGAAGAATTCACAAACCGAAGTTGGAAGGCAAAATAGGCCTTGGACGCGCGTCCAAGGTGGCGTCCAATTTTATGCCCGCAGAAGTTTGGAAATCAGAGCAAAAGTCTGCTATGGACGCGCACGTCCAGCACGCGTCCACCAAACAGCTCTCTGAAGTTGAAGTCTATGCAGCAGAAACACCGTGGACGCGCAGTGGACGCGCGTCCAGCGTGCGTCCAAGCGTGCGTCCATCGCGGAAATTTAAGTTGTTGGGCGAGATTTAAAAGGGGAATTGAGCCATTTTGCGGGGGATCCTTCACATTTCAATTTTAGATCAGTTTAGAATATTTCTCTCTCTAGGATTAGCCTAGAGAGATCTCCCCCAATTCACTCCACATCCCCAATTCACTCCACATTGCAATTCTTAGGTTTAGATTAGAATTAGAGAAGAATTATATTGTTGCAAGCTTGTGATCAACATTCAATTTCAAGTTCAAGGTTTAATTTCAAGCTAAGTCTTCCTTTTAATTTCTTGTTATTACTTTTGTCTTTTGCTTTTTCAATTCCAAGTATGATTAGATAGATCTTTGTGGATTTGGGTTGAGCAATGTTGTATGGATATTCTTGAGCTTTGACTTGATTAATTAGGTTTTGCAATTGCTTGATTATGAGTTTGATTGTGTGAGTGGTGATCCACTTTGACTCTTGTGTTGGGGTGATCAACCTATATGAGAGTTGTTTGGAGAAGGAGTCTCATCTACGAGAGTAGAGTTACTCCTTAGCCTAGCCTAGCACATTTTCCTCTCACCTTTGAGAAAAGGGAGAGTGGAAGACAAGAGGCACATAACGTGTTTGTCAAAATACCTCTTCTAGCCTAGTGATCACAAGGATGACATTACGGTCTAAGAAGTGAGTCCATTGACCACGAGAGTGGCGGTGGTGTTGGTGACCTTGTCTCATTTTCGTTATCTAAGTGTTGCTAGCCTAATATCTTAGGAAATCAAGGATACCTATATGAGTTGCATGATCCAAATCCTCATTTCCAATTGATTGTTTCCATTGTTTGTTCCTTATTTTCATGATGTTTCATGCGCATTTCTTACTATGTTTGGGTTAGCTTTCAAACACTAAACACTCTTGTTGGTTAATCCCCTTACCGCTCAAATTCCCTCCTTATCATCCTTTGAGAACGATACTCGGGAACTTCTTCCCGTTTTAACACCTACTCCTTTCCATCCACCGCGAAAACTACACCCATCACCTGGTCTAAAGAGTGATACGCATCAAAGGAAAGAAATAATTGGTGGTAATTAGTGGAATGTCTAAAAGGAATGAATCATATGTAATTATAAGATAATTGACTAAATATTATTTTAAGGAAATTATGTATATTAGAATATATAATTACCTTGTACAGTTAGAATAATTGTAGTAACTTAATTATTATAGGTGTTAGTAATTTAGTATAAATAGGACCATTGTATATGAATACTAGGAACCACTCAAGAGAAATATATTGTTATTCTAGTCTTTTAATTATTCTTCTTTGGAGCTCTCACACACTCGAAGTGTGAAATTAGAGTTGGCCGTGACTCGAATACGGTTAGGAGCTAGAAGCCTGCTCGAAAGGTTTCTTTCGTTGCGTATTGAATGCTAATACGTAACGAAAGAAACCTTTCGAGCAGGCTTCTAGCTCCTAACCGTATTCGAGTCACGGCCAACTCCAATTTCACACTTCGAGTGTGTGAGAGCTCCAAAGAAGAATAATTAAAAGACTAGAATAACAATATGTTTCTTAATCGAATGTATTTAAAAGTCTTAATCGAATGCTTTTATATATATATATATATATATATATATATATATATATATATATATATAATTCAGTTCCCGTGCGGTTGTGCGATTAAATCTGAGTCATGGATCTTGTTTAAATCAACGTCAAAGATTACCAAAATTTAAAAAAAAATGGTGGCAATTTGGTAATTTTTGCATCTAGATCAAATTTAAGGTGTGTAGTTTTCCTTCTTAAGATGCATGATTTTTGTACTTAAGGTGCGTATGTTTTGTACTTAAGGTGCATCGTTTTTATACTTAAGGTGTGATTGTTTTGCTTAAAGTGAGTAGTTGTTGAAACTTAAGGTGAGTTAACCTGAAGCTTAAGGTGCCTTTTTTTCTTCTTAAGGTGCGGCATGCGTGGTTTGTGTGCTTAAGGTGCGTGGTTTGTATCCTTAAGGTGTGTGAGTGTTGAAACTTAAGGTGAGTTAACCTAAAGCTTAAGGTGCGTAGTTTTCCTTCTTAAGGTGGGTTGCTTCCGTTTTTAAGGGGCGTTGTTTTCGTTCTTAAGGTGCGTCAATTTTTTCTTTTTTTTAAGTTCCAAAACACAACCAATATTCTTTATAAGATTTTCTCTACAAAGTCATATATATTTATGTTAATCCAACTTAAGGTGCGTAGATTAGAAGTTTAAGGTGCATCAGTTTAGAATTGTTTTTAAAGAGCATTGATTACTGCACAACCGCACGGGAAGCTTTAACCGCATCTGAAACCTTCCTTTTATATATATATATATATATATATATATATATATAGGCAAAAACTTGTGTGAGACCGTCTCACCATGAGACGGGTCGGATCAGTATGTAAATATAACACTTAATTATATGCACAAATGTCATACTTTTATGCTCAAATGTAATACTAATCAAGAATAAAATTTTTGTTACTTATAAGGGTAAATGTAATACTTTTAAGGGAAAATACAATACTTTTACATTTCGATTTAAAAGTATTACATTTTTCCTCAAAAGTATTATATTTGCCCTTATAAGTAAGGGGCACTTGTCAACATTACTTATTATGAAAAATGTATTACTTTTGCTCTTATAAGTATCAAAAATTGTATTCTTGATTAGTGTTATATTTGAGCATATAAGTATGATATTTGCACATATAAGTATGACATTTGCATGGTGCTTTGACCCGACCCGACCCGTCTCACGAATAAGGATCCGTGAGACGGTCTCACACAAGTGTGACCCATATATATATATAGCGAATGGTTCAGGTACCTTCTCGTACGATTGTGTGGTACTCACCTTAAACATTAAAACGGCACACCTTAAGTACACAAATCACGCAACTTAAGCTAAAAACATAAACCGCGCACCTAAAGTTTTTAAATGGTGCACCTTCAGTTGAGAGTACACTATACACCTTAAGTACACAAATCACACACCTTAAGTACACAAGTCACGCACCTTAAGAACACAAACCGCACATCTAAGGTTTTAAAATGACGCAACTTAAGTTTCAAAAACTCACGTACCTTAACCATACATATCACGCACCTTAAGCATACAAATCACGCACCTTAATCATAAAATTATGCACCTAAAGCCACTGCACAATGGCACAGGAAACACCCCACCGCAAGAGAACTGAATTCTATACATATATATATATATATATATATATATATATATATATATATATATATATATATATATATATATATATATATACATATATGTACGTACGTACGTACGTACGTAAGTATATATGTATGTATGATGATTAGGTGAAAATAAGAGCTTAGATAAAAAGTGTAGATTAATGATGGTTGTTAATATGGGATAATAACCAACGACTTTAAAGGAAAAAAAGGTGATTGATAATTTAATAAATATCATAAACTTTTAGATTTTAGACGTTTTTTTTTTTTATTTATTAATTTAGATTTTAGACGTTAAAAGTTTACCATGTAAAATTATAAAATATAAGAAAGCTAACTTGACTGAACTATCTATTTTGATATTGAGAATAGACAAATTAACCAAGACAAAAAAGACAATAATGGGATAGAGAGATGGAGATTCATTGTATTTCTCAGTAGTTAATTTGTCACTGGTAAATCTCATGTCCAACATCCTCCAATAATCCACACGTTTTCTTGTATCCCATCAATTGATTGGTTTCAAATATGAATGCTATGCTATGCAATTCTATTAATCCCATCCCATAATATTATTGAGGGTGGAATGGGTCATTAGACGTTCAAAGCCAGTGCCATTTTTGACAGAATTAGTACTGAAATGTGGAAACGAACATTAATATATTTGTAGTTAGCTAGGGTACACCATTCACGGATGCTTAATTACCATATGATTCATCCATGTAAGTCGATAAAAAAAAAAACATGTTTAATTGACAAAATAGGTAAAAATAAATAAATAAATAAATAAATAAGAGAATTTCTTTTAAAAATAGGTTTATTCTCGAAAATACTATTCACATGAATGAGTTATTCCCCTTGCAATGTGAATAGCTATTTTAAGAGGGTTGGTATTATGCTATTTCTAACCTTTTAGGAATAACTTATGTTTTGTGATGTCTAATTTATTTTTACATATCTTTACATATATTATGTTATGTATTATAAGTATGTGCGTTCAATAATAATAATAATAATAATGATAACAACAACAACAATAACAATAACAATAAATATTACTCTCTCGTCCAATTTTATTTTATGTCCTACTTATTATCATTGATCAAATCAATTTTTATTCTTTGATTATTTCTAGGGAAAATGGCACTTTTTCCCCCTATGTTATGTGCTTATAGCACTTTTCCTCCCTATGTTATTAAAGTGGCAGTTTTTTCCCCCTCAGTTATTTTAAAAGTTGTAGTTTTCTCCCTTGTAATATTAAATTGACATTATTGCCCTTAAAATAACCATTTCATTTATTTTTATACTCCAACCAATTATTACTAATATATATGGAAGATCACAGTTCGATACGAACCTAATCGAACACTGTAGCAATTGAACTTAAATAGTATAGATGGTTACGGTTACGATTCAGAACCGAAAAAAAAAAAATAATTGTTGAATTTAGACTATTTTTAAATTAGAAATAAAATTATAAAAATAAATAAATAAATAAGTTTTGATTGGCGGTGCAAAATCGAAATTGGAACCGAACCGTACCGATTTATCAAAATAAGTGTTTGGTCATTTTTACTATATATGATTGTGGTTAAGTTCCGGTTCACGGTTCAAAAATTATTTAATTTTATTTTTTCAGTTCTGAATCGTAACCAGAACCGTCCATACTATTTTGGTATGGTTGCTACAGTGTTTGGTTAGGTTCGAACCGAATCGTGATTATTCATACCTATAAGTAATAATTTGTTGGAGAAGAAAAATAAATGAAATAATTATTTTTAAGGGTAACAGTGTCAATTTAACATTTCAGGGTGAAAAACTGTCACTTTAATAACACAGGGAGAAAAAGTGCTATAAGCACATAACATAGGTGGAAATTAAAAACTGCCATTTTCCCTTATTTCTATTAGCATTTTCTTATCATTTTTAAATTTGATTTTTTGTATTTAATAGTACTTTTAAACTAGTTTCTAATTAAATATATAATTTTTTACATACTAATTCTAAACTTAATATTATGAAAAATTAAATTCATAAATAACTCCAATTAAGCCTCGTTAATCGAACTTGGCACATAAAATAAGATGGGGGGTATCAGTATTTGAACCGAGAGGGTGTGATTGAGTGGAAAGACTCATCCATCCTTAACCAAACATCAGGGGTCAATCCTTGACTTTGAGTATGGACAATCATTATTGTGTGGACTATGTGTAACCCCTCGATTTTTACGACAAAGTTAAGATTCAAGAATAGCGATATAAATTTTTTTTTTAAGCTATGACATTTAAGAGAAGACTGTTCGGTGCTCGAAATAATTTTTCTCTTAAGGATTAGTTATCGATAAGCTGCGAACTACGTACCGGTCACGAACCGAGAAAACTTTAAGGATATAGATTCAGTTCGAATTTTCTAGAATTGGGATTATTAAATATCATGCGATTAAGCCTGAATTTCTAGTTGGTTCAAGAAAAATTTCAAATGGACTGTAAGGGATAAATTGTTACGGACTCTGTACCTAAATTTAGCGGGATACCGAAAAATTCCCAAACTTGGTGATTTGCGACGGGAATATTTTTACGATAATTTTGGTATTAGAATTTTCCCGAATTAAGTTATAATCCTCCGAACATTCATCTGATTTAAGCATAAACTGGCCAATTAGATTTGAGATCTTGTAAGGACTCCATGGGTGTTGACATGCGCTTATATCGTGGACCGCGGTCCACAATGCATTGTGGACCGCGGATCCCCAAAACGACGTCGTTTTGATTAATGAAACATACAGATGAATTCGCGCTACTCAGTTTCTTTTCAAATATACTGCAGTTTCTTTTCATATATTGTTAGGCGTCGGCAAGGTTGGCCGAGTTCAGCCCCTGCTCGATTCGAGACGTGGCGCTGTGGCTTACCATGGAGGGATGTGGTTAAATGGTATTAGTCCACCTACCTATCACCAATTGGTTTTAGGAAGGATATGGCAACCAGTTAGCCAAAGAACTCCGTGGTTAAGCGTGCTTGACTTCCGGCAGTCACGGGATGGGTGACCCCCTGGGAAGTAAGCATAGTGCAGCGCTGAGATCCATCATATATACTGCAGTTTCTTTTCAACTGTAGTTTTATATGAAAAGAAACTGCAGTATATTTGAAAAGAAACTGAGTTGCGCGAATTCATCCGTCTATTTCATTAATCAAAACGACGTCGTTTTGGGACCGCGGTCCACAATGCATTGTGGACCACGGTCCATGATATAATTTGCGGTTGACATGTGGCAAGTGAATCCAAACTTGGATTGGGCATTTAATGTGGCATTAATGAAGTATGGAGGCAAATCTAGACTAAGATTGATCATTTAATGTTGCATTTATGAGGTATGGTGACTTTGCAC
>CP025655.1:13793008-13841277 GCA_003576665.1 Ipomoea trifida | reverse complement strand
AAACCACAATCAATAATAAGTAAGGTAAGATAAACGTTACCCAGCAATCGCAGTCTACCTGCAAGCAGTCTAACAACAAGCAATTTCACATTATGTCAGTAATTTCGGCACATAACACAGTCATTAATTCGCCCGTGGGGTACACAACGCCCACACAACTGTTAGGACACCCGACAGTTAGCTCTCACACATCACCTGTGGGTACCCACTCCCACCTTTGGTGGGGTACTTCACCGTTATTCACACGTGGGGTACGAAACACATCCACTTTAATTCACGGTGGGGTACGAAACACATCCACCTTTAATTCACACGTGGGGTACGAAACACATCCACTTTTAATTCACGGTGGGTACGAAACACATCCACCTTAATTCACACGTGGGGTACGAAACACATCCACCTTTAACGGTCACATCCACTTAATTCACACGTGGGGTACGAAACACATCCACTTTTATTCACGGTGGGTACGAAACACATCCACCTTAATTCACACGTGGGGTACGAAACACATCCACCTCGAAAACCTTTGTTTATTTTCGAGTGACCATGGATATCCTTACTTAGCCGTCGCGCTAACTACACTTCATTGTGTCATTTATTAGATGCAGTCTAGCGTGGGCCCCTATGGCCGATGAGCTCTGAATATGATGAGAGTTGAGGTTGAAGACTACTCTATCCTAGAATAGACACCCTGGAGGGATTATTTCCATATGTACATATTTGGATGTTGATATGGTTATTTGAGATTGTAAGTTTAGCCTTAACGTTTGGGTATAGGAGAGATACCTGAGCATGGCGGTAACACCCAGTTTTCTGCTGGTTAGACGCTTCCGCAATGTATTGTATTATTAGGATTTTGTAATAAATCTAAGTTGTGAAAATTGGGGTGTTACACTATGGTCCACAGAACTGTGTAGATCATACTATCAAATAATGTACTTTTAGTATATTAAAATATATATTTTATTTATGAAAAATACATTATTTGAGTACTGAAAGTGCATTATTTTGTATAATGTATATTCAATACACAAATAATATACTTTAGTATATTAAAATGTACATTTTATTTAGGAAAAATATATTATTTGAGTACTAAAAGTACATTAGTTTGTATAATGTATATTCAGTACACAAATAATATACTTTTTGATATGGTCCACACAATAATTTACCGAATATGAAGCGGTCTTAAATCTCCAGGTCATCTGTCTCACCCAATAGAGATGACTATAATTTAGCATGGTGAAAAATTATTATTATTTGTGTGTGGAAGATAATTTTGTTTTTTAAATGCTTATTGCATTTCTATTTCTTTATCTAACCATACACTACTATAATACAATTCATGAAATTTATTACTTTACTTCTTATTTTATTTCTTATATATTTATTTTATCATTTGGTAAAACGAAAAGTAAACAAAGGCTCAAAGCAAACAAAAAGCTGAAAGCCTGTTTGTTTGTTTGACGGGGTCCCATGAACCGGCTTATAATAATTATACTGATCATAGTTTATCTTACATTTTTAGATTGTTATTCAAATATATAACCTTCAAAATTTGTATTTCAGTTGACACATTCTATACTTACAATTAATTATTTTTGTATTACAAACAAATTGAAGGCACATCACATGGTAATTACAGACACATAACATTACAAAATATGTTAACTACATACACATGATATGTTAGCTAACATTTTATGTGTCTGCAGTTAACTGTAATTATCATGTTATAATGACCTCTAGTTTATTTACATGTACAAAAATTATTAATTTTAGGTACAAATATATTAACTATATACGCATAATTTTCAACAAGGATTATTAATGCAATATAAATCATGATCCGTGCTATAACAATTGTAAATATTTTGACTCATGCATGTTTCTTTTGAAAATAACGACGTTATTAGAGGCGTGAAAAAATGGTCATTGCACGTACATTGATTTTAACGTACTATACGGAGTATACTTAGTGGTCATTGCACGTACATTGATTATAACGTACTATACGGAGTATACTTATTAGCTCTTTTGGGAGGGCATTTGGTACAATTGGACTAAAAATTCATCGCCCCAAGAAAACCGTTTGGTTGAACATCCCAAATGTGATCATAACTCATTTTTTCATTGGATCCAAAATAAATTGTGATTCTTTTTCAACTAAGCCACTAACAGGACGTTTGGTCAATGAATTTTGAGAAAAAACGAGTACTATTTCACACCGTTGCAAAAATCGGTTGCTTAGACTATTAGACACTGCCTAGGCACTAGGCGCTTCTAGGTTGAGACGAATTGATTCCTAAGCGGTTGGCTGTCTAGCGCCTAACTTGGCTGAGTTGGCGGCCAAATTCGGTCGAGTTAATTCGCCCAATTCGACAGAGTTTACCGAGTTAACTCGGGCGAGTCGACCTTGTTAATATTATAATTTTATATATATATATATATATATATATATATATATATATATATATATATATATATATATATATATATATATATATATATATATATATATATATATATATATATATATATATATATATATATATATAACATGACATACATCTACACACATGCACTATTTTTATAGGTTGCTGCCTAGACCGCCTAGGCGCTAGTCTACCGCCCAACTAGTGTCTAGCGTTTACTACAACCATGCTATTCCATAAGAAATGGAATAAGCTAAGGAATTTACTACAACCATGCTATTCCATAAGAAATGGAATAAGCTAAGGAAGAAATAGAACAATAATTGTATTTTATTGAAGAAATTGACTTTAGGATTTATATTATAGTGTTTAGTTGGTTTAAGAAATAGAAATTGGCCAAGACTCCATATGGAAGTGGGTGGGTTCTCGCTTCAGTGGAGACGATATTGACTCTTTGTGTTTCAGTAGATTGAGAAAGTAGTTATGCACATATACTATATTATTTTATAACAACTATTTTTACGGCACATATACTATATTATTTTATAACAACTATTTTTAGTTGTTCCTCACCACAAAGAGAGCTCACTTGCCACTTAAGCTACCCCACTGGGTTAAAATATTCATATTCTAATTACACTTTACATCCACCATATAGACTATTTGTTAAAATCTAGTTATATATATAATTGTTATATATGTATAACAAAATCTAATAAATAAAAGAAATTATATATATATATATATATATATATATATATATATATATATATATATATATATATATATAAATTAAACACCATATACATTCACCATATAGAATCAAACAAATATCTTGTGAAGGTTGAAGATCTTGGACCTGAATGCAGAGATGGAGCTACAGTGGAGCAGTGGGGGCAGCTGCCCTCACTCACCCCATCCACACCCCATATATAGTCCTTGTATGTATATATGTATATATAGTACATGTTTTCGATATAAGTATATGAAAACAGATAAAAATGAACAAGTGTTTAGTCCGTTGAGTTGGTAGACACGCATTTTTTTATAGGGATGGGTAAGGGTTTGAATCCCCTATTGATTTCAACAGGTTTTTTAACATATATATATAACTTTTTTTAATTAATAATGAGATGTGTAATTTATAATATGTTTTCTATTTGAATTATTTTATCAAATTAATTATGTTTCGTATTTTGTTATGAATATTTTTACAAAGTTTTGATTTGTTTTATTTTTCATTTATATCCAACAATATTTATGATTATATTTTTATAAGTGTTTCATTTTTTAAACTATCTCTTTTGTTTTAATGTTTCGTCCCACCAGAAAAAATTTTCAATCAATAATGAGATATGTAATTTATAATATGTTTTCTATTTGAATTATTTTTGGAGTTTATTACCAAAATGGTACCTCGACTATTGCGAAATTACCAATTTGGTCCTCAACAATTTTTCGTGCCCAATTAAGTCCCTCGACTTTGAAAATTTTAACCAATTTAGTCCTCCGTTTATTTTGCCATTAACATCTGTTAAATCAGGACCAAATTGATAATTTTGCTATAGTCAAGGGATCATTTCAGTGAAAAATTAAGGGATAAACTACAAATAAGCCATCGTACTATTTGAGAACAAGCAATTAGGCTATCCAACTCAAATAACCCCCAGATAGATCATCGAACTCAAAAAAATAAAACAATCGAGCCACTGAAACCCAAAAAAAAAAAAAGAGAAATTAACCAATTTTTAATTGTTTTTTTTTTCGATTTTAGTGGCTCAATTGCTTTATTTTTTTGAGTTCGATGATTTATTTGGGGGTTATTTGAGTTGGATGGCCTAATTGTTTGTTTCCAAATAGTACGATGGCTTATTTGTAGTTTATCCCTTAATTTTTCACTGAAATGGTCCCCTTGACTATTGCAAAATTACCAATTCGGTCCTGATTTAACGGATGTTTAACGGAGGACCAAATTGGTTAACTTTTTCAAAGTCGAGGGACTTAATTGGTCACGAAAAATTATTGAGGACCAAATTGGTAATTTCGCAATAGTCGAGGGACCATTTTGGTAATAAACTTTTATTTTTTGGCTAAAGTGTCATCCCGCACCATTAACCATTTCTGATTATTCGTGCCGCACCCTAACCTTTTAAAACGTATATTTCGATGCACAAACCATTATTTTTTTTTTCACCTAGAATTTTTTATAGGTTTCCACGTTACCTGATGACATGGCACCGGTTTCATGCTGATTTGGACTCCATGTAAGCTTTCTTAAAAATAAAATACATGAGATGGAGTGTCCATGTATGCTTTATTAATTTTTAAAAAAAATCTAATTTTATCCAAATTTCTAATCGATGACTGCAAAATCGACGAATGTTCCCTTCGATATCAGTGGGTAAAGCCTAGGCATTAGGGACTGGTCCCTGGCCAGAACCGCTAAAGAGTTTGTTCTGACTTTCATGAGTTCGATTAGGGCTTCGATTAGCCCCAGAGTCTCTTCGATCTGTTTGCAGTGTTCCCTGGCTGATGATAGGTAGAAGATTGTCGCGCCGCAATTTGCTTGGCTTCCAGATTTGTTACATTTTTAAACACTTCAAGGATAGGGTTTAAGCAAACCCCAGCAATGCCCTCTTGCTTGCAAACTATGCTAAATTCCTAATAGAAGTAATCACAAATTCACAATAAAAATCTCAATCCCAAAGCCTTCACTGATAAACATAAATCTAATCTTCTGTTGTTGTAATGTTCAAAGATGATTGTCTGTGTCGCCGTCGTTAGACACCAGAACAATCCGCTGTATATACAGAGCTTCACGGAAGCTGACGATGCCCTAAAGCTTCATCACATAGTCCACTACTCTCTTGACGTTGTTGACGAAAGAGTGAACAATCCAAAAAAAATTGGCCCTACATTGAACGAGACATTTCTTGGTCTACTATACCCAACTGAAAATTACAAAGTGTATGGCTATTTGACAAACACAAAGGTGAAGTTCATATTAGTGACAACAGATCTTGATGTGAGAAATTTTTTCAGGAGATTCCATGCTGCACATGTGGATGCAGTTTCAAATCAGACCCAGATGACTAGTAAAAGCATAATGAATCTTGAATTAATACGAATATGAATATGGAAATAACATGTGTAATCGGATTGATTGCAGCTATGTTCGAGCTTGTTTCTTTGTGGGATAGGACATACATTCAACCAATGGCCTTGGATTATCTGGTGGTTTGAGAAAAAAAAAATGAAGAAGCTGGCAAATATAAGACGAAAAAAGAAAGATATAAAAAATAATAAAATATTCCATGTCAGCATATTATTACTGGCAACACGTAGGATACCTGTAAAAATTGCTAGATGGAAAAAATTTAATGGTTTATAGATCAAAAAATCACTTATAAGTGCTCATTTGTCTATATTTTCCTCCCTTTCACAAAGCTATTTTTCTTATAGATCATTCCAAATTTAAAGAGATTGGGACTAATTTGTGGTTATTTTGCAAGTATTTTGGTTTGGAAAGCATTGGAAGCAAAGATGATGATTTTCATGCACTTTGTATGCATTTGGAGTCAATGGGAGTCAAGGAGAAGTTATGGAGATGGATGTAACACTTCCAAGGGAGCCTAAGAGTTGTATTTTTCAATGGTATTGATCATTTGGGCAAGCTAAAACAAAAGAGAAGCAAAAGGTCAAGGTGTTGAAATTTCTGCACGTCGACATCTTAGTTATTGGACGATATCTCGGCCTATAAATATCCAAATAGAGTGATTCTTATGCCATTGGAACGAAGACTCAAAGAGCTACAACTATAATGAAGACATTAAAGCTTAAAAAGGAAGAAAAAGGGGTCAAAATCGTCTAAACTTATAGATTTCGCCTAAATCTGTCACTGTTCAGTATGTTGACTATATCTAAGCCTAAAAGTGTCCAAATGAACTGATTCTTGCTCCATTTCAAATCCAACTTGAAGGGATACAACTTTGTTGAAGACTACAAAGGCTAACGAAGTGTTTTTGAGGGTAGAAAATAGCCTAGAAGTCAAAGCAGAGTCACAGAATTATGCTTACACAGTGAGAATGCACTATAATTCTGCCAAAATGAAATGGGCACTGAAATGGGCGTGTGGGTGGCCGTTTCGCACTTGCTCTGTGTATATTTAAGCTCGTTTTGAGCATTTTGAACTCGGTTTTGACCCATGATTGAATCCTAGACACTCCCATTCACTCCCTTTCATATTTTTAGGTTAGATTAGGCTTAGATCTATGTTTTTTAACACTTTTGGAGCTTGTAATCTTGGATTTCAAGATTCCACCACCCATTTCAGTAGAGAAGCTTTCTTTCCTTTATCTATTTTCTTTTGCAAGATTTATGTTTATTACTTGTGTTTTGTGTTCTTTATGCTATTTAATCATGGAGTCATTTCCATTTTTGGTCCTACTGTTATTGGGGCGTTGTCAATTTTAGTCCACTTCATTAATTTTTGCCACATTGCGACCAGTCTTATTTAGTCCTTGTCACTTTTAGTCCACCGTTAAAATTTTCGTCAAATAATGGTCCAAAACAGGGGTATTTTGAACTTTTCATGCTTTGATTATCTCCTTTACCCTTTGTTGTAACACCCCACTTTTTCCACTACCGAAAATACGAGTATAATTTTTTTTTTTTATACAACAGCGGAAGCTTAAACAACAACTAAAAGGAAAAATGGGTGTTATGCCACGTTCGAGTATCTCTTATACTCAAACGCATAGACAAAACCTACTACCAAAATTACTATCACAATGGTGGAACCTAATGGTACAATAAAAATCTTTATACAATAATTCGTTCTCATGCCCAAACGCTATGCCAAATATTTCCTGCAAAAACACTATGGTAGAAACAAAGTCAGCACGACGGCTGGTAAGACATACTGTACCCCGTAAAACATTTTGCAAATATATAGCACTTTGGAGCACATAAATTTCCACATAATAAATTTAACCCCTTAATATATTCTTAATCTCATCAATATAAATCATCTTTAATCCATTAGAAGTATATCTTGAGGAAATCACACATCCAAATATGTATAAAAATACATATCAAAATATCTATACAATTTCCAGGAGATAAGGTCATTGCCTATTTCATAATCCAAAATATCTCAACCGCTATTTCCTCAAGATTCACCATATACAATCTTTATCTCAATCTTTCCATATACAATTTCCACCGCACACCAAGTCCAACCGAACACCAGTCCATCCGGAACACCAGATCCCACCTTAACACCAATAATAAAAATAATGATAACATATGAGCCGAAGCTCTAACCACCGATCTTTCAGGAGCCGAAGCTCTAACCACCAATCTATCAGGAGCCGAAGCTCTAACCACCAATCTATCAGGAGCCGAAGCTCTAACCACCAATCTATCATCAAGGCTTTTATCAAATAATATACCAATAATTTCATCACCAAATCTCTTCAACATCATAATTTCATTACTTATCATAATCTCTATAAATCTAATAATTTCACTAACAATCACAAGAACAAACAATATGTATTCACATCAAATAATTTCATAAGACATGTACTCACATTTTCACAAAATTATTTAAACATAATATCACATAAGCACATATTAAATATTTTGATTTGCGGTAAAATAAATTTTGGATAGACATAAATCTTACCTATAACCAACTCTTCTACTTCGCTTGCCCAATCCTTCACCCACACATATATGATTTCTCTCCTCACTTCTCATGATTTTTCCTCACCACACAACCCCTCTATATATAGGCAAAACGGAAAGGAAGACAAATCTTGAAGAGAAAGACATATGGGAGATCAAGCTTATCTTATAAGATAAGGATGAAAACATGTGGTATAGAAAGAGACACTTGTCACATTTTTGTGGTGGGTAAGGGAAAATATCTTTGGTTAGACTGTTATGGGTTAAAACATATATAGTTACGGTAGAAAAATTAGAGAATTATAAATGGGCCAAAAAGAATTGGGCTAAAATAATTAATTTGGAATTGAGTTAAAGTTAGGTTCAAGACATTACGAAATAATCACATTTGGGCATAGGGATTTAAGTAGTAAAATAAAAATAAGTTGACCCAATGCCCATAACAAAATAGTTAGATTTATATAAAGTAATAATAATAATCCCTTTTTGAAAATATTTATTAAAATAATAATGTTAGAAAAATACGGGGTATTACATTTGTAGTGGTTTTCCTTACAGATTTTCATCCAATAAAGAGGTCCGGCGAAAGCCATGGCTTTGTAATGTGGCTCACATGGCTTTCGCCAGACCTCTTCAATGGTTGAATATGTGTAAGGAAAACCACTGCAAAGGGTCAAGGAGATTACCAAAGCATGAAAAGACCAAAAATACCCCTATTTTGGATGACAATTTGACGAAAATTTTAACGGTGGACTAAAAGTGGCAAGGACTAAATAAGACTGGCCGTAATGTGGCAAAAATTAATGAAGTGGACTAAAATTGGCAATGCCCCAATAACAGTAGGACCAAAAATGGAAATGACTTTTAATCATGAGTAGTTAGTTTATGGGCTTGAGTTAGGGTTGTATTATCTATTTTGATGCTTAGCTTGTGATTATTGTGAAAAAGGGGAAGAAACCCATTTAGGGTTCTTGAGTTTGAATTGGGGTTATTTCTATCTTTCAATGATTAGTGTACAATGATTGTTGTTTGTCTTTGGAAAGCCTTCCATCTCAATGTAAATTGGATGGCAGACTTGAGCCAACCCAATCTCAAACCCATTTTCTCTTCTATGGAAATATGGGTAGATTTGGGGCTTAAATAGCTTTTGTTCTTCAAGAACTTAGGTTGATACACCATGGAAATGGGGCAACCTTTGTTCTAATCTTTGTGGAAACTTGGATTCCTTTGTTCTTGCCTTAAGAACATAGGGTTAATGTTCTTCCCCCAACGTTAAAGCATCTAAATGATAATGCCCCTAACTTGAGTCCTATTTCTTTATTTTGTATTTATCTATTGTTTATATGTGTTTGTTCTACCTTGTTGTCGTTTTCTTAATTAGCCTAGTTTTGTGATTGCATATTGCGTGTCATAACCCCAATCCTCAGCGGAACGACATTTCACACCCGTACACTCACCATCACTCATTTTTGCTACACATAAAAAATTGGCGCCATTGCCGGGGAACGAACCCGGGTCACCCGCGTGACAGGCGGGTATACTCACCACTATAACACTTTAGCCATTATTTTATCAAATTAATTATGTTTCATTTTTTGTTATGAATATTTTTATAAAATTTTGATGTGTTTTATTGTTCGCATATATCTAACAATATTTATGACTATATTTCTTTAAGTGTTTCATTTTTTAAAATGTCTTTTGTTTTAATATTTCGCTCCCACTGAACATGATTTCTGGCTCCGTCCCTGCTTGAAAGAGATGCAAGTGTCATACTAGTGATAAAGAAGTGTTGCGATAAGGAGAAAAAAGTTTAAAATTTTTTAGATTTAACTAGTATTTTCGCCCGTGTGATGCACGGAATGGATTTGCTATTTTAATAATATTTGGATCGATATATAATTATATATATATTATAACATCAAATATTATATAGTGCAATTGAAAAGATGGTTTGAATCGATTATGTTTGTGATGTTTTCTTTGCTTGAATTCGACCAAATAAATGTTGAATTAATAACAAATGTGTAGATGTAAGCATCCAGTGCTAAAATTTTGGGATTTTATATATCAGTGTTTAGGATTTGTATAACTTGAGCAAATGTGTTCTTTGAAAAAAAAACATAATATCACAGGTTCGAATTACACATTATTGAAACCCTCTTTGTAGATGATATTGGTAGTAGTAACATAATCTTGTCCATGCTCGTCTAAAGCTAACACATTCAGGCCATCAGAATGGATGACTCTGGAAAAAGTCACATACAATTGACCGTGATTAAACACCAATTTTTTCAGCAATAACCCAACATGCATGAGTTAGTGTTTAGCCTTGGCTTTTGTTGATAGTCATGGCATATGCGAGCATCAATGAGAATTTTTTATGCTGGAACTTAAACGGCAATCTCATATCAAGAAGCGAGAGACATTCTGGGGATAAAAATTTTTGTTCCTTCATGTGTCCCATTAACTATTCTTGCTTCGATAATGTCATCTGCCAATCTCTTGACGATGAGGCGCGTACCATTGGAAACACCAAGAGAGTGGTCTATGCTCCACAATAACATAACAGGTGCACCAACCTTTAATGTCATGGTATTCAGCATCAGCATATGGGTCTGGTATTTCATCTAAGATCAGAGCGTCAATTTCGTTCGCAGAATTTTCCCTATTCATTATTTTGGCAAATAGCAAGATGTGCGTGTGAGGGAGTCCTCTTTTTTGAAATTCAATCTTGTAGTCATAATTATGTTATTAACTACAAATACATAATTTAAATGTCATTTTGGATCAAGATTCACAATATAAGGTGGACCCTGATGCATGATATAACAATGGGGGAGGGGGAGAGGGAGTGTTCGAATGTTAATGTCATACCAATGGGGGCTTAGTCGAAAGAAAAGTATAGCTTTAATTTAGTGTGCTTTTCATTTATTGAGTTGCTCTTTTGTTTTCTATTTGAAACTTTTGATATAAACAACAACAACAATAATAATAATGAAAAAGAAGAAAAATACTATATTATCGATCCATACTTGTTTATCTTGTGTTGTTGATTAAAGTTTAAATTTTTTATTGTAATTTAAAGAGGAATTCATGCTTGCCATTGACGTTACAATGTAGTATCCATAATTATATTGACATATTTATAATTGTTTAAAGCAATAGTCGTTGTATTGAAGAAACAAAAAAACAAAAGTCATTATTATGGGATGATGGGAGTGGGTTCGAGCCTCAGTGGAGGCAACTGTTGACTCTTGTGCTTTAGTAGGTTGAGAAAGTAGCTATGAACAGATACTACAATGTAACCGAGTCAGTAGTACTCAAAAAATAAAAAACAAAAGTCATTATTATGAGAAATAAATGTTTGATATATGATATATTGAATTTATCATCGCAATATATATATATATATGGTTGTTTTGCTTTAGACTCCAAGCTATAACTTAAGCGATTAATTGTATCTAAAAACTAATAAGCGTGAATGAAATTTATATTTTTCATTTATGTTTATTTTTTCATTAATTTTTTTATACATTATAGTATAAGAGTTGTACTATATAATATTTTGGTCAAAAATATCCCTACCATTATAACTTCTGTTATCTTTTTCAACTATTGTTGCAGTGCACATGCATCATATACACTGTATGTTTTCTTATATTCTTCAATGGTATATATATATATATATATATATATATATATATATATATATATATATATATATTTCTATTCAACTTAACTAAAATTTGACTAAATGACCAATATTGGAAAGAATTTGAAAGTCAAGGGACTTAAATTGTCCAAATTAAAAGTTAATGACTAATTTTAAAAAATTAACATAATCGAAGGACGAATTAACTCAAATTGTGAATATATAAAGTTCTATAATTGTTAACAATAAAATTTTAAAATGTGAACATAAAATTTTAAAATAGTGAAGAAAATTCTAATTGAGAAAAAAAAATCATTTTCTTTGTTCCGGGTTCACAATTTTGGCATAACAACCGACTAAGGAGAAGAATATCATTTTCTTTGTTCCGAGTTCACATTTTTGGCCAACAAGAAAGCGACGAATTAACTACCTTATAACTGCCGTCGTGGCATCAACCTTCGCGCCTACTTCGCGTTGGACAAATTCCAGGATTATTTTCATCGACCATGGCTGCTTCGATTTCTCAGACTCCATCATCATCATCCTCCTTTTGATCTTCGTAGCAGTAAACAGATTATTATAAGAATACCCGCCATTGAACCCAATTTCCCCTCCCCTCTGCAAATCCATAATCTCCCAATTTCTCGAATAAAAACCATGCCTCCGTCTCTTCCCCTTTTCTTCCTCGTCTTCTTCATCTTTCTCTCCCCACTCGCTCTCGCCGAGATCCGGTTCTTGCAGGTCCGCTCCGACAACAAACCCGTAATCCTCTTCGACGAATTCGGGTTCACCCACCGTGGCCGTCTCCAACTGAACGTTTCCCAGATTAGCTTCGACGGCCCCCACAACTTGGACCTTACCCGACTCGGCTTCTTCCTCTGCACCCCGGAATCCTGGATGCAAATTCTCCAGCAGATTGATGACGGCGAGATCAATTGCGTTCTCAAGTCCGGTTACGCCAAGGTCGTCTTTTCATTCGATAATCTCCACGGCAATTCCTCCTTTGATAAGCTGTATGTCGTGTCCGACGCCGGCCAGTACAGTCTCATCTTCGCGAATTGTCTGCCCCAGCTCGCGATCTCGATGGACGTACGATCCGCGATGTACAATCTCGAAGGAAAATCGGGCGATAAGCGTGACTATCTCCCCGCCGGGAAGACCATTTTACCTAGGGTTTATTTTATCTTCTCCCTCGTTTATTTTGGCTTGGCTGGTGTTTGGATTCATGTGTTGTACAAGAAGCGTTTAACGGCTTTCCGCATTCATTTCTTCATGCTTTTGGTTGTAATCTTGAAAGCCTTGAACTTGCTGTGTGAAGCTGAGGATAAATCGTTTATTAAGCGAACTGGATATGCCCATGGGTGGGATGTGTTATTTTACATATTCAGCTTCTTGAAGGGAATCATGCTGTTCACTTTGATTGTGTTGATTGGGACCGGTTGGTCGTTTTTGAAGCCGTATTTGCATGATAGGGAGAAGAAAGTGTTGATGATTCTAATCCCACTTCAAGTGCTAGCAAACATTGCACAGGTTGTGATTGATGAAACCACACCCTATGGAATTGACTGGATGACTTGGAAGGAAGTGTTCTTTCTTGTCGATGTGATCTGTTGTTGCGCCGTTCTGTTCCCCATTGTTTGGTCCATTAAGAATCTTCGTGAGGCTGCCCGGACTGACGGGAAGGCTGCCGTGAATTTGATGAAATTGACTCTCTTTAGGCACTACTACATTGTGGTTATATGTTACATCTACTTTACGCGGGTTGTGGTTTATGCATTAGAAACAATCACCTCGTATAGGTACCTGTGGACTAGTGTGGTGGCAGGGGAATTAGCCACACTAGCATTTTATGTGTTCACTGGGTACAAGTTCAAACCCGAGGCACACAATCCATACTTTGTGATTGACGATGACGAGGAAGAGGCTGCAGTTGAGGCGTTGAAGCTTGAAGATGAGTTTGAATTGTAAACCAAACCCGAAATTCCGAGTTTGGGTACTTGGTGTGAAGTCATTGAGCATGAAGTAAAAATCCTGTAGATGTTCTCCAGTTTGGTGATCTGGAGTGTCTTGTGCTAGCTAGTGCTTCTTCGTTTGATTGTAGTTGAGAAAAATTATTCTCGTGAACTAGGATAAAGGACATCAATTTTTTCGTGAAAGAGAAAACCTTGTAGGATTTTCTACCACTGTGCTAAATGTTATCTGACTTTCTGAACAATGCTCTTCTTTTCACTTGTTATAAAATTTTGATGCTTTAATAATTATCCAGTGGACCACTTTTTGCCTTCTAACTCACTTAGTTACACTTTTAAATTAGTTATGTCAGAAGATAAAGAACGAACCGTAGGTCTTGCTAGTAACTGTTGATCACAGAATTATCTGATTGCTTTGCATCTTCTCTCTTATGTTACCCGAAGATAATTAAATGGCTGCTTGGTTGATAATTAGGCATGACAATCACTTTCTCTTTGCAGCTATTATGGCATGTAGTGGAAGAGACCATCCATGTGAAGCATAGCAGAATGATTGGGGGATTTCTGCCTTCTGGGGACCCAGTGTTCTTACTCTTTCTTGCTGCTACTAGTGAATAGTGTGGATAACTAAATCACAAATATAATTGTTAGTGCAGGAAGATGGTTTCCAGATGTTGACCGGTTTCGGCACATGAGAGGAGAGACATGTGGACCAATGCGTATTGAGAGGAGAAGATGACTGACTGAGACTGCCTTGGTCATTAAATACGAAAGAAAGTTTGCATTGTCATTGTAGCTGAGAATGAAGAGCAGCTTGAAGACTGGAGGGGCAATGTGATGTGGAAATTAAATGGCCAGGGCCCTACTCCGGTTAAAGAAACACAAGGAAAAGCAAAAGTGCAAAACCAAAAAAAGAAAAGAAGAAAGAAGCAATAGGTGGAAAAGAAAGCTAGGATAGAGTGCTCCATTTCTAGAGAAGATGATCAAAAGCCAAGAAAGCGAGTGCATTTCCAGTGATTCCTTAGCCATCAGTTCCGCTTGCCACACCAGGTGGAAGCTGTATAAGAACCCATGCTACCTTAGTATCAAACAGATAAACAAGGTTCGGGAAGACTGCAGGAACAGAAAACACAGTCGATATCACCTCCACCAACCTGTTTCTGCACGTAAGATCGCAGCTTCTTTCTGGGATTTGGCCTTCATTAGGCCCATCATGGAATCAATGCTAGAAAAAGCTCGACTGCAGATCATAGGGCTGAAGGCTGAGTTGGAAAAGGAGCACAGCAGACGGAAGAAAGTGGAGTATATGAACAAGAAGCTGGGCAAACAGGTGTCTGAGGAGAGGAAAGGGAGGGAAGCAATGGAGAGGTTATGTGAACAACTTGCCAAAGAAGTGTCATCCCATAAAGCACAGATAAACGGGTTGAAGAAAGAGATAGAAGAGGAGAGAAAAATGCTGCAAATAGCTGAGGTGCTGAGAGAGGAGAGAGTTCAGATGAAGCTCGCAGAGGCTAAGTCTTTGCTGGAAGAAAAGATTTTGGAATTGAATGCCACCAAGAAGTTACACATTCAATCGCCAATTTCCATTTCAGAGTCAAAGGTTCAAGAAAGTTCTAGCAATACTCAGAGAATTGCAGCGGATTATAGTTCCTCATCCTCCCCCTCCCCCTTCCCCTCCCCTGCCTCTGGAGAACAGACAATTTCGGTTTCTGGCAGTGACAGCAATGTTGGTTCTTCTTCCCAACATAGTACCTTGGCAGTTCAGGGAAAAGCCTCTCCTAAGCCTGAGAATCCCCATATCAAAAGAGGGAAAAAAGGGTTCGTTGAATTTCCGATAGTGGTTAAAGCAATTGGATGCAAAAGTAGGCATTTGGGCACAAAGTTGGAGTGTCAAAAGGCACAGCTTGGTACACTTGTGAAACACAAGAGTCCAATCTCATCATGTAGCCTTATTTGGAGCTAAAAGTTCTGAAATCCTGTTTTACATAGATCCAGTTGAATTGGGTTTGCGCTATAATCCTTCCCCAGAGGATCTAGCAGTGTTGCAACTACAAGTTTTCTGTATGAAGATGTATACCAATTATGTGTACGTTTTGCGATTGTGATTGTTACTTAATGCTAAATGAGGTTTGATTTTGGGAGCATTTGTTTTAAGTATATTTTCCATTTTTTGTGACTGCAATTATTGAATCTCTCTGCAACAATGGGAAAAGTTCAAAATTTGGTATAGTGTCCGGTCCCTACCACTTCAAGGGAACAATAAGGAAGCAAATCCTAATTCCCACATGAAGTTATCATTATTCCAGTTCAATCCCATTAAAGATAATAATGGAGATGCTGATCACAATGCTGAAATTAGAAAGCTAATAAAGCTTTTTTTTAGTTTTTACTCACTAAAGTTGCAGTTTTGATTATTTAGTAAAGCTTATTTGTGGATGGGTAAATCATGGTAACTTTGTAGCCTTGGAGAACCGGTGTCCATACTGGGAGTTGTCAGATATCGATCTTTTGTTCTTACTCACAATCTATCACCTCTTTTGTTCTTGCTCACAATCTATCACCTGAGTACCAATTCTGTTACCGGTGTGGTTTTTTATTTTTTATTTAATGGCAAATTACTCCATCACAAAGAACATTTTTACTTTTATTTTTTATTTAATGGCAAATTACTCCATCACAAAGAACATTAATTCTTACCGCAAAGTAGGGTAAAATTGAAACCATACCATAAATTCTGTAAATTAAATTTTACATAAACAAAGATAGAGTGTAAATCATTGTATCCTCAGTTTCTGTTTACTTCTGAGACAGAGTGCAGTTACTTTGGTGATGGTGAAAAACTGAAAATGGAACTTGTGGCCCCATTTTCTGCATTACCCATAGTAATGTCCATGTCTTTACTTTTGACAGTTTTTAGGGTTTCAGTTTCTGGGACTGGGAAAGTTCTTGCTTTCAACAACTAACTTCTCATTCCTTTGACCAAAACCCTCTCCCCCAATCCAACCATAAAAATTCTTTTCATTTTCTTTGAATATCTTAACAAAAGAAGTGCTAAAAAGACTTATTTTTTGGTAGATTTACTCTCCTCTTTTCCTTCTCAAAATCCCAGTACCTTTCAGTTCCCAACAATGTCTTTTTTACAATAAAATGCCTGCAATAACTCTAGTAGAAGTGATCAACTTCTTTAGTCTTTACATTTTCCTTTTCCTTTCCCTGTTCATTGGTGGGAGAAGTTCTTTGGGCTCTCATTTTGTCTTTAAAACAAGCTCTCAGGTTACATACTAATTCTTTGTTAGTTTTTTTTCCCATTAAAAGTAACGACTTGGTGACGTTTAGAATAAAGAAATAGTGGTCGCAAATGAAATTCGATTGGTTTTTGGATGGTAGATTGTGGGCAACAATAGTTATTGTGTGGATCGTGATCGCTATTTTTAACACGACCGACTATAACATACTCCCTTTGTCATATTTTATCGGTCATACTTACTATTCATTGGTCAGACCAACTCTTTTTTCTTTGTTTATTTTCTTTATTATTTTTAGTTATTTTTTAAATTTGATTTTTTGTGTGTAATAGTACTTTTTGTTTAGTTTCTAAGAGTTAATACCACAAATGATCCTCTGACTATTGGGCTAGTACTTCTTTTAGTCCTCGACTTTCAATTCGACCACAAATGGTCCTCTAACTTTAATTTTTTACCACAAATAATCCTCCATTAAAATTTTTGTTAAATAGGTGTTAAATCTAGGGGTATTATCGTCAAATAGATATATATAATTGTCATAAAATAAAAATGTTTACAATTTTTCACCAACAAACATATATAATTGAAACAATTAACAAATGTAAATACTCCTAAATAAAAACACAATATACATTATTCTCGTAATTATGCATACAAAATGAAAATTTAATATTAGAGCTATCTGTTTTTAATTTAACCAACAGATTAAAATGGAAGAATTTTTTTAAAACCTTGTTTCCATAATTTTCATGATTGTTCATACATGGCTGATTATATTAATAGTTTTCACTCTTCATTAATTGATCAAACATTTTGTTTGGGACATAACTGAAGGTCACCACCGTTGAATTAATATAATTAATCAAGTACAAATTGCGAACATTAATCATGAAATTTTATTTAATTTGTTCATTTATGTGATTTGTCACGTCCATTTTGTTATTATATTTATTAACTTAATGTTTATTAATGTTTGAAATTAATTATGGTGTCATATAATTCTCAAAAAGAAGTAATCATAATAATATTAATCAATTTGACGATATTACCCCTAGATTTAACACCTATTTAACAGAAATTTTAACGGAAGACTATTTGTGGTAAAAAATGAAAGTCAGAGGACCATTTGTGGTCGAATTGAAAGTAGAAGACTAAAAGGAGTAATAGCCTAATAGTCAGAGGACCGTGGTATTAACTCAGTTTCTAAATATATAAATTTTGTATATTAATGCTAAACTTAATATTATGAAAAATTGAATTAAAAATAATTTCAGTCAAGCCTCGTTAACCGAACTAGACACATAAAATGAAACAGATGGAGTACATTTTTATAACTTATAATGTACATTATTCTAACACATAAAATACATTATTTTACCCAAAAGTTTCATTATTCTAATTCATAAAGTACATCTCTATATATAAAATAGCAACAAGAGCAGCATTAAATGCAGTTTTTTACAAGTTCCCGCCCACTTATAAACGGCGACGTTTTGCATGACTATCCTGAGCAGCTTTAAAAAATTCGGTTCTAAAAGTATTAAAGGCAACAAACGTAGATATTTAGGTCAGTAGTATGTAAACGAATTAATTGTAGTTTCTTAGGAAATCCAATCGTTTTTGACGATTCGAGAATCAAGGAAACCATTATCAGGAATTCAAAACTAATTAATATACATTTAGAACTCTTTCACTCTCAGACTTATATTACAGATATTATATAAAGGCTTAACTATCTATGTAAAACCTTCCCAAAATTGAATCGCTGCTTTCATTTGCATTATTACTTTTCACCATGGGAATGTAATGTCTGGCGAATCACGAGTTCTATGAAGGTTAGAGCCATACTTCAGTCGTGGAAAGGGAAGGCTCTTCCGAAAAAAAGAGTAAAGAAGTCATCTTCCACGACGAACAGGTAAGATTTTTTTTCCATTAATCTGCAAAAAAAAAAGAGCAAAGAAGTCATCATCCACGACGAACAGTTAAGATTTTTTTTTCCATTAATCTGCAAAAAAGAGCAAAGGAGTCATCTTCCACGACGAACAGGTAAGATTTTTTTCCCATTAATCTGCAAAAATGAAGGCATTCTGATTAATATATTGACCAGCAACGTAAATCGATATTTCAAATGGTAACAATTCATATTAACAGGGCAGTGTCATTCATACTCAGATTTCTAAATGATTTATAGAACAAAAGGGAGACATCTTACGGTATTAAATGATTTGCTTTCTATTCTTATTTTTTACCCTAAAGTATGTTTTTAGGGTTATATTATATGTATGATTTTTTATATTCTTTTTTGTATTTTTTTTGCAGGAATCAAGCTATGTAACAGAGTAGTACATACCAGTTGATATGTTGAAGGTTATCTCTATCTTCCATAATAAAAAAGAGTATCCAGTAAAGGTCGATTGTATTACATGAACTATTGAAAATATGAATATGTTACCTGAAAAATTTGGACAGGGAGAGGAGGATGCTACATTGAACAAAGAAGCTTGGTTGCAATTTGCTGCAAGAGAAAACACATTTCTGCAAAAGAGGTAAAATCCAAATGCATACCTAATTTCAATCCTTTCAATTATGGTTACTAAACTCTAATTTTTTCAATGTATGCTTAAAACTGCAAAGCGTTTTAAGGTATATACTTTTGCTATTTTTATTAGTTAGGCCATTTATATACTTCCAGTGTGATCACCAGTAATAGATGCAACAGTTGAAGAATTCTGGACATGGGGGGTATTTTGCAGTTTCAGTTAGACTTGAGTAAAGATGGGCATCTGAGGTGTGAGAGATACCTGTGTATTCTGTAGAAAATCAGATATATCAGTTTTGCAGGATGGGCATTTTATTACATGCTTCAGTGTCTCAATGTTCTTCTTCATCCAGAATTCATTTGTTTCATGAAAGACTGAGCTGAATTCTGCACCATCCTTAATTCTTAGAATTCTGCACAACCATTTTAATTCGATTGAAGCTGTCAAACAAGCAATCAATAAGACGATATTGTATTGGTTTAGCCCATACAAGATTAGTAGTGTTCTAGATCTATTTATTTTTTAGTATTGGTTCTGTATAGGGTATTCTTTTTTTTGGTGAACAACCTGTATAGGGTATTCTATTTTCAAGTGTAAAGTCAGCTCCAGTATTTTAGTTCTAATATATGAACTTTCAACTGTGGGTTTTCATGTATTTTGTTTTCAAGTGTAAAGTCAAATGTATTTTTAGTTCTAATATACGAACTTTCTACTTTGGGTTTTCATAACATAATACCAAATTGTATTTTGCAACTATCTTAGAAACAAAAATTGAAAGTAATAAAAACTGTAATAAATAAGGTATGATTCTGTACCTCAAGTTGGTTCCTTATAAAGCAACTATTGAATAGGAATTCTGTGTTATTGCACCTGCTAAATAAAGATTGTACATTCAAATGAAGGTTTATCAGTAACTATAAAAATATATTCACTTTTATGTATTCACTTATTGTACACATCTTATGTCTTATATTTAATAAAAATATACTTTCAATGAAAGCATTTCTGTAGGAAACTTAAAGGATACAAATTTTTAATATTCACAGTAAATTCTCATATTAAGGTAATATTAGTATATAAAATTTGATAGTATAAATAATGTCTTCCACACCCAGACAGTTTAGTTTCAGCTGTGTGCAGTATTGTCATAGTTTTTTGAGTACATGTGTATGCAAATAATAGAAATATTGTACTCTGCATTTTAAAGCTAACAGTCTAATGTTGAGGTAAATGAAAAAACCAAAAAAAAAAAAAAAAAAACTTAACTCACTGGAAATCTATTTGTATACATCTTCTGTTATTAGATTTTTTAAAACATTTTTTGATAAAAGTAATTAAAACCAATCTCATAATTTATGTGTTAAATAATGAACTCATATATATTTATTATCAACAGTTAAATAGACAATTTTGAAATAATAATTGCATATGAACCCAAATAAACTCCAAAAAAAAGTTTGACATATAAATTGAACACATGACAAGTTAAAACTATACCGTATAATAATAAAAAGGAAGAGAACTAAAATTACTTGGGGAACAAAAAAGTAATCTGAGCCAGCCTCATGCTTCATGAAAGACAACAGTTTATCAGAATCAATACTGAAAAATTCATAAGCCACTATAAGTTTTGGATCAATGGAAACATATCTGCCGAAGTACCAATTTATCAAAATTAATGTACAACTGCCTTAATTCTTCACAGAACATGACACTTTAACAGGATTAATACCCAAAAAGCAATAAGGCTCTAAATATTTAGAAAAACAGAAACATATGGGCATAATTATTAATGGTTCACCTTATTTAAAGAGAAAAATGTCATTGATCTTCTTTCAGAATCAAGTCATAAATCTACCATTACAACTATAAGAATAAAGCGACAATTCACCTAATACTTTTACAAAATTCTGACAATACATTTTGTTTAAGTGTTTAACCCTAATTCCAAAACATTAATGTTCCTTTATTCTTTGTCATTGGAATCGCTGAAAATGTTATCATAAAAGTCTATTTATATTCGCAATGTTCACCGACTCAATATATCTTTCTTTGATATTTAAAAAAAAAAACATTTTACAGTTGACTAAGTGAACTCAGGGTTTTTTCAATCATGATTTGAGATATCATATGCAAACAAATAAGTGAAGTAACAGTAAGAGACAAAACTACCTTCCACTTTCACTCAATTCTCCAGCAGTGGCTGAAGAAGGGCCCTTGAAGTTGATTGCAGAACCAATTCCAAAGACTCCATGAGTTCTACCCAAAGCAAGCGATTTGTAGGTTGGATGGTCCCTCTCCTTGGAAAGAAAGATTATTGGAAACACTGCTGATGACTCTGGCTGATAGCAGAACCAGTTCAAGACTTTGGATTAGGTGGAACTGCAACTTATGAGTGTGACAGTAGCAGTGTCAACTAAGAATTCCATGATGATTTTTTGGGAGACTAGCACCAATGAAAAAATCTATAGAAAAAATGCACATATTAACAAAAAAATATTGCACAGAACAAATATTTAAAAAAAAAGTTCAGAACTAAGTATTTCTTGATATACTCATAAATTTCTACATCTAAAAATTATTGCATGTGTATAATCTTCCTAAAATCGAAAAATACACATCCGTCTAAACAAGAACATATGTTACCTTTGCTTCAAGCGTAGGGTTTATCCGAAATTAGGTCAGATTACATAGATAGATTGTAAAATAAACAATATGTTACCTGATGGGGTGGGGTCTTTCATAATCTACGATTGAAGACGTACTCTATTTTTGCCGCGAACTGTTTATTGTCGAAGCCTTCAATTCATCTGTGTAGTGGTTTTAATCGGTAGAAATGAACGAATCTCGGTGAATTTTAGTCAACTTTGCTTCAAGCGTATGTTTGATTTGGTGTTTGGGTGAAAGAATTGGCATGGTTTCCATTTGTGGTCTGGGGCGAGGATTTCAGACAGGAGAAGCGAAGGAGACGACGGGGAAGTAGGGAGGGTTGTGTGGGTTTGTCTGGGTGGGTTTGGGTTTTTATATGGGGACTTGATGGGTCGGGTATGGGTCATTCATATTGGGTTAGTGATTTGGGCTTTCTATATTTATATATATGTAAATTGCTGAGTTGGGCTGGTTTGGCCTGATTTAGTTCAATTGTTATGCCGTAGACCCGGGTGCACCTTGCAAGGTGCACCCGGGTCCTTAAACGGCGTCGTTTAGACGCTGGGTGTAACGGTGCTGTTAGTGGCACCGTTACACCCAGCCAATCAAAAATAAAACAGAGTATAAGTGTGAATCTATAGTTCTAAATGTGTGAATCTACAACTACGTATCTGTGAATGTATAGGTGTATAAGTGTGAATCTAAAACTCAAATACATAATGTGTAGTTCATAATGTGTGAATCTGTAGTTCATAAGGTGTGAATCTATCACTATGTAACTGTGAATCTATAGTTGTATAAGTGTGAATCCACTAACAGCACCGTTACACCCACCCGGGTGCACCTTGCAAGGTGCACCCGGGTCCACGGCATAAATTGCCGATTTAGTTAGTATAAATATATCTACATATATTATTAGAATAATTATTAATATATGCTATTATATTGGGTAAAGAAATTAGTATTATTAAATATTGAATTTATGAATCTAATTTTATATTGTATAGTTCAATTAATAATTTAATGAATTTAGTTTTAATAATAGATTCGTTGTGTAATTTTTAAAAAATCTTTCAATCATTGGCTTGCTAATTTTTTTATTTTCAGTAATGGAATTAGTGTTAGTAATATTTTTTTTATTTTAGTATTCTGAATAATATTATTCTGTTCAGTATTATTATTCATTTTCCATCTTTCTTAGTAATACAATATATACTTTCATGACTTAGTTGCTTATAGTTGATATTATTGTAGTGTCAATTTGTTATTGTATGACCCCAAAAAAATAGTATTTTTATTTTTCTTACTAATGGAATTACTGTTAGTAATATCAATTTTTTTATTTGAGTATTGTGAGCCGTATTACTCTATGGAGTATTATTATTCATCTTCCGTTTGTGTTAGTAGTACAAAATGTATTGCCACGAGTTTGTTTCTACATAAATTATAGGGAATAATGTCACATTAGTTGTAGACAAGAATGTGTATATGCTCCTATAAAAATAATATAGTTTATTATTTTTAATAATGACTCATCTTAAACATGATTTTTTATTTTAATTATAGATATTTATGGTCATAATTTTATCATTGGAAATGAACATAATTATTAAATAACCAAAAACATATCAATAAATGAGCATCATATATATGTAATCTTATTATTGAATTGAAATTTAAAATAAGAAACGGCATATTTCTTTTTTTGTCTATCTATTAATTTAATAACAATCATAAATTGTAACGATACAATGTAATATTTCTATTTCAACTATTTATTGTTATGTTTTTATTTACGAAATCATATGTTATGATATTATTTTATGCACATTATTTAGTAATATAGATTGTTGCAATGCCTTGATTAATATCAATTCTTTTTTTGTAGAGAGTTGGCATATTGTTGGATAAGACAACCTCTTCACAAAGAATTGATGACGTTGTGCCTGAACCACAAAATCGAAGCTTTGTTGGAGTTTTAGTTGTGACTCTGTTTGTCACTCTGATATATGTACAGATTCATTTGTTGATTTAGATATTTCGGAATTCTTAAATGGATTGCGATGTTCAGGTATTCCCAACAATTCACTTGCTCTTAAAGTTGGTTGTCCAGTGATGCTATTGTGAAATATATATCACTCAATTGGATTGTGTAATGATACTAGATTGCAGCGCATGTTATTGAAGCATATATATTGTGTGAAAAAAAATGCGGTTGCTCTTGTGTTAATTCCTAGATTATCAATGACACCATCAAATTCGCGGTTGCCATTTAAGTTTGAAATGATATAGTTCCCACTAATGTTGTCTTATGCATGACAATAAATAAAAGTCAGAGACAAAGTATGTCTAATATTGAACTATTTTTAAAGAAACCTGATTTTGTACATGGGCATCTCTATGTAGCTCTATCGAGAGTTAACAATCCTAATGGTCTTAAAGCTGTTATTGTTGATGATAAGGGAGATTATTCTTCTTTAACGTCAAATGCTGTATATAAGGAGATTTTTAAGAATTTGTAACTTTTATATATAATGGACATTATGTTTTTATGTGTAGCCAAAAAGATATTTATATATTTTGTAATGAATATGATATTCCACCTTTAATATTGTTTCTTATTTTAATCAATTATTACCGTGATGCTATAATTAAACTAGCTATACATCAAAATAAATTATAAATTTACTACAAAGTTGCTTATATTTTAAATTAATTTAATTATTTTAATACTTTGTACTAATATATCATTCAATTTATATTACCAAATTTCAATAATATAAAATGTTTCTCTAAAAAAAGAAATTTGCCTGTTCTTATTCTCTTTTTACACCCACACTTTATTTTAATTTATATAATATTAGTCCGTGGTGGCAAAACCTTAAGTGGAAAGACAGTGGCTTTTGAAGGTGATGTCAGACAAATATTGCCAGTCGTCTCTTATGTAAATAAGACAACTGATATAAAATTGTCATTTAAATTCTTAATAAGACAATTTTCTAAAATGTTGTCATACACAATGATTATCAACAAAAGTTAAGGTCAAACTTTAACTCATGTAGGATTACTCTTATGTAAACCAGTTTTTGTTCATGGTCAATTGTATATTGCTGCTTCAAAGATTAGCAACCCTAAATGTTTAAGAATTTTGATA
The DNA here is from genome assembly GCA_003576665.1 of Ipomoea trifida. Classification (NCBI taxonomy): domain Eukaryota; kingdom Viridiplantae; phylum Streptophyta; class Magnoliopsida; order Solanales; family Convolvulaceae; genus Ipomoea; species Ipomoea trifida. The sequence continues at coordinate 13,815,929 of CP025655.1, read as the reverse complement.
GCCAACGAAGGTGGAGGGAGTAGTAATTATACTACCAATGTTGCGTACCATGAAATTTTTAATAATTCGTAAATTTCTAATATTAAATAATGAATTTGTTTAATCAAATTTTAGAAACTTTTATTGCATTACAATAACTTCGATTAAATAATAGCATTAGTTACATTCGCGCATCGCGCGGGTACAATACTAGTTATTCTAACACATAAAGTACATTATTCTAACTCATAATGTATATAATTATTCTAACTCATAAAATTCAACAACGTCGTTTTGAACCGTGGTCCACATAGCTGTGTAGACTACAGTCTACACAATAATTTGTCTTGTGAAAAAATATACATGATCGAGTCTTTACAGTGCAATTTGAGAGTTAAACCCAATGTAATATATTCTTTGTGGACCTGGAGGAAATTTTGTCATGTGGGCAAGAATAAAGAAATGGTATTAAAAATAAAACAAGTGGATACTTTCCATTTTTAAATCATGGTATCAAATTGTACAACACAGGATTAGTCTGCAACTATTCTTTGAACCGCATGCTTCTTAATTTTTAATGAAAACCGGGTATCTGCACTGTTACTTTATTCTTAAACAACGTTTTTATTCTTTTAAAGTATTTGGTATAATTATCCTTTTTTTTTTTTTTGAAAAGGTATAATTATCCTTGATAACCAGAATTATAATTAGCAACACAGACATAGAATGGATAAAGTTTGAAGCTTACCCATCCTCTGCTCTCTCTGTCCAAGTGAGGTTTGGATAATAGAATGCTTTCTTTGAGTTTGTCTGTATATTTTAAGTCACAATTAATATCTAATTTAGTCATCGACTATTGTAATTTTTTCTTAATTTAGTCTTAAATGACTTTTTGTGCTTAATTAAATATTCGACTGTGAGCATACATAAATATAATATGTGCAGTCCAACTATCAGCTTAGGCTTTTAGTTGAGATGGAGCACATGCTTTAATTTGGTATCAGAGCCATGCAAAAGATCATGGGTTCAAATCTCCGCGTCACCCTCAATAAGCGACTTCCACGTGTTGCGCTCGGAAATTGCAGTCCAACTATCAGCTTATAATTTTGACTTCTATAGTTTTACCCAATTAAGTAATCGATGACTTAATCGATGACTAAATTGGATAAAATCTCTATAGTTGAAGACTAACTTGGATAAAAACTACTATAGTCAAGGACTAACTTGAATAAAACTACTATAATCAAGGACTAACTTTGATATTAATAGAGGTGAAGTTACTAAATTATCTTTAACAGATGACTCAATTGGGTAAAACCATCAAAGTTAATGACCTAATTAAGCAAATAAAGTTTTTAAAAAAAAAATCACTATAGTTGAGGACTAATTTTGATATTAAGTCTTTTAAGTCAAAATGTAAAGAAGAATAGAAAGAGTATTGAGTTTGGTAAAGATAAGGCAGTAACCTTGACAGTGCTGATTAGAAGACAACATTGAGGTAACAGAAGTTGAACTAAAACGTTAACTTCAGACTATACATTTATTATTGTTGGACAACTCCAATAAGGAGCACAAAAGTGCATCGAGCTCCATTTTATTGTCTGCCAGAAAATATGGATCTTGGTAGTTGTAATTTTTAAGATTTGGTTGTTGGTACCAGAGGGTGAGGGATGCATAATAATTGATAAGGTTCATCATGGTGGTCCTGCTTTTCTGGGAATTGGTTCTTTTCAGTTTGATTGTGATAGTCAATAAAATATAAACAAGGCGCAATATGAATAAACCAGTACAGGATAGGATGGGTTGTTGAGGGGGAAGGGATGAGGAGAAATTATAGCTAATATACCTTGAAAGTTCATTTCTATTTTGAGCTACAATACAAATCAAGAAAATAAAAATGATGGACATTGGGAATTCTATCTCTTGCTTCTTTTCTCAACCACCACCATCAACTACCCTCACATTCCCATGCCTAAATCAAGGAAACAACATAATTGAAGCTAATTAAACAACTGGTTTAGATTTAGATTTAGATTTAGATTTATCTTAGCCAGCGTTTAAGATCAGTAGTTGAACAAGGAGAAATTTCGCCGCCAATGCTATCAGTGTTACACGAGTAGTTTGATTGCTGCTCCATCCCTACATACCCAGCTTGGACGCTTTTGAAGCTGGGACTTCTCAGATTCTGGCTATACCCAGTGTTAAGGGGATATGGCTCTGGTATGAGGTAAGACAGGCGTTTCTTGACTGACCCGATTCGCTCTCTCTCGGGGGTGGATGGTCTCTGCCTAGGCGCGCTCTGTGAGCGGACCCGGGCCTTGGCAGATTCCGTGGCAGCCATGTAATTGGGCACGGCAATGTGGGTGGCGGAGGCCGCGGCGGCTACCTCGTTTGCGGATATGCTGTAGCGGGATGCGGCGGTGTGGGAACGCGTTGTGGAGCGCAGGCAGGGAGTGTTTGCGGTTGAGTAGCTTTTCTCCAGGCGTCTGGGGCTGGTTGAGCGGAGCTGCACGGGTTTTGGTTTGGATGGGGAAGGGGTGGCTGGGGGTTGAAGGATGGGGAAATTGTAGAGCGATGGTTTCTGGCGACAGGGGGATTGCTTGTAGTTGTGGTTATGGTTATGGTTATGGTTGTGGTGTGGACTTAAGTGTTGGAGTGATCTTCTTGTGTAAGAATATGGCATTGATGTGTCGATTTCGACGGTCTTTACAGGCTCTCTCCTTTCTGTTGAAGCTCTGCCGCAGTTCCATTGCTTCGACGACATCCACTCTTCCAGCCAGTTCGTTCTTTCTTCTACTTCTTTCTCCTCTCCCTCCTCCTCAACAAGCTCCATCTCTGAGCTCCATTCCTTGATGGAAAAAAGTTAGATAATTGCGTTAAGATCAAACCCTTATTATCACTACGGCTAACTAGTAACCAAAGTGTAACTTCATTTCCTTAAACCACCATTACATTTTCGAGATGCTAGGTGCTCGACCTGGTCACTGGTCTCTGCTCAACAGTTATATCCAGCTACTGGGTGTTAGACTTGGCCTTTACCGGCCTCCGCCCAACCAGTAGTTCTCTGGTTTAATTTCAAAAGCTTAAGAGAACGAAGTAAAACAAATTGAACCTGTTGTGAGAAAGCATGAACCAGGGATCTTTCCCTGATGATGGAAGCCTCTTTTCTGGCTTGCAACATTGCTTCCAGTTCTTCAAGTGTTCGTGGGCAGTCCCTCCAATCATCTGCGATTGAGCTTCCATCTCTAGACTGCAAATCCTAGAATATGTTATTATATTCCATCTTTAGACTGCAAGTGCGACACAAATTAAAGAGGTGGAAAGTATGGGCTATATATGTATATATGTACCATTGACTTTCGATCTCTGATATCTGAAAGGTATTTAGATTCCCATAAGTTGGTGGTGGGTTCGGCGAACATGGATTTGCGGCCTCCGTCGTGTGAAAGGCGGGCACGCTGTTCCCGGACCCGAGCCTGCACTCGAAGCAGAGCTTGCATGCATTTTAGTGTCATCTTTGCTTGCTTCCGTACGTTCTGGCCCCTTATCAGTGCTTGAAGCTTAACAATCCCCTTTAGAGCAACGAGGGCTCTCCTTGCCTGCAAAAACATCAAATGTTTGTGAGTACATACAAGGTAAAGAGTAAAACTGAAACCGCTCTAACAGTGGAGCTGAGCTTACTAGATAGCCTCGGAAGGCCGTTTGAATGACAGTTGCGGCAAAGTGCTGCCTATTTGAAGGCCGTGTCAAGCGGATGATCTCCACGGCTGCCTGAGCTGTCGCCACGGCCGCCTCAGCGGTGGCGGCAGCCACCGCAATGGCATGCCTTGACTCGTTGTTCTCACCGTTCTGGGCTGCAGCTTTCCTGAACAACCATCTTCTCTTTTCTCTTTTCTGCCAAAATCCCAAACCCACAAATCAATAATTTGTTAAACATAAATAATCTAACCATACATAATAGCCTACCAGAAAATCTTACACAACTAACAACAACAAATCAAATACTTCAATTTATGTTACCTTTTCTTCATCCTCCTCATGTTCAGGCTCTCTCCTCCTGCAACTCTTCTTGTCAACATTACTGGTGTCCTTAGTGGGAGACCTGAAGGCCCTCTTTACTGCCGTCAACCATGAACTTCCTCCTAGCTTCTTTCCCATGGGAGTTTTGGCAAAAATAAAATAAGCCTGGCCAGGCTCGCTCAGATTAGGCTTACAGCTACATAAACATGAGGGAGTGCAAAGAAACAGAAAGTGCTAGGTGTATTTATTCTGATTCCATAGGCCATCCTCAAAGCCAAGGTAATATTAAATAATGAAAGGGGTTAAGAAAGAAATGACTGAAGAATGAAGAGGCAAGCGTGCTTATCCGTGCAGCAGCAGCATATTATAGTATTTGTGTACTAGCTAGCTAGCTAGCCCAAATATCAATAGTATTAGTTGTACATGATGGTGTGATGAGTGAGAGCTGAGTGGTTGCTGTAAGTGTGGGTGTTTTGTTGTGGCATGGGAAACGAAACTATTGGTGGGTTGATGTCAGACCCTATAGATACCTTAAGCTTTAAATTTTACCATCCTTCTCTCTCTTGCAACGTAAAACTGCATTATTAATTTGTTTACTAACAGAAACTCTACTCAAGAGTCGTCGGAGGAGATAAATCACAAATGAAGAGTTTAAGATTTTAATGTTTTATTTAGGGAAGCCTTGCTCCAAGATGTTGGTGAGTGTCAAATGTCCACCTTGTTGTGGAGTGCTGACTTTAGGTCAAATGATCTAATACTTGAGCTAGTCCGGTAGGATATAACACTGTATTATTATATAATATTGACGAAATCTCTGTCTAAGAGTCGCCGGAAGAGGTAAATTGTGATTGTTGGGAAGCTGAAGGTCCCAAACTTTAGTTTGAAGAAGGCTACTCCAAGATGTTGGTGAGAGCGAAATCTCCACACTGCTGTTAAAGTGCTGACTTTAGGTCATATGATATGCTATTTGAGCTAGTTTTGCCAGGCATTACAGTCCATTATTATATGAGTTCTATTGCATGTACTCTCAAATTTTACTCCTTCACTTTTACTCCATGATATGGCAAACAAGGATTAGATATTTTCATCATGTCGGTCTCAGAAAAAGTGTACATCAAGAATTTGTGAAAAAAGAGTAAAAGTTGAGAGTAAGAAATGGAAGTCTAAGTAGTATTTTTTTTATTATATAATATTGAGATGTGCAGAGACATAAATATGAGTGAGGACGATGATTATTATTGTGGATACATAAGCATCCAAAGTTCATTAAATTTGGGTGAGTTACGTTTTTGTGATTGCCTATGTGCCTGCCTGACTTGGTTCGTTTTCTTTCTCTTACAACTATATTATAAACAATAAATATAGTATTAAATATGGAGTAACTGCTGACTGACCCTCATGTCTTCACGTGTTATGTGCAGTTCCAATGAAAGTATTGATAGAAAGATAAATACATACATAGATGCATCCACTCCTTTCAATGCTCAACTCAACTCAACTCCATCAATTAAGTATCAGTCTTACACAGGTGCTATTTCTCTAATCACCTGTCTTTATCATCATTTCTATTCTACGTTTCACTAGCAGGTCCATGCCGGTGGGCTTTAGCTGTTTCGTTTTGGTGAATGAGTGCTGTCTTATTCTGCAGAAAGAGAGAGAGAGAGAGGGGTAGGAGGAAATTAATCTTTAACAATTTTTGCCAGCGTCTAGTTTTGTCAATTAGCTGTTAATATGGAACACGTACACAACTCAATTGATTAGTTAATAGCAAACACCCCAATGTACACCACTTTGAGAAACTTGTAGATCATTAATGCACAATCGACAATTTACCTCATCCATTTTTTTCGGTGATGAAGAAAACCTGCAACTATTATTTTAATTCTCGCCTTGTGATTATAGCCGTTAAAGGACCACAGTGGCGTAAACCAGTTTCTTGTGATTATTAAGCCAATAGCTCGACCAATTTGACTGATATTACTCTAATGTCATCCAATTTAGTTTCAGGGTAGGAGTACGTAGGGAAAGGACTTATAAGGTTGGGTGCAGTCACATTCTGCTATTTACTTAGTCCACTTGTAAGCATGGTTGCAGTAGGCGTTAGGCGCTAGACTAGCGCCTAGCGCCTAAGCGGTCTAGGCAGCGCCTAGGCGGTTCTAGGCGGCGACGTGACCTATAAAAACAAAAAGTTAATTCATGTGTGTATGTCATATATTATATTATATATATTTTATATATATCTCTTACTTCTCTTATTTATATAAATAAATAAATTTAAATATATATAAATATAATAATAAAATTAACAAGGACGACTCGCTCGAGTTAACCCGCCTAACTCTGCCGAGTTGGACGAGTTAACTCGGCCAAATTCGGCCCAGTCGGCTGCCAACTCGGCCTAATCGGCCGAGTTAGGCGCTAGGCGGCCTCCTAGACGGCCGACCACTTAGGCGGACGCCTAGAGAGCAATTCGCCTCGGTCTAGAAGCGCCTAGGACCTAGGCGGGGATTTTTGCAACAGAGCACTACCAGTGTAAAGCATTTAAAAAATTTGTAGTCTATTAAAATATGTTACGAGATTTATCTATTCCACTAAAATTTTAAGGTAAGATCGGTGAGAATTCTCGGAATTGTGTGCATTCTTAGTAACATGTTAGGTAGAAGATTTAATAATGTTGGGCTTGGTGGCAGAGGGGATGGTAGAAGACAAATGGCAGGAGGAAGTGGGCATGGACATGTGGTGATGCCTGTAGGGGGAGTGGGTCTGCTGGGGGCTGGCCCTTCCCCCTTCATCTCGAAGACTGCTATTCTGCTCGCTCCCAGGCCCCAGCCAATGGAAAGGGGTGTCCAGTTTTTCGGTAAAAGGGACGACGAGGTGGTAAGAGAGTAAAGAGACCCTTTTTTTAACGGTTGACTGGTCAACATTGTTTGGTTCTTCTGATTTTATTACTTTCCCCGATTGATTCTTTTCTAACGTTTCTATACGAATCTTGTTAGCTGCTACGTTTTACATCTTGTCCTTCACCACACTACCCACTACTAACGTATTACTCATCTTAATCTTAATCTTCTGCCCTTATGACACAATGTAACCCATTTTTTTTGTCATTTAGCCAAAAATCACAATACCCAATATTCACATTAGAGAATGTGAGTAATTGTCAGATCTATTTTAGTGTGATCAATTACACTAAAAGGACACTGTGATATACTTGACCTATGAGAGTCATATTTTACCTATTCGATTACTCTCGGAGACATTACTCAACTCTTTGTTAGGTGAAGAGAGAAACTGCGAATATTAGGTGAGAATGTGCACCAAATAAGCCCTACATTGTGACCAAGACCTTGGTCACAATGATATATATGCCCTGTTTGGTAAATAATCAGTCTATCAGTCGATTTTGGCTTATTTGATCACTATTAGCTGTTTGGTTAATAAACTTTTTGTAACTCTAAAATACTAAAATTCAAAAGGTTACTCAAAGCAGCATTTTCAATTAGCTTTTTGAGAAAATTTTTTTATACCAAACAGCTATCAGCTAACAGCTAATCTATTAAACAACTTTTTACAATCAGCTAATGTTATTAACAAATCATACCTTCTAACTCAAACAGCCAACAACCATTTACCAAACAGGGCCTATAAACTAGCCTAAGGTGTCATAGCTGATTGGCTTAATGAAAAAAGCCAAAGGTTACTTATAGTTGATTGACTTAAACAAAGAAAATCAATAATCTGCTCTCCATATTCTAACTTGAAAGTTTGTGATTACCCAGTTAAGATCGAGTCCAACCAATTTAACTGTGTTTGATAAATACAAATAAGTTGATAACTGTCGGTTAATGAACATCCTACGATTAACCAAGTCTCCACGAGAGAACATTGAGAGCCATCGGGATACCTGCATCGGGGCACTACAAATGGTCAAAGTTGTGGTTAATCCCTCTGAGAATCTCATTTGGGGTGTACCCAGAAGTAGCAATGCAAGCCTTTCATTTTCCTGTAAAGTTTCGTTGTTTGGGTTTGGTTGTGGGCAGTGGCTTGGCATGGCACGTGAAGCGAGTATGGAGGTTTCGGAAAGACGTCAGTTTCAGAGAGCGGAGGTGATCGAGATAGCACTCTCACAGTCAGAATTGGATAGTTCCTCGGGACTATAATCGCTAACCAGAGCTCAGCTCGTTACGTTGTGCATCGCGAGTCCTTTTCTAACTTCATTTATTGGCACTCACTTACGTATAAAGTGTGTGTATTGAAACTTGAAACCCAGCCAGGCCAATTATTTACTTAAACCTTACCGGCCTGCTTAGTCTGCTAAGCATGAGTTGTTAAAAGTAGCTTTACTGCCGCCCATGGATCGGAGCACGCTTTAATTTCAGTAGCCGCAAGTTGCTCACTTTGATCACATTGTAATTTGTATCAAGTATGTATGTGTGCTATGTGGCTCTGCATGCATATAAATAAATCATGGTGTATGATGAGATGTTAACTTAATAATGACCATAAAAGTTTTTTTTTTGGAAATATAATGACCATAAAAGTTCAACACAATGTTTATGAGTATAGATCATGTAAAGAAAATAGAAAAAAGTGTGAAATAGACCATTGAACTTTTACAGTTTGTGTAATTATATTATTGAACAAATAAATTTGTGCAATCAACTCATTTAACATTGAAAATGTGTGCAATTCGTATTATTTGTAGGTTTTTTTTCTAGGTAAGGGGTTAAATTGCTGAGTTGGCATATAATGTAATAGTTTTGAAAAGTTGGCACTAACATAGACAATAGAGTGATATTCCAATGAAAATCTCTTTTCCTGTGGGAACCTATGATGAACTTATGCATAAATGCACACAATATCATATTCTAGTGCACAATGCAAATAATCTTTCCTGGAAATAGTTTGTGTGCATTTATATAGACGATTGTGCACATTCATGTTGGTTCGCAGGTTCTCACGGGATAAGGATTCATAGGAAAAATTGGGTTCGAATTCATCACCCAACTCTCGTTGAAGCTAAGTAAGAAATCCTCCAAATACATTCCAATGAATGTATGCATCAAACATTAACAAGATATAAATACAAAACCTTCACAAACACATGAACCCTAGGTTAGAGTTCTTATACTTTTTGCAATAATTACAAATTATGCATCACGATAGATATATAATACAATCCTAAATCAATTGCTTTGACTTCTAGATTAATTTTCACCCAAAAAACATTTCATTGGTATTTGTGGTCTTCAACAAAGTTGTAGCCCTTCAAGTTAGCTTTCCAATGGTGCAAGAATAAACTCATTTGAACATTCCTAGACTGAGATATGGTTAATAAATAACCGAACAGTGGTCGAAATGAGCGGAAATTGCAATGCATTGATCTTTTGCTTTGGTTTGCCTAAATGACCAATACCATTGAAAACACCACTCTTGAGCTCCCTTATAAGTGTTACCTCTATCTCCATAGCTTCATATTTAATTTGGCCTCTATTTGACTCCAATGCCCACCAAAATGCATGAAAATGCTCATCTTTACTCCTAAAGCTTTCCAAACCAAACTCATTGCAAAATAACACAATTTAGTGCTAACCTCATGAAATTTGGAATGATCTATAAGCAAAATGACTTAGTGAAAGGAGAAAAAATATAGATAAATAAGCGCTTATCATACACAATATATGCTTAATATGCACACGCGAATTTTGAAACCTTCCATTATACACAACACATTCCCCATATGCACATGCGAATTAAAAATCACCTGATCCAAAAACCTTGTCACCTTATCCGAAAAGCTTTCCTTAGGTGAAAAATAGGATTTAATCTCATCCATTGATCCAATCCAGATCTAGAATCTTGAATGAAGTTATTCAAAAAAAATTGCGATGACATTATTGTAATTTTGTGTAAGTTAATTTTTTGTCTTTCAATGCATTTTTTTCTTTCTTGCAGAGCACAATGCTGTGCCTTCTAGAGCACACTGATGTACCTTTCAGAGCACACTAATGTGTCTTCCCGTGCACATTATTGAGCCTTCCAAAGCACATTATTGAGCCTTCCAAAGCATATTGTTGAGCCTTCCATAGCACATTATATTGTTGAGCCTTCCAATCACATTGTTGTACTTTCGAAGTGCATATTATTTTGCCTTGGAATGCACATTGTTGAGCCTACATAGCACATTGTTGAACCTTCTAGAGTACATTGTTGTGCTTTCCAGTGTACACTGTTGTGTCTTCTAGGAGACAATCTTGTGTCGTCCATGATTTGAACAAGATACAAAGACAGTAGATTAGAGATGGTTTACAAGAGAAGATGGTGTCGTGTAGATTAGAAGCGTTTTTTGCTTTGTTTTGTTTTGTTTTGTTTTTTGTTTTTTATTTTTTTATTTTTTTAGAGCTGTTGATTTGGACAGATCAAAAGTTCAAATTTCTCATCACTTTCGCACTTGATGAGGCTTTCTCTGTACCAGAGGCTAAGCATATATGTGTGTGTGTGTGAATTCTAAAATTATACTCCGCTATAGTTTAATTTTTTTTTAATAAATCAAGTGGATTAAAACGTGTTAATATGGTCCATAAAAAGACATAACATGAATTGAGATAACTTTGACATGACTCATTTGATATCAATATAACATCACTATTATATTAATGCATATGTTAAAGAAAAAGTAGATATAGCTAAAAGAATCCGCATCAAATTTTGCCTTCCAAGAAACACGGACATCCCATATTTGCAAGCAGGAATATAATACTGTTTAAACTGAGCCCGACCCCCTAAATTGAATGCTATCTAGCTTAAAAAGAAAAGCAATCATTCAAGGAATTTTTCCAAATAAAAAATTCGAAGAAACATCAATTACCTGCACATAAATAAAAGAGTTGGCCAAGCTGGCATAGCACAACATCATTTTAGAAATTAATGAATCCATTCCCCTTAGGCTAAGTAACAAAGGATGATGTCCTATCCTGTCCTATTGTTGGGAGAGAATGAATTGTCCTACATGAGAATAATTCATGGTGCATCAATTAATATGTAAGTATTTATATCTTTAACAAAAGGTAAATTGTATTGTTATTTAACAATTTGTTTAAAAATTCAAAAAATTACATTCAAAAGTTATTTTTCTGAATTTTCCCGTTTGGTTAATTAGTTGCAACAGAAAGTACGCATTTTGGTCAAAGAAGAAATAACCCATTTGGCAAAAAATAGCTTTCGAATTTTTTTATTTGAAATATATTTTTTAAATTCTTATTTCACACACAAATTAAATATGAGTTTGGTCAAACTGAGTCAAATAATAAAAATCTTGGTCCAGCCTGACCCATATATAAAAAAAAGTCATTTTTTTTTCCAATTTCTTTAGTTTAATATTATAATATTCATCAATTTATGTTTTTATTAGTATTATAATAAGTTACAAGTAAAAAATCATTTATTTATGTATTTCTTATATTTATTATTAATCTTTGTAACTATTATAAATTTTAATTTATAATTTAATTTTAATATCAATAATAATAATTATTTTCACAATTAAAAATTAATATTTTATATAAAAAAAGTTATAATAGATTGTTGACTTTCATTTAAAAAACAATTGTTATTTGACTTTCAACCAAACATCAGAAAATGAAAATATTTTTAAAAATATGAATCGCTTTCTAAAAATTATTTTACAAAAAAATATTTTTCATGCTTAATTTCCAAATATAACCAATGTATTTATAGTTTTGAACGTGTAAATTGTATGGTTAAAATGCTTTTTTTTTTTTTTTTTTTCCTTTTCTTTTCTTTTTGTTTTATGCTTTGTTTTGTTTTGTATTTTGTTTTGAGTGAGGTTGAAGTGTTTTTTTTTGCCAACGTGATGTTGATCCTCCAAACCCATTAAAATCATTTGAAAACTTATAAACTTCCCTTTATTTATTATTATTTTTAAAACTTAAGGTCGATTTGAAAAATCTGGAAAATGTTTTCGAAAAAGATTTCTAGAAAATGACTTATTTTTTTAAAAAATAATTTAATTTTTAATGTTTGGTTGAAGATCAGAAAACTATTTTTTCTATTTGACTAAGAAATTACATTTTTTCTGTTTTGTTCGTTCTCCTGAAAATGAACATATTATTTATTATATTATGATTAGCACTGTCAAAGCGGGTCAGCTTGCCCCACAGCGGACCTAATTTCTGACGGACTTTTGTGGGCCGGCCCATTAGACCAGCGGGCTAAGGTTCATGCCATCCTAGCCCGCCCCGTGCGAGTTGGCGGGCCCCACGGACCGGCCCACAGACTTTTCTTCTTCTTCTTCTTCTTTTTTTTTTTTTTTTTTTTTAATGATATATATATATATATATATATATATATATATATATATATATATATATATATATATATATATATATATATATATATATATATATTCACAATACAATGTGATTATATATATTTTTTTCACAATACACCGTGAATATATATCACAGTGTATTACACTGTGATATATATACCACAATGTAGTGAATATATATATTCACAATACACTTTACTGAATATATATCACAGTGTAATACACTGTGATATATATTCACGGTGTATTGTGAAAAAATATATATAATCACATTGTACTGTGAATATATATATATATATATATATATATATATATATATATATATATATATATATATATATATATATCAAAATTCACAATACACTGTGATATATATTCACAGTGTATTGTGAATATATATATATATTCACAGTGTACGTACTGTACATTGTGAATATATATATTATAAAAAATATGGCAGGCTAGTGGGCTGGCCCGCAGCTCACGTGGGCTAACCCGTGCGAGCTGCGGGCCTTAGTGGATCAGGCCCGTTGGGTCCGCTTTTTCGTAGCCCTAACACGTCCTACCGTGGGGCGGTGCGGGCTAATTCGCGGGTTTCGGTCCATTTTGACAGTACTAATTATGATGATGATGATGATGAGTGGTGGCGGTGGTTGTGGTGGCGATGGTGGTATAGTGTTGGTGTTGGTGTTGTTGTGGTGTGGTGGTGGTGTTGGTGGTGGTATGGTGGTGGTGTGATGATGTGGTGCTGGTGGGGTAGTGGTGCTAGTAATAAAAATTTGAAAAGTACAAAAGAGATGATAGAGAAGATAAACATGAAAAGATAAAGAATCTAAAAAATGTCTTTCGACTACAAATCTAAGAATACATTTTTCGTCAATTAGATATTTTTCTGTTGACGATAATGAATATTTAAATAAATTTTTCGGGTTTCCAAACCAACTCTTAATTTAAATTTTGGTGGTCAAAAAGTTCATTCTTTTCATCACCACAAATGGGCGAGGCAATGAAAATAAATTAGAGTTTTCTTTGAATTTACACCAAGAATGTGAATCTTAGCATGATGATAAAATTAATTTTTTTTAGGGTCAAATCAAATAATTTTAGTCTAATAAAAAATCAGCCCAATGGCTCAAACTGACTAGCCTGAAATTTAGTAAGTTAGCCCGCTAACTAGCAAATTATTGTGTGGACCATGGTCCACATAGCTTGTGGACCATGAATGTAATATATATTTTTATTATACTTTAAGTACATTATTTTTGTACTAAATGTACATTATTTCATAGTATATATAAAATAATGTACTTTCAGTACTTAAATAATGTACTTTAAAATAATATACTTTATGTACAAAAATAATGTACTTTTAGTATATTAAAAATATTTTTTTTTATGGTCCATGCAATAATGATTGCTGCTAACTAGCCTGAGTCACTTTAGGTTATTCTTTGTTTCATAAGTGATGTAAAAAAAATATAAGGAGTTTATACATAAGCTTATCTTTTTTATTTTTTATTTAATTTTTATTAAATTTTAATAACTTTATTAAAAATATAATATTTTTATGAAAATAAAAAATTTATTATAATTATTATATTATAGTGTAAATATATTATTTATTTTTAGTTGAAATTTGAAAATGGAGGTTTAAATTGATTAAATAATGTATAAGTTTATATTTATTAACATAAATGCATTAGTTTATACAAAAAAAAAAAAAAAACCAAAATGATATACTAATATGCAACACCCTTTGGGTATTGTAGAGTTAGCTTTTTCATACATGGTGTAATTATAAACATATTTTTTTTTTGTGTAGAATTACATGCGTTTGATTCTCTTATTTTATTTTAATATTTTTAGGTATAAAAGAAATATTCCATACTTGTGTTATATTTTAAATTAATTGTTACGTACTTGTGTTATATTTTTGAGTTGGAGTTTGAATATGGAGATTTAGATTCATTAAATAATATTTAAATTTATATTTATCAATGTAAAAAGTGCTAGTTTGTTAAAATTGAAAGTTTAGAATGTTAATTTTAAATGTCACAAATTTTAGTTGAGTGCCTAATAAGCCTGATAGTTTGAGACTTTGAGGTTTTAGAGTTAGAGCCAAAAATTTTGAAACTGACAAAAAAATAATAATAAGCTCAAATTAATAAACCCGATAGCTTGATAGGGCTAGCTTGAAATAAAGTGCATTGGCTTGATTTACAACTCTAATTTACACTACTACAAAATGAGTTTATCTATCAGAAATTACGAATTTGTCATCAACCCTAATAAAAATTTGTCAGAAATTATGATAGAGGGTCAAAAGTGACAAATTTTTTTGGAGCTCGACCAAGAATGACAATGACAAAATAGTTAGGAGATCAATGACTTTGTGGTCTAGTGGCATCCGGTTGCACCCCCATGTGGAAGGGGGTGAGTTCGAGTTTCAGTTGAGGCGTTGTTGTGTCTCTTTGTGCTTCAGCACTCACTTAAAATAGAGAGATGATCAAAAGTAGAATTAATTTTTTTTCTTTGTTTCACCTTAAACATGTAATACTTTTTTAATTAAAATTTAATATATTTTATTACTATATAAAAAAGAATTATAAATTTTACATAAAAGGTGGTTTCACACAACTGAATTGTTATTTCTTTTTGCTAATTTATTTGATGAAAATTTTCTTCAATGCCATTCAAGGCTTCTGCTTTGCTTTTCAGTGTTCTAGTAATGTGAACCTAAGCCCTAAAGTAGAGTACGTACAAAATCCGTAGAAAGAAAAGGGGTTGTAAAATATTGACTCTGTTTGCTTGCTTGCTGCACCATTAAGCATTAAAATTTGAAATGATGTCGACAGTGCAATGAGGTTGTTGTCTATTTTGTCATTTTAGTATACCAAAATTTGTTCAACTTGAAAATTGTTGGAAAAATAGCACTAAAATGGCATTTTAAGTGGCCATTTTGTGGTATAAATATATGTAGGATCCACATCCGATTTGGGTCGGGTCAAAATGAATTCGAATTCTTCGTAGTGAGACGAAGAGATCGATATATTATACGCTCAAAATGGATAATGGGTGAATGAGAAATTGGTTCTCAAAGTAGACCCATTTGAGATGGAATTTTAAGTGAGGAAAAGCTTATGAGCTTTGTCCCACATTGGTTGGGAATGAAGATTTGCCCCACTATAAATACAAGAGTCTTTTAAGGCTAATTAACTTGTATAGCATAGATGCTCTCTCTCGCGCGCAGGGGATTGCAAATCAAATCCCAAAATGAGTTCGAAAAGGCTTGAACTTGTGTGCGCCGGGACCTCGAGAGGTAGTTCGATGTCTCGAACCTCAGCGGAGTCGACATCTCAAAGGTAGTTCCGGGCTGGCGCTCGCGGACCAGCACGACGATGTTTCGATGGTTCACGAACTGGACCATGTCTCGCACTGCGACTCCGGTAACCTCTCGAAGGTAGTTCCGGGCTGGCGCTCGCGGACCAGCACGACGATGTTTCGATGGTTCACGAACTGGACCATGTCTCGCACTGCGACTCCGGTAACCTCTCGAACGCGACGTTCCACCTACTGTGTCCGTTCAGAAATGACTCTTGATATTACGGAATTAATTTGATTAATTCCAATCATTATTTTTCAGAGTTATTTCATGAATAATGGGACTTGGTAGTGGGTGTAAATGTTGGTTAATGGCAGAATTAAATTTCTGCTATGTGGGAGGAGGTTACAAAATGGATTATCAATGCCATGATTAATGCTATGATCCACTCTCCTCAACTATATATTCGTTGTGAGCAGCAAGTTTGATATACACCAAGAACACACGGCATACACTGTTTTCCTCCTCAAAACTCTGCTCACATTTCCTTCTAGCCACCTTCGTTGAACCCACGTTCCTAGTTCGCCGGATCCAAGTTCGTGTGCTCAAACGATTGGATCGTAGTACGTTTTATCCTGGGAAACCTAGACCGCAACACTCCAGCACCCCGGGAGGCGGTAAATAAGGTTTTAAGGAGAGTGGCAACACGACTCGTGCTTCCAACCACCCGAGTTCGTCCGAATTTCATCCTCAACCGTAGTTCAGGTTTCAACCTTTTGTAGGTTGTTTAATTTCCTGTAATATTGTGACACCCCAACTTTACACAAGCTGAGATAGATAAAACTTAACACAACAGCTGCCTATCTCAAAAAATTCACAATACACTGTGATATATATTCACAGTGTATTTGTGAATATAATATATATATTCACAGTGTACGTACTGTACATTGTGAATATATATATTATAAAAAATATGGCAGGCTAGTGGGCTGGCCCGCAGCTCACGTGGGCTAACCCGTGCGAGCTGCGGGCCTTAGTGGATCAGGCCCGTTGGGTCCGCTTTTTCGTAGCCCTAACACGTCCTACCGTGGGGCGGTGCGGCTAATTCGCGGGTTTCGGTCCATTTTGACAGTACTAATTATGATGATGATGATGATGAGTGGTGGCGGTGGTTGTGGTGGCGATGTGGTATAGTGTTGGTGTTGGTGTTGTTGTGGGTGTGTGGTGGTGTGGTGGTATGGTGGTGTGTGATGATGTGGTGCTGGTGGGGTAGTGGTGCTAGTAATAAAAATTTGAAAAGTACAAAAGAGATGATAGAGAAGATAAACATGAAAAGATAAAGAATCTAAAAAATGTCTTTCGACTACAAATCTAAGAATACATTTTTCGTCAATTAGATATTTTTCTGTTGACGATAATGAATATTTAAATAAATTTTTTCGGGTTTCCAAACCAACTCTTAATTTAAATTTGGTGGTCAAAAGTTCATTCTTTTCATCACCACAAATGGGCGAGGCAATGAAAATAAATTAGAGTTTTCTTTGAATTTACACCAAGAATGTGAATCTTAGCATGATGATAAAATTAAATTTTTTTAGGGTCAAATCAAATAATTTTAGTCTAATAAAAAATCAGCCCAATGGCTCAAACTGACTAGCCTGAAATTTAGTAAGTTAGCCCGCTAACTAGCAAATTATTGTGTGGACCATGGTCCACATAGTTTTGGACCATGAATGTAATATATATTTTTATTATACTTTAAGTACATTATTTTGTACTAAATGTACATTATTTCATAGTATATATAAAATAATGTACTTTCAGTACTTAAATAATGTACTTTAAATAATATACTTTATGTACAAAATAATGTACTTTTAGTATATTAAAAATATTTTTTTTTTATGGTCCATGCAATAATGATTGCTGCTAAACTAGCCTGAGTCACTTTAGGTTATTCTTTGTTTCATAAGTGATGTAAAAAAAATATAAGGAGTTTATACATAAGCTTATCTTTTATTTTTTATTTAATTTTTATTAAATTTTAATAACTTTATTAAAAATATAATATTTTATGAAAATAAAAAATTTATTATAATTATTATATTATAGTGTAAATATATTATTTATTTTTAGTTGAAATTTGAAAATGGAGGTTTAAATTGATTAAATAATGTATAAGTTTATATTTATTAACAAATATATATATATATATATATATATATATATATATATGTATATATATATATATATATATATATATCTATGTATGAAATTGGAAGAACTAGCCCAATTAAAATAAATAAATTGGCCAAGGAATTAATTATCAGTCTTACGGCTTAAACGAATTTACGGGGTGTTACACTCTACCCCCCTTAAAAGGAGCTTCGTCCCCGAAGCTCATAGCTCATGGGAACTTGAAACAGAACGATTCAAGGAAACAAAGATTCAACCGAAGATTAAAGAGAATGATTGCTCAACCAATCCTAAACTCAAGAACATACTACACTTCTAGCACCCCAAACTTATAACTTACCCAACCCACGACTAGCATGCAAGAACTTAAACTAACAACTTACCTAGGTAAAAAGGATTCCTAACAAGGATCTATTACGAGCACGAGAACTATCAACTAATCCGGGTGACCTCCTCGTGTCGAACTGCTTGGAACTGATTTCTCATCACATCTCCCATATCCAAAGTTGCTCCTTTGACCACGTGGTTGGAAAATACTGCCTTCATGAACTTCACTACTTTCCGGTGCGCTTCTCTTGATTGGGTGACAAAATTTTCACCGGCTTCTCTTCACAAGATAGAGCATCTTCAAAGGTTACGACTTCAAGCTGGATATCACGAAGCGCATCATGCACATATATCTTCAGCAGCAAAATACGAACGCATCACGCATCTGGTCTAACTTGGTCGGCATATGTCTTCTATTGGTCACGGGTAACTTTCACTCTTTCTTGAGTCAGCTTCAACTTTTCCGATGACACTTGCAGACGCTACGACCTTAGGGTTACCCGATCTACAAAACTTCCCAACCGAACGAGCTTCTACAGTTCTTTGCTTTGACCTTCTGACAGCTTAGACAAACTCTCTTTTCTTGAAAGATCCAACTCAGAACCATTCCATAAGGCCAATTCGTGTTGGGGACAGAAGGTTAAAACTAGTACGGTAGTATATAGAGGAAAACATTTATAGAACGTATGCTCATTTTGAAAAAACGTTGACCCAACAAGGAAAGAGAATGAAAGGTTTAGGGTTGAAGATTCAAGGACAACATTGGTTAAGAATGGAACCAAAGGTTACCAAGGTTACAACTTAGGAAAATAAGGTTGCCACCTTGCACAGAATTATTTCAAGAAGCAAACAAAAACAACGTTCGAGAGGATGGGAATGACTTCTCAATAAAAGGGGATGTCAAGTTCTTTAAAGAAAAGAGAAGAACTCAGCTTTGAAAGAAAATAAGGACGAGGTTCGAAGAGGCCAAAAGTATTTCTCAATCAAGGGAATATCAAGTTCTTTCAACAAAAGAGAAGGAACGAAAAGAACTTGGCTTCGAGAACAGATGGGGCGAGATTGAAAACACAGGAAGAGTTTTCCAACGATAGGGTATTTAGCTTATTCAAGGAAAAGAAAGGAATCAGGTTCCAAGAGGGGTTAAGAACGAGATCTGGAAAGGCAGAAATGATTTTTCAACGATAGGGTATGCAATTCTCCAAAGGAAAGAAAGAAATTCAATCTTGAAAGGAGATAAGAATGAGATTTAAAATAAACTTAAGGGATGCCTCAACGAAAGGATATACAATTTCCAAGAGAATGAGAGAAATTCAGTTTCAAGGGACGATAGCAATGAGGTCTAGAATCAATAGGAGGGATGTTTCAACAAAAGGCATTTGGAGTCTCAAGAAACAAAGAAGAATTTAGTTTCCAATAGGAGATAAGAATGGTGTTTAGGACAAATGGAAGGGATAATTGGGATTGCAAGGAACAACGAAGGGTTCGGCTTTAAGAAGGATAGGAAGTCTCTCAACTCTAAACGATTCCCACAACTTGACGATTTGATCACGACACTTTGACTAATTGACAGATCTCGACTTGCTTCCCATGCAACCCGAATATGAATTTGGATAAGCTCTACATGCAAACTACAATTCGCACAACCTTATCGCTCCAGGAGATGTCGAAGGCGATGAACCATTGGTGACTGATGGCACAGAACGAGAGCTTTTCGAGGAAGCTTCATGAGAAGGGTAGGGTCGATTAGGAGGGTATCGCTTGATCTTGAAAGGAGATTCGCCAATGGTTATTGGTGATCTTAGAAACCGAGTTTACTTCCTTGTACTCTGAAACATCGAGGTCCTAAAGCCAACGTAACGCGTGCACCTTCTTTAACATTAAGAATTCTTGCTCTTTCGATCGTTCAAGATCTTTCGAGGAGTCCTTCATTTACTCGATTGGCAATCTTTGTTGTAAGATGGTTCGGTCAAGTCTTGGTGCTCTTCTTGCGATTATTGCAGGTCAATAGCGCAAACACTTATCAACTTGCCATTTCATTCTTCATTGGTTCTTCCGGTTGGTCACCCGGGGTAGTGGAGTGTAGCTCTCAACTTTAATCTTTGCGTTTAGCGCGATCAAGGGCGCTTTTGCTTACTTGCTCGGTAGATTAAGTCTTCTACGGAATTCATTAGCACTACGGTCCAACTCCACTTAGGAAAATTCGGGGATTGAGCTAGCATTTAGATTCACTTCGGTTGGTCTTGATCTTTGGACGTTTCGGTCTTCTACTAGCTTGCTTAGCTACTCCTTATTTATTTCTTGCCACCGAGGTTCCTTCCTTAAAGGGCTTGCACAAGGAGTTACTTCCGAGGTGCACCGAATAGATTGCACGAGGTCCTTATTTCGCAATTCACTTCTTAGTCCCTTCGCACTTCATGAGATCGGACAACTTGATAAAGGCGTTTCTTCTTATCTTCGGGAATCTTAAGCGTCCAAGTTCTTCTTTCTACTTAACTTAGTCTTCTTCGCTTTGAAGGTTGCAACCTCTAGCTTGTTCCTTTGTAGCTGCTTCAGAGTTAGGTAAGACTATCAAGTCTGCAAATCACGACCTCAAGTTCTACTTCTTCGGGCTTCGTGGCTAACAAGCTTAGCTTGCACGAGGTTCTTCATTATTGATCCCGAAGCTTCTACTTGGCGAGACATGACTCTTTATTAGCACGTCAACGTCTACTCTTGCTGTTCCCTCATAACCGAGGGTCTTTGAGTCTTTGAGTCTTGAGTCTTCGAGTCCCTTTTGCTTTCTTCGTCTTCTTATCGCACTTCAGCTGCACGAACTTGTTCTTCAAGTTTTGAGGCGAACGAAGGTCTCGCAGACGATACCACGTACACGAAGATGCTGATTTCCGGGGAACGTAGACTACTACCGATGACTTCGAACCGCGAGTAGATTAGTCTTCTTCAACGAGCCGCTCGATCTTCTGATTGCTTAGACGCATACAACGCTATCCATCGTTTCGCATCGACTACGCTACTTATTCCTAATCTAAAACAGGCTCTCTAAGCAAAACTAAAACGAAGCAACTTATCTAAAAGCGATTAAAACTTACCGGGAAGACGCACCGCAAGCTGCAAACAACAAGGTTAACAAGAGCAACTATAAACAACAACGTTAACAAAGCACATATAACTATAACAAACAAGGCGTGTCCTCACCGCGATTCCTAGAATTCACACATCCTAGGATTCTCAAACATCTTAACTTCTACTAATCAAGTCCTAGAGTCTCAAAAGTTCAAACCCTAGGATCTCTATTCAGACCTCAACACAGGCTCTGATACCAACTGTGAGTCTGTGACACCCCAACTTTACACAAGCTGAGATAGATAAAACTTAACACAACAGCTGCCTATCTCAACCATAAAACATAACATAGCGGAAGCGAATTAAAACCTAAGGGGCATCATGCCACATCTAGGTAAGAAAACACAGCCTAGATGCACATGCTAACCAAAGAAACTGTAATGCATAGATAAAAATCCTCAAATATGTCTCAAAACATCCAACATCTAAACCAGAGTATATAACATCTCATAAAGGCACACATGCCCAAAACACAAGTCTAGAAACATAGTATCTAGTCTACGCATCCTCAGATAGGTGTACACTATCGCGCTCGCGGATAGACTTTAAGGCAAACCTGGAAAACACACAAAGAACCATTAGCAAAAGACTGCTAAGCAACCACCATTCACACCCGCAAGGAAGTATAGATACATAAGCTTGTAAATAGGTTTACACACCCATATAGAATATAAACACCAACAAACTGTTCATTAGTTCAAAACGGATACTCAACAATAATAAACTGAACGAAGCATAAACCAAGACTCATCCGAACGAACCAATATCCAATAACGAGAGTATAAGACAACGAATCCATAACAAGATACCAACTGAACAACAACCATAAGAGACCAACCAACCATAACCAAGAACAACGAGATATCAACCGAATAAACACAAGGAACTCACGAATACATAACCAAGAAAGAACTCCCAAATCCAACCTCCAAACCCTCATACCAACCATCATACCAAACCCAACCCCAGTTAGAAGTCAGGTACGCAGGGGTAAAAACCCAATCACAGGGACCGAAGTCCAATCAGAGGGACCGAAGTCCAATCACAGGGGCAAAAGCCCAATCACAGGGACCGAAGTCCAATCACAGGGGTAAAAACCCAATCATAGGGACTGAAGTCCAAATATAGTCAATATAGTCAATAGTAGCACAGTTAGTTCACCCACCAACCTCCAAAAGATACCAAAGAATCCACCACCACATACTCATACTCCAACTCAGCCCAAAAACAACCAAACAAAGTGTTCATCTCAACTATGAACACAAACCAACTCCTAGGTAATGAATTCAAGGAATCAACAAAGCATGAGTACAAAAGAGGGACCAAAAGACATGAATCAATACTCCAAAGATATGGTAAAATACCCAACAAAAGGCATGAATAAATACTCCAAAGACATGGTAAAATACCCAACAAAACATTCCAACAATATTCAGAACAAAAGGGAAAACAAACAGACAACAACAACCAAAACAATTTCTGGAATCGAACTCCCAGAAACCTCGCGGAACTCCCCGGCGGAACACAGTCCACCGCCAACCTCCTCCGCACGAAGGGAACGGCGCCCCTCGGCGGACCACCCTTCACCGTCCAACCTCTCCGCC
>CP025655.1:13755796-13788327 GCA_003576665.1 Ipomoea trifida | reverse complement strand
TGTACAAGGCCGGATATTGCCTTTGCGGTTAGTAAACTTAGTAGGTATACTAGCAATCCCGGTGAAATGCACTGGAAGGCAATAGTGAGAGTCATGAGATACTTGAGGTATACTCGTGATCTCGAACTACACTATGTAAGATATCCTGCTGTACTCGAAGGGTATAGCGACGCAAGTTGGATATCTGACATTAAGGATTCTAAATCCACGAGTGGTTATGTGTTTACACTAGTCGGTGCAGCCGTTGCGTGGAAATCTTCCAAGCAAACAGTAATAGCTAGATCCACAATGGAATCTGAAATGATTGCCTTGGACAAATGCTGTGAAGAGGCTGAATGGCTACGCCATTTTTTGGAAGACATTCCTAGTTGGGAAAGACCTGTACCTCCAATTTGTGTGCATTGTGATAGTCAAGTAACAATTGGGAGAGTAAAGAGTCATATGTATAATGGTAAGTCTAGACATATGCGTCGCAGACATAACACCATTAAACAACTTCTCGCAACTGGTGTTGTCTCGATTGACTTTGTGAGGTCAATAGACAATATAGCGGATCCGCTAACCAAAGGGTTAAGCAAAGAAGTTATCGAGAGGTTGGCACGAGGAATGGGTTTAAAGCCCTTGAGCTAAAACTTCCATAGTGGATACCCAACCTAGCTGGCACCTAGGTTCAATGGGACAACTAAATTATGGAATAGCATATGACTGTGGGGGGTTCCGGACTCCCTACCACTCCTCGTTGAAACAGTGAGTCCCGATAGAGGCTAGCACTTTAGTGCTTTAATGATTCGATTGTTGAATTGATTTGTGCTAAGTGCGCAAAGTCAATTAACATGTGTTGAGTTGCGGGAAACTCGAGAAAGAATCACTTATGTGAGAGAGAAGTGTGGGTCGCTTCAAAGAAGAATTAAATTGGGCTTAATTCTTTAGAAACTCTTGCAGAACCAGGCAGGTGTCCCACGACCAAAATGGGCACACTCAAGAGAACAGGACGTGGTTGGATGGTTCCTGTGTGAGATTTGTCAATGTCTACACAAACGACAGTCGGTTCAAAGACATCGCGTTCTACCGTACAGCCAGTAGAGTATATAGATCTCACAAGGCAAGGTTCAAAGGGTTACACCTACCTTTGCTATGCAGGAATCAACCGTTGAACGCAGTTGTTTCCGATTTCAAAAATTCCCTTGAAAATCAATTTTCATTCATGTGGGGGATTGTTGGAAAAATAGCACTAAAATGGCATTTTAATTGGCCATTTTGTGGTATAAATATATGTATGATCCACATCCGATTTGGGTCGGGTCAAAGTGGATTCGGATTCTTCGTAGTGAGACGAAGAGATCGATATATTATACGCTCAAAATGGATAATGGGTGAATGAGAAATTGGTCCTCAAAGTAGACCCATTTGAGATGGAATTTTAAGTGAGGAAAAGCTTATGAGCTTTGTCCCACATTGGTTGGGAATGAAGATTTGCCCCACTATAAATACAAGAGTCTTTTAAGGCTAATTAACTTGTATAGCATAGATGCTCTCTCTCGCGCGCAGGGGGGGGGGGTGCAAATCAAATCCCAAAATGAGTTCGAAAAGGCTTGAACTTGTGTGCGCCGGCACCTGCGAGCACGAAAGTCGTTCGAAAAAGTGGCTGGCCTTGTGGGCTACATTATGCCAAAATGCACTTCTCGACGTCTCGCGGCACGGCGATGTTTCGATGGTTCACGGACTGGACCATGTCTCGCACTGCGACTCCGGTAACTTCTCGAACGCGACGTTCCACCTACTGTGTCCGTTCAGAAATGACTCTTGATATTACGGAATTAATTTGATTAATTCGAATCATTATTTTTCAGAGTTATTTCATGAATAATGGTAGTGGGTGTAAATGTTGGTTAATGGCAGAATTAAATTTCTGCTAAGTGGGAGGAGGTTACAAAATGGATTATCAATGGCATGATTAATGCTATGATCCACTCTCCTCTACTATATATTCGTTGTGAGCAGCAGGTTTGATATACACCAAGAACACACGGCATACACTGTTTTCCTCCTCAAAACTCTGCTCACATTTCCTTCTAGCCACCTGCGTTGAACCCACGTTCCTAGTTCGCCGGATCCAAGTTCGTGTGCTCAAACGATTGGATCGTAGTACGTTTTATCCTGGGAAACCTAGACCGCAACGCTCCAGCACCCCGGGAGGCAGTAAATAAGGTTTTAAGGAGAGTGGCAACACGACTCGTGCTTCCAACCACCCGAGTTCGTTCGGATTTCATCCTCAACCGTAGTTCAGGTTTCAACCTTTTGTAGGTTGTTTAATTTCCTGTAATATTGTGACACCCCAACTTTACACAAGCTGAGATAGATAAAACTTAACACAACAGCTGCCTATCTCAACCATAAAACATAACATAGCGGAAGCGAATTAAAACCTAAGGGGCATCATGCCACGTCTAGGTAAGAAAACACAGCCTAGATGCACATGCTAACCAAAGGAACTGTAATGCATAGATAAAAATCCTCAAATATGTCTCAAAACATCCAACATCTAAACCAGAGTATATAACATCTCATAAAGGTACACAAGCCCAAAACACAAGTCTAGAAACATAGTATCTAGTCTACGCATCCTCAGATAGGTGTGCACTATCGCGCTCGCGCATAGACTTTAAGGCAAACCTGGAAAACAAACAAAAAGCCATTAGCAAAAGACTGCTAAGCAACCACCATTCACACCCGCAAGGAAGTATAGATATACATAAGCTTGTAAATAGGTTTACACACCCATATAGAATATAAACACCAACAAACTATTCATTAGTTCAAAACGGATACTCAACAACAATAAACTGAACGAAGCATAAACCAAGACTCATCCGAACGAACCAATATCCAATAACGAGAGTATAAGACAACGAATCCATAACAAGATACCAACTGAACAACAACCATAAGGGACCAACCAACCATAACCAAGAACAACGAGATATCATCCGAATAAACACAAGGAACTCACGAATACATAACCAAGAAAGAACTCCCAAATCCAACCTCCAAACCCTCATACCAACCATCATACCAAACCCAACCCCAGTTAGAAGTCAGGTACGCAGGGGTAAAAACCCAATCACAGGGACCGAAGTCCAATCACAAGGAGAGTGGCAACACGACTCGTGCTTCTAACCACCCGAGTTCGTCCGGATTTCATCCTCAACCATAGTTCAGGTTTCAACCTTTTGTAGGTTGTTTAATTTCCTGTAATATTATCCTTCGTGGATATTTTGTCGTTTGTATTTCTATTATTTTCTTGTATTTTCGAGATCACCCCAACAACAAAAATCACATTAATTAGTATCCACTCGTCAATATAAATAATAAAATAAATCATGTCTCAACTCGCAGCATTATATCTCGCACTCACCTAAATTTGAGTGACATAACAGTGACTCAATGGCCATAATTCTTACACAGTCATTCCCGAGATTCGAACCTTGGTCTCAACTCACAGCATTATATCTCGCACTCACCTAAATTTGAGTGACATAACAGTGAGTCAGTGACTCAATGACCATAATTCTTACACTGTCATTGCCGAGATTCGAACCTTAGTCTTTTCTCTAAAATACTGCTTACTGAACTAATGAATTAAACCCGTGCGAATTACATACTCCTAAGTTGAGTACAAAGACAGGATGAGCAACGCCTCTAACTCTAATATTCCTCAAGTTACAAGATTGTCAACTTTTTCATTTAGTTGCCAAAGTTGTTCATTTTGATGATAAACACATTAGTATCTTGTGAAAAAGTAAAATCATGTCTCAAAACAGCAGTCACCTAACTTCAACGCATAGCAATTCCGCAAATTATATTGTGGACCATGGTCATGGCTGATACTACAGTTGTGTTGAACGGATACTGCAGTTGTGTTGAACTGATACTGCAGTTGTGTTGAAAGAAAACTGCAGTTGCGCGGAACAGAGGTCGTTCATCTGTTCAACACAACTGCAGTATCCGTTCAACACAACTGCAGTATCAGTTCAACACAACTGCAGTTCCAAACGGATGAAACGACCTCTATTTCGCGCAACTGCAGTTCCCTTTCAACACAACTACAGTATCAGTTCAACACAACTGCAGTATCCGTTCAACACAACTGTAGTATCAGCCATGACCATGGTCCACAATATAATTTGCGGAATTTCTATGTATTGAAGTTAGGTGATTGCCGTTTTGAGACATGATTTTACTTTTTCACAAGATACTAATGTGTTTATCATCAAAATGAACAACTTTGGCAAC
Organism: Ipomoea trifida; assembly: GCA_003576665.1. NCBI lineage: Eukaryota > Viridiplantae > Streptophyta > Magnoliopsida > Solanales > Convolvulaceae > Ipomoea > Ipomoea trifida. Next base: position 13,784,034 of record CP025655.1, on the reverse strand, counting down.
TAAATGAAAAAGTTGACAATCTTGTAATTTGAGGAATATTAGAGGTAGAGGCGTTGCTCATCCTGTGACCGAAACCATTACAAAGTTGGCATTGAACATCAAAGTGTAAAAAACAATTGCCTGACACGTGATTGAAACTATAACAAACGAAACACTGTTTTCTAAAGCGTAGAAAACAATTGGGTGTCACGTGACCGAAGACATCACAAAGTTGACACTGAACATTAAAATCGTGTCTGCCATAATACCAGCTCCCACGCTGAGGACGTTGATGATGGTGCTGCGCCATTTGCGTGACCCTTGCTCCTCATCAATTAGTTGCGTGGATGATCATACTGGAATTGCTATCCAAATTTAAAAAGTATCCAATTTGTTGTTGCAACGCTGGAATTGCTCCTCATCAATTGCTATCCAAATTGAGAAAAAAAAACTAGCAATTGTAATTAATGAGATTTGTCTTTCAAGGTGGCCAGAAACCCATGCGGTCGAAATCAAAAGCGAAAACTAGCAAATGAATGAAAATCCTTCTATGAAGATGTAGCTAGTGGTTGGTCGCAGGGCCGTAGGAATTGACAATTTTTTTGACAGAAACCCTAGGTAACTGATACCATATGAGAACTGAATAAATTTTATTGAATGAGATAGTTCAAAGATCACTACAAGAAAAACTATCTTTAGTGACAAAAGATTAGTGACGGGCAGAGAAAACCTGATGTGAACCTGGTTGGCCCGACCTTCTCGTCACACTCTAATTTAAATAGGATTTTTTCAGAATGATTTATTTGGCTTGGTGTGTTCAATTTGTAGGTTTAATTTAGGTTGGGTAAAATGTTGTTTTTGCGAGGGTTAAAATTTACTCTACCTAAAAGTTTACGATTTAGTGACGAAATTTTAATTTAATACTTAATTTAAAACTATACTCTCGCTACTGGTATGAAAAATATTATTACTCAGATCTCGCTATTGATATATGACAATTATTTTACTAAAAAAAATTCCCACCAAAATCATTTATAGCCACCCACCTTTTTCCATTTTTTTTAAGAACTTTTCCATTTCTCTATTCTCTTTCCAGCACTCACCATCTCAGTATAATATCTCCATATCTCTCTCTTTCTCTTCACTTTCTTCTTCCCTTCACTTCACCCTAAGTCACTGGTGGGTGTTTCTCAGGTATCATGACCATATGGTCACAAGGTAATTTCTTAGTTTTCTCATTTTTGTTTTGCAAGATTTCTCCATTATCTTGATGTTAGGGCTCAGAAAAGCTCTATGTATTTTTTTTTTGGAAATCTTTTCTCTATTTCTGTTGGGTAATATTGAGATTTGTGTTTTGATTCATAATTTTTTTGCCTCTCTATGATTTGCCATCGATTACCACTGTTGTCGCCCGAAGATATTAGACGGTTACTTCGCCTCCACTATTCAGAGATGGGCTCAGCGGTTTAATTAGCTATTTTGGTCAGGTGTCTTTGCCTTCATCTTCCAAGTGCTACCGCAAAATAGGTCTATCTCTGCCCCTGTAATTTGTTGAATATGTATCAACATGGTTGGAATGTCAGTATTTGCTGAATATGTATTAGGGCTCTGTGATTCTATAAATGTTTTAACTGATTATGATGTAATGCAAGTATCTACTTCCTCATTTTGTTTTGTAAACGAAATCCTTTTCCTTCTGATTGCCACAAATTTCTACCATTTCTTGGCCATGTTGATGATTCTTGGAAATGATAAGAGTGATGGCTTTTGGGGATTGTGAGAAAATCAAGTAATAAGGGGTCGTTTACTTCATTTTTTTGTTTTTCCATTTTCAATTTTCCATTTCTCCATTTCTCCAGTTTTCCATTTTTCCTTCTCCATTCCTCCAGTTTTTCATTTCTCCGGTTTTCTAATTTTTCTGCTCCATAAACTTCATTAAATACAATCATCCCATAACTTCATTAAATACAATCATCCCATATAACCTTTGTATATTTATACAACAAAAAGAATTTTTCATTTCTCCGGTTTTCTAATTTTTCTGCTCCATAAACTTCATTAAATACAATCATCCATAACTTCATTAAATACAATCATCCCATATAACCTTTGTATATTTATACAACAAAAAGAAAAAAGAGACACAAGGAATTCCCTGAAGAAAGGGACGCTCCTAGCAGGATTCGATCATGGGACCTCGGGGTATGAATTGCACTATTCACCCATGTGTTTTCCATTTGAAAGAATGGAAAAGTCAATTTTGGCTCTCTCCAAAATCGTATAGAAATGAAAGAATGGAGATGGAGAATTGATTTGGAGAATTGGTTTTAGTAAAAAAGTTTTCCATTTTCCATTCTTCCACTTCCCCAATTCTCCATTTTTTTTTTTGGAAAGTTCTCCATTTTTCCAAGTTACTAAACGACCCCTAAGATTTTGTAGAGAGACCATAGAGTATGGGATTAATTGGTAGAGTGGGATGATTAAAATTCATTTACAAGTGATATATATAATGAGACTAGAAATGTGGTGGATAGAATTTATTGTTGAAAATCAAGGAATACTACTTAAGGAAATGAGACCTTTATGTTGTGTACCAACAGATAGTTGTGATATACTTTCAATATATCAAATTAATTGGTTCTGAAATCTTAGCTTATGCAGAAGACACAATGAAAGGTAATGTGTCAAAACCAGCAAAGGAATTTGTGAACATCTTACTGATATTTCTGGAAACTTGTATGTGGTTTGTTGTAGATGTGCAAAAACTGTCCACTCATACAAACCACAGAACATGTAGCGACCTATAGGGTTAACTAGAGGACGAGGGAATACGCAACTTGTACTAGCATTAGATATTGAATGTTTGATTATGTAGCAGAAATTTTTTGCCATTAGTACATGAGTACATTATTTAGCTTCTTAATTTTTTTCATGATTATGTAGGCTTTGTTTTCTCTTTGAGGATATTCTAGTTTGGGATGAATATTAGGAGGAATTTTCTAAATTGCAATTATGTATTCTATATTTAGGAACTAACAGTTTAATTTTTAATTAAATCATAAAGTTCTTTGTTTTCTTGTTTGTATATTGAAAAAAGCAACTAATTTATGGAAATTTGGTTGAAGAAAGGTAAACGAAATAAGACAATTTGATTCTTAAAAATTATGTAGACTTTGATATATTACATTATTTTTTAGAATACTTTATATATAATTAATTTTTAGTTAATAAAATATCATTTTATATTAAATTTAAGTTTCAATTTTTGCTATACGGCTTTCATTATTCTGTTTATAATGGCACCTAGCAAGAAATGGATGAGTTTTTTCAATGACCGGCTGAATGAACAATATAAAGATGGTGTTAAAAAATTTTTGAATTATGCATTTCTCAAGACGAGTGAAAAGTATAAAAGTAGATGTCCGTGTGTCAAGTGTAAAAATAGTGGTTATAGATCTCATGAAGTTGTTGAAATGCATCTATATGTGTATGGAATTTTGCCAAATTATACATTTTGGTATCACCATGGTGAAAGGCGTACCACAATATGATAATGAAGAAAAAAAAGAAGAAGAAAGTGAAAATGATGAAGAGGTTCAAGAATTATTACAAGATGTATATCCTGATTATTATAGTTGTGGTAAGAGTGGGTCTAATATTGGTACTTCAAGTCATATTGAGCATGGAGAGGAACCAAATGAGGAAGCAAATGCATTTTACAGGCTGTTAAAGGACTTTGAGCAACCGGCTTACCCAGGTTGTGATACCTCTAAGTTATCAATGCATTGGTCGATGGATTAATGAATCATTTGATATGTTGCTACAAATGTTAAAAGACATACTCCCATCAGGTTCATCTTTGCTAGAAACATATTATGATGCCAAAAAAATCATTAATGATCTTGGTCTCTCTTATGAAAAAATAGATGCATGTGTTAATAATTGTATGTTGTATTGGAAAGGTGATGATGAGTTTGGTTCATGCAAAATTTGCCGTGCTTCAAGATGGAAAGAAGATATTCACAGTGAGGAAATTAAAATTAAAATTAATGGCAAAAACTGCCATTGAAGACAATGTGGTACTTTCCTTTAAAGCCAAGACTTCATATATTATTCATGTCTAGGAATATAGCTTCTTTTATGAGATGACATCATGACTCAAGAGTGGATGATGGAGTAATGAGGCATCCGACTGATTCTATGGCATGGAAACACTTTGATGAAATTCACAAAGAATTTTCTTCAGAGCCATGTAATGTAAGACTTGGTCTTGCAAGTGATGGTTTCCAACCATTTAATCAATCCAAAACATCGTACATCATTTGGTAAGTAATACTCATTCCATACAATTTGCCTCCATGGGTGTGCATGAAGGATTCTAATTTTATTCTAACAATGCTCATACCTGGTCCCGAGGGTCTTGGTGATGCAATTGACATCTATCTTAAACCTTTAATAGAAGAGTTAAGGGAATTTTGGAAAGTAGGTGTTGACACATTTGATGCTTCAACTCGTCAGAACTTCAACTTGCATGCATCATTATTGTGGACTATTAATGATTTCCCAGCTTACGAGAATCTATCTGGTTGGAGTACTAAAGGTAAAATGGCATGTCCTTGCTATAATAAGGACACATGCTCTATGCGGTTATCCAATTACAGCAAGCAATGTTATATGGGTCATTGACGTTATCTTCCTAGCAAGCACAAATGGAGGAATGATAAAAGTTCATTTGATGGAACAAGGGAGTTAAGGCCACCACCAAACTCACTTTCGGGAAGTGATATACTTACACAAGTTAGTGATCTTGAAGGAATCACATTGACTAAAGATGTCTAAAAAATGGTGAAAATATCACATGAGAAAAGGGGTGATAATTAGAATAAGAAAAGTATATTTTTTGAACTTCCATATTGGAGCACCCTTTTATTGCGTCACAATTTAAATGTGATGCACATTAAGAAGAATATATGTGATAATGTTCTTGGGACAATTATGAATATAAAGGGGAAAATCAAGGACAATGTTCAAGCACACCTAGATTTAGAGGCTATGAAAATTAGACCAGAGTTGCATCCTATTCATAAACGGGATAAACTTGAGTTGCCTATAGCATCATACACCTACATTATCTAAGAATGAGAAGCACTTGTTTTGCTTATTTTAAAGCAACTAAGAGTTCCAGATGGATTTTCATCAAATATTTCTCAATGTGTAAACATGAAAGAACATAAAATCTCAGGGTTAAAGAGTCATGATTGTCACGTGTTAATACAACATTTAATTCCTCTGGGAATACGTGGCCTCCTCCCTAGCTCAGTTTGTGAGCCCCGTATTGAGTTGTCCTTATTCTTTACTAGTCTACGTGCAAAGACATTAAGGGTTGATGAGCTAAGTCAAATTGAACAACTGATTCGTTGAACTTTGTGCAAGTTAGAACAAGCATTTCTCCCTTCATTCTTTGATGTGATGGTGCACTTACCTGTGCATTTAGCTAGTGAGGCCAAAATTGGTGGAGCAGTCCAATATAGATGGATGTACCTAGAGTTGTCAATACGAGCCAACCCGGCGCATACGAGTTGGTGAAAAACTGGCCGGGACGGGCCGACCCGTTTTCCAAACGAGTTGAGAAAATCCCAACCCAACCTGTTAGTTATGTGCTAAACGGACCAGCCCGTCAGCCCATTTATTTTTATTTTTTTTATATTATTAAAATTTATTAATTTTTGTATTGCATATGAATTGAAACCTCAACATCTAAGTTAACAATCTAAGTTAACAATTACCACTATTTCCAACTAAACACATGAATCTTTTTGTACAAATACCATATATGAATACAATATATATATATATGTGTGTGTGTGTGTGTGTGTGTGTGTGTGTGTTGTTATGTGTACAGTACGTACTCTTTTGTTTATGTTGATTGTACTAGTATGGATGTATTATATATATCATTTGAAGTTTGAACACAGCAATTCACCAAAATATATGTTAATATGTTATTTAAAGTAAGTAGGTACGTAATACATACATACATACATATATACATACATACATACATACATACATACATACATACATACATACATACATACATACATACATACATATATATATATATATATATATATATATATATATATATAAAATTTAATTTATATTTCATATTAATATAATTTACATATAACATCCTAATCAAAATCTTATTAACAACATTTTAAAATATTCATGCAATACCTAATTACACAACAAATTTGAGGGTAGGGGTTGGTATGGGTGGAAATATGGGTTATACGGGCCAACCCGTATAACCCACGGGCCAACCCGTATAACCCCTACACCCACACGGGTTATACGGGCCGAGCTAGAAATTCTCTAACCCAACCCATCTAAAATACGGGTTAAACGGGATTAACCCGACGGGTTGTGCCCGTTTTGACAGCTTTAGATGTACCCCATTAAGCAAATGTTATATGAGCTAAAGAAACTTATCTGTAACATGGCTCGTCTGGAATGCTCAATAGCAGAAGGCTATATTGCAAAGGAGTGCATGACTCTTTGCTCAAGATACTTGAAAAGCATTAGAACAAAATTCAATAGACTTGAGCGGAATAATGATGGTGGTTCCTATACAACTAATGCTAAAATATCCATATTTTTAAAACCAGGACGAGCATTATGAGCTGGTGAAGATGGTAAATTTGGTGAACCTGTGTTTGTCACATCTAACAAAATGGTCGAAAGTGAGTTATGCTTATTTTATAAAAGTAAAAGTTTATATAACATTAAATATATCTTGTATACAAATACTGATTGTTTCATTATATTTAATAGTTTCATCTCCAAGAAAAGAAAAAAAAATAGTTAGAGGGGAAAACAAGAACAAAAAAATTGCAGCTTTGAAGAAGGAAGAAAAACTTGATAATGTATTCTACAACAATCGTCCAGTGTGAAAAATCATCAATATTGATCAAGACACTTAGGAAAAATCGTGCGTGACCGAAATATTTGTCCAATGCAAGTGCTTTCATGGAAGGATATACAAAACACCGAAAAGCAGCACATGTGGGAAACAGTAAAGGTATAAGTTAATAGTGCTAAAGAATAAAAATATTATTATGAATTAGTTATTTAGCATTATTTACAAATTTAATAATTGTGTATTGACATTTAAATTGTTATAGGAGTGTTTTGATAATCCCAAAATTGAATTATACTGTGATGATACCCTAGAGCATTTGTGTACTTTGTGGGCAAATTGGAGGTCACTTTTGAATGTAAAATTTGTGAGTGTCAATAATATTGGTATTATAGTTTATATTATATGTTTTATATTCTGTGGTCAAGAATTAGTCTAGCTAGGCTACCTATTGTTCAGGAGCCTTTTGTGACTCCTTAGACATATAAGACTCTGTAATTATCTTTTGGTTATGTTTTTGAATTAATCGATACGTTCATCTGGTATCAGTTAGCGTTAGGATTCCACTTTTTTCTCTCCCATCCAAAATGTCGACAAACACATCGGAAAGAATCATGACTGCCGCCACAGTCACCACTCCGACAACTACCACAAAAATTATGTCTGCCGCTCACCACTTCGTTTCCATCAAATTAACCTCCCGAAACTTTTTGTTCTGGCGTACTCAGCTTGTACCCTTTCTCAAAGGTCAAGGATTACTCAGCTTCGTGGACGGCACCAATCCGTGCCCACCGGCTACTCTAACCACCGCTCCGGCCTCCAGCGAGACCGCGACCACCACGACTCCCAACCCTGCACATTCGGAGTGGGTGTAGTAGGACCAGTCGATTTTATCGCTCCTGATCTCCTCCCTCACGGACGAGGTAATGTACCTCGCCGTAGGCCGTGACACCTCCCGGGCCGTCTGGCTAGCTATCACGGCGGCGCTAGGTTCATCAACGCGAGCAAGGTGTCTCAATCTGCTAGGCCAATTCCAAAGCTTACGGCAAGGGAGCAGCACGCTGGCAGAGTATCTCGGCAGAGCCCAGCTGATCGTGGAGGATCTCGCTTTGGCCGGTCGTCCGCTCTTGTTAGACGAACAGAACCTGTACGTCTTCCGTGGGCTGCGACAGGAGTTCCGATCCATGGCGGCTTCACTGATTGTCTCTGGTGATCCAGTCACTATTCCGGAATTGGCAGATTTCTTGCAGGCACAGGCGTTCATCTTCGCTGATGATTACCCCGCGGATTTCGGTGAAGCAGTACGCGCGAACCCGACGGCGCTATACGCTGGCAGAGGCAGGCGTCACAATGGCGACTCCAATCGCGGTGGCCAGTTCTCTGCTCCCCACGGTGGCCGGTAGGGCCGTGGACAAAATGGAAGGAATGGACGCGGCCAAGGGCGTGGGAACAACCCGTAGTGCCAAATCTGTCACTCGCACGGTCACACGGCGGTGACCTGCTACAAGCGTTACACCCAGCCGCCGGCGCAGGCCCACGTTGCCGTAGCCACCGCCGATCAGTCAGCTCCGTCCGTTGTCGACGCTTGGTACCCTGATATAGGGGCAACGGCGCATGCCAAACCGGATTCATCCATGTTGGGTTCGGCCGAACAATATTCCGGTGGTGATATGTTGCGAGTGGGTGACGATGCGGGTCTAGGTATTTCTAGTGTGGGCCGTGCAATGTTTCCTACTGTTTCAAAATCTCTATGTCTATCTAATATTTTACATGTGCCAAAACTTTCAGTTCCGCTATTATATGTGCATTGTTTTACTAATGAAAATGATGTGTTTTTTGAATTTCACAAAACTTTCGTTGTTGTGAAGGACTGCACCACCAAGCAAGTTCTTCTTAAAGGGCTAACCGTGGGAGACTTGTACAGATTATCCATTCCCCGAAGTCACTTAGCTTTTTTGAGTGCCCGAGCTTCCCCCGCGATTTGGCACAACAGGTTGGGTCACCCGCACGAGCAAGTTCTCCGTCGGGTTCTGCAGGATTGTCCAGTCACTACAAATAAATTCAGTTCGTCCGGGTTGTGTTCTTCGTGTCAGCTTGGGAAATCCAGCTGCTTTCCACTAGATAGAATAAATTCGTCTGCTTCAAATGCATTAGATTTATTGTATACGGATATTTTGGGGCCTGCACCCGTAGTTTCTAATTCTGGTTTTCGATATTTTATTCTGTTTGTCGATGATTGTACTCGGTATTGCTGGTTTTATCCCTAACGGGTGAAATCAGATATATAAAGTGTTTGAGTTGTTCCGTGTGATGGTAGAACGCCGATTTTCGCATTCTATCAAATGTATACAATCCGACTTAGGGGGTGAATACCGTCGGTTACATCAAACGTTTGAAAAGCTTGGGATTGTGCATAGGCAATCATGCGCCTACACACATGAACAAAATGGCCGAGTAGAGCGTCGTAATCGGTATGTTGTTGAAATTGCGCTGGCCCTACTGGCTGAAAGCTCGGTCCCATTAAAATATTGGGACTATGCATTCGAAACTGCAACATATTTAATCAACTATCTTCCCTCGTCTTCTTTACAATTTCAAAGCCCACACTACTGCTTATATAAATCTCAACCTCCCTATACCTTCTTCCGAGTCTTTGGGTGTAGGTCTTTTCCCTACTTACGCCCATACAACCGACACAAAATTGAGTTCCGGTCAAAACCATGTGTTTTCTTAGGGTATCCACCATTCTTTAGGGGTTATCGTTGCATGGATCCCACTACTGGAAAAATCTTTATCTGTCGGCACGTCAGATTTGATGAAACAGTATTTCCCTTTGCAGAATTGTCTAAACAGGGAAGGTTGTGCCAAATCGACACACCATCGCCGTGGGGGACCGCTCCAGTGATATGTCCCCCGATAACAATTCTTAATCAGGCTGATCAGCCGTTGGATCAAGCCCCGCCTCTATTAGCCCTGGAGGGCCCCGTGGGCCGGGCCCCTACTCGAGGTCGGGCAGTTCGGGCATAGCCGCAGGAGCGTGGACACACAATGCGGTTACGACATATGACTCAAGGCACAAATGAACCGTTTTATGCCTTAGCTGCTTCAGTTGACGCCACCTGCTACTCTCAGGCAATCGGGCACTTGCATTGGCGTGAGGCAATGGATCAGGAATTTAATACTTTGCTTCATAATAACACCTGGTAACTAGTCCCGGCAAAACCGCACATGAACATCATTGGATGCAAATGGGTCTATCGCACTAAGCGAAAGGTTGATGGGACAATTGAGCGCTATAAAGCCCGGCTAGTAGCCAAGGGATTTAATCAAGTTACGGGTGAGGATTTCTTTGACACATTTAGCCCTGTAGTCAAACCGATTACAGTACGAATGTTGTTTTCTCTTGCAGTGACAAACAATTGGACGTTAAGGCAACTAGATTTGCACAATGCGTTTCTGAATGGTCATCTCTCAGAAACACTGTTTATGAAACAGCCGCATGGGTATGAGGATCCCACGCATCCGGATTATGTTTGCCACTTACAGCGATCATTATACGGGCTCAAGCAAGCACCTCGGGCCTAGTTCAAATGGCTACACGACTTTCTACTTGCGACTAGTTTCCAGGCATCTAAGACTGATGTGTCACTCTTCTATTACTCGGCACACAGCTCTAGGGTCTTCTTACTGGTTTATGTGGACGATATTATCATGATGGGGAATGATCCCTTGCTCATAGATAAACTCTTGGGACAGTTATCGTCTACTTTCAAGATTCGAGACCTTGGCTCACCAGCTTTTTTTCTTCGCATTGAAACTGTGCGTATTGACGGAGGATTTGTTCTATCCCAGCGTCGTTATATGGCTGATATTCTAACTCGAGCGGGTATGTCTGATTCCAAACCTCTGGCGACTCCAGCCGCAGTGACACAGGCAGTCACACCGTCTTCACATATGTTCGACAATCCCACTCAGTACCGTAGAATAGTTGGGGCTCTGCAATATCTCACAATCACTCGGCCTGATTTGTCTTACGCGGTCAACCGGTTATGTCAGTTCATGCACTCACCAAGAGATGATCACTAGGCCTTACTCAAGCGTGTGCTACGGTATGTCAAAGGTACCATGACCTATGGGCTGCGACTCTCTGTATCATCGACAACGTTGAAAAAATCGCTAGGCGCCCCCCAGGCGCCAAGGGGGCGCCGATTGGCGCCCGATTTGTTTTACTCAAAATTAATGCGGGGTCTCACATTTATTAGGCAAATGGATGTAGAGTTGGCTGACTTGTAGACTCAAATTATTAAATCAATAAAAACACATATTTGAGCAGTAGCCTGTACTCTACTAGTCTGTAGACTTAGAGCATTAAAGTATAGCAGAACCTTACCGGAGCCGATTACAACGCTGCCAGATCTAAACCTCGCCGAAGGAGATCTCCACTCCGCTGTTTTGACGAACGGAGGGGGAGAGGAGAGGAACCTCACCGGACTTCTGGAATTCGTCGCGTCTAGTCTCGTCCCGGAGCATAGGTCGTCGCTCGCCGAATCTCCACCGCCAATCTGCTGCTTCTCGTGGTGAAGAAGGCTGTGGCGAGCAGATCTGAACCAATATTTCTTTTTGGGTTGCGCTGCATGGCTCGCCGCCGATCTATTTTCAATTTCTGGGCAAAAATTACGTTTGCCTTCTTGGTGGTTGTCGATGCGGCGGAGGCAACTTAAGCCTCAAGTTCTGTTATCTTCTACTCTTCTGTATTTATGTTGTTCAGCGGCGATTCGGAGATCATCGCGATTTTTTTTTGGGTTATTCGGCCGACTCGGTTGTCTAGGCACCGCATAGACCGCCTAGCCGCCCGACCGCGGAGGAGGCCGATTCCGGCATTCCTCGACGCGGCCGGGTCCCGCCTAGCGCCTAGGCACTGATTAATCGGTAATCGGCACCTAGGCGCGATTTTTGCAACATTGATCATCGACCACGGATATTCATGCTTTTTCAGACTCAGACTAGGCCGGCTGTCCAGTCGACAAAAAATCTATGAGCGATTATGCTATGTTTTTAGGTGCAAATCTTATCTCCTGGGTTTCCTGAAAACAACGCACTATGGCACGCTCCTCGATAGAGGCTAAATACAAAGGGCTGGCTGATGTAGCAGCTGAAGTAACTTGGATTGTTTCCTTGCTGATTGAGTTGGGGCTGCACTCGGGTAACCCGGCAACCCTATGGTGTGACAACCTTGGGGCTACGTATTTGGCTGCGAATCATGTTTTTCATTCGAGGACAAAACATGTAGAGATCGATTATCATTTTGTTCGTGACAAGGTAGCCACCGGTGATTTCAAGGTGTTTTGTGTCCACCAAGGATCAGCTAGCAGACATCTTCACGAAGCCGTTGCCTGCTCCGCGGTTCAGCGCACTCCGGTCCAAGCTCAACGTTGTTGACTATCAACCTTGTGCTTGAGGGGGTGTGTCAATAATATTGGTATTATAGTTTATATTATATGTTTTATATTCAGTGGTCAAGAATTAGTCTTGCTAGGCTACCTATTGTTCAGGAGCCTTTTGTGACTCCTTAGACATATAGGACTCTGTAATTATCTTTTGGTTATGTTTTTGAATTAATCGATACGTTCATCGTGAGGCCTTGCAAAAGTAAGATTGAGGCTTTAAAAAATGTTCCATCTGGAGTAAATGTTGAAGATTTGAAGTGGCTTGTCACTAACAAGTTTATGACAGAAAAGTTCCAGGTATGCTTTTATAGAAATGATGGTTTTACATATTATGAAAAGATATTTTTTTATTTAAATAATTAGTTACATTTGAAATTCATGCAAAAAATCAGTCAACAAAATACTAAGAATAGGTCTGCATCAGATATGGGAATGCCTCATCGCACAAGGAGTAGGCCACATAGAGAAATCATATATGAAAATGTACTAAACTATACTTGTGGTAGTTATCTATGAAGTTCTTCACCTAGAATGGCTTTTTTTTCCTCGACTTATAGGGAGGTAAAGATTCAACACCAACTGACTTGGGAGTAATTTTCTTAAAGACTATGCAAAAATAAAAAACTAGATGAGACAAGAGAAAAAGAAAGATATGTAAGTTTCATTATTTAGTCCCTTTGCATAATATTGTTTATTTTTATCTTGATACCTTTTCATTTACTTTTGACTATTGTAAACTTTTTATAGGATGAAATTGTGAAGACTATTATGTCCAATCCATCACTTTTAAACCTTGAGGTTGTTGAAAAACATTTTGGACAGCAACGCCACGGTCATGTATATGGTTATGGGGGTGGAGTAAAGCGAAATTTTTTTAATGATTCAAAATCTACTTATATCAAAAACTTAGATGCTAAGCTCCATGAGAATGATGAAGAAAATCGTAACCTTAAGAGGCGCATGGATGTATTTGAAAGTAGGTTGATCCGAATAGAGAATGGAGATTTACCATCACTTGGAACTACAACTAGTGATGACATTCAAGAGGTACATAAAGTTAATTGAGACAAACATTTAGGTGTTGCTTATTATATAAAAGAATACGGAGTAACTAACTTATATTATTTTTGGACTTCATTTTACCAAATGGCTATATTTTTATCGTTGCAGGATGCTAAGAACTCAAGATATTAACATTGTTTCTTTTGACTTTAGTATTAAGGTAAAATACAAATTTCTATTACTTTTACGAGTATTGGTATATATATAAGTTGTGACTTTTGGAAAAAATTTTGTTAGATGACATGAAGGAACTAGGTGTGTATCAAGTTATTTATTTATTTATATATTTTTAATTTGTATTAGCATAAGGTTATTACCTCCTTTTGAGTATTCTTATATTTTGTATTACAATGTAGGTAACTTCTACATATTATTTTAGCAACAATGTGCTTTTGGATAATGTAAGTTCACTTCATTTGTTTATATTGACATGAAATTTATTTTTCCTTTGCTTTGAATATTGATGCTTTTAGTTTAAAATTGTTATTGCTATATTGTGTTGGAACTAGCTTCATGTCATTAAGTTGTCTCATTGACTATATCTAGTTTAGCAATTGTATTGGGAAGTGATTGATGAACTAGCTTCATGTCATTAAGTTGTCTAATGTAATATATATATATATAGTTTAGCAATTGCATTAAGGAGTGATTATTGATGAACTACATTGACTTTGAGAAGTGTGTGACGAACATATTCCTGGGAAGAATGAAAATAAAAAGCAGCAAAACTTGTGATACCTTTATCTTTAATGTCATGTATACCAACACTTGTAAATAAATTGATAAGCAAACAAAACAGGCCAGGGATACTTTTAATAAGTCCTTAAATGCATCAGTTTGATATGCATAGTGGCATGTATATATACATACATACATCAATAACTCACAATTGCAAATTGTTATTTATTCAATTATACTAAGTATATCTTTGTTGTCTATTTTTATTTACCATGTGGCAAAGCTATTGATGAAAAAATGGCATGCCCAACACCGCATCGAAAGTAAATGTTTTTTTTTTTTGTATGAAGTAGATTGTACATTTTTTGCTTTGGGGCTGTTTTTGTCTAAACTAAAAATGTTTATTTGTACAGTCTCACCTTTAAAAATAGCGCATAGATACATTACTATGGCTATTTGTTAGCTATAATTAGTTTCTTTGCCTTTAGTCTTTACAAAGTTCTATGAAACATTTCAATTTGGTAGTGATGATGAAGTCTTTTAATATATTGATGAGTTTACTTTGATTGCATTATCGTTAGAATTATAAATTGTATTAATACAATATCTATAGTTACAGTATAATGTCGATGATTGAAAAATGTATTACAAAAATTAATATTTAATGAGCAATAACAAGATGTACAAAATAAAATTAGAAAAAAAATATTTGATAATAAAATATAACATTTAGTGACATGCAAAATCTAATATAATTAGAGGAAATTTTGCTAGAAAATAGTAATATTAACGACGGGATTTTCCATCATTAAAAGAATATATGAGAGGAAATTATGCTAGTGAATAATTGTATTAATGACAGGATTCTTTGTCACAAAAAGAACATTTTAGTGACGGTAAATATACTATCACTATTTGCTCGCTAATGACGGTATCATATCCCGTCACTAATTGTTTTTATCCTCGGAAGATATAACGACGGGTCGCGACAGTAAATTTCCCGTCATTAAAAGTCTTTTATGATGTTTTTTGAACTTTTAGTGACGGTTTTACTTATACTAATGGACAATTTCTTGTAGTGGATACAGATTACAGTGATATATATAATGAGAGAATCTCAGGAAGACTAGAATAAGGGAATCACAGGAAGCCTAGAATAGGGAGTCATAATCTGACTCAAATATATAAAGTCCTAATAAATATTACAAAGTTTTGTTTATTTTGAACCGTTAGATTTACTAGATCAGTGGTTCGGATTTGTCCACAGGTTCTCACCTGGGATTTGTCCGTTTTAGGTGTGAACCATTGCTATCATAGTCTCTCTATCTCATTTTATGTGTCTAGTTCGGTTAACGAGGCTTGACTGAAGTTATTTTTAATCTAATTTTTCATAATATTAAGTTTAGTATACAAAATTTATATATTTTGAAATTAAACTACATTAAAAGTACTATTAAACGAAAAAAAAATCATATTTAAAAATAAGTAAAAGAATACTAATAAAAATAAACAAAGAAGAAAGAGTTGCTTTGATCAATGAATAGTAAATATGACAAATAAAATGAGTCATAGATATTATTTATATACTTGAAATTTTGCAATATCTAAACCTTTAGACGTTTGCTAATGATTATCATTTGGTCTTACAACAATTCTAGATAAATTGAATTAAAATTGCAATATCAATTTTCTAAATTTTTAGACATTGCATCATTAAAATCTAATAATTACACTTTATTACTAATGTTATGGCACTATCAACGAAGTATGAACTCAAGTTACAATCATATGGAAATAATTATTTCTTAACTTACCAGCAAATGATGGATGGGTAAGTTTTTAGTCTTGATCAAAAAGTGAAATTAAGATAATGTGTCACTGTCAATTGTATGATTATTATGCGTAAAAAATATTTGACATGTTATTAATGCCTTTGGGAGCACAGTTTTTTTCTTTTTTTCTTTTTTTTTTTCTTTATAAATATTTTCAACACTAACAACTTATTTTCCGCATGTGAGAATGTTTCAAATAATGAAGTAGGTAATTTGTGCAAAACTAGAAATATGCTTATTGAAAATTCTATTGTGATCATATATGTCACTGATTTGCTAGTGATTAATGTTAACTTGGGAAGTTGTAGTGTGATTCATGAATTAGTGATTTACACGTTTGGCATCTTAATTGGAAAAAGAATAACAGCTCAAACATGCATGCAATGTCAAATGTATTTTGTTCATGCATGTATTTGTTTGTCAATGCTTTATTTCAAATTCTCACGCTTTGGCCATTTCAGGGTTATATCCAATGATTTGCTACTTGAATTTCCATTTGCAGGTCTGAATGTTTGTAATTATTTTCTTATTCTGACATCAAAATAGAATCAGCATAAAAGTCTCCTATAAATTGGAATTTAAGCCAAGTTGAATTTCTTCAAATATGCCTTCTAATTATATACCAAAGTGCAATTAGACCCTCGAACTAAAAAAATCTAATTAGACCCTTTAACTTGTTAAAATTGTAGAATTAACTTATTTAACAGGCTACCAAAATATAACCGATCAACTTTGCTTACATAGCATCTTATGTGGAATCCTATTCATAATTTTTTTTTTAAAACACTAATTTTTTTTTTTGGGAGGGAGAAGCCATGGCTGGTCTATTCAAATTGGACGGAGAAGCCCGCTAGCTTCTCTTCAATGTGACAGAGAAGCCGACGGGCTTCATTACCATGAACAGGTTAATTACCAGTAACAACAGGTAAGATCATACGTGAAAGATAACGTGTGTTGGTCCCGATTGGGTGGGAAAAGTCTAGAGGGGGGGTGTATAGACTTTCAACAAATTAAAAAAAATTATAACACTTTGGTAATTTCAACTCTAGGTAGCAAGCATAAAGCAAATAAACAACTTAGAGTTCGCAGCGGAATATCAGTACGTAAAGTGCTATAAATAACTTGATTAGATATGAAGAGATATATCGCAAGAGATAGCAAACCCAGATGATAAATAAAGAATGAATAGTAAATGGGTTTGTATGAATCAGGAGGAATTCCTTACTAAAAAGATGAATAGTAAAGTGAATAGTAAGGAATAGTGTGTGAATAGTGCATGAATAGTAAATAAGCTCTAGGAAATTGAAATGATCAGAATATGCACTTTGACTATGAAGAGTTGTAATAAAATATGCAAGGTAATCCTATGCATGCACACGTATGACTTGCAGCACCCAGATAGATATATCAGTTAGTGGGTTAGTACGGGATATGCATGCAAGAATAAATATGGTGCAAGCAAAGTAAAGAGACAGAGAGATTTATAGTGGTTCGGAGATGGCGTAATTCTCCTACTCCACTTCTTCCTTCACTCCAAGGAAGATTTCCACTATCTTCAATCAACCAGATACAAATAGTGGATCAGTGCCCTTCTAGCATCTGCTACTCCGAATGCTCTTTGCCTACAGCAACACTCAAACCCGAACGTCTTGCACCCAGCTACGTTCACGAGCGTCTTGCACCCAGCTACGCTCTTCAACCAAGCGTTTTGCACCCAGCTACACTTAGTCTTCACGAGTGTTCTACACAAAGCCGCACTCCTCCGAGTATCCCGCACAATGCTATACTCTCGAGCTTTTCTCCCGAGCGTCTCCCTACGCTCCCGAGCGTCTCGCACAAAGCCACGCTCCTTCCGAGTGCCTCGCACTCAACTCGGATTTCACAAGCCGCACCTGCTACTCTCCTTTCCTCTACTCACAGTAGATATGATTTTACAAAGAAGTATTTTTCTTTTTCTCTCTGACTTGAATTTTTCTATTCAGCTCAATACTTGCACTCTCCAATTTTTCTTCTCTCCTTTTCTCGAAAATAATATCTTTGGATAGCTCAATATTTGCTCAGATGTTATGATGTGGAGAGGTACTTGTCTTCAAGTCTTGCATGGGTATTTATAGCTTCAAGAAGCTATCTACCCGTTGTAGATCTTCAAATCTTGATCGTCCATTTTGAATCTTGAAATTATTTGCCAACTTGTTCTGAAGCTCTTCATGGCCTTTGTCAGATGAATTTGAAAATTGGCCTATGTCATTACTCCTCTTGTAAGAAGCCCATTCGTCCAATTGCACTCTTCAGATCTTGAATTTAATTTCCTTATCAAGATGGCCTCCAATTTTGACTTTTCAAGTGTGAACTCTTGACTTTGCAATTTCTTCTTCTGATTGTCAAGTTGATCTCTCCAAAATGTTTCCCCCGGTGACTCTTGCTTGAGCATAAATTATATCACCGAAAATTCACCGACACCTCCAAGTTGGTCTTCATCAGATTAATTCGAAATATGCCTCCAAAAATTAATTTTAGATTTTCGAATTATTATCCCAAAGTTATATTTAATTTTGGCTCCAATCTCAGTCCAAAAATTTACTTTTGGATAGAATTTATGTTACCAAAAATTAAATTTTCACTTAGGAATTTTATCTATTCCAGTGTGTATTCTGGAAACAGAGTGTCATCCTCCCTGCTTAAAATAAATTCCACACAGTAGGATTCAAACACTGGACATTCTGGTTCATGCTATGTACTCTGACCACTACTCCCATATTAACTCATTAGTTAATATTCTTCTCACATCTCTTTTATTCTCAGAATGGGTGTTGATCCTAGGTTTCGAACCAAAGACCTTTGGCTTGTGCTATGTGCTCCTTGTCCAATCTTATATATCATCTTTTGATGACTTTCACAGCATATAATTAATAAATAACAATATGCTGACTAAGTCTAATTCTCCTCAATTTCGTATGACTTTGACTTTAGACTTGGACCTTTGGAGATTGTACACTAGACTCAAAATAAAATAAGGGGACTAATAAAAATTACAATTTGTATCATCAAAATTATTACATTTTATTCCTAACAACGTGACATTTTTAAAATAAATAATAATAAAGTCAATTAGGCCCCTAATAAATATGTCTACAAGGCTTTCGAACTCTGGCTTTAAATTAAAGTTTTCTTTTTGAAAGAAAACTTGAGTTCCTCTGGTGCCTTTTTCTCCTTTCACTTCCATCCATAGCTTGTTCTAATTGTAGGCATGTCCAGAGCTTGGTGTTCCCCTTCCTTGACTAGAAAGTCAAAGAGTGCTATGATACCCCTATGGACAATTACTATTGTCCCATTGACCACGGACCGGATTCCATCCTTCTTCTCCTTTAATTAGGCATTCGCAAAGATTTCTACTGCATCAAGTGGTTGACCGATCTTGTAATCGTGGCATACATACTTGAACAAACCGGTGTTTTCTAAGTGTTTGAGAATCCTCCTTGTTATCTCTAGGTCTATGGAGTGCTTTAGAAGTCCGTCGTCCCTGTCTTAGATGGAGCTATTCGTTACATTTTGCTCAACTCAAGAAGAGTTGACATGTTGTTAGTGGGGCTATAAAGGTTTAATTCACTAGAGGAGCTTGAGTTCGCCATTATTGGAGTTTGGAGATTTTTGAAACTTTTGAAAGATTTGAGAGTTTGAAAACACAAGGGTTTGTTTAATTTACTATTTGCAAGATGTAAAAAAGTAATAAGGGTCATAGGTCGGGTTTGAAGTTTAAATACCTTTTGAATTTGGGTCGGGTTGCGACAACTGGTTTGGGTGAAATAAATTGCAACCCGCCAAAGGACTTAAATGCCCTCAGAAGTTTTGTTTTTCAAAGGTATTTTGGTTCAAAGATGGTACAAGTATGGAGGTGATTTAATAGGGGGAGAGAGAAAGCCAAAAAGGTGAAAGTAGCATTAAATAAGATATATAAGGACATTTAATGCCTTTCTCATCATGTGTCAGTCTCTACAGAGACGTGCATCAAGTAGAAGCCTTTTTCCCGCTAAATGCGATAGAAATAATTTAAAGCAAATTAAATTTACCATAACGGCTCAGTGGTTCGAATGTGTGACACTTTCCCCTGTCTCATTGACTTCCGCAACCCTCTGAACCGTTTCGCCTTTTATGATAATCATTGAAGCCTTTTATACCATTTGAATGATAACCATTCGAATATTTTGTCCATTTGGTCATCTTTATCATTCAAGGTGTCCATTCGGCCAACTTTAATTTAACCATTCGTCCATCTTTTCTCTGTAACCTTTTGAATGTAACCACTCGGATACCTTTGATTATCCATTCGGTCTGTCTCAACGTCTCAAACTTTTCTCTTATCAATAGCCATTCGGTTATGATCATTCATTCATTTTGTCATACTTAACTTCTCGATTCCTCCATTTACCCTTTGATTACTATTCCAACCTTTCGAATCATCTTAACAATTCGAACCCCCATTCGAAGGTACCTCTTTATCTCTCGAATCTACAAAACTTAGATGAATTTGACTTTAATTCATCTCAATCATTCCCAACTCTAGTCTGAGTGTTGAGAATCTACTATCACTCAAAGGCTTGGTTAGAATATCATCAATTAAGATGATTTTCAGTGTTGACATACTCTAGCACAATATTCTTATTCTTAACATGGTCTCGAATGAATTGAAGTGATATTTGATGTCAGTGTGCTTTGTCCTTAAGTGCAGTATTGAATTATGTGTTATATGGCTATGGCACTTGTGTTATCACACTTGATGCTAATTTCTTTAGCTTCAACACCATAATCCTTGTGTTGTTGCTTTATCCAAAGAATTTGAACACAACAACTTCTAGTGGCTATGTACTCCGCTTCGGCATTATTTGTGGCTATAGAGTACAGTTTTTCTTCTTACTGATCCACGAGACAAGCCTTTCTCCTAGAAATTGGCACATTCCAGATGTGTTCTTTCTGTGTATCTTGCAACCAGCAAAATCAACATCCGAATAGCCAACTTGTTCGAATGATCCTCCTATTGGATACCAAAGTCCAACACATTGCGTACCTTTGAGATATCATAGCATCTTTTTTACTACTACGAGATAACTCTCCTTAGGATTAGCGTGAAAGCTGGCACAAACTCCTATTGCAAAGGAAATATCAGGCCTACTGGTAGCTAAGTATAGAAGAGAGCCAATTATACCTCTATATTTTGCTTAATCTACTTCATTCCCTTCGTTATCAACATGTATACGCAAAGAAGATTCATTGGTATTCTGACTGATGATTTCCCATCAATTCCAAACTTTTTGATAAATTCCAAACAATAATCCTGTAAATCTCAACTCAAACCAACTGTTGATGTGAAATCTGCAACTTCTTGAGCCTCAACTATAGGTGGATTATCTGCTCACTCATTCAAAGAAACCTCATCTATATATCCACTTTTATTGTGCTAAAACCATCAACTAGTGCATGTCCTTTCTTCGGATGAAGCATGGAATGCTTATCAAACACTGTACCCTTACTAATCACCACCTTCTTGGATGCAGGATTCCAAAACTTGTATCTTCTTACTCCTTTAATTTCTTGAAATGCAGAAAGATGCACTTCTTTGATTTGAGATCTAGTTTCGATCTCTCATCACCTAGAACAAGAACACAACCTAGACAATTAAAAACTTGTAAGTGATCAAAACTCACAAAATTATTTAATTAATCACAAAAAGACGTTTTAAATTAAATCAAGAAAAATTATTATACTTAAAAAGGACTAAATTGGATATTAACTCATCACCCATATATATATCATATGCATGTTTGAGGTGGCGGCTTTTGTTGATACATATCCAAGAAATAACAAGTCTCAAAGTCTGCAGTAGCACGTTAGTAGGACCATATATAGGGGCAAATTATGCTATGGACCCGGGTCCACCTTGCAAGGTAGATCCGGGTCTATGTTCACAAATTTAGAACTCTACGTTCACAATTTTAGATCTCAATATACAAAATTACATTACTCAATATTCACAACTTTTGAACTCTATATTCACAATATTGTTATATAGATTCAAAAATTGTGTTATAATGTTGAACATAGAGTTTTGATACAGTTGAACATAGAGTTATAAAATTGTGAATGTGGAGTTAATGAAATATGAAATTTTGAACATATATGAAATTATGAAATTGTGAACATCAAGTTATAAAACTGTAAACATGGGGTTATGAAATTATGAACATAGAGTTATGAAATTGTGAACATAGACACGAGTCCACCATGCAAGGTGAACCCGGGTCCATGGCATAACGCCCCCGCCCCTCCCCGGGCCATTTTTGAAAATGATACAAATACCCTTTCATGCACGTGATTAACATTTACGAGCAATTTTTTTCTTTAATTCTAAAATTTTTCACCACATAATTAAGCAATAATCAATCATTTTTTAATACTAAAAAACCTTCCTATCATGTACTCATGAATTAGATTTTAGCTAATTCATAATTCACAATATTTAGTCATGAATTGGATTATATTATTGTAGCTAATTCATAATTGACAATAATACTTGAAATTGAAATCTATTTTTTTAAATTCATATTATAGCTCATTTAAGTAGCACTAAAATAAAAACGTGGCAAGAAAAATGTCAATTTTAAAATATATATGTAGAATATGAAATGTAAGAAAAATATGAAGATATATATAGGGATATGATATATTTGTTGGAAAAAATGGCAATAAATGGCATTTTAAGTGGCCATTTTGTGGTATAAATATATGTAGGGTCCACATCCGATTTGGGTCGGGTCAAAGTGGATTCGGATTCTTCGTTCTTAGACGAAGAGATCGATATATTATACGCTCAAAATGGATAATGGGTGAATGAGAAATTGGTTCTCAAAGTAGACCCATTGAGATGGAAAATTTGTGGGAAAAGCTTTAAGGAAAAGCATTTGTCCCACATTGGTTTGGGAAGGGGATTTCACCCACTATATATACAAGAGGCTTTTCTAAGCTAATTAACTTGTATAGCATAGATGCTCTCTCTTGCGCGCAGGGGGGTGCAAATCAAATCCCAAAAATGCCTTCGAAAGGCTTGAACTTGTGTGCGCCGCCACCTGCGGGCACGAATGTCGTCCGGAAAATTGGCGGCCTTGCGGGCTAGACATCGGCGATGTCTCGCGACACGCCGCGGAGCGTTCGAGACATCACGCACGCGATGTCTCGAAGCACGGGCGAGTTACGCCCGAGAGACGCGACGTGATCTCTCGAAGGAAGCCAGTCTTGCGGACCTCTCGAAGGCTAATGCTTCGAACCTCTCTCACGAGCGATGTCTCGTGGCTTCCAGGGTAACTCGTAGTGATCTCCAGTAGCAATGACCTTTGGCATTAAGGAATCTTATTAATGGATTGTTAGTGGGTAGTAAATTCGTGCTTAATGGAAGGAGGTTACAAGGCCGAAATTGAATGCCATGTTGAATGCCATTAATCCCTTCCTCTACTATATGTTCCAGGTTGAGCAGGAGATTTTATACATAAGCAAGAAAATCAGTTTTCACCTCGAAACTCTGCTCCTCCTTCGTTCTAGCCACCTGTGTTCATCCCACGTTCTCGTTCGCCGGATCCAAGTTTGTGTGCTCAAACGGCGGATCGTAGTACGTTTTATCCTGGGAAACCTAGACCGCAACGCTCCAACACCTCGGGAGGCGGTAAATAAGGTTTTAAGGACAGAGGCAACTCGACTCGTACTTACAACTACCCCAAAAGTCCGTTCTCCTCGTCCCTTGTATTCCAAGTTTATTGAACCTTTGTTGTAGGTTTAAATTCTTGGAATTTTGTAATATTCTTGTAATATTTGTTTAGTGAATTTTCTATTTTCGTCCATTTTTCTTGGGTATTTCGAGAATTGTCCCAACAATATTTACATTCTTTAAAAATATTTTATAAAATATTAATTATCTACTTAGTTCTATAATCACAAGTAATATACATATATGCACTAAATCAATAAATAAATAAATGCATATATATATATATATATATATATATATATATATATATATATATATATAGGATCGCGTTCAGGTGCGAACTGGCCGCCCAGGAGAGAACTGCGGACGAATCACAGCGCGCCACATGTCCGGAATGTAGTTGCACCTAACGTTATAACTAGGTGCACGTCATGTTATAACTAGGTGCACATAGGTGTACCCAGGTGCATAAATGTTAACAAGGTAAATTACTTGCACCTGCAAGTGAAAATAGGTGCACACGTGCAAGTAAAATGTATTACAAGTGCAAGTAAATTATACAATGAGCATCAATACTAAGTGCACCTAATGTTATAACTAGGTGCACCTATTGCTATAACTAGGTGCAAATAGGTTGCAACTAGGTGCATGAATGTTAACAAAGTAAATTACTTGCACAAGTGCAAGTAAAATGTATTGCAGATGCAAGTAAAATGTATTACAGGTGCAAGTGAATTGTACAGTGAGCATCAATACTAAGTGCACCTAATGTTATAACTAGGTGCACCTAGGTTGCACCCAGGTGCATGAATATTAACAAGGTAAATTACTTGCATTTGTAAGTGAAAGTATTTGCGAAAATAGGTGCATAAATATTAATAAGGTAAATTACTTGCACTTGTAAGTGAAACTAGGTGCACTTGTAAGTGAAAGTAGGTGCACTTGTAAGTGAAACTAGGTGCACTTTTAAGTGAAACTAGGTGCACCAAAGTTCCAGTTATTTACGAAAATGCCATCGCGTCATTTTTTTAAAATTGCATCTGATTCGTTGATCTGGACACGTGAATGACTGTGGAGCGTTCTCATTTCCTACCTGGGCGAGAGTTCGCACGAGAGTGCAACCATATATATATATATATATATATATATATATATATATATATATAGCACATAGGAGCCGGAGCAAGGAATAATGATTCACATTTCTTTTTATTCAATTTGTTTTTTTAACTAGACATTTGAAATGCGTCTTGAAATAATTTTCTTTCTAGAAAACATGCACTAAAGCACTTTCCTATTTAGCAAACACACCTAACCGTGTTTTGGGTTGACTCTTTCCGTACACCATGTTCTGGACCGTTGGATAATGCAACACCAAGGATGTGTATATGTTCTCATGTTCATACAATAAGGTAGATTTTCACTTGAACATAAATCCTTATATTATTTCTTCTATTTTAATTTTTGCTTATTAATTTACTTATACTATATATCATTTTTTAATTAAAATTTAAGACTCCAATTTCTTAAGTAAATAAATATAAACACTACAATAATCCATAACTCTTAAGGTTAAATTAGACTTTTAAAACGAAAATACAATAAGTTGATATCAAAAGCTACACAAAGTAACTTTTTTCAGTTTTAGTTTATTGGCTATCAATAAGAGAAGCCAAAAAGCTATTTACAAACACTCATTTTAGATGTTTGACTAAGTCAAACTGCTAAAGTTGGCCGAACAAAGCAAACTTTGAGTGATAAACCATTTTTCAAACTCACCCTTAATATAATGCAATCTTTAATTTGTTTATACTAAATATTTTCAGGAAATATGATATATATATATATATATATATATATATATATATATATATATATATATATATATATAAAAGTCTTTTGTCATTAATATATACAAAAGTCTTTTGTCATTTAACAGTTATAAGCTTTATTAATAGCTAATTTACCAAATAATTTTATTTCCACTTAGCTAGTTTAATAGTAAATACTTTTATTTCCAATTAGGCAGTTTAATATTTTTCGCTTTTAACTTATAAGCTGTAACTTTTCAGCTAAACATGTGACCATAATGCAATTTTAATCCTTCACTTATTTGTCATGTAAATTTAGTCCAGTTATTAAGACTCTAAAGAATAATAATTATTTAAAGAACCAATTATTAAGACTCTAAGACTCAAATCCACAACCTTACTAATTATTTAAAGAATAATAAATGTACACCATAAATAACTAAAACATTAAATTTATACTTGTAATTGTATAGTAGAACTAATACAATATATATAACCATGTAATTTTCCCAAAAGCAGAGAGCAATTATATACCCCAAATGGACCATGTAATGAATAGGATAAAACGTGAATACATATGACCCGTCTTCATTGTTGTAAAAATCAGCCTAGACGGCTTCCTAGGTATCGACTATGCACTAGGCGTCCCTAGGTCGAGGCGATTTCGATCAATCCTAGGCGGCTTCTAGTCGGCCGACCAACTAATCATCCGACTAGGCATCGAGTTGGATGCTAAACTAGGATGAGTTGATCGTAACTCGGTCGAGTCGGGCACCTAACTCGACCAAGTTGGTGCCCAACTTAGCCGAGTGATTTTTTTTGTATGCACGGGTACTTGTCTTCTATATATATTTTTCCAACCATGTACTCTACTAACCATTTAACCTATGCATTTGACTAGTTTGGGGGATTATAACACTCTAACAACTCCTAGCCTTGGGTAGAAAAAATGGAGACAATATATTCGAATTATTCAGCCGCCTAGCGCCTTATGCAAGATTGCATGTCAAGAATCACATTTTAAACCCTATTGAAGCTTAATTTATTTAAAGTATCATTAACCAATATAATAGTTGTCGACTAGTTAAAAGTCGAAAGAAATTAAAGTATGAATTATTATAAGATGGTTGGTGGGGTGGTGGCATCATATTTGTAAAAGGTGATGTCACAATTTCGTCTTTAGTACATGAAAGAAATGAATGAATATCTCTTAATTGCCTGATGATAACCAAGTTTTGTCGCAAGTCCGACCAAAAGCATATAAATAAATCTTGTTGTATCCCCGATCCGCTTTAATTTCAATTCCCTACAACTTAAAGACATGAAGAATCTTTGTGTAAATGGTGAATCCCAGGTGGTGCCTCCTGGATTCAGGTTCCACCCCACAGAGGAAGAGCTTTTGCAGTACTACTTGAGGAAGAAGATTGCCTCCCAGAAGATTGACCTGGATGTCATTCCTGATGTAGATCTCAATAAGCTTGAACCATGGGACATTCAAGGTACGTATTGATGTATATATATTGGCCCTGTTTGGTAAATAATCAGCCTATCAGCTAATTTTGGCTTATTTGGCCACTATTAATTGTTTGGTTAATAAGCTTTTTGTAACTTCAAAATACTAAAATTCAAAAGGCTACCCAAAACAGCATTTTCAATTAGCTTTTTGAGAAAAGAAATTATACCAAACAGCTATCAGCTAACAGCTAATCTATCAAACAACTTTCTACAATTAGCTAATGTTATCAACAAATCATACTTTCTAACCCAAACAACCAACTCAATCAGCTAACAACCATTTACCAAACAGGGCTATTATGTTTGTAGTTCAATGGCACCTTTGATCTGTGACTCTTCCAGATGGGAGGTCACAGATTTTTCTTTGTGCTTCAATAGATTGAGAAAGTATGTACGAACACATATTACATTGTAATAGAGTCACTTTTGACATGTGAAAATTGTATGTATCAGAGAAGTGCAGGATGGGATTAACCCCTGAGAAGGAGAAGGAGTGGTACCTGTTCAGTCAAAGCGACAAAAAGTACCCGAGCGGAAGTCGGAGAAACCGCGCCACAAGTGGTGGGTTCTGGAAGGCGACGGGGCGGGATAAAGTGATATACGGCAACAGTAGGAGAATTATTGGGATGAGGAAAACCTTAGTGTTCTACAAAGGTCGAGCCCCTCGTGGACAGAAATCAGATTGGATCATGCACGAGTATAGGTTGGAATTGGATAACAATCACACTACCTCCCATGATGGTTGGGTGGTTTGCAGACTTTTCAAGAAGAAGAATATGCATCAAAAGGCTTTTGGACAATAATACTGGAGGGGTTCTTGATCAGATGATACCCACATACATGCCACAAAACCAAACTAAAAACAACAACATCGTCGCCCTCAACCACGACGGTCAGATCAACGAAACCCAATCCACTAATAGTGATGAAGAACTCATACCATCCCCCTCCTGTCAATCATTTGAAGACATAATGTTTGATGAAACTAAGAATACAATTAAACCACTGTCGAGAGGTTGGGTAGCTCTTGATCGCTTGGCGGCTTCTCATCTGGATACATCAAAACACCTGACAACTGCTCATTCCGGCGATTACCTTAATAACTTCTTACACCTTCCTTTCCACTGTGATCATGGATCAGGGCTCATAAATCTTTGTGCCAGCATTAGGCCAAATGACGAACCTCATCATCAGATTTCTCAAGTTAATTCATAACGACAATAATGGATTTAGACCGGGACC
>CP025655.1:13682432-13755669 GCA_003576665.1 Ipomoea trifida | reverse complement strand
GAGGTGATACTACCGGAATGAAACAGTATTGATACGTGGAATATCTACATATATGTGTTTGGGAAACATTTAGTTTGTGTTTCGTTACCTACTTTGTACTCTACTATGAGATTTGATAAATATTACTCCCTCTATCCCATTTTACCTATCTTGTTTACTATTCTTTGGTCAAACCAACTCTTTCTTGTTTATTTTCTTTAGTAATTTTTAATTATTTTTAAATTTAATTTTTTGTGTTTAATAGTACTTTTAATGTAGTTTCTAAATATATAAATTTTATATACTAATACTAAAATTAATATTACGAAAACTTGAATTAAAAATAACTTCAGTCAAGCCTCGTTAATCGAACCAGACAAACAAAATGGGACGGAGGTAGTACTATGTTTGGCACTTTGGCTGCTTTTATTATGCTGCTAGCCTGCTATACTATTTAAATTTTTTACTAGTAATAATTATAAAACCAATTACCCTTTTTATCCACTACTTTTGACCAATGAATAAAAAATAAGAAAAAATTGAAACAAATAATAAGGTTATTATTCATGCATTAAATATGAAATTAAACTTTAATATATATACACATATATGTATGTGCATATATATGTATTATATATTTTCATATATTTATTTATTGTGATTCCAATTCTTATTTAGAGTGTGTTTAGATCGCATATGAGAATCGTAATTAGAATATGAATCAAATACTTCATAATAATAGTAATGAGTTTTGGTAAAAAAATATTTTGCATATTTGGTAATAAAGTGGAATTGGAATGATTACCAATATTGTTGTTTGGTTATGCATGATCCTAAAGAATAAATGTTTTAAAAATACTAGAATATAAAATCAAGACAATTTATTCTAATATAAAGACATCCAAAGACCGATATGAATAAAAAATAAAAACAAAAAAATAAAAGCACTAATCAAAACTTAAAAATCAATTCAAATTACCAATTAGGAGGGGAATAATGGAATGAAACTTTTATTTTATAAAGGAATGAGTTTTCTAATTAATCGGGTAATCAAATCCCATAGTGTTCTAGAAAACTGTCAACCAAACAATAACCCACCTTGATTCCCATTCATGATAGCTAAACCCATGAACCAAAGACAGACTTACTATCAAACAAAGAAACTCATTATATTTAAGCACATTACAATTACTAAGTGTTTGAACTAAACGCACCCTTAATTTGGACAGTCAACGGCTCGCAAGCACTACCGTTAAAATAATCCGTATATGAGAATATAGAAAGAATATGCATGGAGAGAGTTTAGAGAAAATAAATACTTAGTTTCCTATTGACTCTCCCCCTCCTAACACCTTCCCCATACTCCAATGATCTTCCAGTTTTCAAGCTTCAACCCTAAGTCAACTTGACCAGAGCCCTCGCTCCTACAGCTAGTCGACTCTTCCTTTTGTTTGAGATGGAAGTGTGGGAGACATGCCCCATCACTGAAAAGTGAGAGCGTGAGAGTCAGATCCATCACTTAGGGCATCCACATTAGTGGGTTTTTTCAGAATTTGTGCAGGTGTGATTAGAAAAGAGAAAAATGATAAGGAAGAGAAAATAAAATTGGAATTATAAAAACAAAAACAAAAAAGCAAAATAACATGATTAAGGCCACGCGCCCGACTGGGCGCTTGTTTTCCTTGCACGCAGCCCGACGGAGAAGCTATAAATTTCTTGTGGGACTCACAATGGAGACAAAAAAATCGGTTCCTCCTGCAATAACTTCTCTTCTTCTCTCACTTTCACCTAGGAGAAAAAAACCTGAAAAATCATGTAAAAATCTTTCAAAATCTGCTACTGGTGATGCTCTAAAAAGTGGAAGGCTATGTGTACTGTGCAAAACATTATTATAGGTATCATAGTTTTTGTGTGGGTGTGTATGCTGGTTAGTACTGTCAAAGCGGGGCGGCCCACCCCACCGCGGGTCAAATTTCTGGCGGGCTTTTGCGGGTTGGCGCGTTAGGCCCGCGGGCCAGAATTAGTGTAACGCTAACCCGCCCCGCGGGCCGGCCCGCGGGCTTTTCATCTTTTTTTTTTTTTAATATGTGTATTACTGTGAATATATATATATTCACACACTGAATATATGTATTCACAGTACGTGAATATATTCACACTGTGAATATATGTATTCACGTACATATATATATTTACGTGAATACATATATTCACAGTGTGAATATATTCACGTACTGTGAATACATATATTCAGTGTGTGAATATATATATTCACAGTACGTGAATATATATATATATATATATATATATATATATATATATATATATATATATATATATATATATATATTCACGTACTGTGAATATATATATTCACGTGTGCTTAATATATATATTATTTTTTTTTACTTAGCTCACGGGCCGGCATGCGGCCCGCACGGATTAGCCCGCGCGGGCCGCGGGTCAATTTTGGCCCGCCCCATTAGGCCCGCATTTTCGCGGGCCTATTTTTTTATGACCCTAACCTGTTCCACCGCGGGGAGGGTGCGGGCCAGCCCGCTGACTTTGGCCCACTTTGACAGCCTTAATTGCTGGTAATGCGTAGTACCAAGAGCCAATTATATAAATTAATATATGATTGGGAGAGAATATAGCAGCGAACAGAGGTGATACTACCCAAGTGAAACAATATTATACTTGGAATATATATATATATATATATATATAAAACATAAAACATATGTGTTCAGCTGAATTACCATAATTACATTCTCTCAAATGCTTTGTCGAACCGGACCGTGTAGGCCTTTGGGATTGGGTATTCAACATTTCAAAAACAACCATGAAAACATCAAAGAAATATGTGCAAAGATATTTGAATCTCATAAGTCATAACCTTAGCTTATTAATTAACTCTGATATATTCAATGAATCCTAGCTAGGTTGTATGTTCAATGAATTCTTACTAGGTTGGAGATTTGAAAATATTGGTGTTACCCTTAAAATATACGGAGTAATAATCAGGGATAGCAACAAATTAAATCTGCTGATTTGTCATGTAATAATTGTCATGACAAGAATACATATATCTAATCTACTACTCTTTAAATTGTAAAATGCTTGAAATTTCATTTTAGCTCCAACTTACGTATGATGCATGTCATGACTTATATTCATCTTATTCAATCCTTAATAATTATGAATTATGATTTGAGGCCAAATTTGACTACACAACCACTATGGTTTACTAACCAACGCCCCCCTTCCATCAGTTCCATTTTTCTCGTTTTCATCACCATTTTATATACATGTAAACAAGGTTGCATAAAATTTTATGTTTCTCGTTTTCAACTTCAGTTTTTTTTTCTTTTCTAATTTTATAGTTCAAGTCAATTCACTGATGACACGTTTGGTTTGCGAAATAGACATGAAATGTAATAACATTTTTAATAATAGGCATATTCCATTATTTGGTAAAAACTCTTATTCCCAAGAACAATGTTTTCGTGAATTGAATCTTATTCCCCTTGCAAGGGGAATAGAGATTCCTACCCACCCACTACAAGAAAAATGCACATAGACAACATTGAAACGACAACAGTTTTTGACTAAAGTGTTGTCTTTTGTGTAAAAGACAACAATTTAGGACAAAACCGTTGTCTTTGACGCAACACTTTTATTAAAGACAACGGTTTTTACCGAACCGTTGTCTTTAGTATGTTGTCTTTGTGCATTCTATCAAAAGACAACACCGCAACAACAACGGTTTTTAAAAACCGTTGTCTATGTGCATTTTTTTTAAATAAAAGACAACGGTTTTATTTA
Source organism: Ipomoea trifida (assembly GCA_003576665.1). Taxonomy (NCBI): domain Eukaryota; kingdom Viridiplantae; phylum Streptophyta; class Magnoliopsida; order Solanales; family Convolvulaceae; genus Ipomoea; species Ipomoea trifida. The sequence continues at coordinate 13,751,865 of CP025655.1, read as the reverse complement.
CCGTTGTCGTAGGTGTGTTGTCTTTAAGCGCACTTGAATACACAACACTAAAAAGACTACAGTTTTTATAAAACCGTTGTCTTTGCACAATTTTTTAAAAAAACGACAACGGTTTTATTTAACTGTTGTCGTTTGTGTGTTGTCTTTAAGAACACTTGAATAGACAACACTTCAACAACAACGGTTTATTAAAACCGTTGTCATTGTGCACCCATTTTTATTTTTAGACAACAGTTGTATTTAACTGTTGTTGTTGAATTGGTGTGTTGTCTTTAAGCACACTTGAATAGACAACACTTCAACAACAACGGTTTATGAAAACCGTTGTGTTTGTGCACCCGTTTTTATTTTTAGACAACGGTTGTATAAACCGTTGTTGTCGGTGTGTTGTCTTTAAGCACATTTGAACAAACAACACTTCAACGACAACGGATTATTAAAACCGTTGTCTTTGTGCACCCGTTTTTATTTTTAGACAACGGTTGTATTTAACCGTTGTTGTTGGTGTGTTGTCTTTAAGCACACTTGAATAGACAACACTTCAACGACAACGGTTTATTAAAATCGTTGTCTTTGTGCACCCGTTTTTATTTTTAGATCAGACAATAGTTGTATTTAACCGTTGTTGTCGATGTGTTGTCTGTAACACTACAAAGACAACGATTTTAACAACGGTGTTTGAATACCGTTGTTTTTTTGAGTTTTTTTTTTTTTTTAAGTTTTGAGTTTTTTTTTTTTTAAAGACGACGATTTTATTTAGTTGGTATGTTGTTATTAAACTTAAAACCGTTGTCTATGTGCATTTCGGGTTTTATGTAAAATGAATGGAAATTGTTACCAACAAGAATTGAACCCATAACCTTCCTTAAAGCACATACACCTTTATCCACTAAGCAATTATATCAATTAAGTACTTAAGCGCTGCTTAATACATTTATTCCTTCAGTTGTCGGTAAGCTGTTTAAAACTTCGTGCAAAATATAAAAATAGAATTGAACCCCCAACCTCTAACATTACACACACAAACTTGACCACCAAGCCACTTCATCACTTTATTATTAAAAAGTTGCACCTCATATTTAAACCCAAACTTCCGGGCGGGCAGATTTACAAACTGGCTTCCAGCTGCGTGGCCATTCGGCCATGGCACCCCAGCGGGGCCGGGGGTGCTCCGTGGAGTGGCAACGACGCCCCAAGCAGGGCAGGCTCAACGATGGTTCACCAAGTCAAGTCTACACCCCTATTAATAATATTATTATTTTCCTATTCCGCTCAATATTGTTATGACATTGTTTTGCAATTAGCGGTTAGCGAATTGTGTTAGTGTATTGTTGTTTTCTTAATTGTTATGGGTATTAATTTTATAACTATTTAGAACATATTTGGGTACGAAGATTGCAATGGTCGTTAGTGTATGTGTTGTCAATATCTTTAGATAATTATTATATTTTATCTACTTATACTTAACTAAAAAAAAAGACTTTTTATAAAAAAAGGAAAACTTTATTATATGTTAAATGACTTATTATAAAAATAATAATAATAAAGACCTAATTATATGTGAGGGGTATAGGAGGACATGTTAATCCATCAACATATTTTAGAGTTGGTAGAGGGAAGTTGTCTACTAATGAGGAAAATTTTCTTCTAAGGCAACAAGCAAAGTTTGAAGATAGAATAGCTAAGTTAGAGACTTTGGTACTTAAAAATGTAGGCATTGATGATATTGAAGAAAAAGGTAGTTGTAATGCCAAGGGTGCCAAGAATTATGTCAAGAGTGAAGAAGAAATTGAAATTTTTAAAAAATTGGATTTCGATGATGATGATGATGAGCTGATGTTTATTGAGAAAGATGATGCTTTGGAGGTAAATATTAAATTATGGTTGCAATATACTATTACAAACTTAGTATATTTTCTCATAAAAATGTAATTTTTTAGAGGAAAAAGGTGGCTTTGACTTTGGAAGATGAGACTGATGACATTGTTGCATATGGTACAATCATGTCAATCAATTGCAACATGTTGACCATTGATTGCATGTTTGTTGCCATTGATCAAGCAGTTGCTATAGATGCTCCTTTGCCATTTCCACTGTCAAGTTCATGTCAACATGTTGGTGATGTAGTGGGATCTCATGTGAATTGGCCTACACGTTTTATAAAAGTGCAACTAACATAAGGTAAATTACATTATATATATATATATATATAATAAACAATAATAATCATCTAATATATGTATATTTATTTAACTAATATGTGTATATTTACAATTTTGTATTAGAAACAATGCAAGAAGAAATCTGACAACCATGGGCAAAAGCTTGAGTTGAACTCATCAAGTATGCCTAAGTCGTTATGGCTTTTGTATTGTTATTACAAGCGTGCTCTTGATGATGGAGATACTATAAAAGTAATTCTAGATTTTAATGTTTTTGGAGAAACATGCACTCTCTATGTTAATGTAGAAGATGTTACTCCCTTTTGTCAATTGATGCCAATATCATACACATGTATTGGTGTGTACATATGGTATGATTTCATATATTTAATATTTTTACTCAATTTGATATATGTACTTTAACTTATGATTTGTTATACTAATTAAGTTTTCATTCAAATGGTATTTGTATAAAAAGATGATGGATAAGAACAAGCTTGACAAATTTAGATTTGTGCACCCATATAATGTAGGGCATTTGCCAACGACAAAAACGGATGCAAAGTTTCTTGAAAAACAATTGGAAAACAGGGCACGAGTCATAGCAGACAGGCTTTTAAACACAACACCTAATACAACAGTTTTAGTGCCATGTAATATAGGGTAAGAATATTGGTTACAATGATACTTGCTTTCAATTGCATATTATATTGTATTAACGAATTATATAATTTAATTATGTGTTTGTGCATAGTTTCCATTGGATTCTTACAGTTATCAACATCAATAAGAATATTGTCTATATGTTGGACCCTCTTGGCCCTCGCCTTCGCAATGATGATTGGAAACATGTTGTAGATATGTAAGAATTTTTTAAAATTTCTTCAATTTATTTTCGCAAGATTAATATTACATTATCTTAATAATCAATTTTTATGAATATATGCAGGGCTATGAAAATGTTTCATGCGGTCGGGAATGGAAAGAAAGGGCGAAGTAAAACTTCTTGGGAAATTGTCAAGGTAATTTAAGATACTTAACTAAGTATATATAAGTGTTTGTATATCTACATATCTAGATAAATTGTTAATGTACAAATATTATTGAACATGTATAGGCTCCTCGTCAACCGGATAATAATCAATGTGGTTTCTATGTCATGGCTTACATGAGAACTTTAATTGAGCATATGCCAGACATTGATGACAAAGAATCTGTTCAAGCACTAGTAAGATGATGTCAATTAATTTTATAAAACTCTCATATTGTGGTTATGCTGAGTACTTGTATATTTACTAACCATATACTTTTAACATGTAGTTCCAAAAAGCTTATTACAACCAAACCGATATTGATCTAGTACGTTCTGAATGGGCAGATTCTGTATCAAGTTATATACAATAGATATTCTGAATGGGCAGGTTCTTGTGTGTTTTGAACATTGTGTATTTTCAACATTATTGTGAACATTGTGTATTTTCAACATTATTGTGAACATTGTGTATTTTGAACATTATTATGAACATTGTGTATTTTGAACATTATTATGTTATGGTGCTTACAGGTTAATACAGGTTAAAAACAACGGTTTAAAATCGTTGTCTATGAATGTGAGAAAAATGGTTTTAAACGTTGTCTTTGATATATAAGACAACGCTTAAATTCCGTTATCTATTGGCTGGACTTTCAAAAACGCTTCTATTAACAACACAAAATAAACAACGGCTAAAAATCGTTGTCTTTGCTCAGGACTTACAACAACACCAGTTTTAACAACACTCAATAGACATCGGTTAAAAACCGTAGACAACGGTTTTTAACCGTTGTCTTTGCTAGAAAAGACAACGATTAAAAACCGTTGTCTTTGCTCGGGACCTACAACAACACCGGCTTCAACAACACTCAAATAGACAACGGTTTTTAACCGTTGTCTTTTCTAAAATAGACAACGGTTAGAAACCGTTGTCTTTGCTCGGGACCTACAACAACACCGGCTTCAACAACACTCCAATAGACACTGGTTTTTAACCGTTGTCGTTTCTAAAATAGACAACGGTTAAAAACCGTTGTCTTTGCTCGGGACCTTCAATAACACCGGCTTCAACAACACTCAAATAGACAACGGTTTTTAACCGTTGTCGTTTCTAAAATAGACAACGGTTAAAAACCGTTGTCTTTGCTCGGGACCTACAACAACACCGGCTTCAACAACACTCAAATAGACAACGGTTTTTAACCGTTGTCTTTTCTAAAATAGACAACGGTTAAAAACCGTTGTCTTTGCTCAGGATCTACAACAACACCGCACTACAAAAAAACGCGAAAATAGCGACGGAAAATTCCGTCGCTAGAAAGGGAAAAATCCGTCGCTAAAGCAATTAGCGACGGATTAGCGACGGAATCGGTCCGTTGCTAAAAGTCGCGTCGCTAAAATTTTGTGACGCAATTTTTTTCCGTCGTTAAATTTACCAACGGATATTTCCGTCGCTAAACTTAAAAATATCCGTCGCTAATTTCCTCCCACGACGATTTAAATTACGAAATTTGTAAGGGAATAGCCACGGAAAATTCCGTCGCTAATTTATTCATCGTCATTCTTTATTGTTAGGAGGTATTTAGCTACGGATTTTTCCGTCGCTAAATTTTTAAAATTTAATAATAAAAAAAATCAGCCCACTAATTATTATTCATATTAAACCTACAATATTGTATTTCAATAATATTATTGCAAAAAATATTATATTAAGAAATTTAAAGTCAATAATAATAACAAAAATATTGCATTGTAAAATGTTACATCATTAAAAATGGTACTAAATATATTAATTCACACAATTGGAATTTATTGCTAAGTAACCATGGGAGAAAAGCACCAAACAATAAATCTTAGTTTGTAAAGAATGTTACGATTCATATTGAATAGAAAAAAAATACATAATTTGAGAATGAAGTATTCATATATCATTCTAATTAACCACAATAATGTCGTTTCCCATCTCAACTTGCCAATTTTGAATCTTCTTAGCAAAAGCAACAACGGAAGGGGACACACCGATCCAACTTTCTTGACCTCAAGATTAAATTCTCTATTAAACACCAGAGGATAATGTTTGCAAATTCCATTTATCCTTGCCTGGAGGATCTAATGTATATATAAATTGCCAAGTTCAAGATACCACCTCAACCTCAACTGTAGACTGTGACACATGAAGACAATTGTATGCATTAAACACTTAAAGCAAAAACCATTTCAATTAGTAACTTATAGATATTAAACTATAACTTTGCAGATATGATATTAAAGCTAGTATCAATTACATAAAACTCCTTACTTCTTCAAAATTGATATCTTTGATTTGTAACAGAACACTAACATATATGGCTCTACTCAAATTCTATGTTACTTTGGATACTTGAGATTTTATTGAATATCATATTTTGGACACATGTAGCGCACAAGCTCTTTCCATGTTCTACAAATGTACATAAAACAACATTAATGTAGTGCATTTACCTCCAAGTTGCTATAAACCTTTACAAGTTCCTTTCACTGCCAATTTACACTGAAAAAAAATGCAACAAAAATATATCATTATCACAAAAACAATTGCAATTTGTAGTCTAGAGCGTTAAGTTGATTAAAACAAATGGTTAAAAAATCACCTTAAGGCTGACTATTGGCAGATACGTATGTGTACATACAAGCCTGGGTCAGTGGCTGCAGTGTAAGCCCAGACCTGGATCATATGCAAAAATTACAAATAAAATCTTTTAACACTAGAATATGCAAAAATCACCACCCAATTAAAAAAAAAAAAAAAAGATAAGATAAGAAAGAGAACATCATTTGATATGGCAAGCAAATATAAATGTAGATGCAAAGACACATGTAGCTTCACAAGTTCATACCTGCAACAACAATTCATTTACTGTGAGAGTGTGAGGCTGGTTTGTCAAGTTATCTTCTATAAACATTTATTCTGCTACATACAAAATAAAGATTCAAAATGGATCATGACAACAAATGCACAGCATTACAACCAAATCAAGAAAATAAGCCTAACTTGAATAAGTTTATCAAACAATAAAATGAACAGTAAAGACATCTAAAATTCTTAATTCTGACAGTAAGATCGCAGCAACAACAGTGAAGAGGCAATACCTTTTTTTTTTATAAAGTTACGAAAATGAAATGAAAATCATACCTTTTTTATTATAAAGAGGCAATACCGCTTGTTCACGCTGTCAGGGTCTGTGAGAACAGCGTCGTTGCTATCATATTCATCATACAACGAGCTCTCGTTTGGGAGGATTTTGTAGCCAATGTACCTCAATCCCATCTTCTTTGCTGGTTCACCATAGTAAGCCTCTGCTGCCCAGTCTGTTCCCAGGGGGATGATTTGGATGTAGCCAATGTACCTCAATCATAACATCGCTTGAATTAAGAACTTTGTAAATTTTTGTGAGCTCTGTGGTCCTTGCAGGCCTCAAAACTTCCACTTGAAATCCAATTTCTTCTGCCATTTTAATCAGCGAATCCTCATTAACTATTGCTCGTGAGTCGTTCCTAGCTACTATAACCAGTTGGCCTAACTTGAATAAGTCTATCAAACAATAAAATGAACTAACAGCATTCAAAATAAGGAATTCAACAAAGAAAATGGAAACAAATAGAATGTGAAACCATTATAAAGTTACTAAAATTAAATGAAAATCATAGCATTAAAAAACAAGAGTACTGATATAAACCAAAAAAAAAAAAAAAAAAAAAAAAAAAAAAAAAAAACGACAGTGAGCACAATCTAACAACATTAAGCTTGCCAAGTCTACCATACAAACTGCAATTCGGGTCTGCTCACTTACAAACTGCTCAATAAGCTAAAAGTCTACCATACAAACTGCTCACAGCTCACATTCATAAACAAATTCAAGTTCAACAAAGCACATATTAAAATAAAATTAGATAAATTAGGGAAATTAGGGCAAAAATACGAACCTGAGTACTGAGAGTTGAGACGGACGAGTGGTGTTACCGGCGAGTGCTGAGCGGACGAGTGGTGTTGCCGGCGTTCCTGCAGTCGATATGGCGGCGAGCCGGACGCCGGTACTCCGGTAGGCAGGGACGGGAGAAGCAGCGAGGTAGAGAGCCAAAGAAGCGACGAAAGAGAGGCGACGAGCTCTGCGATCTATCTACGCCGCTGCTGTTGTCGAGGGCGTGACGGGGTGAGCACCGGTTGTGGGAGACGTCCGGCTTGGTTTGGCGTGAGCAGGGAGCTGCGTTCGGCGGAGATGGCGATGGGTAGCAAATCGGCTTATGAAAGTGGTGTTGCGGCTACAAGTAACAATATTTAGGTTTGGCCAAATAAGTGTATGAGAATTGTGCTAAAAAACATATCAATTTTCAATATACACGTTTAGCGACGGAATTAATTCCGTCGCTATATTTTAGTGAAAACATTCCCACCCGGCCAAATAAATCCGTGTCATAATGTTCTAGCGACGGATTTTAGGATCCGTCGCTAAACATAGCGACGGATCCTAAAATCCGTCGCTATTTTATATACAAAATATATATATTGCGATTATATTTAGCGACGGATATAGTATCCGTCGCTACCTAGCAACGGATACTAAAATCCGTCGCTATTTTGTAAAAAAAAAATCACGGTTTAAAACATAGCGACGAATGATTATTTTCGTCGCTAATCCGTCGCTAATCTGTCTCAATTTTTTGCGCGAAAATATACCGCTAATATTAGCTACGTATTTAACGACAAAATTCTTCCGTCGCAAAGTACCGTCACAAATCCGTCGCTAATCCGTCACTAAATGTCAATTTTTTGAAAAAAAGTAAATCTGTCACTAATCCGTCGCTATTCCGTCGTTAAAGTAGCAACGGAATGAATCCGTCGTTATTTTCGCGTTTTTTTGTAGTGCCGGCTTCAACAACACTCCAATAGACAACGGTTAAAAACCGTTATCTTTCCTAGAAAAGACAACGGTTAAAAACCGTTGTCTATGTGCGTGACTTTCAACAACACCGGCTTCAACAACACTCAATAGACAACGGTCTGAAAACCGTTGTCATTTCTTGAAAAGACAACGGTTAAAAACCGTTGTCTTTGTGCGGCACTTACAACAACACCGGCTTCAACAACAGAAAGTTTACCTCAAAGACAACGGTTTTTACCCGTTGTCTATGTGCATTTTTCTTGTAGTGACCCTTAGGTATTAGGCTATTTATGAGTTCTCAGGAATAGCTTAAAGTTGCTCTTCCTTTTCCCAAAATGCTCCTATATTATTTATTTAAAAAAACTTGTAGCGAAGATCAATTAAGGCTCCTTAAATGATTGAGCTTTTGCCTTTTTAAGGCATCATCATCTCGTTGTTAATTTTAAAAGAAAAGCAATGTTTTTCTTATATAGAGGAGTTCAAATGAGTTCCTCTTCTTGAGTTACCGATGTGGGATCAAAAACTCCCATTTGTGTGTTTAAAAAAATTATTTTATATATAATTTTCTTTTGTATTATTATTATTATTCATTTTTTCTTATTATTGTTATTACTATATATTATTATAAGTTTTATTTTATTATTACATAATAATATTATTAATATTAATATTAATAATAACATGAATGTTATTATTATTACTACATATTTTATAAGAGCATCCTTATCAATGGAGTTTTTTCACGGTAATTGAGGAGTTTTTGTTAGTGTGGTTAGGAAAGAGAAAGTGTGATTGGAGAAAAAAATAAATTTGATTTAAAAAAAAATTAAAAATAGCATTGTCAGGCGCGCCTGACGCACCCGCTGGGCGCATAAAGTGACAGCCACGTGTGACTGTCACTTGTGGTGTTAATTGGAATGGGTCCCACTCATCTGCATTATTTCTTCATTTGCAGGAGTAACTCCTTCCTTCTTTATCCCTCACCTCACTCCATTTAGCATTGATGCCTGGCATTATCCCCTCAATATGCACCAATGTAGATGCTCTAAGGGTATTTATGTCTTAAAACATATTCCATTTATATTCCATAAACCAACCAAACACTGTAATATAAATTCTAAAGTATATTTCTCCCGCGAATCAAACAATATAATACAATTTCTATTCTATTCCTTGCATATTCCATTCCTTATGGAATAGCATTCCTATTAACTCAAAATTCATTCTGTGAACCAAACGTGCTGTAAAGTAAATTTAAAGATCTGAAAAATGTTTTCTAAAAAATGACTCATTTTTTTTAAAAAAAAAATCATTTTATAATGTTTCACTGAAAGTAAAAAACTATATATCTTTTTAGTTGGTTCATTTTCCAAAAATATAACAGAAATATATTACTAAGGTATAAAATAATAGTAATAATAATTTTAAATAAATAAATATAATAACTCTAAACTAAATTATTTTTTTAAAAAGATAAAATAATTTTTTTAAAAAAAAAAATTGCAAATGAATCGGGTCGAGTAAAAAACAAAGATTATGTTTATATTATGTTTAATTTTAAAATACTATCCTACCAATAATTTTTTATTCAAATAAAAGGAATATTTTTTTTGAATAATCAAATAAAAGAAATACGGTTTCATTAAATAACATTTTATTTGAATTTTATAAAAGAGAGTTACCTACAATTAGCTCATTATGTTAAACTTCTTGTGTAATTAGACCATTAAATAAGTAAAAAAAAAATTAAAAGAAATTGTGTAATTTTTACTATTTACAAATTACTGTCATATTTCAAGTAAACAATATTTACTTGGCTACTTAAGTAAAAATTTAATTTGTATTTCAAATGGCCAAAGATTAAATAATAATTAAAAGAGAGACAACCTTGATTGCCTCCTTAATTAATCGCATGGCGATAGAGCTAACTAATAGAAAAACAGTTGTCAATTGCTTACATAGTTGTATGGCGAAAAATAGGCAGCTATGACAGTTGCCTTCTTTGTCACATAAAGGAGAAGAAGTGGCCTTTCTTTTCTTTCTTTCTTTCTTTTTGTTAAAATTTTTATTTTCAAAATTTTCATTATTCTGTTTACGTCAGTTTAAACTTTGAAGTATAACATAAATTTCCACATAAGAAAATAAGTAAAGAGACTTAACTTAGAACTTGATGGTAACATATAAAAAAGTTAAGGAAAAAGTGTAAAATAGGCCATTGAACTTATTGTTTTTGTGCAATTGGGTCATTGAACTTAAAAAGTTTACAATTCAACCATCAAACAAGCAAAAATTGTGCAATTGGACCATTTTTATAAAAATTTTCTAGTAAAATCCAATTATATTACTAACAAATATGTATTAAGAGTGTCATTTTCTTCTACCATACTAGTTGGGAGTCAATATTGAAATGTTTTTAACTCAAATTGAATTAAAAAATTTTGTAAAAATGGTCCAGTTGCACAACTTTTGCTTGTTTGATGGTTGAATTGCACACTTTTTAATTTCAATGGCTCAATTGCACAAAAGCGACACGTTCAGTGGCCTATTTGACACTTTTTCCAAAAGTTAATAAAAAGTTAGACAATATTTATATGTGGCTAGTGCTATTAACAATAGTTATACCATGTACTCGGATCCATCTAGCAAGGTGGACCCGTCAAAATTTACATACTGAATGTTCACAATTCAAATTGTGAACATTTAGTGTGTAAATAGTAAATATTCAGTATATAAATTGTGAACATTCAATATATAAATTGTGACAGGTCCACTTTGTAAGGGAACTCAGGTTCACAGATGTCCGCTATTAAATAGTAAAACAAAAGAAATTATTGGACCGAATAAAGTCCAAAAACAACTCAGTAGACTATTTTTTATGACATTCAAACTTTTACGATATAAAAATTGAAGTGACAAATAATAATATAATATAATACAGAGAATTTTTATTGCACGTAAAAATATGAAGTACAAGATGTTTAGTTGCGGGTCGGGTTGAGAGACACAGACCATGGATTTCTTGCTTTTGGGTTATAGAATTAGGCCTACGCTGATCCAATCCAATCCAGGCCCTTTTTTCTTTTCTTTCCATTTCTTTTTTGTATCCTTTGCAATTAGGCATATGGCCCAGGTTAATTTTTATTTTTTTTTAAATAATTATGGATGTCTTCAATTAAGGGTGTGTTTGGAAACCTGGAAAATGACTTCTGGAAAATGATTTCTGGAAAATGAGTCATTTTCCAGAAATCATTTTCCTTTCCGGTGTTTGGCTGCAGAGTAGAAAACTGTGTTTGTGTGTTTGGTTCATTTTCCAGAAAATGAACAGGAAAATGAATAAAATTGTATAATTAAATATTTTAATTAATTTGTTTAAATATTGAGCCGAAAACCTTGAGGGCCTTGTTCTCCACTCCACAGTATATCACTTATTTAGCTAAACAGTTGATGATTACAACTTCTGGGCACTCTACTGACTGGTTTCGCAAAATCACTCCACAGTATATCCTTTGCCAAAATTACTACTTTTTTGGGTTGATGATCAACCTCATCTCTTTGAATACTTTTTGGGCGCCACTCTATTGACTGGTTTCGCAAGGGCTGGTTTGCGAAACCAGTCTACCCACTGGGTTTGCGACTGGTTTCGCAAACCAGTCCGTCGGACTGATTTCGCAAATCAGTCCGTTGGACTGGTTTTCAAAATCAGTCCGATTTTTTGCCCAGAAATGAGAATGTTTTCAGATCTAAAAATTACAGGTGAAAAAGAAAAGGAAGAAACAAGAAGAAAACGCGAAACTGGGAACCAGAGGAGGGCAGATGGAGAGGGGCGCAGAACTGAGAGCGGAAGCAAGAGACGAGGAGATGTGGGTTTGGAAAATGACTTCCCCCAAAAAAAAGGGGAAGTCATTTTCCCCCAAAACTGAGTTATTTTCCATTGACTGAAGGCTTATTTTCCATTGACTCATTTTCCTTTCTCTTCCCAAACACCAACAACCCGGAAAATGATTTCCAGAAATCATTTTCCGGGTTTCCGAACACACCCTAAGTCATTTTTGTTGTAGTTTGATATCCGTGGACCCATTAGCTCCTAATTGGTGTGTTGCAAGCTATTGCAAGAGTTACCTATGCTTCAATTTCGCTTTGTTAAGTGGGATGACAATTAGCTTGCTCATATTTTAGCGAAACAGGCTTTATATCGAGTGGATAATAGTAGGATTGAATGTTTTGATTATATTCCTCGTTTTATTTCGGATTTAGTTAGTATAAACAATGCAGTTGAGTAATTTATGAATGTGTGGTTTTTGGTTAAAAAAAAAAAGGAAAAAGTGTCAAATAGGCCACTGAACTTATCGCTTTTGTGTAATTGGGCCATTGAACTTAAAAAGTGTGCAATTCAACCATCAAACAAACAAAATTTGTGCAATTGGATCATTTTTACAAAAATTTTTAATTCAATTTGAGTTAAAAACATTTCAATATTGACATCCAACTAGTATGGTAGAAGAAAATGTCACTCTTAATACATACTCCTATATGTTAGTAATATAATTGGATTTTACTAGAAAATTTTTGTAAAAATGATCCAATTGCACAAATTTTGCTTGTTTGATGGTTGAATTGCACACTTTTTAAGTTCAATTGCCCAATTGCACAAAAGAGATAAGTTCAGTGGCCTATTTGACACTTTTTCCAAAAAAAAAAAAAAAAAGAGGGAGATAGAAGGAAATAGTAAAAGGTAGTGTAGAGATCATACAAGAGTGATAAGAAGAAGAAATCAGCCTTCATTTCATTAGCTTCTATTACAATATCAAACACCAACTGTTACGAATCATGTCATCAATCACCATAATAATGTCCATAATTAATATTTGAGAACACTCCCCCTTGGACATTATTTTGTTATAATCATGCCTCGTTAAAAACTTACTAGAAAAATTCCGTGGGAAAAACGTAATTGAGAAAAGAGTACATGATATATAGATAATCATGTGTTGCATTAGTTGCCTCATTAAAAACCTTAAACTAAGAAAACCCAGTGGGAAAAAAACTTAGTTAAGGGAAAAAGAGTACAACCATAAACCTTCTGGATTCAATCCTTAGGATTTCAAGAGTTGTTGGTTTCCAGGACCGATAATTTATGTGCACCGTGATGTTGTTGCTCCTCCTGAAGACAACAACCTTCCTAACCTACACATACCAATTTTATGAACATATTTCTCAAAAATAGATAATGTAGGTAAGGACTTAGTGAATGAATCTGCTAGATTTTCACTTGATTGAATCTTTTGGACTTGTATTTCACCACTGTTCTGGAGCTCATGTGGATAAGAATTTTGGCCAAGAACCGACGTCATAGGATTTAAAAATATATATATATATATATACGAAGTCGGTTCTTAGCAAGAACCGACGTCGTATTATTATTAATTTTTTTTAAAACTATACGACATTGGTTCTTCGCTAAGAACCGACGTCGTAGGGTATTTTTTTTATTTTTAAAATTATACGACGTTAGTTATTTCTAAAAATCGACGTCTTTTTTTTTTTTTTTTTTATATATATATATATACTACGTTTAGAAGAACGACGTCGAAAGAAAACCGACGTTAAAATATCAAAAAATCGACGTTAAAACTTAAAAGCCTTATTTGTAGTAGCGAGAGTAACATTATATGGGCCCAAATATAAGTAGGAAGATTTATTTAGGCTCAAATCAGTAAAAGGGCTCAAACACAAGCCTAAATAACAGTTAGGGATAAAAGTCATAAAACCCAAGTCCAAAGAAGAATTAGCAACAAAAAAAAAAATGTGTCTACTCTTGTAGACCAGGGGGAACGACGAGAGAAAAAAAAAAAAAAAAAAAAAGGGAGCAGGAGCGTCAACCACCATATTCAACAGCGACTACTACCACCACCTCTCACCGCCGAGCAGGGTAGAACGCAGATTGAGATAGAAACACATATCTATGAAGCCGTTCTCCATCATCGTCGCCGAGCAGCGTCGATCGTTGACTCTGAGAAAAAAATTGGAGAAAAAAAATACATATGGGCGAATTCGAGCAAATACCAATTTTGGTCCCACGACTATTAGCAAAATGACAATTTTAGTCCACATGTTCCATTTCTACCAATTTTGGTCCCACGACTATTGTTCCAGTACCATTTTTCATCCACGACTATTGTTTTAGTGCCAAAATTTATCACGTCGGTCACCCATCCGTTTAAAACGTGCAAAAATCTAAAATTGTTAAGCGTATTTTCATCATTTTCAACTTAATATCTTAGTTTGAGTATGAATAAATGGATTTAAGTCCTAAAATCGATCAAAATTCGCAGTTTTCCTCTTCATTTTACCTTAATTTGAGGAGGATAATTGTGAATTATGATCGATCTTAGGGCTTAAATCTCTGTATTCATGCTCAAATTGGGATATTGAGTTGAAAAGGATGACAATACCTTCAAAAAATTTAGATTTCGGCACGTTTTAAAGGGATGCGCAATGAATTTTGGAACTAAAACAATAGTCGTGGACCAAAATTGGTACTAAACAATAGTCGTGGGACTAAAATTGGTAGAAATGAAACATGTGGACCAAAATTGTCATTTTGCTAATAGTCGTGGGACCAAAATTGGTATTTGCTCGGGCGAATTCTATCTGACTATATGCATGTATGTATTTCGGAATTTTTATTTCTGAAATTTTTGTTTAGAAATTAAACATATACATATTAAGGTAAAAAAATGTATGTAATATTGTATATACTGGAAAATATGTATTTTGGAAGTATATATATATATAATTTTTAGCTCTATATGTATTTTGAAAATAAAATTGTTTATCAAAGTATTTCGAAAAAAAATCGAAATAAACTGTGTAACAGACAACATACATACACATATAAAAATGAAATCCTCAATTCAATTCAATGCAATCCAAAGACATGCATCCATTTTCACATACATAAACGAATAGGCATACACATATATGAAATGGCATACGAATTGCATATACAATGTAATTTCTAAATATATAAATTTTATATACTATTTCTAAATTAATATTATGAAAAATTAAATTATAAATAAATTCAGTTAAAGATTGTTAACCGAACTGGACATATAAATAAGGACGGATCGGAGTAAAATATTCAATGTCATCTTGCCGAAGTGTAGGGATATTTTTAGCCTAACTCTATAAGTAATCAAACATTTCTTAAAAGATAATCACCTACCATATATAGATTTGTTGTCCATGCTAATTTGGGGGTACGCACGTCAACTAATCTCGTGAGTTGAGATATGAACCACTATTTAACCATAATTAGCAAACAATCAAATGTAGGTTAACCATTTTAAATTGTTAATTGTTAATCTGCTCAAATCAAGAAGGTCAATAGACAATTTACACAAGAAATCAAATTTAAAACATTGCAGTTATTCAGTTAAAAGTCAATTGTCTGACCAACTTGATTGAGTGTCGGTTCTTATGCCATGGACCCGCAAGATGGACCCAGGTCCATGTTCACAATTTTAGTATTCTATGTTCACAATTTTAGAACTCTATGCTAACCGTTTTTGAAATCTATGTTCACAATTTTTGAACTCTATATTCACAATAAGTGTGTCCACAAATTGTCTAATTTTTTTTATGGATGACTAAAATTGTCATTGCCACTATAAGTTTAGGACAAAAAAAGGAATTGACTCTTATTATTATTATTATTATTATTATTATTATTATTATTATTATTATTATTATTATTTTAAAGGCAAATGAGCTGGCGTGTGGCCTATTTACTACCCAGTATAAATCATGGTGGTACTGAACTACACAATTTTTCTCAATTTATGAAGAGCTGAGCCATCTAATATAAATTAAACAAGTTTATAAGTATTAGGTTATAGTCCATTCATTTGTCATCCCTAGACATGAAAATAACATCCCGCCCCACCTAGGCCCTGCGAGCTGCCTGCCCTTTAATTAATTAATTAATTAACTATATATATATATATATATATATATATATATATATATATATATATATATATATATATATTCAGTGTAGATATTGTTTATATATTGTTAAGAGTTAAAGAAAAAAAAAAGGGTGGTGTGGCAGGGACCACCCCGCCAATCCGTATTAATAGCTCTAATGAAAATGCACATCTCTATTAAATAAGTTCATAATTATCAAGTGAGTTTATTACCGAAATGGTCCCTCGACTATTGCGAAATTACCAATTTGGTCCTCAACAATTTTTCTTGACCAATTAAGTCCCTCGACTTTGAAAAATTTAACCAATTTGGTCCTCCGTTTATTTTTCTGTTAAACATCCGTTAAATCAGGACCAAATTGGTAATTTTGCTATAGTCAAGGGACCAAATTGGTAATTAATTTTTGAGATAAAATACAAATAAGTCATCGTACTATTTGGAAACAAGCAATTAGGCCATCCAACTTAAATAACCCCAAATAAATCATTGAACTCAAAAAAATAAAGCAATTGAGCGACTAAAACTGAAAAAAAAAAAAAAAAAAAAAAAAAAGAGCAATTAACCCATTTTAAAAATTTCCGGCGACAAATTTCGGCACCGACAATCATTTCCAATGGTCGCCGCCGGGAAGGCGAGGTCGCCTTCCCCAGGAGAATGCGACCAGAAACCGCCAGTTGCCAGAAATGGTCGTCGGTGTCGGAATTTGTTACCGAAAATTTTAAAAATAGGTTAATTGCTTTTTTTTTTTTTTTTGGGGTTGCAGTGGCTCAATTGCTTTATTTTCCTAAGTTCAATGCCTTATTTGGGGTTATTTGAGTTGGATGACCTAATTACTTGTTCCCAAATAGTACGATAGTTTTATTGTAGTTTATCCCTTAATTTTTCACTTAAATGGTCCCCTGACTATAGCAAAATTACCAATTTGGTCCTGATTTAACGGATATTAACGGAAAAATAAACGGAGGACTAAATTGGTTAAAATTTTCAAAGTCGAGAGACTTAATTGGTCAAGAAAAATTGTTGAGGACCAAATTGATAATTTCGCAATAGTCGAGGGACTATTTTGGTAATAAACTCTTATCAAGTTATACTGGACTCATTTGCCACATGTCTATTAATGTTGATATGGATGTTTGATGTTTAAATCGTATTTTATACGAATCTAATAGTCATGAAAGCTAAGAAGCAATAAAAAAAGAGATAAAAAGAGAGAAAAAGCCATACTATTGTCAACTTCTCATAATGTGATGTAGGATAATTTTGGCGATTGTGTGCTTCTTTAATGAGATATCTCTGACGCTTTGTCCATTTCTTTTTATGTATAATTTTTATTTGGTTGTAATTTGTTTAGTTCCTAGTTGTACGTGTCGTGTGTATGACTTTTGTGATGT
Organism: Ipomoea trifida; assembly: GCA_003576665.1. NCBI lineage: Eukaryota > Viridiplantae > Streptophyta > Magnoliopsida > Solanales > Convolvulaceae > Ipomoea > Ipomoea trifida. Next base: position 13,734,368 of record CP025655.1, on the reverse strand, counting down.
ACTGAACAAATGTTTGTTATAAATAAGGTGTCCTTTTATATGTCTGGAGATTTTTTGCTTAATATAATAATTTCATTTGAAGTTTGAACTTTAATTAATGCCATATTTTATTTTTAAAATAGTTAATAAATTAAAGATAAAGCTTAACATAATTACATAAAATCATTAAGTAATACTAGATTATCGATCTACTCTCACTTTCTACTCCATTTTTTACTCCATACTAATGTGTCATCATTTGATTGATTTAAACAACAAAGTGTACTACTATTTTTATTCATTCACTTTTATCCAATAAAATTTATACATGTGACGGAAATTATACTCAGCTCCATGAGAGTATATATATATCATTTTCCAATCATTAAATACTCTTTGATATCAATGACACATATGCATCATTATTTGTGTTTATATTTTTACCGATTCGAGATAACGTTATCATATTAATTTTTTTAGAATTGTTCATTTTCTTAGAAAAGCAAAAAAAAAAAAAATAATAACAAAAGATACAACCGTGGCCACCTGTCCACCTCTCGCCATTATTCATGAATAGTGACATATATGTCCTTTAATTTAATAATACTCATAGACTATGTCTTAATTGCACAATTTAATAGGGTAGGCAAAATTCGGTTTGATTTATTTGAACCAAACCAAACTAGTTCGGTTCAGTAATATACCAAACAATTGAATGGTAATGGATTCTTGTATACTGAACGATTCAGTAAAAAATCTAACCGAATCGAGCCGACGCGAACAGTTTGGTAAAAAATCGAATCAATTAAACTGAATACTGTTTGTTTTTTTTTTAATAATAATAATAATAATAATAATAATAATAATAAAAGAAGTAAATCCAAGACTCTTGTTGCCTGTTCCACCATTTAGCTCATATTTTCACTGTATCTTTCTTAAAATTTTTTATTTGATTTCTTTATGTCTCGTTCTCTACTTTACACTTTTGTTGTTTACCGTAATTGTTCTTTGCCTCACAATTATCTCTAACTTGATATTCTTAAAATATTCAATATTTTTATAGTTTCATGTTTCTATGAAATTAATGTGCTTCAACAACATTTTTATTTTGATTTTCAGTGCACTGGAAAATAATATTCTAGTGCACTGGAAATATATTTTGCCAAGTAATGACGAACTGTGTCCAAAAATTAAGTATACAGTATTTGACACTTTGATACACACCAGAATGGATAGTTTACTCAAAAAAAAAAAAAAAAGAATGATGAAAATCAAGCAAATAAATCCGAATACACAAGGACAAGCTTAACTCAAGGTGCTAACATAATTTGCACTACATAATTTCATTTGCAATTCATTGCACCGTGATGATTTGAATGTGCTAACGGCCTTCATCAGTATGGAAGGACCAACACTCCATTGACTTCGATGGCTTCAACAACAACATCCGTTTCTCACATGGAGTCAGTTCACAACAGAACTTTTGGAAGAATTTGGTGGTGAACTTTGCGAACCTTCGATTGAACAATTAGCCGCAATGCACCAAACGAGAACTGTTGATGAATTTTCCAATACATTTAATTTAGAGCTCGTATTGCCTAGATTCTGGGTCTGGCGCCTCAAACTCAATTAGGGATTTTTCTGAATGGATTGAAACTTGTAATTCGGGTGTTGCTTCGACTGAATGATGTGACACACCTCCGAACAGCGATGCATGTCACTCGCACTGTAGAACGAGAAATTGAATTTCTCTCCACAGGCCAGCTCCTTGTACGCAATCTACAAGAAGAAAATGCAGCGCTCTAGATAATTCTATCACATAATTGGTCTACTTAGTCTAATGGGCCTGGGAAGAATTACCGAACCAATTCTTTTCCGAAATATTCACATCTCAAACCCATTCAAACTCAGTCTCAATTCTCTGGTGGCAATCAAACATCTTCAATTCTTTCTCCTCCCAAACACAGCCCGCGGTTCCTACAATGCAGTTTTCAGTGTGCAATTCCAAAACATCAACGTCACAAGCTCCGGCACGCGCGACATTATTCTAACAAAGAGTATTTGGGCATGCGCACCAAAGGACTTTGTTTCCGTTGTCAGCAACCGTACAACCCACTTCATGTATGCCCAAATAAATCCTTGTGAACTCTATTTGTAGCGAAGGATAACGAGGACAAAACGAGCAACGAGCTTGGTGTAACCAAATCGACATTGGACAGTATAAGGCAATCTATCCACTCTAGCCTGGGGGACAAGGTTGTTTTTTTTAGTGGGTGGCAATGATACTCACGAGAATGGATAGTTTACTTTAAAAAAAAAAAAAAAGAATGATGAAAATCAGGCAAATCAAAATATACAAGAAAAGACTTAACTCAAGGGATTTGAAAAGAATAAATCAAAGGCACAATCATATCAACAATCATCTTCTTTTCTATAATTATTTATTGCCTGACACTATAAATTAGAACCTCTAGATAATAGTAAATGATCCAATCTTTATCCTTAGTCTTTAAGCTTTAGTAGCTGGGCAAGAGCCTAAAATTCTTGTGGGGCAAGAGTCTAAGGGCATGTTTACCAACAGAAAATTGTTTTCTGTTTTCTGTTTTCTAATTTTTCAGTTTCCATTCTCTGTTTTCCATTCTCTTTTTTTTTTTTTGTTTAGAAAACTTGTTTACCAACACTTATTAAGTTCACATAAAATTTAGTTTAGATAATATTAATATTTTTTGAACTAAATTTTAAAATATGTTTGGATATATTCATTTGAATGACATGTATATAATATATAATTTTTATTTTGAATTCTAATATAGTAATATATGTGAAATTTCGATATCCGATATCGTGACCAAACTTGTATCCGATATAACATAATTAAAAATATCCGAACCAATAATCAACTGAGTTCAATCCAAATATAAAACGTGGTATATATTTCAAAATTTAATTTTGATGATGTGAATGATGTATAATTTTAGGCATAATCAAATAAGTTATGTTTAAATAAGTAATGCAAGTAGAAAAGATAGAAGATGATGATAAGTAAAAGAAGATGATAATAAAATGTAATCATAGTAATGAATAAATATGTAAGTAGCTAATGGTGAGAATGTGGTTATAGTGACATATAGTCTAATAGATGATAGCTCATTTTGTTTTCCATTTAGAAAACGGTTTTTTATAGTGTTTCATTTTTCTAGAAAACTGGAAAATCATTTCCTGTTTTCAAAATGAAAAACTGTGCTAATAAACATGTTTTTTGTTTTCTGTTTTCCAGTTTTCTAAATTTCCAGAAAACTGGGGAAAATTTCCAGTTAGTAAACGGGCCCTTAAACTCTTGTTGGGGAAAGTCTTGAGACTTCCTATTTGTTTTTTTTTTTTTTTTTTGTTGTTTTTAGTTTCTAGTCAATAAAAATTACCTCATTGTTCGTTTCTCTAACACACTTGTTCTCCAAATATTAACTATACAAATGGATGATTCTTCATCGTATCAACAAAACATTCTAAGTGAGCCAACTGAAGAGTCAGTTGGACAAAAAAACCAACTAATGTTTGGTAATTTGTACTTAGTAGTGTATTTGAGCTTTAGATTGCTATTTTTTATATAATGTTTAGACTTTGGGTTTGGATTATGTGAATATATATTGTGTGGTAGTGTGTTGGAAAATTATGAAATGTTGAAAATTGGAGTTGTTAAACTGAACAAAAATCGAGCCGAACTATAATGTTAAATCGAATGGTATCATTTTTTTAATACCGAAATCGAAACCCAAAAAAAAAAAAAACAAAACAAACTGAATCCCGAAACGCCAACCCTATAATTTAGTGTGTGTAATTAAGAATACTAGTATGCCACCCGTGCGATGCACGGACTGAAATTTAGAAATAAAAATTTAAGGTTATATTATTACAAAGTATTAGTATAATTAAATTTAATTTCAAAGATACGCAACTATGTAGTTAATTTATAATTTATTTTGACGTATAGTTAGTTTAATAATAGCATCACGGTAATCTCATATTATTAAAAGAATAAACAATACTAAACTCAGATTATCAAATTCATTACAAAATATATTATTGGCTACATACAATCATATTGTTCCATTATATTTAAAAGTTACAAATTCTTAAAACCGTCTTTGAATACAACATTTGATGTAGAAGAAGAATAATCGCCCTTTTCATCAAAAATAACAACCTTAAGACCATTAGGTTTGTTTACTTTTGATAGAGTCGCATAGTATTCTACCAGTGCGATGCACGGACTGAAATTTGAAAACATATAAATAATGTTGTTCTATTAAAAAAAAAGTATAGTTCTAAAATATATTTGACAATATAATTGCTGCAGGCTTAGTATTATAATACCATTATAACTATAATGGAAGAAAAATAACACAGAATAACAATGATGTATATATAATGATATGTATATAATGATATGTATACAAAAAGATAAGAACATGTTATTGTTTAAAATTAAGATGATAATATTCCATTACATTATATTATATAAAACTTACAAATTATTAAAGACCTCTTTGTATACAACATTTAGCGTTGAATTATAGTAATCTCCATTCTCATCAAGAATAACAACATTAAGACCAATGAGATTGTTCACTTGTGATAGTACCACATAAAGTTGACCATGAACAAATACAGATTTCTTTAAAAATAGTCCTAACATGAGACAGACTTTGCCCCTGACTTTTATTTATTGTCATTATATAAATCAACATTAGAAATATATATATTTCATAAATAAAAGAAGAAAATAGTTACATAAGATTACAATTTGAAACTATATACAAATCAATAAAAAAGAAAAAACAAATTCTATGTTATATTTTGTCAAAGCATCTATTTTTTTTTCCTAAATCATATATAAACACTAAACCTTATTATTTACAAATAAGTAATGTTATATAACGTGGTTTAGTATACAAAATAAAATATTAAAACGTTTCGACAAAGATATACAAATTTTGTAATACAACTAAGATATATTTATAAAACCCAACAAAACATAACAAAAAATCATAAACAAATAAAAAAAATATTATATCAATAATACTAATAATACATGAAATATTTATGTGATAAAATATTCAAAGAAATACATGTAGTATAAACAAAAAACGATCACTATTTTAATGGTATTGTTTATTTCAAATTAATATTAACGCCCAAAGAAAGGTAAGGCAATAGTCTTTCAATATGAACCTCTTTATTGAAACAAAAACCGTATAAGTGTATTCAATTACTACTTTGGGTTTCAATGTAATTATAGCATATTTCTTCATTTTCAAAAAAATAATAATAATACTACAATTAATAATCATCATCATAATTAAAATAATATTTTAAATAATGAAGATATATAATTTTATTCCTAATATATTCAAATTGCTGTGAATAATTAATTAGAAATTAAATTCTATCAAAACTATAATTGAAACAATTACCTAATCTCAAATATTAATAGCCCAAATCTGTGTTCTAAATAATCAGATCTCAGCTTTCAAAAAAAAATAAAATCAGATCTCATATTTCATATACCTACAATAGCGGCCCATTAAGTCAGCCCAAACCCGATCCAATTGGCCCACCATATAAATACCAAACCATCGCCCAGGATTGATGACCAGACACCATTTCCCATCTCTGCGTCTCTACACTGTCCGAAACCCTACTCCTTTTTCCAAAACTGGAAATCAAGCCAAAAACAACTACCAGAAATCACTAACAGTCATCGAATTCACCACAATTCCGGCCAATTTCAATGCATATCCTTCAACTGAGCACCGGCGATGGACGACAAATATATCGGGGGACTCGAACGAAAATCGTCACTCAGTTGCTTCCATGGAGTTCGAAGATATTCATTCGTTTTTAAGGTAATGTCATTCCTAATTTCTTTGTGAATTTAATTTCTGTTCAATTTGTAATTATTAAACCCTAATATTACAGAGATCTACCCGTGCGAATGATAGGTACTCACTAAAGTTCAATTCGAAAATCAGACACAAAAAGGCCGAGATAAATATTTTAGGAAGTGAAATAATCAAAACAAAAACCGCATGCAAAAGGATATGAATCTACAAAAAGCTAAGTCACAATGACCTCTACCTTTTTTATTTCTGCCTTAAAGGAAGAAATTGAAAATAATCTGGTCATTTAAAGTCCTTATACTTATTTGTAAATATTTCATTTCATTTAGGCCAAGCCCTAACTATTTACTTCACAGGTAAAATTTAAAATTTAATCTGGGCAATATTACAAACCCTACAGTTGAGGTAGAACGTACACAAAGACTTACCTAATTGTTGGCAATTACAGTGTAACGAAGATAAGTATTTTCAACTGAAATAAAATTTCCTGTACTATTTGTGTATGTTGTATTTTCAAATTCTTGGTCTTAGTATTGAACTATGAATTTAGTCATTTGTTGAAATCAATTGCATGAGTAATATGAAAAGGAAGAGTACTAATTTATTGATATAATTGTTTAAGCTATAGGCAGTTTATGAGACAAATTTAAACTAAATCATACAGAGTAAGTAAAGCCTTTCCATTTTAATCAATTATCAAATGTAAAGAGGTCAATTGCAATAGTAGTTAATAAATTGATATCTATTCTTTAATTATATCTACAAAGAATTAGATCTCAAATTACCTGTATTTGATTTGTCCAGTTTTCTCTTGCAACCAATAGTTCTTGACTTCTCTATCTTCATTATCTTGCCAACAACTACTTAGAATGAAATACTGAAGAGTGAGTATGAATTTGAAGAAATGTTTTCTTACACATTTCAAACAAGCCATTTTATAGCCATTTCATGTATTGGAAATTGTAGATGAATGATTACTATTGCATAGAGTTGGACTAAAAACAGGACCTATTGCATGCATTGGGAATAAAAATCCTATGCAATTTTCATTGAATTGTTAAAGAAATGTGCTGATTTATATCTCTTGCACTGAATACATTTAGTTGAAAGATAAGTTCATTCTACAATTTATATATACACAAACAACTATACTATATATATATATATATATACACTTTCTCACATATTTGTCTTTATATATATGAGTGTACATAGCTTAAAAGTCACCTCTGAAAAGAAAATATTGACTTGGAGAAATTATTGTGAGTTGGTACACAGAACAATTACCAATAATCCGGATTACAATTTTTTTTTTTGTTAAAAAGAGACTGCATATTAAATTCTTTCAAATAGGGCAAATTATAGTTCTGTTTCTATTAGAAACTAACTTGAGTGTAAATTTTTTCTCTGCCAATGTATGATAATGACGATCAATTGTATTAGTTGTTATCACAGGCAATGGATGTACACATTTAGTGAATAATACTTATGTTTTCCTACTCCAAAAAGGATGAAATTAATCTGAGTAAATAATGACTACATATTTTGGTTTGAATATTGTCCTCAGATAAAATTGGTGATAAGCATTTGCCAACAGTTTTTTTATTTTTCCTGTCAAAAACCAGAAGACTTTAAGAATATGGGTCAGTGGACCCCACTGATTTTTATTTTAAAATTTAAGTGGTTTTGATAGTTTTATAGGAAAATTGATACTTTTTTCCCCTAAACTCTATGTTTATAGCTTTTTTTTTTTTTAATTATTTATATATCAACATTAGTCCCTCAATTATTTTAAAAGTAGTGATTTTTTCCACTTATATGTTAAATAGACTTTTTACCTTTAAAATAAATATTTCATTTATTTTTTTCTCCAACAAATTATTACTTATAAGTAGGAATGAATACAGTTCGGTTCAAACCGAACATGACACTATAACAACCAAACCGAAAGGTTTGTGTTACGATTAAGAACCGATTGTTGTTCGCGATTTTAATAAATTGAAACCCATATATTAGATTCCAGTGCTTAATCATAATATGAACCTTTCGGTTCGGTTACTACAGTGCCTGGTTCGAGTCGAACCAAACCGTGGTCATCTCTATGTATAAGCAATAATTTGTTTAAGAAGAAAAATAAATGAAATATTTATTTTAAATGTAAAAATGTTCATTTAACATTTCAGGGGAAGAGCCGCCACTTTTACAATAATTGAAGGGACTAATGTAAATACATGAATAATTCAAGGGAAAAAGTGCTATAAGCATATAATTTAGGGGGAAAAGTGTCATTTTCCCTAGTTTTATATGAATTTTTAATAATAATAATAATAATAATAATAATAATAATAATAATAATTATTATTATTATTATTATTATTATTATTATTATTATTATTATTATTATTATTATTATTATTATTATTATTATTATTATTTTGTGATAAGGTGAATCAACCGAGTCTAAAAGATAAAATGAAAATTTAATCCTAGACTCGATGTTGGCATAGAGAAGAAAAATTGAAGATGAAAGTAGATAGTTTGAGATCGAGAGTAGAGAATAGAGACCAGACCACCGGTCAACCAAAACCTCCCTTTCGTTATTTGAGTTATTGCGTTATTTGTCTATCTATTGTAAAACTTTCACATATGTTGAACAGTATAGAGGCCGGTGATGAGCAATGCATATTTTTTAATTTGCGTGGCCCTGTACTGGTAATTAAATAAGTGAGACTCTATCAAAGTATAAATAAATTGCGAATTGGAGAAAAGTGATTCGCGTGAATATTACGGAGTAGAAATTTTTTTTTTTTTGAATAATACGTAGTAGAATTTAGATCAGTCATGAATATATAATTTTGAGCCAATATAATTACAAATACATATACTAACTATTGAGCCAAGACTGGACTAGGGGCCCGCAAAAATTTTGGGGCCCTCTGCTGTTGCCCATCTTGCACGCCCTAAAATCCGACCCTGGATGAGATGCAAACCGTGGTTAACTTTTGTTTCTGGGATTTTTTTCTTCTGATTTTCAAACTCTTGTTTATATATGTTTTTCTATTTTTTCTGTTTTTCATTGATTTGTTTTGATTTTTTTTTTTAATAATGTGTATGTATATTGTATATATATATTTCGAGTATTACTTTATTGTCAGATTAGTGTGTGTATCAGTGTATGTAAGTGTATATATGTCTAATGTTAGTTCCTGTATAATGTATAATATATTTATTTGATTATTTTGATTGATACTATTTGATTTGTTAGATTAACTAATAACTATTTGCCATTAGTATAATGAATAATTATATTCTTAATTTAATATTTTATTTCAGTTATGGAGACATGACTTAAAATAAATGTTAATTTTGACGAAACATTTAGCCAAAGATAATGTAAATTACTTTTCAGCTCCAACAGACAAAATTCCTACGTCGGTCCTCGAAAATATTATAGTATTGTGGTCAACTTCTCATATATACGAATCCTGCTAATATAATAATTTGGCGGTACGGTGTGCTTTAATTTAAGATTTCCCTGTGGACAGTGGTCGCCGCAGCGGACATGGAGACAACTAAGACAGATATGATGTTGGCAATATGTATTATGTATATGTAATCGCCGCCGGTGAAATTCTTTAAATAAATAAGGTGATGAAATTTTTTGACTCTTTGTTCCTGAGGATGTTAGGATGAATGAAGGTGATGAGATGATTAAGATAAGCCAATTTTTTTTTTTTTTAATACGGAGTAATAAAGGATTAGATTAAGTTTGATTTGACAAATTTCACATTTGGAGAGATTGTGAAGATATAAAAATAAGTTTTCCCGAGTAATTAGATTAACTAGTTAGGACTCCCCAAGCTAGAATTTTGTCATTTGGATTTTCTAGATTGGAAATTGGACTTCACAAGTTGACGAAAATATAGGGATATATCCCGGCCTTGTGCAGAGCGTCAACGATAGTGACGGACTAAAAGACTCCTTAGTGATTTGCGATTTACTCCTCTAACGACTCTTGGTTAGAGGTTCTAGACGCTAAGGATCCGTGCAATGAAAGATGAGAAACCTCATGTATCAAATGATGATGATGATGATGATAATAATGATAATAATAAGAAGAAGAGTTGGAAATAGTTCTTTATTTATTCATTTAAATATTATATATTATCGTAAATGGATCTGTTAACGTATTAAGAATTTTACTTAATTACTATCATACTACTATGTTACTATGTACTCCCCCTAGTATAAATCCTGACAGGATAATTGAACAAGTACTCGACTTGACACTCTTAAACCGTCAAAGCAATAAAGATAGTTAAACAGTAACAACCAGAAGCATAGCAGGTGGAACGTTGCAAGAGCCCACACACTCATTAAAAGCACTATCTCATCAATGAGCAAGAGTGATAGAGCGTCAACGCACTTATGGAGGAGATCAGAGCGCCTCAATTACTAAGAATCGAGGGCACTAGTTGTTGTAATTATTAGAATGCTGGTGCACTTACCATTGCATGTAACTGTTATATTTTATAGTATAAAAGTTAGAACTCATGTAACAGGAAAGGGCATACTCTAAAACTTTGTACCTAGACTCTCAACAATACAAAATTACTTTCTATAATTTTTTGAGTAGCATATTTACCCTCCTTCTCCTTGGTCGAGAAGCAGCACAAGACTTTTAAGAGGCCAATTTACATAAACAAAAGGAACTTTCATTAAACAATAGTTTCTACACCTTTTTACACGAGAAATATATATGATTTTTAAAGACAAAATAAAAGTCTAATATAACTACCCACTAGGCACCGAGGAACATGAAATAAACGACCCTAGAATTGTGTTATAGTGCAAAATAAAAGTCTAACCACCCACTAGGCACTGAGGAAGAACATGAAATTAACGACCCTAGAATTGTGTTATACTGCAATTTTAGTGGGCTGTTTGTCTCCATTTCTAACTACTGTTTTGACTAATATTTCATTCACTAAATACATAATAAAACATAGCATAATAATAATAATAATAATAATAATAATAAGGTAATAAAATTGTAATAGTGATGTGACAAATTATACCATGGATCAATATCCGTATTGCATGGTGGACCCCAAATACATAAAAATAATATTTTAAGTACATAAATTTTTTTTTAAATACATAAAAATAATACTGTATATACGTAAAAAATCACACAAACAATAGTGTTAATATAATTTATGTACTTACAATAGTAAACTTATGTATTTAAAATAATAATTTTTAAAAATCAAATTTATGTACCCAAAGTAATGATTTTATGTACCTATTAATTTATTTTTAATTTGTTTTAAAAAATTCATTATGAATGTCATTTGGAAAATCTTGGTTAGAAAATTTTAATGATATATTTTATACATTAATTTGTTTTATACAAAAAGTATTAAAAAAATAAATTAGTAAAATATTTTAATCTAAGATCATTTTACAAGGTGAATTTTGGTCCACGATATTAGTGTAATTATGCAGTAAAAAAACATATGCTAAACATAGCGCTAAATAATATTCAATTTTTATTGAGCCGTCCCTAGATATTAAACTAATTTTTCTTTCTTTATTACTTAAATAAAAAAAATTAAATGCGACCTTTTGTATATAATAAAAACATCAATGTAGTTTTCGAATATATATATATATATATATATATATAATAATACTGAATTTAAAATATTGAAAAAGTATAAATAATTTAAATCAAATCACTTATCAAGACATACAAAATAGGATGAAAGGATGATATTATTACATATTTTTTAAAAAATCTATAAAATAATATAGTAATTAATCACAAAAATAAACTAAATTTAATTTACCAAATTACCCTGCCCTTTCCTTTTCAATTTGAAAACACATACATAGGCTCTGTTTGGCAGAGCTTATTTAGAAGCTTATAGCTTATTTTAAGCTACTAATAAGCTATAAGCTCTGTTTGGTAATGTTCCTAAAATAAGCTAGTAGCTTAAAATAGGAGCTTATTTTTGAACGATATCTAAGGTAGCGTTTCAAAATATGCTAGTAGCTTCCTAACTTTTTTTTCCATATTTAACCTTATTATTTTAAAGAAATGACATCATTTACCCTTCCCCATTAAAACCCTTTTCTATTATTGTTTATTCGCAATTTTCACGCTAATCGCTTCATCTTCATTCACACTCCGCAGAAGCATCGCCCATCAACCACCTCGCTCCGCAGTCTGCAACCGGCCAATCGCCATAGCACCGGTCTGTAGGTATGTATATATTTATTTTGTTGTATTACTTGTATATTTTTTTTTCTATTGCATCTCGTATATCCGTAAGCTTGTATATAATATATATTTCATTGTATTACTTGTATTACTTGAATGGTTAGACTGCATGTATATGATATATATTTCATGTATTCCTTCATATTTTATATATATATATATATATATATATATATATATATATATATATATATATATATATATATATATATTAATGCAATCTGCAGTGTTTGTTTTTTTATATAATATATATATTAATGAAATCTGTAGTGTTTTTGATATAATGTAATTTGAAGAATTAAAGTATGTTTCTGCCGTGTTTGTAATCGGTAGGATTCTACCCAATATTGCTACTTCATTATGAGATGCTAGATCATGATTTGCTAATAGTTTTATTTTTAAACGTTAAATTTTAATATGTAAACAAACCAATTTAAATTATATGAAGATGCCCTTTTTAGTCTTTTTACATTTATCAGCTTATCAAAAAGCTAATTTTACCAAACACTTTTAAGCATAACAGCTAGCTTAACAGCTCACCAGTTTTAGCTCCTAACTTATAGCTTTTCAGCTTTTAGCTACTTTTCAGCTTTCAGCTACCTTTTCAGCTAGCTTTGCCAAACATAGCCATAACAGTAATTTAAGGCATTGTAAATTATTGTTTTAACCTTATCCCCCACATAAGCACGTCATATATGTTGGACATGGATAATAAATGATGTTATTAAGGAATAGAGCTCACGTATTTATACGCAGTAGAGGACTAGAGGGTATAGGGAAGGTTTCCTCTAATAAGAGAATTTCACGTAAAAGTGAGAATTAATCTGATTCATTCATTTAGATAAATTAAGGTTAAAAGTCAATAAAAAAAACCTAATATTTTAAAAAATATTTAAAAATTTGTAATAATTATAGAATTAATGTATATTGTTTTATTAAAATTTGAGAAAATGACACTTTTTCCCCCTATGTTATGTGCTTATAGCACTTTTTCCCCCTGTGTTATTAAAGTGACAATTTTTTCCCCTCAGTTATTTTAAAAGTGGTAATTTTCTCCCTTGTAATATTAAATTGACATTTTTGCCCTTAAAATAACCATTTCATTTATTTTTATTCTCCAACCAATTATTACTAATATGTATGGAAGATCACAGTTCGATACGAACCTAATCGAACACTGTAGCAATTGAACTTAAATAGTATAGACGGTTACGGTTACGATTCAGAACCGAAAAAATAAAATAAAATAATTGTTGAATTTAAACTATTTTTAAATTAGAAATAAAATTATAAAAATAAATAAATAAATAAATAAATAAGTTTTGATTGGCGGTTCAAAATCGAAATTGGAACCGAACCGTACCGATTTATCAAAATAAGTGTTTGATCATTTTTACTATATATGACTGTGGTTAAGTTCCGATTCACGGTTCAACAATTATTTAATTTTATTTTTTCGGTTATGAATCGTAACCAGAATTGTCCATACTATTTCGGTATGATTGCTACAGTGTTTGGTTAGGTTCGAACCGAATCATGATCATCCATACCTATAAGTAATAATTTGTTGGAGAAGAAAAATAAATGAAATAATTATTTTTAAGGGTAACAATGTCAATTTAACATTTCAGGGGGAAAAACTGCCACTTTAATAACACAGGGGGGAAAAGTGCTATAAACACATAACATAGGGGAAGAAGTGTCATTTTCCCTTAAAATTTTCAGATACATCTTGATGGGCAGTTGAGACCAGTCTCATTTTAACCTACCAAAATACATTAAGATATTTTGGGAATTAGCAAGAAAATATAACAAAACAAGAAAGCAAGTCATTATCCCCTTACATTGGTTTTGTTATTTCTATCACTTCAGACAGACTTTATACTGAATCCTCACGAGAAAATATTATCCAACACTGATGATAAAGATCGGTCTAGTAGCAGTTTGATAGTTACTTGACATAAATATCATGGCTGACCTAGTAAATATTCCAAAAATTTTAATATTTAACTTTGATGATTTATGTCTATATAATTGATTCTTAGGGGCCGTTTGGTTCGGGTCATCTGAGATTACCTAGGTAATCTGAGTCTGTTAATATTATATTACCTTGTTTGTTTCAAGTTATGAGATTACCTGGTAATGTTACATTACCTCAAAGCTGATGTGGCGGTAATGTTTCAAGGTAATGTGATTACCCCCGTTTTTTTTTAGGTAATTTAAGATTACCTTGGATTATTCCGACTTTGCCCTTGTTAACTAATCCTTATATATAAACTAATCCTTATATATAATAATAATAATAATAATAATAATAATAATAATAATAATAATAATAATAATAATGTAACACCCCAATTTTCACAACTTGGATTAATTACAAAATCTTAATAATACAATACATTGCGGAAGCGTCTAACCAGCAGAAAACTGGGTGTTACCGCCACGCTCAGGTATCTCTCCTATACCCAAACGTTAAGGCTAAACTTACAACCTCAAATAACCATATCAACATCCAAATATGTACATATGAAAATAATCCCTCCAGGGTGTCTATTTTAGGATAGAGTAGTCTTCAACCTCAACTCCCATCCTATTCAGAGCTCATCGGCCATAGGGGCCCACGCTAGACTGCATCTAATAAATGACACAATGAAGTGTAGTTAGCGCGACGGCTAAGTAAGGATATCCATGGTCACTCGAAAATAAACAAAGGTTTTCGAAACCACAATCAGTAATAAGTAAGGTAAGATAAACGTTACCCAGCAATCGCAGTCTAACAACAAGCAATTTCACATTATGTCAGTAATTTCGGCACATAACACAGTCATTAATTCGCCCGTGGGGTACACAACGCCCACACAACTGTTAGGACACCCGACAGTTAGCTCTCACACATCACCTGTGGGGTACCCAACTCCCACCTTTTATTCACACGTGGGGTACGAAACACATCCACTTTTAATTCACGGTGGGGTACGAAACACATCCACCTTTTAATTCACACGTGGGGTACGAAACACATCCACTTTTAATTCACGGTGGGGTACGAAACACATCCACCTTTAATTCACACGTGGGGTACGAAACACATCCACTTTTAATTCACGGTGGGGTACGAAACACATCCACCTTTAATTCACACGTGGGGTACGAAACACATGCATCCACTTTTAGTTCACGGTGGGGTACGAAACACATCCACCTTTAATTCACACGTGGGGTACGAAACACATCCACCTTTGATCCACAACACTCAGCGAATAGACTTCGCTCTGCAGTATGAATTAATCATACAAAATCCTCACATGTTCATTCAGCGAATAGACTTCGCTCTGCAGTATAGATTAATCGTACAGAACCCTCACCATTTCACTCAGCGAATAGACTTCGCTTTGCGGTACCGATTAATCATACAGACTCCCTCACATTCATTAATTATTATCACACGACTCCATAACCAATATACTTACTCAAGTATATTTCCCCAACCCACATACTTAGGTTAGTGTTAGTCACAACACGGAAATTCAAGTATAGGAGTCATAATAATTTTCAAAGCACAAATATTTTTCCAAGTTAATATAATGCACAAAAATAACATTTTTCCTTCAAAGATATTCACCCGGATGCCCGTAGGCTTTCAAAATATCACAACACTCAAGGTTAAAAACATCGGAGAAAAACCGGGTCAAAAACAAGTCGAAAACAAGTCCGCGTCGCGCGGACTCGCGGCTGGCCGCAGCTGCGGACGCGTGCGTCCGAGCCGCGTCCGCGGGTTCGGCAAGTGGCGCCGCAACTGGGCGCCCACGGACGCGCAGCGGACGCGCGTCCGTGCCCGCGTCCGGCCTTTCGGCCGTGACACCGTGAATCTGGACGACGATGGACGCGCGTCCAAGGCCGCGTCCACCCCAAATCTGCCAGAAAATTTCTGGCGCAGTCCGAAAGATTGAGCCGGTAAAAATAGTTCCCGCACTCTTTTTCGCTTGAAATTTTTATGGTAGAACCCCAACTTATAGTACTTGATGTCCATAAAAAGTTTTGGTCATTTTGATCCGCGAATAAACACAGAAAATTCCCTTTTTGCCCTTGGCAGTGTGCTGTTTTTCTCTCTGGACCAATTTTAGAAAAAAATGCGAAAACCATACTTATACTACTCCGATCATTATGAAATTTTATATGTAGGTTCTACACTTATAGAAATACATGTCCAAAAAAAATAGGGTCAAAATACCTTACCAATTTTTCCCAATAAATCTCGAAAGTTACTGCCAGAGACTACCTTTATTTCTTTTCACTATTTTCACAAGTATAAGCATTTATGGACTTCATACCACATATACAAGCATAAAAGTAGCTATGACCATGCATAACAAATTTATCAAAAATCAAGGTAAGGATTTTTGAGCCAACTTTTAGATCTATAACATAGCATATAATTTTCATGAACAAAATTCTAATCATATAATTTCCTAGCATTTGTCTACCTTCAAGTGATTGAGCCAACTTAAGGGATTCCTTACCTCAATAGAAGATTTCTAGAACCGTAGAAGTGTTAGATCTTTCCTCGAATCCAAAGCCCCTAAAAGCATCACCATAATAACAATATTTTTCATGCACTAAACATTAACACTTAAGTTCTAGAGATGAATAAATCCAACAAAGTTTAGGATCTTACTTACACTTAATCCTTGAGTAAGAAAAATATTTTTGGAGCTCCTTGATCACAATGGAAGACTAAAATTATTTCTCTTCTTCTTTCTCTAAGGGTGTTATACGAAAATGAGAGTGGAGAGTAGGAGAGAGATGAGTGTGATCTTGTTTGATTTTGTTCTTGGATGACAAGCAACAAGTGCAACATGACCATGCCTCATTAATGCAACATTAATTACCCAATCTAAGTTTGGATTTGCCTTGCCACATGTCAACACCCCATGGAATCCTTACAAGATCTCAAATCTATTTGGCCAGTTTATGCTTAAATCAGATGAATGTTCGGAGGATTATAACTTAATTCGGGAAAATTCTAATACCAAAATTATCCTAAAAATATTCCCGTCACAAATCACCAAGTTTGGGAATTTTTCGGTATTCCGCTAAATTTAGGTACAGAGTCCGTAACAATTTATCCCTTACAGTCCATTTGGAATTTTTCTTGAACTAACGAGAAATTCAGGCTTAATCGCATGATATTTAATAATCTCAATTCTAGAAAATTCGTACTGAATCTATATCCTTAAAATTTTTCTCGGTTCGTGACCGGTACGTAGTTCGCAGCTTATCGATAACTAAAAAAAATTATTTCGAGCACCGAACAGTCTTCTCTTAAATGTCATAGGAAAAACCGAGGGGTTACAAATAATAATAATAATAATAATAATAATAATAATAATAATAATAATAATAATAACACAATAACATATATAAAATAAATATATGTTTATATAATCAAATATACATGTCTGTATATTTATATATATATTTTTCTAATATTAAGCATCAATACATTCATACATATAAATAAATAAAAATACACACAATAGAGGCACACAAATATATATATATATATATATATATATATATATATATATATATATATATATATATATATATATATAAGGACATTATAGTAAATTGTCCCATATAACCTAAAATATAATCCTTAACCAAACATAGTAATATTATATTCCACAATCCAAACCAAACACATCAGGTAAGCTTACATTTCCAAAATCTCACATTACCTTCCTGGAGGGTAATCCAAGATTCCGTGAACCAAACGCCCCCTTAAAGTATTAATTTTTTGCGATTGTGGGTAGAGATGTTAATTTCTCCCGTCCTCTGTGGGTAGAGATGGTATCAGAGCCCGTTAACCTTCCAACCCCGAGATATTTCTCGTAGTGAAATATGACAACAAATTTCAATATTATATTGTATGGCCGGGTCCCAAATTAGATGGGAAACTCGATTACAATTATTGGAAAATTATGATGACCACACATTTGAAAGCCAGAATCTTTGGAGCTTTATTGATCTCGGTCTACAAGAAGAAGTTGATGCAGCCGCTATACGGCGAGATCAATCAGCCTTGGGACAGATTCACCAAGGTGTTGATTACTTTATTTTTGGGCAATTAGCTCATGCCCAAACAACAAAGCAAGCTTGGGACATCGTAATGGTGTCACAGAAAGGTGTCGATCGGGTACAAAAATCTAAGTTGCAGTCATTGAGAAGGTTGTACGATCATTGTGAGATGACCTCTACAGAAACAGTAGATACGTATTTCACTCGTCTTATTGATGAGGTGAATAAGATGAGGTTATATGGAAATACAATTAAAGATGGTGCTGTCGTTGAAAAGGTTCTTCGAACTATGCCGATGAAGTATGACCATGTGGTGGCTTCAATAACATAGTCACACAAAACCGAGCTCCTATTAGTTGCAGAGCTGAAAGGTATGATAGAAAGTCATATTGACAAGATTGAGTCAAAATCGAAACCACTAGCAGAAGAACCTTTGAAGAGCCAAGTTACCCTGAATATGACTGACCATAATCAAAGAGGTGGAGGATCTGGTAGAGATCATGGAAGAGGAAGAGGAGGATTTAGTGGAAGAGGTAGTGGTAACTTCAACCAAGGAGGAGGACGTGGTAACTCTAACTAAGGAAGAGGTGGAGGTAATACCAAATAAGGTAAATTTCCATTTCTTTGCTACAATTGTGGCAAGTATGGGCATAAGATTGTAGATTGCTGGTATAATGAGGACAATCGTGGAAATCAAGCAAACATTGCTGAAAAGTCCAGTGAGAGTTCTGAAACCGTACTTTTGGCCAGTAATAATTTTTCTGCAGATGAAAACATATGGTTCTTGGATACTAGGTGTAGTAACCATATGTGTGGGAAGAAAGAATTGTTTTCCGAACAAGATGGATCAGTCCGGTTTGAAGTGACATTTGGCAATAAATCAAAAGTGCCAATTTTGGGAAAAAGGAAAAAATCTCTATTCAGTTGAAGGATGGTACTCACAATTTTATATCCGATGTGTTTTATGTTCCTGACTTACACCAAAATTTGTTGAGTATGGGGCAGTTGTCAGAAAAAGGATATAAGATAAATATTACACAGGGGTGTTGTACCATTGTAGATGCTAAGAGAGTTTTGATTGCAAAGGTAAATATGTCCCAAAATCAACTATTTCCTTTGAAAATCAATTATGCACTTCTTTCTTGCTTTAATTATGAAATTTGTGATGATAATTGGTTATGGCATATGCAATTTGGACATTTCCATTTCTCTAGATTAAACTATCTAGCGAAAAAGCTAAGGAGCTTGTTTCTGATTTACCTGTTGTGAATGTCCCTAATCGTATTTGTGAGATTTGTTTGATTGGGAAGAAGCATAGAGATCCCATCCCGGATATTTCTTTTGAAGTTGGAAGACTTAGAAGATTCATGGAGGAACCAAAAGAATCACATTTGGTTGCAGTAAAGCGAATTCTGAGATATGTCAAAAGTACGAGTAATGATGAAATTTTTTACTCTACTAAGGAAGTTGTAGAACTTGTTTGGTATATAGACAGTGATTGGGCTGGAGATGTTGAGACAAGAAAAAGCACATTAGGATATACCTTCTATCTTGGTTTAGCCATATTTTATTGGTCTTCAAAGAAGCAGCAGATTGTAGCACTCTCAACCGCAGAAGCAAAATATATTGCAACAGCAAATTGTGCTACTTAGGCAGTTTGGCTGAGAAGAACTTTGGAATTTTTACAACACAAGCAGGAAACACCTACAACTATTTTCTGTGACAATAAGTCTGCAATTTTGTTGTCTAAGAATCATGTCTTTCATGGTCGCAGCAAACACATTAATATATCAAGTATTACAAAATCAGAGAGTTAGTTGCTGAAAAACAAATCAACATTGATTACTGTTCAAGTGAGTGTCAAGTTGCATATATTTTTACGAAGCCGTTGAAGACGGCGACATTTATCAAATTGAAGAAGGATATTGAGATGACCAATATATCCAACTTTATTTAAAGGAGGCAATGTTATAATAATATTATTATTAGAGTGAATTCCTTTTTGGGTCCTAATGTTATTTGGACATTTCCAAGTTTAGTCCATCTTATTAATTTTTGCCACATTGCGACCACTACTATTTAGCGTTTGCCACTTTTAGTCCACCGCCAAATATTCCGTCAAGTGACCGTCCAAAGCAAGGGTTTTTTGGTTTTTTCATGTTTTGATCTCCTCCTTTACTCTTTTTGCTGGTTTCCTTTTACATTCACAGTCCTCCTTTAATGGTGGGACATACATAATCATGGTACACATCAGTCGGCTACTAGTGAACCCACATGAGTATATGTGTAAAACCCACCACCTCCAAGAACCCACATGATGGATTTGCAAAGCAAGGAAAGTAAACCAACCACAAGCAAGAAAATGGAGAATTATGGCAAAGCTCTGATGCAAAGCTAATGGCTGAGTTTGAGCAGTACAGGGAGTTGGGTAAGTTCTTCGACTCCAGGTCTGTTATTGCTGCCCCACAGAAAGAAATGAATGCTTATCTATCAAGAATCCAGAGGGTTCATTGTTTTGGTCTCCTCTTCATTTTCATTATCAACAAATCAAGTGGAAAGAGGAGTTTGGATTTTGGGTGAATCCCATCCTCTCTCTCTCTCTCTCTCTCTCTCTCTCTCTCTCTCTCTCTCTCTCTCTCTCTCTCTCTCTCTCTCTCTCTCTCTCTCTCTCCCTCCCATTTTCGCCAGGTTCTCCTCTCTACTATGCCGTTTGATCCGGTCTCTACTCATTCCAAAATGATTGAAACCCCGTATTTCACTACTTTGACCACCTTCTTCAGCTACATCCTCCTCTTCGCATTCAGCCAATTCCGCGACTTCTTCAGGAAAATCTTTGATTGTTGGCATTCCAGTAGAAGTTTAAACCTAAATCTAGGGATTTAAAGAGGGATGGAGATGAAAGAGAAAGGACTGGGGAATGGAGAAGATATACAAAAATACAAAATATGTTGGGTGTATGGGCCATCGTTCAATTATTGGTAAAAATATTGTAATCTAAGAACATAAATATAAAATTTCGTAATACTCAAAATCTTGGTTACTCTCTGAACTCAAATTTTCATCTTTTGGCACATAAATGCAGCAAAAAGGGAAAAGGAGGAGATCAAAGCACGAAAAGACCAAAAAAAACCCTATTTTGAACGGTCACTTAACGAAATATTTGACGGTGGACTAAAAGTGGCAAACGCTAAATAACAGTGGTCACAATGTGGCAAAATTAATAAGGTGAACTAAAATTGGAAATGCCCAAATAATAGTAGGACCAAAAAAGGAATTCATAATTGTTAAACCAAGTAGCTAGTAATTAGTTTGTTAATTAAATTTGTTAATTAAAATTAATCAATGTGTGGATAATGCCTCATGCATGGCAATACGTGGAGTTGTGGAGGTGTGGTCCTGATTGTAGCTTTACATGGAGCACTTCATGAGCTCAAGTTTAGCTTTGTTTGTTGTTTACTTTGCACTATAAATAGCATTACTGCATTTAATTTCATAAATCATCAAAATAAATTAAAACATTCGATTCCTATTCCTCGCTTTCTCTCTCACTCATGTGTGTATGTATGTGTGCGTGTGTGTGTGTATATATATATATATATATATATATATATATATATATAAACAAAATCCTCCAAAAAGAAATCATATTTCCCGCCCAAAATATTGTACATTAAAACAATTAAAACAATAAAATAATATTAAAAGTACAATAATATTAAAACACGAAATCCTATAACATCAAAATATTGTTATACATTATGATTAGTACATTGTTATAATCTATATCTATATCTATATCTATATATACATATATATATAAACAGAATCCTCCAAGACGAAATCCTATTTCGCGCCCAAAATATTGTACATTAAAACAATTAAAACAATAAAATAATATTAAAAGTACAATAATATTAAAACACGAAATCCTTTAACTTTAAAACATTGTTATACATTAGGATTAGTACATTGTTATAATATATATATATATATATATATATATATATATATATATATATATAAACAAAATCCTCCAAAACGAAATCCTATTTTCCGCCCAAAATATTGTACGTTAAAACAATTAAAACAATAAAATAATATTAAAAGTACAATATTATGAAAACACGAAATCTTATAACATCAAAACATTATTATACATTAGGATTAGTACATTGTTATAATCTATATATCTATAAAAATAAAATCCTTCAAAACGAAATCCTATTTCCCGCCCAAAATATTATACATTAAAACAATTAAAACAATAAAATAATATTAACAGTACAATAATATTAAAACACGAAATCCTATAACATCAAAATATTGTTATACATTAGGATTAATACATTGTTATAATCTATATATATATATATATATATATATATATATATATATATATATATATATATATATATATATATATATATATATATATATATATATATATATATATATATATATAGATTTTGGTTCAAATGCGGCCATGCTCTCCCGTGTGGCCGTGCGGTCACACACCACAATGAAACATAATGAAACACACCACAATGTTAAGAAACACACCACAGTGCATATTTGTGTGGTGTGTTTCTTAACATTGAGTGGTGTATTTCGTAACATTGAGTGGTGTGAACCGTACGGCCGCACGGGAAGGCACGGCCACACCTGAACATGACCCTATATATATATATATATATATATATATATATATATATATATATATATATATATATATAAACAAAATTCTCCAAAACGAAATCCTATTTCCCGCCCAAAATATTGTACATCAAAACAATTAAAACAATAAAATAATATTAAAAGCACAATAATATGAAAACACGAAATCCTATAACATCAAAACATTTTTATATATTAGGATTAGTACATTGTTATAATCTTTATATCTATAAAAACAAAATCCTCCAAAATGAAATCCTATTTCCCGCCCAAAATATTATACATTAAAACAATTAAAACAATAAAATAATATTAAAAGTACAATAATATTAAAACACGAAATCCTATAACATCAAAATATTGTTATACATTAGTATTAGTACATTGTTATAATCTATATATATGTATAAACAAAATTCTCCAAAACGAAATCCTATTTCCCGCCCAAAATATTGTACATCAAAACAATTAAATAATATAAAAAGTACAATAATATGAAAACACGAAATCCTATAACATCAAAACATTGTTATATATTAGGATTAGTACATTGTTATAATCTTTATATCTATAAAAACAAAATCCTCCAAAACGAAATCCTATTTCCCGCCTAAAATATTGTACATTAAAACGATTAAAACAATAAAATAATATTAAAAGTACAATAATATTAAAACAAGAAATCCTAAAAAAAGAAGAAAATGAAGCAATTGTAGGGTGACATTAATTTGATAACTGCTTACTATTTACAACCACCATATGTAACCAAACTTACTCGGTAGTACAATGTCTCATTTCTGTCAAGAAGTCGGTTTGAGATCCTCCATACGACGATTGTTCTATGTTCCGCCAGGGTGTGGAGAATTATACTATCTTAGATGCCTTTTAAATTTGGTACGCGGACCTTTTAGCCGTGAAGATATTCGCACTGTTGCAGGAGTCATTCATAATTTGTTTAGGGATGCGTGTTATGAATATGGATTATTAGATGATGACAAGGAGTACATTGATGGCATTATTGATTCGAGTTACTGGGCATCCGCGTATGCTTTGCGAATGTTATTTGTTACGCGTCTCACTTCAAGTTCACTCAGTAAGCCAAAAGTAGTTTGGAATGCCGTTTGGGGCTTTCTTGCCGAGGATGCATAGGTTCAACATCGGCGAGTCTTGAAAAATCCAGGTATATCGAGCTCCAATCTACTTATTCGACTTTGTTATTTGCTTTTCATTATTTATAAATAAACTAATTTGTTATTTGTTTTTATTTCTTTTATTTTTTTGCCTTTTAAGAGTTGATGTTATCGGATTCAGATAAAAAACAGTTTGCTCTGATGGAGTTGGAGAATTTGTTATCTTCGTGGGGAAAAAGCTTGAAAGTCTTTCCGGAAATGCCAATTCCAGACGAAAGTAGCATGGGTTTGAGTGAAAACATGTTGATAGCCGAAGAATTTCCGTATGACAAGGAATCTTTGAAGACAGAGCATGAGACATTGGTAACACAATTGACCGATGAACAAAAAAATGTTTATGACTCTGTGATGAATGATATTGATTCAAATGGAGGTGGATTATTCTTTGTGTATGGTTACGGGGGAACAAGCAAGACGTTCGTGTGGAGAACGTTATCATCAAAGATAAGGAGCCGCGGTGATATTGTTCTAAATGTTGCTTCCAGTGGAATAGCATCTTTGTTGTTGCCGGGAGGCAGAACGGCGCATTCCAGATTTGCTATACCACTTTCTTTGAACGAAGATTCCACGTGCAATATATCGCAAGGTAGTGACCTTGCTGAGCTTATAATAAGGAGAAAATTGATAATATGGGATGAAGCACCGATGACGCACAAATACTGTTTTGAGGCTTTGGACAAAACCATGATGGACATATTGAGGTTCGCCATACCGGGTAGTGCTGAAAAGTCTTTTGGTGGAAAGACAGTAGTTTTGGGCGGCGATTTTAGACAGATCCTACCTGTTATTCTGAAAGCAACAAGACCAGAATGGTTGCAGACATACAGTTGATTGGTTTTCAAAATGGATTGCAGACATCGGAGATGGGATTGCAGGGGTTGTAAACAATGGTTCATATGATATCGATATTCCGGCAAGGTTTTTGTTGAAGTGTGGACACGACCCCATAGCAACTATAGTTGAGAGCACATTCCCAAGCTCGAGATATGGCATGCTTGATGAGTCGCAGCTAGAAGGCCGAGCGATCCTCTCGCCGACTTTAGATGTCGTTAATCAAATTAATCAGCACATGTGCGACATGAATACTTCATAAGGACGAACATATTTAAGTTGTGACTCTTTGTGTAAGGTAGAATCAGGCGGTGAAAATCTATTAGAAGTGCACACTCTTGAATTCTTAAATAGTTTGAGATTGTCGGGTCTTCCTAATCATTCATTGACATTAAAGGTCGGTGCACCTGTTGTGTTATTGCGGAACATAGACCACTCTCTTGGTCTTTGTAACGGAACGCGACTCATTATCACAAGATTGGCAGATCACATTGTCGAAGCAAGAATAGTTAATGGGACACATGAAGGGACCAAAGTTCTTATCCCCCGAATGTCTCTTAGTCCTTTTGATACGAGATTGCCCTTCAAGTTCCAGCGTAAACAATTCCCGTTGATGCTTGCATATGCCATGACTATAAACAAAAGCCAATGCCAAACACTAACTCACGTTGGGTTATTGCTAAAAAAACCGGTCTTTAGTCACGGTCAATTGTATGCGGCTTTTTCCCGAGTCAGTCATCCTAATGGCTTGAAGGTGTTAGCGGTAGACGAGGATGGACAAGATTGTGTTGCGACTTCCAATGTCGTCTACAAAGAGGTTTTCAATAATGTGTAAATATAATCGATGATATTATGTTTTTTTTTCAAAATGATAAAGTTGCTATATATCTAGACAAAAAATATATCATCTATACAAATGAATTAGGATAGCAATTCATTACTATAACTAAGTTGCTAGAGAACGAGCACATTGGGCGAATTTCTAAAAATTCCTAACAATGATATATAAAATTTCTAAAGTTACAACACCGCATGCCTACATCTACACATTAGCTATTAATTTGAGCAATTATTTACTCGAATTCAAGCAATGGTAACATCAACAAACATAAATGACCCAACTCATATCTTCACTTGCACTATATAATATTTGATGTTATAATTTAAATAATTGTATATCCATTCAAATATTCTTAATATATTATAACAAACCCATTCCGTGCATCGCACGGGTGTAAATACTAGTAATAATAACAACAACAACAACAACAACAACAACAATAACAATAACAATATTATTATTATTATTATTACTATTATTATTATTATTATTATTATTATTATTATTATTATTATTATTATTATTATTATTATTATTATTATTATTAAGAAGGTTACGTTCTAAATAGGTAGTATTGTACTTGGATATTGGATGTGTTATATTTTGTATGAAAATTATTTAAATAATATATTTGACATTTTGATTGTTACTGAGAATTAATGAAGATTTAAATATTCTAAAATTAAAATTTTAATATTTAATTTATTTTACTTAAAAATTATGAATTATAATAGTTTAACTATTATTTAAACAAAAAAAAAAACAAAAACTAGTTTAATTATAGTTTGACCATTGTTCCCGAAAATTTCCCTCGGGAATAGCCAGATAGAGACGGGAAAGATTTATCATTTCCGATAGGGATGGGGATGGGGTCGAGGATCGGGATGGGGTTTCGGGGACTGGGACGGGTATACTCCCCACTCCAATCCTGTCCCTACCCGTTGACATCCTTAATTTTGGTCTCATACCTTAATGATTTTATTAGTCTTCAATTTCTTATTTGTAAACTCTATTTTGTTTGATAACAAGTGAAACCTACGGCTACTATCTGAAAGTGTACTTGTGCTGGGTAAACCCTACTATTAGGCTTAAATACGGTTCGAGTTTCAATTCAGAACCAGAAATCTTCGATTCTGAAAATGGCCAAATTAGAACCGGAACCTTATATAAAGATTTTTGTTTCGATTCTAAGACTGGCAATTCCAGTTTGAATCTCCAATTCTAACTCAATTTTTAAAAAAATTATATTTTTCTTACCCATCAATAGAATCATCACCAACAACGCAACAACAAACCCCATCACTCCAAAACCACATGCATTAAAGATTAGAGAGCAAAACCCAAAAAGAGCATTAGAAAATCAAAAGAGACCAAGAAACAACAATAAAGATGCAGTCTTTTCACTGGAACAAGAACTAAACTGTATATGTATATGTACATGGCCGGTTTTTAAATTTTTGTGGCCCCATTCTTATAAATAAATGAGGCCCTACTAAAAATATAAACGCAATCTTTAAAATCAATACGTAAAATATATGATTTTTGCTTCAAGTTATCCCTACAAATTCAGAGTTTGAGACATCATATGTGCCGTTGGGGAAACAGAATGGTGTTGCCATGCTCAATTAATTAGGTCCTAATTATTAGGAGAGAGAAGTGATTTGGGATAAAACTTATGTGTTTTAGGATTAATTGTATTTTTTTTTTATTTCTTAAGTAGTTAGGTAAAATAAATATTGGGCCCTCTAAAAATTGAGATCTTGTGCTGTTGCCCATCTTGCACGCTCTAAAATCCGGCCATGTGTATGTACACAGAAAGAGACCTTTGGCATCTGGTAAGATTAGAAGAGGAAAGATACACAAGTACACAAGTATTGCCTGTTGGGTTGAAATTAAGCATGTTTCCTCCCTAGAAACTCTCTCTCTCTCTCATACTCTCACTAGGAATTCTCTCTCTCCTCCCTCTAAAACAAATAGCAAGAATCTTTGGTGCATGTTCAATTCCTTCCGAACTACGATGTATACAGTCCATTTCCTGGCCTGGAATTCTGAAAAGCCAAAGCCTAAGCTTTGGCCTTCGGATTTTCAACTTCAAACATATAGAATAAATAAATAAATAAATAAAATTGGGTTTTGGAACCAGAACCGACCATATGGTTCCGGTTTTGGTCCGATTCTAAGATTGCATGTTTTTTCATACCAACCATGGTCATACCTACCTAATACTACGTAATAATATGCAAATCACATAAGAAAAATAATTTGTGCTAGAAGCACCCTATGCGATGGGCTCAGCTTTGTAAACTCTAATATTGAGAGGTACTATTATGAAAAGTTATTTTGTAGTAAAAGGGATAAATTAAATACTTTTCAATTTCTAGGTTATGCACAAAATTCACATAATTATGGATCAGTTCACATTCAATTACCAACTATATATAGAGACCAATTCCATTAATTATGCAAAATTAAGATACTACAAAAAAAAAATTATAGAACTGTTTTTATAACATAATACTCAACAATATTAAGGTTTATAGATTAAACTAGTCTTTTCTATACGTGATGCATAAAATCACATATTTATAGAGCATGATCATCAACCCTTGCCTCCCTCGCAGTGTGGAGCTGTGGAGACCTGTTTTTATAACATAATACTCAACAATATTAATGTTTATAGATCAAACTAGTCTTTTCTATACGTGATGTATAAAATCACATATTTATAAAGCATGATTATCAACCCCTGCCTGCCTCGCAGTATGGAGCTGTGAAATGGTCTCTTGACTATTGACAGGCTTCCAATCTTTTTCTTGTTTGCTGTTTGCTTCAAAGTTACCCTGAGAATGGAGATTCTAAAATTAGATTATCAGATCCTTAGGCTCGCAATAAGAAATCTGTACTTACCAAACATATCCTCGCTTGTATTTTAATTTGTACCAAATACAACATAGCAATGGAATTTTCAATTTTCACAGGCTCACTAACTCTTTCTGTAACCTCTTTGTCTCTACCTTGATTAATTATTTGCAAATCTTCCATAATTACACACAAACACTTATGCGTTTGAAACTCAACAAGCTAAAAATTAAAATATTATAAAGAAAATTCTTTGGCAAGTTTTTTATTTTTCGATATGCACTTTTTGTGTAATTTTTGTAAAATAAAAAATTTTTTAAAAATTTATTCACCCTTTCTAGACATTTACTTGTCACCAGAACCAATTGTTTTCAACCTACCTAACTTTCTTCCTATAGATACTCTACCTAGAAATATTTTTGTTTCCTTATTAAATGCATTGATCAATATTTCTGAGTGACCATTATTCTTGTATTTGTAAGCCATAGAAATTATTAAAAGCAATCCATTCTTTTAGGATACATACACTTCTATAAATACCCTATAACCCAATTAATGCCAATAGTCATTATATTGCACCTCTGCAGAGAGACTACATTTTTCCATTTCCTCTTACTTTTCCTTTTTATTGCATCTGATTTGCAAATAACAATAAAAAGGAAATGGAGTTAAAGGAAATGGAGTTTTCTTTTCTGCAGGCCTCAATCGCCCTAATTGCCTTAGCCGCCATTGCCGATGAGACATATTTCGGACAGGCCGCCTGTGAATCTGATTGCATTAAAGAGTTTCTTGCTGCACATAACGCAGCCCGAGAAACTGTTGGCGCTCCACCGGTTAAGTGGAACTCCACCTTAGCAGACTTTGCCGAATCTTATGCCACCAAGAGGTCCGTTGATTGTGCGGCGCAACACTCACAAGGGTCGTATGGAGAAAATATTGCGATGGCTTCTGACGAATTGTCTCCGGCAGATTCTGTGAAGTTGTGGATGGATGAGAAGCCAAACTATGACCCTGCCTCAAATTCTTGTACTGGTGGAGAGTGTCACCATTATACGCAGGTGGTTTGGCGTGACACCGCGAGTATTGGTTGTGCTAGGGCTACGTGCAAAACTGGTTGGATGTTTGTCACCTGTAACTATTACCCTCCGGGCAACTATGTGGGCGAACGTCCATATTAAAAACAATTTTCTTTCTTGATTATTAATTTTCTTTCTTGATTATTAGTATGATCTTGTGAAATGCAGACAGTGCATTATAAAAAAAATATAAATATTTAAAAACTACAATATTATCACTAATGTATTAACTTGAAAAAAATATAAATATTTAAAAACTACAATATTATCACTAATGTATTAACATGAAACAAACATGAAACAAATATTGTTTCATGCAGGGATGTTGATTCAATTCAATTTTGAACTTTTTCTTTTCCTTGCTGGCTAGCTATATTTTTTTCTGGATTCGTGTATACTACTCAGTATCCCATCATTGTGAGTTCAATCATACTTGTAGAGTAAATATATTTCCAATATTAATACTCAATATTAAAATCTTAGTTGTATTAAAAAATTTTACAAATGGTTAATGAAATTTGTAAATCGGTTGTTCCTGTTTGGAGAAGAATCAACAGAATAGCTAATAGCATAAAAACAGATCCAAGTGAAGTATAAAGGAAAAACTGATATGCTGCCTTGATCTTTCTTTGTCTCGAACCTCATACCCCTATAATAATGGTAGAGTAAAGGGTGGCCCCAAAGTGGAATTTACCGGTGGTGGTTGGTCGAAGCTCAAGTAGGTAGCCACTCCCTTCTCATAGAACCGTACGTGAGACTTCCACCTCATATGGCTTCATCCCGAGCTTCCGTCGT
Organism: Ipomoea trifida; assembly: GCA_003576665.1. Classification (NCBI taxonomy): domain Eukaryota; kingdom Viridiplantae; phylum Streptophyta; class Magnoliopsida; order Solanales; family Convolvulaceae; genus Ipomoea; species Ipomoea trifida. Next base: position 13,703,856 of record CP025655.1, on the reverse strand, counting down.
CGGCCTTAGCATTAGACAGACATAAATTAGAAGTAATAACATTGGGATTCACTCTTAATAATTTTTTTTTAAATTTAGATTTTAGATATTTATATTATTGTATAATAATAATAATAATAATAATAATAATAATAATAATAATAATAACCACAATAATAATAATAACAACAATAATGCAAACCTTTATATATATATATATATATATATATATATATATATATATATATATATATATATATATATATATATATATATATATATATATATTTGATATATTTATATTTTAAGATATAACTAAATAATAATTCCTAATTAAAATCTCAATAAAATCAAATTTATCTATTATATTACTCTAATATATAATGTCTACAAAAATATAAGAAAAGATCAGATATGATGGATGCATATGGTAACAATAATGGAAGAAAATAACAAACGTTATAATGGTATGGATAATTTTGTCCAAAAAATATACAGTGCAACTTTTATAGGTATAAAGAAAAAGTAACAAAAAAAGAGGCATAAATAAAGGATACTAACCTTTATTTACTCTTGTTAGGTTTTTAGATTAGAAAAGAAAGTAAAATAAAATTGTTAAAACGAGGGACCAAAATCTAATAGAATTATTGGCAACTAGTATTTCCACTCGTTGCACGGAATTGATCTTTTAATAATATTTTAAGAATATTTGGATCGATATACAATTATATATATTTATGAACAGATACTACATTGTAATAGAGTCAGTAGCATTCAAATATATATATATATATATATATATATATATATATATATATATATATATATATATATATATATATATATATTATAATATCGAATATTTGGAGGCATAGTGGCGATAAAATAATTGAATATTTGTTGTCAAATATATGTTTATAGTTATAATACAGACACCAATTTTGGAGGCGTGGTGACTATAAAATAATTTAATGTTTATTGTCAAATATATGTTTATATCTTCATTTATAGAAGAGGAAATTGTACTTTTGGTCATTTAATTATTAAAAAGTTGAAATATGATCCCTTAATGGTAAAAGGGATAAACATATTTGGTTTATATCAAAACCTGACTAAAAAGTGTGTGGACGGCAGGATTTGAACCTGCATGGGCAAAGCCCACATGCCCGATAACCACTCCGACACGTCCACAAGCGCATATTCTATCAAAACATTAATTACTTAAAAAACCAATTTACAAAATTACCATAGATAGAGCGTATTAGCATCAACCGCTTTACGTTGGAAATTTTTAACTATTTTATGGTATACTTTCCTCCTTATAATCTTGCATATAAGGTCCATTTAGGAATACAAAACATTTTTTTTTGAGCACGATAATTTTAAACATAAAATGAAATTACAACAGATTGAGAACATTACCATCAATTTCTTCAAGTTCCATATAATCTTAGGGTGTGATTGGTTCAAACATTAAGATCATAATGGACCTTGCATTAAGATATTGTAAAAATTTTGTTAAAAATATAATATTTTTAACCTAATTTTGTAAGACCGTCCAATCCTAATGTTGAAGGGAATTGTGTAATGCACCTCAAACGTGGCACACAAACTCATAAAGTTGCACATGCACACGTGAAATCACAATTTTTTTTTTTCATTTTCTAATTCTAAATTAATAAATAAAGTGATGTGAATGTTGACAAATTTGTATTAGATAATAGCATTCTACAAGAACAATCAATGGATAACTTGTTGATTGTTAGATTTTTATAGCATGGACAACGTTACATTGTAGGGTGAATCAAGTTATTGTTTTTTATTTAAATTTATTTTTTACTTTTTATTGTATAAAAGAAATCTATACTAGTCTATACTATTAATAAAAACAATATCCTCAGTTTTAACTTCCCGCACAAAACAGATCTATAATATTATGGTTTGCGTAATATTGTAAAATATGGTAATACAATTCTTATCCCTAATACAATTGTAAATTAAAATAGAATTCCTAATAAAATATATTCTTCCCTACGTTCCTATTCGTAATTCAATTCTAGACTAGAATTGCTAATGGTAGTAATTCAGTATATATATTTCTCTGCAATGCAATATATACTATTAATAAAAACAATATCCTCAGTTTTAACTTCCCGCCCAAAACAGACCTATAATATTATGGTTTGCGTAATATTGTAAAATATGGTAATACAATTCCTATCCCTAATACAATTGTAAATTAAAATGGAATTCCTAATAAAATATATTCTTCCCTACGTTCCTATTTATAATACAATTCTAGACTAGAATTACTAATGGTAGTAATTCAGTATATCTATTTCTCTGCAATGCAATCTATACTATTAATAAAAACAATATCCTCAGTTTTAACTTCCCGCCCAAAACAGACCTATAATATTATGGTTTGCGTAATATTGTAAAATATGGTAATACAATTTCTATCCCTAATACAATTGTAAATTAAAATAGAATTCCTAATAAAATATATTCTTCCCTACGTTTCTATTCGTAATACAATTCTAGACTAAAATTACTAATGGTAGTAATTCAGTATATATATTTTTCTGCAATGCAATCTATACTATTAATAAAAACAATATCCTCAGTTTTAACTTCCCAACCAAAACATACCTAAAATATTATGGTTTGCGTAATATTGTAAAATATGGTAATACAATTCCTATCCCTTATACAATTGTAAATTAAAATAGAATTCCTAATAAAATATGTTCTTCCCTACGTTCCTATTCGTAATACAATTCCTATCCCTTATACAATGTCGTTGATCAAATTAATTAGTACATGTGTGACATGAACACTGCAGAAGGTCGAACATATTTAATATATAATAATAATAATTTATTCTTAATTCATTATTTACTCTAGAATGTGATGTTTAATTGATTAAATTGACTGTAGGCGGACTTCAAACCAGTGATTAAAGAACTTTTGGAAACTCATCCAAGGTTGAAATTCTTACATTGTGCACCTGCGTTTCAAGAAAGATATGGTAACTTCTTGCTCATTTGTTTTGTGTCTCTCAATTTGTCTGATTTTCTCCCTTTTTGAAGGTTATGATAAATGTCAGCTTATTTTTAAAAATGAAGATATTTCATAAACCATCATCTTACACCTTACAGTCTAATTAGTTTTGTTAAATTAAAGAAATAGATGCATGGAATCACTAAGTTGATTCCCGTATACTAATATTATTATTTATTAATATTTAACGGGAAATATAACACAACTTTTTCCTACGAAATAATTAGTAACCACCAAATGAATGATTAAGAAAAAATTATAAAGGAAAAAGGAATGTAAAATAATAATATTAATTCTTTTTATGATGGAAAAAGGAAATGAAATATTAGGAAAAACGAAATGAACATATTAATATTTCACTGGAAATATAACACAACTTTCTCTACAAACAAATTAGTAACCACCAAATGAAATATTAGGAAAAAATTATGAAGGAAAAAAATGGAAATGAATATTAATTTTTTATGAAGGAAAATGGAAATGAATATATTTATAAGGAAATGAAATATTAGGAAAAACTAAAGAAATATATTAATATTTCACTGGAAATATAAGAAATAGTACTCCATAATAATTAATATTTATTAATTAGAGGGTTGAGCAATTCTCTCACCAACTTTAAATGTCGTTGATCAAATTAATTAGTACATGTGTGACATGGACACTGCAGAAAGTCGAACATATTTAATATATAATAATAATAATTTTTGTATATACGAATTGATATTCATGTTAACGAAAAATAATTAATTTAGTGTAATTGACTAATAATAATTGCTTAATAATTATTATGGTAATTAAACTAAATATTGGTCGTTGAATTTATTTTTATACTCCGTAATAATTAAAGTTAAATTATTTCTCATTTTTTCATATTTATTTTTGTAAATAATTTAATTACTTAAGTTATATTAAATATTGATCTTTTTAAGATATTGTAAACAAACAAGTCATATGTTATTCAATTAATTGAGTGATACTTTTGCACTAATCTTATAATCAAATAAATGTACATGTTCAATATTAGATTTTTTTAATATCTTTAATTTTATTATCTAAATAAATAATACAAAAATTTATCCGTGAATCGCACGGGTAATTGGACAATTATTTGCTCTAATTCAAGTAAAGAAAACATCAGAAAACATAATCGATCCAACCAGTTTCATCAATTGCGCTATATAATATTCGATGTTATAATTTATATAATTGTATATCGATCCAAATATTCTTAAAATATTATAACAAATTCATTCCGTGCAACGCACGGGCGAAAATACTAGTTAATGTATAAAAAATATATCATTAAAAAGATTATTTAATTGAAATCTTTTAAATGACACCGATATTGATATATTTTTATTTTAATATTTTAAATCAATACTACAAGTTCTTTTTCAATATAAGACATTTTAATTTTCAAAATAATGCAAGTTCATTTTACAGTACTAATGCAAATGCATAATTATATTAATGGACATTAATTAAATAAATTCATTAAGCAAATGCAATAAGTTCTTTATTACAATGCTACAAGTTTATTTTTACAATTGTAATGTAACTACATTATAATGATAAATGCCAAATAATTTCATTAATGAAACACTGTAGGTTCATTTTTATAATTCTAAAATAACACCATTTATACAATACTAAAGATTCACCTTTATAATAATGTATATAATACTAGTGTTTTACATGTGCGATGCATGAAATAAATTATATTATTATGAATTTAAATAAAAATATAGAAAAATAAAAAGATGTTAACATGAATAATATAATAATATACTCGTACTTCCATATATTTGGTCAAGTATTTATTTTCATATCATAAAAAATTAAAATTAAAGTTTTGTATGGTTATTATAGTCCCCAATTATGTACCTATTTAGATAAATTTATAGAGAAATATTACATTATTAAATCGATTTATTTCTAATTTTATTTCATATATATTATAATTCCAACAATACAAATAATAACTAAAAAATTATATTTAGAAATAACGAAATGATGTAAATTTTTAATTTCGTATGAGTAAATTTAAACTCTAATCGAATACATTCCCTTATATGATTGTATAATACATTGTATGCATATAATATTTATTAATATGTATTTAGGTAAATTCTATAATATAATTTCCCTATTTATAATTTATATTGTTAGATTTATAATTAAGATAATTACATTTAGAAATTAACAAAATTAATATTTTAATTTTGTATGATAAATATAATGCATAAACATATGTATGTATTTAAAAAAAATTAAATAGTTATTAATGCACATTTAGTTAATTTTACAATTTCATTTCCTTAATTATATTTTATATTTTATTATTAATAATTAAGGGAGTTGCATACTTGCATCTACAAATTAAAAAATTTTAATTTTTAAATTTGTATGGATTAATGTACTCCATAATTAACTATAGTACGTATTTAGGTAGCTTTCTAAATATTTATGAAATTTTTAATTAAGAGTATGAGGTTATACCGATTAAAAAAATATTAATGAGTAACCAATGTAGCATGTAATGTGTATAAGTATAGGAGTAATCACAATTCTATAATAAATAAATAAAAAGTGTACATATTTTTATATTGTACAAAATACTATAAATATAATCTGTGTCTATATAAATGGATAGCAAGAGACGTGACAATACTTTTGCAATTATACAGATATAGATAAATATCACATTATTTTTTTCCTTATATGAAAGCCACATTTATTTTAAAATTTAATTACATTGGTATCGAAGTTTTGTTTCAGAATCTACTTTGACAATATTTTAAACTTTTGGTTGTTATCAAAATAGTAAATATATGTTTGAAAATCCTTAGTGTTGTTTTTAAATGTTTTCCAACCCTTATAAATGTAGCATATTCAAAACTGCTCTAGATCATCATTTAAATAATTGTTGCATGTTTGGTAAGTTCATAGTAGACTGTATGGTTCAACGTTTGTGAATTTATATATATTTTTAACTAATGTGTTGAATTTTTATTTTTTATAGTTCTATTATATCTATCCTTCTTCATTTTAAATTGATAGATCTTGATATGAGACATCATTTTTAAATATGTGAATATCAATTAATTTAATAACATTATATTTAAATGTGAGACATTAACCAATTCAATAACATAAGATTTTTTTAAACTTTGCAAATGTAAATAGTTCAATTAGTTTTTTTTTATATTAATTTTTCTTCAATTATGTTATTAATGTAAAATCAATTTTTTTTTGCGCTTGTAATATTTAAATAATTTCTATTAATTTAATTTCACTTTCTATTAATTTTAATATTAAAATTTTTAATTTAGTAAAAAATATTATTAATTTTTTTATTTCGAGATTAACGGTTCAAATCTTATTTTAAACAAAAATATTAACTTTGAAAGAGAGAGAGAGAGTATGTGTGTGTGTATCAATTGCCATTATTGTATAAAAAAAAAAATTAAAGTGCCTCAATTAGATATAACTTTGATTGTTAACTATAATGTCAGTGTTTAATGTTTTTTTTCAACTATGATGTCAGTGGGTATAACTATTTTATATAAAAATAAATAAATAAAAATCTAAAACCTAGCCTAGAGTCGGCCCACAAGAAGCCAGGGCTTAAGCACATGACTGGTTCAAGTAATTCAGGGTTAATCCCAGCCCGTACTAGCCTAAGCTCCGAATTGGCAAATTATTGCATGGACCATGGTCCACATAGCTGTGTGGACCAAAAATAAAAAGTACATTATCTTTGTACTGAAGGTACATTATTTTTGTACTGTTAATACATTATTTGATAGTATATATTAAATAATGTACCTTCATTACAAAAATAATGTACCCTAAAATAATATACTTACAGTACAAAAATAATGTACCTTCGGTACAAAAATAATGTACTTTATATTTTTGGTCCACACAGCTATATGGACCATGGTCCATGCAATAATTTGCCACTAAAATTACTAATTTTCATTTTTTAAAAAATCGTATATGTCGAGTATATGAGGTTGGGCCAGAACAAATAAATACGGTGACGTAATGGCCATCTGGTTTGACCAATTTGGCTATAATAAGCCTCCAGTTCGCATCTCTTCTCTTGTATCATCCGCTTGCCTTCTATAGAATATAGATATAGATACAGGTGTCCCCTCCCTCGTTACTCACTCACATAGATATGGGTTCTCTGGATAACCACTCTGTTAATGGCTTCTCCATTCCGGCTGACACTGCTGGCAAGGTCATTACCTGCAAAGCTGCCGTGGCGTACAGCCCTGGGCAGCCCTTGATCATCGAGGATGTGCTGGTGGATCCGCCTCAGAAGCTGGAGGTCCGAATCAAGATCCTCTTTTCGTCAATATGCCACACAGATCTCAGTGCTTGGAAAGGGGAGGTACTATATATCGATGTTCTGTTCTGTTCTAATTTGTGAAACAAAGTTAATGAATTTATTTTATTTGGGTTTTGCAGAGCGAAGCTCAACGTGTTTTCCCTCGAATTCTTGGCCATGAAGCCTCTGGGTAAGTTGGGTTTAGTAATTTTGATGTGATATTTTGTATTATGTTCATGCAAGTATGTAATTAAAAGTTGGAGTCGGAGTAGCGTGGTTGAAAGCGTGGGAGAAGGGGTGACGGAAATGGAGGCGGGAGACCTGGTGGTGCCGATCTTCAACGGGGAATGCGGCGACTGCGCCTACTGCAAATCCACAAAGACCAATCTGTGCAAGAAGTTCAGAGTGAATCCCTTCAAAAGCGTGATGGCGGGGGACGGGAAGTGCAGGTTTTCCACCAAAGATGGGAACCCAATCTACCATTTCCTCAACACTTCCACTTTCTCCGAATACACCGTCCTGGACTCTGCTTGCGTCGTCAAAATTGACCCACTCGCTCCACTCAAAGAGATGACCTTGCTTAGTTGCGGTGTTTCTACCGGTATCATCCAACGCCTTAATTTTCTTTTTCAACTCTCATTTTACCTGGTATATTTATTATTATTATTTTTTACTTTTTTTCTTTAATAATTTTAAATAATTTTTAAATTTTATTTTATTTTGTATGTTTAATACATTTTTAATGTAATTTTTAAATATATAAATTTAATATACTAATATTAAATTTAATATTATAAAAAATTAAATTTAAAATAATTTTAGTTAAAACCTCGTTATTAAGATCAACGTCTAAAATAAAATTCAGGAATTATTATTATTATTATTATTATTATTATTATTATTTATCGTCATTAATTTTTTTCTTTTCTTTTCTTTTTATGCACTATAATAAATGCTAATTCTATAAGAAATTAGAAGTAATTATGATATTTCTGAGAAACAGTACAGGTCAAAAAGTTGCTTTTCGTGATCAACTTGTATTTTTATCAGAAGAAAGCAGAGACGACTAAGACTACAACAAAAGACAAGACAAGTCAATTTATAATAATAATAATAATAATAATAATAATAATAATAATAATATGTTAAATCTCATTTTATCTGGCATATCTACTATTTATTGGTCAAATCAATTTTTTCTTCCTTGTTTATTTTTTAATATTTTTTATTTATTTTTATATATTGATTTTTTGTGTTTAATAGTAATTTTAACCTTTTTGTTATGTGCATCAATTGGTCTATATGTCCTAAATGTTTGTACATTAGTACCAATAACAAGGTTAAGTTCATACTTCTTTTGCGATTTATAATTTTTCAAATTAAAAGTGGGATGTTAGGTGTTTTTTTTGGAGTACTATTGACTTTATAACATTGTAGTCTCTGTTCAATATACTTTCTAAACCAATTATAGAATAAAGAGTCAATACTTCATCGTCGGAGTTCAATCCAAACACCTTCTCTCAAGAAGAGTCACAGATGTGTCAATTGAGCACAAAATGCTTGGCATTCATTTATTTATTATAATATTTCTTGTTTGGGAGAATAATGATGTGATAGTGCAGGCCTTGGAGCAGTATGGAACACGGCCGACGTTCAAGCCGGCGAAACGGTAGCCGTTTTTGGCCTGGGAGCAGTCGGTTTAGCGGTAATTAACTGCTCTCCGCTAATTAAGATATAATCATTCCTTAATTTCATCGCTCTTAATATAATTTCATAATATAATTATAAGCACACAATTAATGTAAAGAAAATTGACTTCAAACTATAATATAATTTCATATTAAACGTACGTTTTTATTGACTGGACATGCATGCATATCAATCGGGACGGTCTTAATTTGTGACATTAGCTTTACGATGTCGCCTTCTGCAAATTAAATGCAACATTTATAGCAACCTGTTGTAGAGTGCCGCTAGACATGTAGTAAGATATAGCTATGGGTCGATAATTAATACAAGGTCTGAATCTCCATGGCCAAATTGATAAGATTGAAAACGATCTTACCCTTTAAACAATTATTTGTTGACTTGGGAAAAAGGGCTATTACGTAATATGCTCCGGCGGCTAGATAAATAATAATTACAATCTTACAACCAATACAGGTAGTAGAAGGCGCGCGAGCTAGAGGTGCGTCAAGAATTATTGGAGTTGACATTAACGCTGAGAAATGTATCAAAGGTAACGTTTACGCATTCAATTAAATTTGTCATAATTCATAAATTAAAATTAAAGTAAAACCGAAAGGAGAAAAGATAATCATAAACTGAAGTAAATCGTGTGCCCTTTTGTCCGTAGGTAAAGCAATTGGAATCACGGACTTTATAAACCCTAAAGAACTTGACAAGCCTATTCACGAGGTTAGAACATTATTGTTTTATATTTTATAGTAGTAACTAGTAAGTACAGTATAGTAATTTTATTTTTTTTGGTATTATAACAATTGTTATTATATTTTTATGATAAGTAGCGTGCCATTTTGTGTGGGTGCAGAAAATTCGTGAAATGACGGAAGGAGGGGTGCATTATAGCTTTGAGTGTGCAGGAAACTTGGATGTTCTCCGCGAAGCGTTTTTGTCAACCAGTGACGTAAGTGATGCTGCTTTAATTTAATTCCTTAAACTCAATATTATTATTATTATTATTATTATTATTATTATTATTATTATTATTATTATTATTATTATTATTATTATTATTATTATTATTACTAGTATTTTCGCCCGTGCGTTGCACGGAATGGATTTGCTATAATATTTTAAGAATATATGGATCGACATAAAATTATATAAATTATAACATCAAATATTATATATCGCAATTGATGAAATTTGTTGGATCGATTTTATTTTCTGATGTTTTCCTTACTTGAATTAGAGCAAATAATTGTCTAATTACCCGTGCGATGCACAGATAAATTTTTTATTATATATTTAGATAGTAAAAATTAAGATGAATTATAAAAAAAAATTAATATTGAACATGTACATTTATTTGATTATAAGATTAGTGCAAAAGTATTACTCAATTAATTGACTTGTTTGTCTACAATTATCTTAAAAAGATCAATATGTAATTTGACTTATGTAATTATATTATTACTAAAATAAATATGGGAAAAATTAGAAATAATTTAATTATAATTATTATAAAAATAACTTCAACGGCCAATGTTTATTGTAATTAACTTTTTCTAAAAGTTTTTTAAAAATAATTTTCAGTCAATTATTAACAGTAGTATAGATATAGAAGTATAGATAAGTATTTGAATTATTATTATTGATGTAAATAATAATTAATAAATTATTTTTTCTTATAAAATTAGGCCGAATTTGTTTTCATTATTCTCACAATTATAATGGTTTAATTAATTATTCTCAAAATTTGGTAAATAAAATTTTGTTACCAATTAAACTTTATTAATTTTTTGACCAATTAATTAATAATATTAATTTGTGCAGTATATAACACATCCAGTATAGAACAAAATTTTAAGTAGAATTTACCAATTAACTGATTGCTATCCACTCCTCCGGGAGCCTTTAATGATCCAAAATCTTTGAATTTGAACATGTGTTTGTAAATGGATGTAAAAAAAAAAAAGGTAGCATACTAACAACATAAAAAATGCATAACAATAAATACAAAATAAAGAATTATGACCAAACATGACCATGATTTTATTCCTATTAAATAAAACAATTGAGCAATATTAAATAAAACAATATGACCGGGGAGATGTTATTTTCCTCAATGTTTTCGAATGATCCCGTATCAACATATGTTTGGTATAACACATGTCCTTTTCATTGCACTAACTCCAATGTTTGTTGGTTGACTGCGGAACGTTGATATTCCCGGGACAAAACAAAAAACAATGAATCAATCAAAGCCTTATACAAATTTTCTTCGTCTTGGGGGATAGGTCGGAAGTAGAGACAAAAATAGGATTTGAAAGTGGAGAGGTTTGGAATAATTGCACTGCGTTCTGCGTTTCTATTTTAAAGTTCACAGTTAGGGATTTATATAAGGTTGTATCTTATTACGATAGAATTGTAGTATGATAGGAATTGTAATGTAGAATTGTGATACAATATGAATTGTAATGTAGAATTGTACAACGAATAGGAAAATAGGAAATAATCGCATCTTAAATATTGTAAGATTGTTTTGGACAGGAAGCTTAAAGTGAGGATTTTGTTTTATTATATAGTCTTATTACGATAGAATTGTAGTATGATATGAATTGTAATGTAAAATTGTGATAGAATAGGAATTGTAATGTAGAATTGTATAACAAATAGGAAAATAGGAAATAATCGCATCCTAAATATTTTAGGACTGTTTTGGGCGGGAAGCTTAAAGTGAGGATTTTGTTTTTATATATAGTATAGATTATTATTATTATTATTATTATGTCATCTTATTCATCAATTGTAATTTGTAAACTAAATTTACGGAATTTATGGAGCACATTAAAGTCGTATGCCGCCTAAGCTTTTGACCCAACAATATTCATTGAATGAATGTTCATCCATAACAATATTATTAAGTTGTTATATATGGACCAGGGTCTTCGAGACTCTTCGTCTATCTTGAATTGTACACTCTAATCTAAAAATTATGTTTTTGCAATTGATCTATTTTGTATATGCAGTTAATAGTTTATTTGTCTGTAAATAACTTGAAGATACATAAGATGTTAACTAATACATAAAGTGGTAACAAGAGATACATAATATATTAACTGTAGACGCATAATATGTTGTTAAAATATTATGTGTCTGTAGTTAACATGTTATGTGTCTTCAATTTATTTAGTGAACATAAACGATTAATTGGAGGTACAAAATATGTGACACATAATTTGAAGATTATTTAAATCTGAGTTCACAATGTAAGATAGATCATGATCCATGGTATAATTTGCGTATATTATTGGAGTCAATTTAGGGTATGGACCGGCAGCCAAATATACTATACCGAAATTGGTTGCGAGCTTTTATGTATGTTTTGTGAGTTGGAGACTTGGAGGCAAGAAGCTAGGCAAATCTGTCTGTCTGTCTATCTATCTAGAATCTAGTAGAAGTAGTACTGACACATGATGTGGATTGGTACTGCATGTATCACGTGATTGCGTCCAAATTAGTTACAAAGTATTAAACAACTCATACAATCGAAACATGTATGCTGTTTCATTTCATAATTAAAAACTTAAACTAATAGTTGGACTGCATGCAGGGTTGGGGGTTGACGGTGATTCTGGGAATTCATCCGAGCCCACGGCTGCTGCCGCTGCATCCAATGGAGCTGTTTGACGGGCGGCGAATGGTGGCGTCGGTGTTCGGGGACTTCAAAGGGAAATCGCAGCTGCCGTTGTTCGCGAAGCAGTGCATGGCAGGGGAGGTGAAGCTGGACGAGTTCATAACTCATGAGATGCCCTTTAGCCGCATCAATGAAGCCTTCCAGCTCCTCGTCCACGGCAAATCTTTGAGATGCCTTCTTCACTTTTGACCTGTTAGTTGTGCGTGCTGTATGAATTGCTTTCTACATATATCCTTAGTTATAATATGAATTGAAGATGATGATCTGTAGTACTCTACTTAGCTTTAATTTGAAGAAGGCCATATGATAATGATCTGTCTACAGTCTGCCCCATATGGCTATATCTATATCTGATCTATATCTATAGTGTGTTTGGTTGCGATTTAATAATAAGAATAATCAGAGATTTTATGTATTATTATGGCAAATGCATGTGTGAGAACATCTTAGCAACCCTTGTCCAGGATTGTAGACAACTTGGTGTTAAGTATAACAATTTCAGTTATAAATATTGCAAGCTAATAGTTAATAATATGAATGCTAGTTAATTATTGCAGTCAAATTAACTTAACCCTTAATTATCTGGACAGGATGAGCACTGCGTGTCAACGTGCCATCCCTAATTTGAGATACATGTGTATTTAATGTGTTCAAACTAACTTTTCTTTTTTGTTATGTTTACTATTATTTTTTACTTATGTAACTAGAGGAGGATATACAAAATTTAAAATAATAATTAACCGCTATAACCATATGAGTGACCAAAATAATCACTTTGGTATATAATTAAGTGTAACATTTTGCCAAAGACCTTGTGGTCAAGTGGCATCCGGTGTCCCGATTAACACTCCCACATGGATGATAGGAGTGGGTTTGAGCCCGTTCGAGCCTCAGTGGAGGCAATTGTTGACTCGCCGTGCTTCAGTAGGTTGAGAAAGTAGCTCGTCGTGGATGATGGGAGTGGGTTCGAGGTGACTCGTCGTGCTTCAGTAGGTTGAGAAAGTAGCTATGAACAGGTTTGCACATGAAGACACCTCCAAAGCCCTTCGTAAAGAATTGATTGAACCATGGAAGAATGCTCCCCAAGGTGTGAGAAAATGGCGATGGAAGCCAGATTTTGATCTAGGGTGGTTTGGGTTAGAGACGGCTACGAAAAATAGCCGGAAGAAAGGGGTTTTGGCTGTTGGGAAATAGAGGCAACGTCAACTAACTGACACTCATTAAGAAAAGAAGAACAACTAAAACAGAAATATGAAGTTTGTGTTGTGTTACAATAGCACTGCCTTAAAAGCGTTATTTGCCCGGTAACGGTGTAGTTAAGGATCCCGGCATGCTTCCGACAGGTTACACAGACTAGCTGAGCTAAGCTTATACCAACTATAGCCCATGCGAACCTAACTTTGCTCAGACTATGGGATAGAAGAATTAAGAAAGGAAGGAGAAAGGTTTTGTTTTTGGTGTCTTCCAAATGGGAAAAGGGGTGGCTATATATAGTAATAGATATAACCACTCACCCTTTACTAGCCACAAAAAATCAAGCCCACAAACGCAAGGATGAAGGGAATGCTGACACATGTCCCATCACCCCCTTATTGTGTTGTTGTTTTGAATGAATTCCAACAATCACCCACACATTCAAAGTAGAAAGCTAAAAAGGACAAAGTCTGAGCAATACAAACGAGTTAACCTTAATATCAATGTTTAAACTTGAACTGATACGTAGTGACATTAACTAATTTTCTTCCCGAGAGTGATATGAATCTTGAACTCATCGGTTAGACAAATTTTGAACTCAAGACATACATCAACTCTAAATGCAGGTTCTATGAAAGTCAAACTCTTTGACTGTTTGTGATGAAACCTTAATATTCAAGTCTGTTGTGTCTATCTCAATATAGACCTTCAACCTTGTCAAGTCTATCTCAACATAGACATTTAAACCTGACAGGTCTATCTCAGTATAGACATTTAACTCTATCAAGTCTATCTCAATATAGACCACCTTTAAAGGCTACAGAGTAGTTAAAGACATAAATCTTGTAGTTCACTAAGAACATCATGCTTCTCATATATTTTTACTCAATTGGACATCTGGATGCCAATGAGTGTTCTAGAAAGATAGCTCATTATCTTTCAGAAAGGTGGTTAACCTTTTTTTTCCCTTGAGTAGGTGATTTCTTTAAGCCTATCTCAATATAGACTATCTGATGAGTATAATTGTGAGTGTAAAGATGGTGTAAATGTCGTTTCGCTGAGGATTGGGGCTATGACACGTGTTGTGTGAATTATAAAATTCTAGGCACTGAAGTATTGAAATTCACTAGAATCCAAGTAAATTATAATTAAATATGGGAAATAATAGGAATGCAAATAAAATAAGGGATAAACTATATGATAAAAGAATTGGCCAGATTAGGGATATTGCAATCTTGATGCTCTAACAATCTCAAAATTAGGAAAAAACAATTAACCAAGGGATTTATTGGCAGTGCACTCAAGAATTCAGTTCAGCTACTTTTGTAATCAATAAACTAGAATTAGGCTAGGATTGCCCCACTTTCGTGATGCATCAATCTTAACCTTAAAACACAAAAGCATTATAAGCCCCCAAATTACCCCTATTCTCATAGTAGGAAAAATTGGGTTGAAATTGGTTAGGCTGAGCCATTCACCCAACTTCCGTTGTGATGAAATCCTCTCCAAAACAAATCAATAAAAGTTGCGCATCAATTATTAATAAGAGGAATTTATAATCCAATTCAAACATAAAACCCTAGATTAATTAATTATCCCCTTTATGCAATAATTATAAACATAGCATCAAGAATAACAATAGAACCCTAATCCAAACCCAAAACTAACTACTCATGCATCATAAGAGTAAACAAAGCAAAGCAATAATAAATAACCATAAACATTGCAAGAAATCTGAAAAGAAAGTAAATAAAGGAATAAGAGAACTTTCCTGATGATGAAGAACAAATCCAACTTCAATCCGAGATTCCAAGCTTGAAATTAAATAATCTAATGTAAAACTAATCTAAACTATGCTAGGGAAATATAAAGAGAAGGGGAAAAATAAACTAAAACTAATTAGGGTTGGGAACTCCTTAAATTGTAGAGAATATGTAGAATATATAAGAGATAGATGGGCCTTGGGCCCATGAGACAACTTTCAATTCTTTTCCAATTCTTATTCTTGTTTACTTTCCTTGTAATTTCCTTTTCTTCCAAAACTTGTCCAAAATGTTCCAAAATTCTTTCTTTGCTGCTCATTGTGGATAATTCAACCCTTGTAACAATATAACACACAAACAATTCTCAATGTCACTAGGATAAAGAAAATAAGCATAAAAACAACTCAAATAAGGGGTGAATTATTGTACAAAATAGTAGATATCACTATCCAAATTGGGGTGTGAAATCATTAAGAGCATTTTATGCTCACTCTCTCAATTATTAAGCAGTGAATTCATTAAGTCCGTCTCAATAGGACCACCCATCTCATAGGGTTATAAATTCATTAAGAGATGTAGCTCAACCTCACCAGTATACAGATCATTAGAATAGCCAATTAGTGTACTGCTTTGTGATTCTTTCCATGGCTTCATTTGACCGCACAAGTGGGATCCACCATGAATTCATCACCTCTTGGGATTTAAGTCATTCCATCAACAATTCAACAACTAATCTCATAATTAGTCTTCACTATTAACATAAGTTGATCAACTCCATCAAACTTACGTACACTTTGACGAGTACTTTATTTACTCATAAATAATACCCTAGAGATTTTCATGTTTAACATGAAACATTCTCTTTTACCATTATTCTCGGTAAAGTAAAGAAACTTATAGAAAGGAAATATAAAGAGCTGATTACCCCCACAATGCAGCGATTACAAGTATTCTTCTCAAAAGTACTTGATATTTTACTCAGATTGATCTTTGATGCCCAACATTGGCTCCTGAGCAGATCGACCTATGCAAGCTTTATAGCAACCATGCACTTGGTTAATACACTCTCAATAGTGGAATATATTTCAACCAAAGTGGTTAACATAAACCACTAAGGTTTCACTATATAAAGGAATCCTGGATTTTCAGGATCTCCCAATTAATATTTTAAATCATATATACAAATTCATTACTAGTAAGCCACAAAGATAATATTGTTTGCATGTTGCATGTTGCTTCAAGTTGAACAACATAATCATAAATTTCACATACTTTATTGAAAAGTAGATCTCATGCTCAAAGATTATATGCAAACTGGCATTTATTAGAGAAATGTTTATCTACATAAATTTCATCAAGATGAAATTCAACATCTATAACTTTAGAATTCAAAGTTACGTTATTTCAATTTCACAATTTTCCCTTCACTACAAAACTCATATATAGCATTGGTACAATGCAAATCAGTACACATCTAAATTTATTCTCAAGAGAATACATAGTACTCTTTTGTTAACAAAAAGGTAGTTTAAATCAACTTAAGCAATGCCTATTACAAAGCTTCGATAGCATGTGAAAGCCAATCTCATTTCAGGTGAGGGTCAAGTAGCGCTTCAACTACTAGCCTGCATGACCAACACCCTACTTCTTAAAAACTCCCAGATCAAGTGGTGAAACCGAAATTTACTTAAAAACCACCTTCCTAGACAGAGCATTCAAGAATGATGACTTTTCCATACTACCAAGACAAGGTGAAAAGCTTTTGGTATATGCTTATCAAGTTTGACAAACACCCCCAGTACAAATATTTCAAACTACATGATTGTATCTCATTAAACAGTACAGAACTTTTTTTTTGTGCAAGTCACTGTTAACTGTGTCTATTAATATGCAACAATGTCATTAGCATTCAACACATTGAAATGACTAGCACTAATAGGCATTCAAAATTTACATAACTCAACTAGTATTCAGTACTAATACTATCACATTTTATGCGAGCTCTTAGAAGCTAGAGCAAATAAGAATTACTCAAATAACTACCAATTAAGGGAATACTATACTCATCTTGCTCCGTCAGATTGACCTCTGTGAATTTTACGCTTGCGATGATAGCACTGGGATGATCGGTGTCCATGCTTACTGCACACGAAACAACATCCTTCGATTTTCTTAACTTTTCCACTCCTTTTGTTATTGTTGTTTCTGACACTTTGAGATCCAACGGCATTGGCACCATACTTTTCTGACAGCATTTTCCAAATAACTTTGGCCGAGTCTTGTTTGACAAAGATGTCAAACAATTTGTCAGTCATTTGTGACATAAGGTATCCTTTAGTTGCTTTATTGTCATCTGTAAATTGCCTCAGAGTTACACCTGGTTCTTGACCAAGAGTATAATCCGGTTCAGGACTAATTTCTCTTGGTCCTTGAAAGGGAAACCTTAGCGGAGCAGGTTCGGGTGGATCACAGAAAAGCACATAGACTATTTTCAGTTGTTCAAAGAGTATCAGCATTCTTTGTGCCCATCGCCTGTAATTATTCCTATCGAGGGCGGTTATTTTAGATAAATTGGGTATGACAGAAGGAGCCATCGTACTGAAAGGTTGACTATTGCCCAATAACGTTTTTAACTGTTGGAAATAGAGGCAATGTCAACTAACTGACACTCTTTAGGAAAAGGAGAACAACTAAAACAGAAATATGAAGTATGTGTCGTGTTACAATAACACTGCCTTAAAAGCGTTATTTGCCTAGTAACGGTGTAGCTAAGGATCCCGGCACGCTTCCGACAGGTTACACAGACTAGTTGAGCTAAGCTTACACCAACTATAGCCCAAGCGAACCTCACTTTGCTCAGACTATGGGATAGAAGAATTAAGAAAGGACGGAGAAAGGTTTTGTTTTTGGTGTCTTCCAAATGGGAAAGGGGGTGGCTATATATAGTAATAGATATAACCACCCACCCTTTACCAGCCACAAAAAATCAAGCCCACAAATACAAGGATGAAGGGAATGCTGGCACATGTCCCATCACCCCCTTATTGTGTTGTTGCTTTGAATGAACTCCAACATCGACATCCACACAAATGGAAAAACAAGACCCTGCCAAGCTGGATTTGAACGCGATCCCAGACCCTACAGTGTTAGTTTGTGTTTGGGTTCCTGCGTAATGGCGGAGGTGCATCTACCAGCCAGTGTTAGTTGGACTCCATGATGGCCACGCAGGAAGAGTGCAGTGGTAATAACTCCCCTCCCTCTTCTAGTCATCAATGAATGTGATCTCGTGGAATTGTAGGGGGTAGGGAGCCAGCCGACTTTCAAGGACTCATGCTAGAGAGCTCCTTAAATCCAGGGACTCTTTGTCTGTTGGAAACTAAGACCAAGGAAGTTCGATCATTTCTGGATATGGGCCATATGGCTGCTAATAAAGGTTTTGATTCTTCTTTCATGGTGAATCTGATCGGGCTTCCAGAAGGACTCCTGCTCGTCTGGAATAAAGATCATATTAAAATTGACATTGTTTGTTATTGCTCAGAAGTGATTCATTGTGTTGTTAGTGGTTTGGAGAGGCACACAAATCGGTTATCCTTTGCTTATGTCAGACCCAACCGAAGGGCCAAGGATTTTTTTGGGACGATTGTAGGGCTTATGCCAACTCGTTCAGGCCTGTGGGTTTTACTAAGAGACGTGAATGATATTACGTGCGTGCAAAGAAGATCAATGGGGAAGCAGTCAACTATGGCAACACTAGCAGGATTCTTGATTCTTACAACGAGTGTGGCCTCTTTAGTGTTGACACGGCTGGGCCCAAGTACACTTGGCTAACAAAAAGGGTGTGACGAGATTTCGTAGGAAGCTAAACAGGGTTCTATGGAACATTGACGCCCAACTCCTCTTCCCAAAAGGTAAGGCTTTCGTTCTTCCTCGAACTCACTCAAATCACCAACCTATTCGCTTTGTTAGCAATGTGGGTAGGGCTCTTCTGAGGGAAAATCAACCATTCAGGTTTGAAGCAGCTTGGCTGACTAGAGAGGACTACAGTGCCATTTGGGACTCAGCTTGGGCTTGGTTTGGAAGTGATGTGGTCGAGGTTATGAACGAAGTCAACAATCATAGTAGGAAATGGAACCAAGAGGTCTTTGGCAACATTTTCTGCAAGAAACACCGTTTAGAAGCAAGGATACACGACATTCAGAGATCCCCACTCTATAACGAGGATAGGGGTCTCCAGAAGCTCGAAGCCATGCTCATTGACGATCTCAACAGTGTGTTTTGGGAGGAAGAGATCTTGTGGTTTCAGAAGTCTCATAAAAGTTGGATTGAAGATGGGAACAGGAACACAAAATACTACCATCGAGCAGCAACCATTAGAAGGAACTATCGTCAATAACCTGAAATTGATGGTGAGTGGCCTTCCAATCCCAAATAGATAGGTGACCGTATTACTAACTTCTTCAAGTCTCTCTTTGATAGGTCTATAGCACGGTGAGGGAGGAGGTTGCCATCCCCACCCCTAGTGATCGGAAGATTTAGGCCAACCAGGCTACTAGTCTCACTCAAAGGGCAACCATAAAAGAAGTGAGGAAAGTCGTCTTCGGGATGAAACGATACGGGAGTCCGGGGTCCGATGGTATACTGGCGGCATTCTACTAACACTTTTAGGACACAATTAGTGGGTCTATCACAGAGATGGATAACGGGGCCATTTTCTAAGGGAAGGTTCCGGTGGGCAAGTTGGAAGCGTACATCACCATTTTCCTAAGAAAGATTGTCCTAAGTCTGTAACTTCTATCTTTAGTGTTATGTTACTCTGCAAAAATGCTATGTGTTTGGAACACAAAAGTGAATCACATCATGTTGGTTTGTCTAAAGCAAACAAGTTGTAATGCTGATGACCCTTCATAAATTGAGAAAATGGATTTTAGAGATCTTGAATAGTCTCACCATTTATACATCTATTTGGCGTTTCACCTTCCTAAGATGGTTGAGTACTCTTATAATTTCATGGATTGTGTATGCTTTCTCTATTTGAACATATATGTATATACTTATGAGTATTCCAAATGTTGCGATTCTTTTAAAATTTTAAAGACCCAAATTCTTTTAAATTATGACATGAGCGATTGTGTCACTTTGGACAAACATAATGAGTAAGATATTTTATAAATCTTGTTAGACATTGTGTATATGTCAAATAGTAGAATCCCTTATCCACATGAGTATTTTAAAAATCATGTGTGAAGGAGAAATTACTAAATTATCTGTTTTGGGGATATCAAATTAACTTGATATACTATTGTTTTGAATCCAAATCTGACTCATTGCATATCGTGATTATTTCTCCATACACCTAGTACGTGGTAGAATTGAACATTTCCCAATATGCATTTCTATTCTTAGTGTGCAGTCCATTTTACTGTATTACCACCATAACGTGTCTGTAGGGGCTATCAAATGAAGTCAGGTATACATGTTGGTTATAAACCCTCGTCCATTGTCTAAATACCTAGAGCCCATGATAGGGGATCCATAGATACACTGACTGCATATTTGATGAAAATCAATTCATTGCATTATTAGGGGGAAATATGAGCTCAATCAAATTTAATAGAATGCTGAGAAATTTCATGGAATGAAAAGATCTTCATTATTTAAATCCACGTACTAGTTAGACTAAACTGGATGTTTAGAAGATAA
>CP025655.1:13668476-13682369 GCA_003576665.1 Ipomoea trifida | reverse complement strand
TGAATAGACTTTTCTAACAATTAAAAAACTTTATAACACTTCAACAACATAGATTTCAAGGGAATAAATTCAAGTTGAAATGTGCAGCGGAATATCGTACGGTAAAGTGCTATAAAATAAATCTACGTAAAACTGAAGAGGTAACTCGCATGCAATACGTTGGAATGCCTTAGAATAGCTCAAAGAACATGTATGCAAAGATTCAAGCACATGCGGACGTGGGAACACACAAACCCAGATGTAAGATCAACACAGTACGTAAAGAGTTAGTGAGTCAAACATGCAAATATGTAAAGTGCAGTAAAGTAAAGAGATGCAAAGATTTATAGTGGTTCAGAGGTGGTGTAATCCTCATAGTCCACTCTTCTCCTTCACTCCAAGGAGGGAATTCCACTATCTCGTTCACCTAGATACAAATAGTGAAATACCAGTGCTACACAAGCACTTCCCGAGTGTCTCGCACAAAGCTAAGCTCCCGAGCGCCCCACTCAAAGCTACACTCCCGAGTGTCTCGCACAAAGCAACGCTCCAACCAAGTGTCTCGCACAAAGCTACAGTTAGTTCACCCGAGTGTCTCGCACACAGTTACACTCCTTTCTACACTCAGTAGAGATACAATTGTTGTTGAAAGAAATAGAGATTTTTTTTCTAAGACTTGAATTCTCTCGTGTATAGCTCAATATCTCAGCACTTTGATTTTTGATCGTATTCACCGTAACCGTTCGTGTTCCCTCGTTGGTCCGTCACCTCTATGCTTGTCTTCAACTCTTCTTGGGCATTTTATAATTCAAAGAATTATTTGCCCGTTATGAACATTCAAATTTTGAACGTTCACTTGATCTGATTGGTCATTCCAATTTGATCTTGATGGCCATACCTCCTCATTTAATGACCATACCGTTGATCTGATAACTTGCCAATTTGATCTGATAAGATCTCCAATTTGATCTGCAAATTTAATGCCGCTGGTAATTTTTTTAAAATTACCTCTGCAAATTGCTCACCAAAGTCTTCTAATTCGGCTTGATTGATCCTTGAAACTTGTAGCCTCCAATTTTTGACTTGTTGCCTTGACAACCTGATATTGTGGACTTTGTATCCTTCAGAGCTTGATATTTTTTACTTTGTTGCATTCTTGATTTGATTTTAGGCAAGTTGATCTTTCAAAATATTTTCCGGGTGGTTCTTGCTTGAGTATAAACAATGATCTTCAGAGAATCACCACCTTCAAATTTCTTCTGGTTCATGGCATCACGTACTGGACCTTCAAAATATATATGAAGCATGCAAAAATATGGCTAAGTGTAAGTTGCACTATAGGTTGCTCCATGAGGCTCTTCGCGCGTATAGGAGAGGTGTAGTGTTCACGAGCATAAAGTCTTGCCAAAGTTCCTCCATGTTGACTATTTGACCTTGACCAAAAGTAGTTCCAAGAGCTTTGGCAGGATTAAACTGTAACTAGTAAGATTTGAACACTAAACCAGTAGGTAGTATTCTCAAGCTTTTAACCATTGCTCTGTATCAACTCATTTAGTTAATATTACTAAGATAATGTATTTGTTTCTTCATTGCATTGTGTAGCGTATGGTGTAGAGATAGTGGATTTTGATCTTCCTTTCGCCTTTGACTTCTTGACCTTAACTAGCTCTATGGAGCTTGCTCCATAGACCAAAAGTTGACTTCTTCTTTGGAGTTGGATCGTGACACAACTAGCTCCACTCCTTGGTCTTCAAAGCAAAAATGTTCTCCATAGGATTCAAACTCATGCCTTCTAACAAAGATAACTTTGGTCTTGCCCATTAGATCACATTTAGTGGAAGCAAATGAATTACAAGACTCATGACAAAATGGACTCTATAAAACAATAATTCGAACCAATCTAATGTTATGACTTGTCTTCCGGGTCAAATCTCTACACTCTAAAAATAAAATAGGGATTTCTAAAAATACAAATTGGCTCATCAAAACTATTACAATATTATTCCTAACAATAATCTATTTGCAACTTTAGCAAATCATCTGCCAAACATATCTATTGATCATACTGATCATAATAGAGTGTCTAGTTCTCGAATACTTTATCCAAATTGAACTTAATTAATATATCTACCGATGCTCCTTGACACTAGAAGTGTAGGAGACCTATCGGTGTACAAGATAAAAATCCGTAGAAGAATTATGTCCTGAAGACGTTTATCCAAAAGATGAAAAACCCCATTGGAAAATTCCTAGAATCTGGTTGGCTTAGATATGGTCATGAACATTTATGATTATGGGAGAAAATTATGATAAAATTAAAATATCATAGTTAGTGACAACACAATTGTCGCAAAAAAAAGTCCTCACTATTTAATAAATAAAGGAGCAATTAAGGCATAACTCAACTCGCTAAAATGTGTGGTAGTGAAAATACTTGGAAATAGTGAAATGTGATTTAGTATTATTAATTACAGATCCGACAAATACTAGTTGTACAGTAAACGATCCCAGACCAATCCGGTCTAGCCTCTAGGTCGAAAACGTCTATAGGGTTAATACACGTAGCTCGGTCAACGTGACAGTGGGTCAAAGGTTTCCGAGCAACTAGCTATATAGAGAAAATAACCAAAAGTTCCCTTTCCAGTAATAAATGCGGTATTTATAGGGTGTTAGTCGATAGGTACTGACCCTACGACATGAGCGCTGCATGGGAGTCATGCACGAGGTCAAGCGACGGCCTAAAGCATGGAGGCTAAGTGTCCAACACCCTTTGGTCATCGCTATGATGATACTGCAAGGCTCGATGATCGGCCCGACCTATCCCTAGAAGGCCCTCTCCCTTAAAGGTTACAAATTAATGTTTGTACGAAACAGTAATAAGAATAACAAGGTGGTGTGATAAAGGGAGTTTTGTAGCCCAAGGGTTCAGGCAAAACCCCAAAAAAAAAAAATTAATAAAATAAACACCCCACAATAGGTAGCATTAAGTTCTGCTACATAATATCATTGGCAGAATAATAAGTTTAGATATGCACCTGATGAACGTCATGACTACATAATTATGGGCCATTAGACGCTAATGTTTATTTGGAAAAATCCCTAATGGATTTATAATTCTCGAAATGAAATAAAATAGAAATCGCAACATGTTTGTTGGTGAATTACAAAGGTTTTACATAACTTGAAGTAGTAAGCAATTGACTAAGTAATTTCTCTTGAAGTGGGAATAAGTAAATGTAAATATATATGTGCCATTATGTACTCATGAGGAAGTTTCTAATTGCGTTATTTATCAATTATCTCAGTCTAATTGATTTTCTAAAGCTCCTTTTGCAATGAAATGGTGTTTAATAACATATCCTCCAGTATTTTCAAGGTACAAAGATTTTTACATTTATGTGAGAAACCAATATTATGTGGTTTTGATGGGCTATTTGGGTACAAGTTTTATTTGATCCCCATGATGTCAAGTCCCAAATTGATTATATTTTATTTTACCCCCACTGTTCTATATGTGGACAATAAAGCTTGTGTTAGACAAATGATAAATAGATATGTTAAGGAATTTTTTACAGAGCATATATAGCGTCAAAATTCAACCCACGTGAACTCTAGAAGAGTCAGGAGATTATTATATTAGGACGTGTAGGCTTTGAAGATTGTTATCTTCAGGGAGAATGACATTTTACTTGAATCAATCTTGAAGATTGGACTTGAACAATCCTGAAGGTTGGGTCCTGAAGATCAACAGTTGCATGTACTCTTTTTCCTTTGATTGAGTTTTGATATAATTTTCTAAATCAATTTTTTTTTTAACGAGACAGCTAGCGCAACACATGAATGCATACATATCAATGTACTCTTTTTCTCCCTAGGATTTTTCCCATTAGGTTTTTCTAGTGAGGTTTTTAATGAGGCATGAGTATGAAATAGTAATGTTAAAAGGGAAAAGTTGCAAATAAATACATAAATAGACAAATCCCAAAGTGCTGAAGATTATGCCATGAAGGTTTATGATTGGTTTATGGTTGTACTTTTTTTTCCTCTTAGCTAAGCTTTTTCCACCTGGATTTTTCTTAGCCTAAGGTTTTTAATGAGGCAATTGAACGATCATATTTATATCTGTCATTATTGCTTTTCGTTAGGATTGTAATTATATATATCCTTGTAATGTAATTATAAAATAGAGAGTGAAAAAAGCAATTACACTTTGTCTCTATTTTCTTGCTCCTTGTCTGATCTCTTTCTTTTGTTATACTATAATCCGTTTCACTGGTAACGCTACGGGTTAAAGGGAATCAATTACAACAAATATTAATTTAAAGACTATAAATATTCAATTTGAGGGAGTTTTGAATCCTGCTAATCTCTCTCACCACGGTGTCCTTTTATGTTTTTTAGTAACCAATAATCCATCCAAACTATTCACAATAACACTCCCACTTTCATGGTAATATTTTTAAAAAATTTGTTAAGAGTGATTACTAGTAGTGCAAGAGGTTTAGTTATCATTGTTGTTGTTGATAGAATTAATGAGCCGCAACACGAAATCCTTTTATAAATAATTATAAGTTATTCATATTTCATATATTCCATTAAGATATTGTCTGGATATGTATTTGATTAATAGCATCAAGAACGTGCAACCATATTTTAGGTGTACCATCAAAATTGTTAAAAGTACATAACTTTTTTTTAACTTTGTTACCATATAGTATCTATTATAATTCATTAATTATTGTTGATATTGTTTGAATTATAATATATATGAAATATAATTATGAATTAATCAGTTTAATTATGTAAATTTCATTTATAAATTTATCTAAATATGTACATGATTAGGTAGTATATTAGCCATACGAAATTTTATTTTTAATTTTGTATATTTTGAAAATACATACCTGACCAGGCTGGCCAAATATATGAAAAGTCAAACTTTATTATTATATTGTATATTTTAACATATTTTTAAATTTTTTATTTAAATTCATGATAACATTATTTCTTCTATGTACCGCACCTATAAAACACTACTTATTATCAAACAAAAATATAAATTATTTCTCTTTTTTTTTTTTTCTGATCTCTCACTAATTTTTTTTCAAATAAGATAATTAATTTTTTTTTTCCTTTAAAAATTGTGAAATATAATTTAAACTAAATTTTATTGATTATTCTTATTTATCATATTGAATATGAATTTTCATGCATCACGCTAAATACATGCCAATAATTAAACAATGCACACCAGTATACATGCCCAAGCTTCCAAGTGATTACTGTTACAACTGGGTTTTGTACTTTAACGCTTTGCGATTGTACAATGTTGGCTTCGCCATCCTCTTCACGGTCGTGAGACTCCCATTATCGCCGTTCTTCGAACGGTACTGATCGAGAATAAAATCAATCAAGCCTATGCGATAGGTTTGTTAAAGTGAGTTATATAATAATAATAATAATCGAATCTACATGACAAATGATTTAGACTATGGCCACAATTGAGCAACTAAAAAAAATGTCATTTTCTGTATATAAATCTTTTTTTAAATATAGTCAACTTTAATTTCTTGAAGTATTATATGATTTTTGGAGATAATACAAATAAGATTGTTGTTTTTGTGAGAATTTAAGTATAGGGTTATTGATTAATTAAACAATATTGTTATTTTCTTTTTATTAAATTTATCTCATAATATATTAATTTTTACACTCTAACATGGTAATAAAATTCTTTTTATTCATTATCAATTGTTCTCGAGTGAACCACGACCATGCAGTCCACTCTACCGTACCCAACGTTAAAAAAGAAATCTACTTACCAATCAAATGTAAAATAAACGAATCAAATATTAACTAAGGAAGTGAAATCATGAGAAAAATGTTAGATGTTATATTGCTCTTTACTAAATTAGGGCTTGGTATGACCTAAATATTTTGTATATATAATATTCAGTAATTTATATAATTCTCTTTTTAGATAAACTCAAACAGAAATTTATTTAGATTTT
This sequence comes from Ipomoea trifida, assembly GCA_003576665.1. NCBI lineage: Eukaryota > Viridiplantae > Streptophyta > Magnoliopsida > Solanales > Convolvulaceae > Ipomoea > Ipomoea trifida. The sequence continues at coordinate 13,676,379 of CP025655.1, read as the reverse complement.
GTATTTTTTTTTTAATCTGAATTTCAAATTATATAAAATAAATTTACCTTCCAAAATACTGCCTTTCTTAAATTTTTTGGCCGTCGTCGACAAGGGCATGGCGACGAGTAAAAGTAAAAGAAGGATGGCTACTCTTTTTTCCATGGACATGGCAAATCTTGCAATGTAGTGTGTATTGGTGATTGATTGATCCATGAATGTTTAGATTGTGCATTTTTATAACTGAAGTTTAGGGCAGGGCTTACTATGGGATGCACTTGGACAAAGATATTACAGCTTCATTCTTGCGATTATTAATGGCAGCGTTACAAGAACTTTGGATGTGCATTTCTTATTTACTAATAATCAGGATTAATGATCATTAACGCATAAATGCATCCGGTGAATTATGTACGTAATTAATGAGTTGATCACACAATTGCTATATTAGCATATTTTGACATGCAGACATGGTAATGTAGACGCTACCCCATAAATCAAAACGTCAAAAATAGTTGATCAACCATTTGCTATATATTTGGTTAATTAACCATCCATTTGCTATATATTTGGTTAATTAACCATTTACGAAACAGGGTCACATTCACATCTAATTTGTCAATGGACAAATTTGACAAATCAAATTGAATTTGGACTATATATACTCACCTCAAGTTTGATGCAAAATTACGACTTAAACCGATCACAAAAGAGATCAATCATTATTGCATGGACCATGGTCCACATAGCTGTGTGGACCAAAAATAAAAGGTACATTATTTTTGTACTGAAAGTACATTACTTTTATACTGTAGGTACATTATTTTAGGGTACATTATTTTTGTACTGAAGGTACATTATTTGATACATACTGTCAAATAATGTACCTACAGTACAAAAATAATGTACTTTTTATTTTTGGTCCACACAGCTGGTCCATGCAATAATTTGCCAAAAGAGCTGGCCTGCTTACATGTAAATTTAGAAAAAAAAAATTTAAAATTAAAATTAAGCCTTCTTCCTTTCAAGATAAGCAACAAATTAAACAAGTCAACTTTTTCAATGATTCTAGCTTAATTTATCTTAAGAGAAAATCAAGCAGACAATGTTGGTTCAAACTTTTACTCCGTAAGTTTTTGTCACAATTGGAGAAGTACGTATGTAGCCCAGTTCACCACTATCAAAACTTCAGTTTCGAGTTCTATAATGGTGCCTGGAAAGAATGAAAGGTAATAAATTCATAGGTTACCCCTCCAATATAGTAATTGTTTGACAACACATACATGAAACTAATGAGCAAGAAAGATTATTTTGGATTGTTGTTTTTGGAATTTTACACTTCTCGGCAAATATTTGTATGATATTAATATATAAATTTTTAGATATATGACTAACACCTTATTGTAATTTTATAACTCAATTTTCTTATTTATTTTGAAGGAAAACTGAAATTGCTCTAGCAGATTATTGATACAAGATCAATCATAAACATCTTGCATTAGCTTGTGATTAATTGATCGTGATGTCAAGCTCCGATCTTCACCAAAGTTCTAGTAGTAGCAAGTTGGTTTTCTTGTCCCTCATTAGTAATTTCATTTCATTGGGGAATTTGATTTTTTTTTTTTGTTTCATTTTATTTAAATTAGGGGTTAATGAATTATTTTGATATGGCCTAATTTTTAACCTTTAAAAAAAATATACATGTAAGTGAGCCATACATTTCTGGGGTTGATTTGAGTTATAACTTTGGATTATATTGACATAAAGTAAGGTAAAAATCTTTTTTTTTTTAAAAAACAAAATAAAAAAAGAAACCTAGTATTTCACCCGTGCGATGCACGATATGGAAAATATAAACATATTTGTTATATTGTCATAAAAACAATATTTTGACTTTAAAAAGTTGAATTATAAGAATGTTATATAAGTAGTTAAACAATTGAATAATTACAAGGAAAATAGAGTGTGCTTCGAATTAATGAATCCATTTAAAAAAAAAAAAATCAGATACAATACAATGGTTAATGATATTTCTATAAATAGTGGTTGTTTCATGCTTGATATCGGTAAATGTACAATTGATACATGTTAGGAACTTAGTTAAAATATTTGGCACACATTAGGCTATGTTTAAGTTTCAATTATTCTTTTAAAACTGTCTAGACTTGCATATGAAGTTATCTTAGGATCGTCAGTATGTGGACATAATCAATCTTTAAAGTGATTTATTATTTTGCAATCGTATTTGAATTTTGTGGTGATAAGAGATTATGGAGGAAATCTGACATCTTAAAATGAAGAGTGAGTTGGCTATGGGAATTCGTGTATAAATAGTGGCTTTCTACTTCAGTGATGTTCACGAATTAAAAAAGGAAATTCATTAGTGAATTTATCAAATATATCAAGCCTGATTTATTCTATCATCACTCAATTTATGAAGTATATTATTATGACGGTCATTTCTTATTTCTTACAAGATTTAAGCAGTGCCTATCTACATCTATTATGAAGATTTTGAATGCTTGTTGGCTCTTATATCGTGGACTATTTCTTTTATTAAATTTATCTCATAATATATTAATTTTTACACTCTAACATGGTAATAAAATTCTTTTTATTCATTATCAATTGTTCTCGAGTGAACCACGACCATGCAGTCCACTCTACCGTACCCAACGTTAAAAAAGAAATCTACTTACCAATCAAATGTAAATAAACGAATCAAATATTAACTAAGGAAGTGAATCATGAGAAAAATGTTAGATGTTATATTGTACTCTTTACTAAATTAGGGCTTGGTATGACCTAATATTTTGTATATATAATATTCAGTAATTTATATAAATTCTCTTTTTTAGATAAACTCAAACAGAAATTTATTTAGATTTTGTATTTTTTTTTTAATCTGAATTTCAAATTATATAAAATAAATTTACCTTCCAAAATACTGCCTTTCTTAAATTTTTTGGCGTCGTCGACAAGGGCATGCGACGAGTAAAAGTAAAAGAAGGATGGCTACTCTTTTTTCCATGGACATGGCAAATCTTGCAATGTATGTGTATTGGTGATTGATTGATCCATGAATGTTTAGATTGTGCATTTTTATAACTGAAGTTTAGGGCAGGGCTTACTATGGGATGCACTTGGACAAAAGATATTACAGCTTCATTCTTGCGATTATTAATGGCAGCGTTACAAGAACTTTGGATGTGCATTTCTTATTTACTAATAATCAGGATTAAATGATCATTAACGCATAAATGCATCCGGTGAATTATGTACGTAATTAATGAGTTGATCACACAATTGCTATATTAGCATATTTTGACATGCAGACATGGTAATGTAGACGCTACCCCATAAATCAAAACGCTCAAAAAGTTGATCAACCATTTGCTATATATTTTGGTTAATTAACCATTTACGAAACAGGGTCACATTCACATCTAATTTGTCAATGGACAAATTTGACAAATCAAATTGAATTTGGACTATATATACTCACCTCAAGTTTGATGCAAAATTACGACTTAAACCGATCACAAAAGAGATCAATCATTATTGCATGGACCATGGTCCACATAGCTGTGTGGACCAAAATAAAAAGGTACATTATTTTTGTACTGAAAGTACATTACTTTTATACTGTAGGTACATTATTTTAGGGTACATTATTTTTGTACTGAAGGTACATTATTTGATACATACTGTCAAATAATGTACCTACAGTACAAAAATAATGTACTTTTTATTTTTGGTCCACACAGCTGGTCCATGCAATAATTTGCCAAAAGAGCTGGCCTGCTTACAAGTAAATTTAGAAAAAAAAATTAAAATTAAAATTAAGCTTTCTTCCTTTCAAGATAAGCAACAAATTAAACAAGTCAACTTTTTCAATGATTCTAGCTTAATTTATCTTAAGAGAAAATCAAGCAGACAATGTTGAATTGGTTCAAACTTTTACTCCGTAAGTTTTTGTCACAATTGGAGAAGTACGTAGCTCAGTTCACCACTATCAAAACTTCAGTTTCGAGTTCTATAATGGTGCCTTGAAAGAATGAAAGGTAATAAATTCATAGGTTACCCCTCCAATATTATCGTAATTGTTTGACAACACATACATGAAACTGATGAGCAAGAATGATTATTTTACTTTGTTGTTTTTGGAATTTTACACTTATCGGCAAATATTTGTATGATATTATAATTTTTTAGATATATGACTAACACCTTATTGTAATTTTATAACTCAATTTTCTTATTTATTTTGAAGGAAAACTGAAATTGCTCTAGCAGATTATTGATACAAGATCAAGCATAAACATCTTGCATTAGCTTGTGATTAATTGATCGTGATGTCAAGCTCCTCACCAAATTAAAGTTCTAATAGTAGCAAGTTGGTTTTCTTGTCCCTCATTAGTAATTTCATTTCATTGGGAATTTGATTTTTTTTTTTGTTTCATTTATTTAAATTAGGGGTTAATGAATTATTTTGATATGGTCCAATTTTTAACATTTAAAAAAAATATAAATGTAAGTGAGCCATACATTTCTGGGGTTGATTTGAGTTATAACTTTGGATTATATTGACATAAAGTAAGGCAAACATCTTTTTTAAAAAAAAAAAAAAAAAAAAAAAAAAAACCTAGTATTTGACCCGTGCGATGCACGTATGAAAATTAAACATATTTGTTATATTGTCATAAAAAAAATATTTTGACTTTAAAAAGTTGAATTATAAGAATGTTATATAAGTAGTTAAACAATTGAATAATTACAAGGAAAATAGAGTGTGCTTCGAATTAATGAATCCATTTAAAAAAAAAAAAATCAGATACAACACAATGGTAATGATATTTCTATAAATAGTGGTTGTTTCATGCTTGATATCGGTAAATGTACAATTGATACATGTTAGGAACTTAGTTAAAATATTTGGCACACATTAATTAGGCTATGTTTAAGTTTCAATTATTCTTTTAAAATTGTCTGGACTTGCATATGATGAAGTTATCTTAGGATCTGGGTCAGTATGTAGACATAATCAATCTTTAAAGTGATCTATTATTTTGCAATCGTATTTGAATTTTGTGGTGAAGAGATTATGGAGGAAATCTGGCATCTTAAAATGAGGAGTGAGTTCGTTATGGGAATTCGTGTATAAATAGTGGCTTTCTACTTCAGTGATGTTCACGAATTAAAAAAGGAAATTCATTAGTGAATTTATCAAATATATCAAGCCTAATTTATTCTATCATCACTCAATTTACGAAGTATATTATTATGACGGTCATTTCTTATTTCTTACAAGATTTAAGCAGTGTCTATCTACATCTATTATGAAGATTTTGAATGCTAGCTTGTTGATTGGCAACACTCACAAAAGTTTTTTTCATAAGGATTAATTTGTTTAAAATTGGTTAGACACAATTAGGTTTTTGAATTCAAGACACACGATCTTTTTCAATATGCATAGTCTTTAACTGCAATAGAAACACTCACAAAAGCATCATGGTTGGAATGTTTATTTTGGACAAAGAAATAAGCCCCATGAGTTTGAAAAAAGCTATCAAACCCAGTCTACGTATGAAGTTCAAGATCACCGTGATAGTAAATTCGTGAAAAGCATTGAGTGTGTTACATTATCATATGGTAGTGTTTGTTGTGTTCTTATATTTTGACCTTACCAAAGTAATATATTGTTTGTTAGATGTTATTATGTTTTTAATTCACATAATGTACACAGTATATATGAACTGATATATGTATATTGATTGTAACACTTATTAGAGTTAACATTTGAAGCCCTATTTTGTATGTTGTTGCTTATACCAGTTCACATAAATATAACATATAAAATGCAACTGTCAATACTAAGTGTTTGATAATGATGTCAACGAGAAGATATTGTTAGTTATGATGCTTTTCCACGGTAATGTAATTTTAATTTTTGGTTATTACCATATTTTAAAATTTTAAAATTGTGTACAAATGTCATTGGAAAAGGTGGTGGCCGAAGAATCTATTCTCCACTAGACAAGATTGTGTATGGAAGACTGTCTAGACTGATTGATTCTATAAAATTGAGATAGAGCTGAGGGTAAGTTGCATTTTTTCCTTTTTATTCATCTGTAAGATTTTCTCACAGGTTTTATAAATATTTGAATGTTATATTAAGTCTTATTACAATTACTAAAACAAACAAAAAGATAGCAAAAGCATGTGCCAACTTAAGAATTATAAGTTCATAAAAAGTTTAAAATCCAACAGCAACTTAAGAATTACATTGAGATTTAAGTATATTTTAGTTAATTATATTTTAAGTAAAAAATTAAATTCAATCCTGCTGTTAATTAATTAAAAAATTCAGATTTTGTGCTTAAACTTTTAAGGGTTAAATCCACAAACTTTTTACTCTTTTGAAATTGTGGTATTAGGTTGTAATATTATCATTTGCCCAAATATAAACTATACGTAATTAATATATAGTCTGTTTAAAATGGACAATAATTTGTGTTAACTATTTTGTTGCAATGTTGTGTTAACAATAGTATTTTAAAATAGTCGCAATGGACATTGTTTGCCCTAATATAGACTTTAAGGTAATTCTTGCTCTGTTTTGTTGGAAAATCATGTCTAAGGATAAAAAAAATGATTTTATTCATATTATGCAAACATACTTACTTGTGATGAAAGACTGTGTATCCTTAAAATGACAAATGTTGTTAATCTGTTCCTCAAATATGATATAAATTAAGGTTGCATTGACACAAAAAAAAAAAACAAAAACAAAAACAAAACAAAAAAAAACAAAAAACAAATTAATGCATGCAGTTTCAGTATATAAATGAATATTAATTGGTAGTAGCTACCTTAATTCAAAGTGGAGAATCTGTACAGTCAGATTTGTAGCGTACAAATTAATGATTTCTCCTCAGAAATTGAGTAGAAGAAGGGTATGGATATAGAAAAAAAAAATTATACAAGTATTCATTCGCTGTGTAACTTTTATAGATGATTGAAAGATGTTATAAATTTAGTGTTAGTTTAAAGAAAAAAGGAAAAAAAATAAGTATTGAATACAATTCACATGTGTACAAATCATTATAAATTGTGCACATAAGCATTTAGTCATAATGAATTTATTTATTAGATCATAAACTACTGACTATTAGATCTTATAGGTTTTAGATTTTAAAAATATGAAATAAGAGGATTTGAACCATAGGCAACAATTCAGTAAGGGCGTGTTGGGCGATTGCCCAAGGCCCATGCTTGAAGGGTCATTCATATATATATATATATATATATATATATATATATATATATATATATAACAAGTGAAAGAAGGACGGTTAAAATTTGTGTTACAACTAAACTTATCGATTATTAATGAAATTTGTTTTACAAAATTCAAATGATTTTGTTCATTTCTTATAAAAAAGTTTTAATTTACTTTATGTTATGCCTACCTGAAAGACATTTATCTCGAAGTGAAAAAGTAATAAAAAAACAAGTTGAACAGTTAATAGAATCACAACTAACTACTTTTATATACTCTAATATTAGCTTTGATATGCTCTGATCTACTGTGTGGGATCAAGGTTATGATAAAGATTCTAATATGAAGGAAAACAACAAGGGTTCAAAAACGATTACTTCAAATAGTGCCTTTTATTTAAATTTCGCTACGGGCTTATAAAATGTTTGGATCGGCACTGTGTGGAAGAACAAATATCTTTTCCTTTTGTTTTCTTCAATTTCTGGTTTCTACTTGACGATGGCGAGCTTAGCAAGTGATATGTTTTTATACACGAAATCCTCATCGCCCACACCGACAATTGGGCGATGAGGGTTTCGTGTATAAACATATATCACTTGCTAAGCTCGCCATCGTCAAGTAGAAATAAATATTGAAGAAAAC
>CP025655.1:13663476-13665976 GCA_003576665.1 Ipomoea trifida | reverse complement strand
TACATGGTGTAGTGTGTTTTAGTACATGCTGTGGTGCGTTTTATTACATATTTTGGTACATTAACTGTGTTATGGAATGGAGTGTTTTAATCCATCGCTAGTGCATTTTCATACGTAGAATGGTTTGTAACTGTGTTGTGGAATGATGCGTTATTTTAATCCGTCCTCTAGTGCATTTTAATACGTAGAATAATGTGTATTTTAACACATGTTTTCTAATAAGTTTAATAGTGTATTTCAATAAGTTGGATTGTGCATTTTAACATACATTGTGGTGCATTTTAATACGTAGAATGGTGCATATTTTAGCACATGTTTTCTAATTTGTGTAAATAGTGCATGTTTATAATCTGACATGAGGCATGTTGTGGTGCATTTTAATATGTAGAATGATGCGATTTATTACGTATGTTGATGAATTTTAAGTGAATATGCGCATTTGGTTATAATGTAGAATGATGTGTTTTATCTGTCATCTGGTGCATTTTAGTACATAGAGTGGTGTGTATTTTAACACATATATATTGCACGTTGATTTGTCATCTAATGGCTGAAAAATAGCCGCACAACCACACCTAAGGAGCATGTCACACTTGAACTCAACTATATATATATACATATATATACATATACATATATATATATATATNATATATATATATATATCAAAACTCAGAACCATAGTCCATCAATCCGTCTCTATCTGTTCATTACTTCATTCACGCCTCACGCCCTCTCTGTCTCTCTGTCGCCGTCCCAGACTCCCAGCCTCCTCCTCATCTTCGTCACTGTCCCAGCCTCCCAACCTCGTTGTCACGGCATTGCCTTCCCATTCACTCTGATTGACACCTCACGCCCTATCTGTCTCTCGGAGTCTACCTCTCTCGTCATCGACGTCACATTCCCATCCATCTCGTCATCGGCGTCAGTGTTTCCCTTCTTGGACCAGTGGACGAGATTTACAACTGTAAGTATGAATAGACAATAAACTTCACATATTGTGCTACATTCCTTCCAAATCTATGAGTTTTTGTTTCAAGATTCACTTTCATTCTAATATAATAGGGTATCTTCTTGAATTCTAATGTTGGTACTTGCTAATATAACTTGCATGAATCTCATCGGCAAAATTGCAAGAACAGTGGAAAATTTACAGAAAAGCCAAGTACTAAACTGTTGAAAGATCTATTCTTAAAGTGTTGTAATTTCTTACGTTTTTAATATCAGAAACTGCCAAGATAATTTAAATAAAATTACAATAAATAAAATTTTTGACTATTTGGTATTTCATATATATTTTGTGTGTTTGGTACTCAATGTTCATATAGAAACCGACTGTATCACACTTTGTCCTAGTATTTCATAATCCAAAGAGGATCATTCTTATGTAGGTACAGTCACACGAGATTGCAGGAATATTGCTAATAGCTTAGTTGATTGTAGTTTTCGTTAGGCCTGGACAAAACGGTTCGGTTAAACCGAACCGAATTACCGATCGATACATGGTTTAGAGAAATCGATAGGTTTGGTTCGATTCGATTAAAAAACGATCGTACAAATGCGGCTGTGCTCTCCCGTGCGGCCGTGCGGTCACACACCACTCAATGTTACGAAGTACACCACTCAATATTAAGAAACACACCACTCAATGTTACGAAGTACACCACTCAATGTTAAGAAACACACCACAATGAAACACAATGAAACACACCACAATGTTAATAAACACACCACAGTGCATATTTGTTTGGTGTGTTTCTTAACATTGAGTGGTGTATTTCGTAACATTGAGTGGTGTGAACCACACGGCCGCACGGGAGAGCACGGCCACACCTGAACATGACCCTATATATATATATATATATATATATAAAATCTATACTATTAATAAAAACAAAATCCTCCATTTTAACTTATCGCAAAAAAACAATCATATACTATTAAGGTTTGCATATATTTTAAAATATGATAATACAATTCCTATGCGTACTACAATTGCACATTAAAATATTGTAATACAATTTGTAATACAATATATTTTTTCATATTTTCCTATTCGTAATACAATTCTAGATTAAAATTACTAATCGTAATAATATAGTACATATACTTTCCTCCAACGTAATCTATACTATTAATAAAAACAAAATCCTACATTTTAACTTCTCGCCCAAAATACTCATATACTATTAAGGTTTGCTAAATAAATTAACATATGGTAATACAATTTCTATTCGTACCACAATAGTACATTAAAATATGGTAATACAAAAGAAAGCAGTTAATAAGATCAAGATAATCTGCATGCTGAAACATTGTTGGTAAGAAATTGCAGTATGCCTTCAAGCAAGCAGAATTTTCACAGATCATATCAATTTTGGAAACATGGTTTCATTTAGGTGTTTTTAACAACATGAATCGTAATTGCTGTAAAGAAATTGCTGGTATGGGCTTGCTTCCCCTCATTACCTATCGAGTACTTTGAAGAAGAATTTCTCAT
>CP025655.1:13617871-13630207 GCA_003576665.1 Ipomoea trifida | reverse complement strand
TTAAATTATATCTCTTTTTTAATTTTTTTGATAATGAATGTTTTTTTAATAAAGGCATTGTAAACATCTAAATTAAAGAAATGCATAATTTATTTAATTTAATAAGACTATAAGAGTAATAGAATGAGTACTTGATTTTCAATGAGTTAATTCCCAAAATGGTCCTCCGACTATGGCGTTTTCTCAAATTGGTTTCTTGACTTTTAATTGCACCCAAAGTAGTCATCTGACTATTGAATTTTAAGCCAAAATGGTCATCCGTTAGTTTTGGTGTTAAGTGGGTGTTAAAATAAAGGGTAAAACTGGTAATTTAAATTTTGCACTCTAATTTAAAACAATTTTGTATTCAAATGTTCTTAGTGCTTTGAGACATGTACATTGCTGGTATAAAATGTAGAGTAATCAAATTAATTTTTTTTTTCAAGGAGTTACTATTCACTATGTGGGGTTTTCAGAGGTTGCATTATTGTAATCAAAATATTTGGTTATTCACGTTACTAATTTTGCATTTCACAAAAGGTATTCAACCAATACTAACAAAACAAATATCCTGCTCATACACGTACATATTACTAATAATGCATTTCACAAAAGTTATTCACTGTTTTGTCAAACAAAATATGTAGGTACCAACAGTAACAGCATGCTCATACACACAAAACAAATATATATTATGTCAATTCAACACATCTAGCAGCCTAAAATTTCACTAAACAGAGTACTTGGCCATTCCACCAAAAACTTGCAAAAGTAATCTAAAATAGACTACAATTGTAAAATATCCAAAGTACTCAATATCTATTGGTAAGTTGGAGCTTAGATTCATAATTAGACACTTCGTATTTTGCTTTGATTCCATCACTTTCACTGCTGCTGTTGCGCTTTATTTTGTTTAATTTTGACAGTGATAATGAGTTTGAACTTGAGAATGGCAGTGTGGATAACCTCAGTATGCACATTAAGGATGCTGGCGGCCATAGAATAGGAGACCTGTTGTTGCGCGTGGTGACTGAGATGATGGCCGCGCAAGGGAAAATCCTCGGCTTGGAAACACAACTGCCCGCAACTGAAGCGGTAGACACTGCTTTGACCAAAGAGAAACTCAAGTCGGAAGAGCTCGAGAGGATGGTGGGTGGGCTGAAGGAGACTAATCTACAGTTGAGAGCGGTCGCTACAGGGGCGGAAGAGAAGACTGCGAACAGGAAGGCGGAGATGCAAAATCTGGAGAAAGAGCTAGCGGAGAAGGACGCACTGGTGGAGAGATTAAAGTTGGAACTTGGACAGACAGAGGAGCTCAACCTCACGGAGATGAAGAACTTGAAAGAAGAGATGGAACTGCAAGAAAGCAAGAACTGGAACTAGTGTCGCCACATCAGTTTGTTGGAGACGGAGGTGAAGCAATTTATGGGGGATTCCGGCAAAGCCCGTGACGAAGTGGTGGCTCTGAACAACAACATCGGGAAGATGAACGCAGAATTAGACGAAATCAGATTGGGGAAAATCGCAGTGTTCTTCGTAGGGTTTTTCCTCGCAATTGACACTTGGCAGTGCTTAGCTAATTTGGAGAAATTCTCATGTTTAGTTCATTAGGGAAAAATCGCTGCTTTAATTAATAAGTTAATTAGGGGAAAACCTCCAGTTTAGTTAATTAGGGTTTTGTAAAAAAAAATAATTAAGGGAAAAATCACCGGTAGCGGCTGGTCAAAGGTTTAAACAAATGTCCGTTTTACCCTTCTTTTTAACGGTAAGTTAACACCAAATCTAACAGAGACCATTATGGCTTAAAATTTAATAGTCGGATGACTATTTTGGTTGCAATTAAAAGTCAATGAACCAATTTGAGAAAAGGTTATAGTCGGAGGACCATTTTGGGCATTTTCTCATTTTCAATAATATACTCTGACATATTCGTAGTATATGTTTGACAATTATACCAACTATGATTAGGATGAGATTCGAACCTAATATCTTACTTATAGAAATTAATGGGTAAGTTAAAAGTTAACGGTATATTCTGTTACTAAAGTTAAAAGTTAACGTAATGTGGGGTTATTTAAGGGAAGAAAATAATATAATAGAGGGTAAAGAAGGAAAATCATAAAAGATTACTAAAATCAAAATAATATGAACTATTCGTTTAAGTAAATAATTACACCAACATTTTTTTTCTTCCCGGTTAGAACCCTAACATTATTGGCTCTTATTAAGATGGTAGATTAAGATTTGCGTAATAATATAAAAATATGATAATACAATTCCTATCGTACTACTATTGTACGATAAAATATGATAATATAATTGTTAATACAATATATTTTTTCATATTCTCCTGTTTGTTATATAATTTTAGATTAAAATTACTAATCGTAACAAAATAGTACATATACTTTCCTGCAACGTAATCTATACTATTAATAAAAACAAAATATTCTATTTTAACTTTCTGCCAAAAACACTCCTATATTATTAAGGTTTGCGTAATATTTTAAAATATGATAATACAATTCCTATTCGTAATACACCTAATACAATATGTTTTCTTTCATACTTTCTTATTCGTAATACAATTCTAGAATAAAATTACTAATCGTAATAATACAGTACATATACTTTCCTGCAACGTAATCTATATCTATACTATTAATAAAAACAAAATACTTTGTTTTAACTTTCTGCCAAAAATACTCCTATACTATTAAAGTTTGCGTTATTTTTTGAAATATGATAATACAATTTCTATTCGTACTACAAAATTTTTAATTTATAAGGCCTAAAATACACAATAATTTCATAAAATTCGAAATTATTAATTTTTAAGCCCTAAAATACATTATAATTCCTAAAATACATAATAGTTTCTTAAAATTCATAATGTATTAAAAAATAATTCGAAATTCGAAAAAAAAAATACCAGTGGAGCGCCGTGCGGTGCCGCGAGGGCGGTGTGCGGTGGCGAGCGGTGGCTGGGTGGGCGGGCGGTGGCTGGGCGGTGGTGAAGCGCTGTGCGCTGTGGACGTGCGGCGGCTTTGCGATGTGGAGGTGCGGCGGCCGGTGGAGTGGTTAGAAGAAGAAGAACGAAGAACGAAGAAGAAGAAGAACGTTGTGGAATTTGAATCTACAGATCTAATTTACGTTGAAGTGGTGGGGGGTTTATTAAAAATCTACGGCGTTGGTTGTTGCTTCAACCGACGCCGTTGGATTTTTTTTTATAATTAAAAACAAACTATAGGAATATATTATAAAAAACATAAAATAAATATATGACGTCGGTTTTTTAAAAAAATTATAAATATAAATAATTGTTTGACGTCGGTTTTTTAAAAAACCGACGTTATTTAGGCTTCGTGAAATGTGTTTTCTATAGTAGTGTGTACATACAAATATTGTAATACAAATCCTAATACAAGATTTTTTTTCATATTTTTCTATTTTGTAATACATTTCTATATTAAAATTACTAATCGTAATAAAATAATACATATACTTTCCTGCAACGTAATCTATACTATTAATAAAAACAAAATTTTTCATCTTAACATTGCCAAAAAATACTCCTATACTATTAAGGTTTGCGTAATATTTTAAAATATGATAATATTATTTCTATTTGTACTACAATTGTACATTAAAATACTGTAATACAATTCCTAATACAATTTTTTTTCATATTTTCCTATTTGTAATACAATTCTAGATTAAAATTACTAATCGTAATAAAATATTACATTTACTTGCTTGCAACGTAATCTATACTATTAATAAAAATAAAATACTCCATTTTAACTTTCCGCCAAAAACACGCTTATACTATTAAGGCTGGCGTTATTTTTTAAAAATATGATAATACAATTCCTATTCATACTACCATTGTACATTAAAATATTGTAATACAAATCATAATACAATATATTTTTTCATATTTTTCTATTCATAATACATTTCTAGATTAAAATTACTAATCGTAATAAAATAGTACATATACTTTCCTACAACGTAATCTATACTAGTAATAAAAACAAAATTCTCCATTTTAACATTCCACAAAAAACACTCATATACTATTAAGGTTTGCGTAATATTTTAAAATATGATAATACAATTTCTATTCGTATGATAAACAAAATTCTCCATTTCCTACAATATTTATTTTTTCATATTTTCCTATTTTGATTACAATTCTAGATTAAAATTACTATTTGTAATAAAATAGTACATATACTTTTCTGTTACATAATCTATACTATTAATAAACACAAAATCCTCCATTTTAACTTCCTGCTAAAAACACTCATCTATATATATATTAAAACAGAAGTGCTAGCTTTCCCGCTCATTTTAGTCCAAAAATTTTGAAATCGGTCAACATAATATTATATAATAATTCCTTATCAGAAATTATAGCCTTCCTTATCATTCCTTATTTATGACTAAAATTGACAAAATATTCAGAATATGATTCCATTCCTTATTATACACGGAAATTAATGTAATATTTTAACCAATTCTATTTCTGTATGAATATATTAATCTTCCATATTTTTAATATATATATATATATATATATATATATATATATATATATATATATATATATATATATATATATATATATATATATAGAAGTTGGCTCATATGCGGACTGTAGTTTAGATGCGGTCGTGTGGCCTAATTAGCACTGTCCAATTTCATTAATCTTACTGAAATTCGCGTATGTTTAAGTGGGGTTATTATGGTAATTTTAGTATTTATATTACATGGTTGGAATGGTGCATTTTAGTACATAGTGTGGTGCGTTTTAATACATGCTGTGGTGCGTTTTATTACGTATGTTGGTGCATTAACTGTGTTGTAGAATGGTGTGTTTTAATCTATCCGTTGGTGCATTTTCATACGTAGAATGATGTGTAACTGTGTTGTGGAATGTTGTGTTTCAATACATAGTGTGGTGCGTTTTAATACATGTTGTGGTGCGTTTTATTACGTATGTTGGTGCATTAACTGTGTTGTAGAATGGTGTGTTTTAATCTATCCGTTGGTGCATTTTCATACGTAGAATGATATGTAACTGTGTTGTGGAATGGTGTGTTTTAATACGTCGTCTGGTGCATTTTAATACATTGAATGGTGTGTATTTTAACATGTGTTTCTAATAAGTGTGGTGCATTTTAATACGTATAACGGTGCATATTTTAGCACATGTTTTCTAATATGTGTAAATTAATATGTGTAAATAGTGTATGCTTATAATCTGACATGAGGCACGTTGTGGTACATTTTAATATGTAGAATGATGTGTTTTATTAAGTATATTGATGAATTTTAAGTAAATAGACGCATTTGTGTATATTGTGTGGAATGGTGTGTTTTATCGGTCCTCTGGTGCGTTTTAGTACGTAGAATGGTGTATTCTGTAACATACATATATTGCGCGTTGATTTGATGAGTTGATATGATCTAATGGCTGAAAATAGGCCACATGACCACACCTAATGACCAGGCCACACCTGAACTCTACCTTATATATATATATATATATATATATATATATATATATATATATATATATATATATATGATCTATTTGGTACTATAAGAACAATAACCCATTAAAAATATTACTATATTATTAAATTCCTCTCATGATAATATTAAAAGAAAGATTTCTAACAATCAAATTACTATATTATGTTAATGTATGTAATTAAATTCTTTTCATGATGATATTCAAAAAAAATTCCAACAACCAAATTACTATATGATGCATATTATAGTATTAAAAAAAATATTACTATATTATGTTAATGTACGCAATTTAATTTCTCTCATGATAATATTAAAAAAAAATTCAACAATCAAATTACTATATGATGTATATTATAGTATTCAAAAAAAATATTACTATATTATGTTAATGTACATAATTAAATTCCTCTCATGATAATATTAAAAAAAAATTCCAACAATCATATCACTATACGATGTATATTATAGTATTAAAAAATATTACTATATTATGTTAATGTACGTAATTAAATTCATCTCATGATAATATTAAAAAAAATAAAAATTCCAACAATCAAATTAGTATATGATGTATATTGTAGTATTAAAAAAATATTACTATATTATGTTAATATACGTAATTAAATTCCTCTGATGATAATATTTACAAAAAAAAATTTCAACAATCAAATTACTATGTGATGTATATTATAGTATTCCAAAAAAATATTACTATATTCGGTATATGTATATATATATATATATATAAAGTTTACCGAATAAAATTATTATTGATTGATGTATACATGTAATGACTTTATTTGGTAAGCTTTATATAATCTATACTATATATAAAAGTAAAATTCTTCTATTTCATTTTTCTGCACAAACTTTTGAGGTCAATTAATTAAATATTTTATTGTTCAAATAATTAATAAAACTTATTTGGTAAGAAAATGTAAAATGGAAATTAACTAATATCTATTAATCGGTAATATTGTTTTTATATTCACGTATCAACCCTATTAATAAAACTTATAAAATCCCTCCTTGAACTTTCCAGCACAACTAATATTATTAATTAATTGATAAAAATTTAATAAAGTTTAATTGGTAACAAAATTTTATTTACCAAATTTTGAGAATAATTAAACCATTATAATTGTGAGAATAATGGAAAAATTTTTTTATGAAATTTTATAATAAAAAATAATTTATTATTATTTACACCAATAATAATAATTCAAATAATCATTTGTACTTATATATCTAAATTACTATTAATGAAAATAAAATCATCCTGTGAAAATATAAAAAGATCCTAATAGAAAAGGAGACGAAAACTAGGCAAATTGGAAAAGTTATTACTAATTGATTGAAAATTATTTAAAAATTTTTAAAAAAAATTAATTACACTTTCCTTTTAAAAATTTTAAATTATTTAAACTTTAAAAAAATTAATTAAACGTGGGTTGTTAAATTTTTTATAATAATTAAAATTAATTTATTCGAATATAGAGAAGGAAGAAAAAATTAAATGCGATATGATGAAAATGAATATACATAAGGTATAAAAGTATAATTGCACATATATTAGTGTACTTGCCTAATAATTATTATGGTAATTAAGCTAAACATGGGTCGTTAAATTTATTTTTATAATAATTATAAATATATTATTTCTCTTTTTTCCCATATTTATTTTAGTAATAATATAATTACATAAATCATATTACATATTGATCTTTTTAAAATGTATTATAAAAAAATTTATCTGTACATCGCACGAGTAATTGGACAATTATTTATTCTAATTCAAGCAAGGAAAACATCAGAAAACATAATCGATACAAGTAATTTCATCAATTGCGCTATATAATATTCGATGATATAATTTATATAATTGTATATCGATCCAAATATTCTTAAAATATTATAACAAATCCATTCCGTGCAATGCACGGGCGAAAATACTAGTATACTATTAAGGTTTGTGTAATATTTTAAAATATGATAATATAATTCTTATTCGTACTACAATTGTACATGAAAAAATTTTGTAATACAATTCCTAATACAATATTTGTTTTTTCATATTTTCCTATTCGTAATACAATTCTAGATTAAAATTACTAATCGAAGAATATAGTATATATACTTTCCTACAACGTAATCTATATCTATACTATTAGTAAACACAAAATCTTCCATTTTAACTTCCCACCCAAAATACTCATATAGTATTAAGGTTTGCTTAATATTGTAAAAATCTGGTAATACAATTTCTATTCGTACCACAATAATACATTAAAATATGGTAATATAATTTCTAATTCAATATATTCTTTGCTATTTTACTATTCGTAATACAATCGTAGATTAAAATTACTAATAATAATAATATAGAACATATAATTCCCTACAACGTAATTTATATATACTATTTATAAAAATGAAATCCTCCATTTTAACTTTACTCCCAAAACACTCTTATACTTTTAAGGTTTGCATAATATTGTAAAAATATGGTAATACAATTCCTATTCGTACTACAATTACAATATATTTTTTCATATTTTCCTATTCGTAATACAATTCTTGATTAATATTACTAATTGTAATAAAATAGTTCATATACTTTCCTGCAACGTAATCTATACTATTAATAAAAACAAAATTCTACATTTTAACTATCCACAAAAAATACTCTTATACTATTAAGGTTTGCATAGTATTTTAAAATATAATAATACAACTCGTATTAATACTACAATTGTACATTAAAATATGATAATACTGTTTCTAATACAATATATTCTTTACTACTTTAATATTCGTAATACAATTCTACATTAAAATTACTAATCGTAATAATACAGTACATATATTTCTCTGCAATTAATCTATACTATTAATAAACACAAAATCCTACATTTTAACTTCACTCCCTCGGGGTGGTCACAATCATCTGAAATGGAAGCATATGGAAGATTGTTAGTCTTCTGAGAAGAGGTAATTCGAGCACCTCTCGTGGGATTTAACTGCACCTTGCAAAAGGTTGCTAACCCCTCCACCACTCGTGATCGTAAGGGGTAGTTTGGTACTGCCTATACCTTGCGAGAAGAGGTTGTTTATTGCTTTCAGGACCGCTGTAGCGGTATGTTATTCTTTATAAGAATAAAGTGAAAACCAAATTAATTGTTGAATTAATGCGGTTAAAAGCGATCGATGTGGTGAACAAGAAACACCTTCAAGTGATTTCTATGTTGTTATTATACTTGAGAGTATAATGTTGATTCACCTCAATCGAACGATGCTACCAAACACGATTATCAATACGTTGATATGTTCGGGCCTACCTCAAGAATGTGGGGGGGAGGCAATTGTCTTTTGGACAAGCAAAAACCTTTTACGAAGGTTCCCTACAAAGTAACTCGATAAGGTTCCTTACGAGTGTGGATATGTTTGAGCTATCCTATTGATACTTGAAATGTGGGGGCGGCTTGCCAAATGTGTTCTGCTCTTAATACCCAAAGTCCATGTCTCGGACGGACGTATGTAAGAACATAACGAATCAGAAGTTCATCATTCGTTGAAGATGGGTTTTCTGTGAAGTCAATTGAAGGACCTAAAACCCGAACTCATAGCTAGACGTAGCTAATTAGTAATGATTTGGAAAATCCTGTAATCCAGATTTTCTGACTTACATATTAGAACGTGATGAGCACAATCTAACTTGTTAACTAGAAAATGGAATGGATTTGGTAAGGATTGTAGAATTATGTGGTCCGATTTTCTGACGTACTTGTTAGAATGCAATATGCATAGTCTAACTTGTTTACTAGAAATTGGATAAGGTTTTCTAACACGGCTTGTTAGAAAATAAAGCCTCGAATGGATGTAGAAATTGTGTTTTCTACGAATGTCCATGATAAGTAAAATAAGTTTACCTCTCGTGAATGGACAAAGTCACCTCTCGTGACCGGCCAAGCTATTAAGGGAATAATTCTGAACATTACGGAATTAACTTCAAGTTAAATCCAATACAAATTCTAAGAATTAATCTCCTTATTAGTGGTGGGCTGGTTCATAGGGTGCAAACTGGTTTTGTACCAAAAAGAGGCTATAAGGTGAAGTAGATTCTGTCTTAGAGAATCATACTTCAGAACTGGTTGTTCTTCCTCCAGGTTATAAAACCTTTGGATCCTAGGTGGATCATCGGTTGGAAGATAAAACTGGTTAATTTCATTAAAGTATAAGGACATGCCTGTAATTGAAGATTACTTGCGAGTGCCTTGATTACTTTAATATGTATTCTCTCGTGTGAGAATAAAAATCCATAAGGATGATACTTGCCTCAACTACGGTGTGGGATTTGGAAGTTCATCAAGTGGATTTAATAACCATTTCTTTATAGTCAAGGAACAGCCTAAGGGCTTTGTTAGTTCCACACTATGAAAGAAAGTGGGTAGCTTGGTAAAATCCTTGTATGGTAAAACAATAAGCCTGAAATATTGGCACGTGATATTTTGATCATACAATGATAAACCAACGAGTTTAGTATAAACAGAATGACAAAAGGTCTATGTATGGCATACAATAGACGATGTTGTTACTATATGTTTATACACGATAAACTCATCGTGGGTAGAAAACGGTCGAGTGATCAAGTCTACCAGGATCATGTTAAATTGGAGATTTGACGTGAAAGATATGAATTGGCAGATTTAAATCTTAGTGATTAAAGTCATGAGAGGACCTGTTGGTCTCGTGTGAAGCCAATCTCATTGTGTTGATTAATTCATTGCAAAAGTATGACAATCAAGTGGCTTGGACAACGTTAGATACTAACTATCCAAAATCTTAAAGATTGTACTTCTCGATGAGAATACACTCCGATTATTGGTAAGTTCAATTGTATCTAATGTGTTGCGTTTGGCCAAATATTGCCTTGCGGTTTATAAACTCTGTAGTGATACGAGTAACCCTAGTGCTACGCACTAGAAGGCAATAGTTGAAAATTATGAGATACAATTGGTATACTTATGATTTTGGACTGCACTACGTGCGATATCCAGTCGTACTTGGAAAGTATAGTGCGTTAATCGGATATCAAAAGGACGTTAAGTCCATGAGCGGCTACATGGTTGATGTGAGCCGGGATAGTCAGTCAAAAGTGGAAATTCTCGTGATAGCGAGATCCTTATTGGAATCTATGCTAAAAACCTTAGGACACATGTGTCTCGAGAGGTTGAATGGTAATGCCATTCGTGTTGAGAATGTTCCCGAGTTGGAAAACTCATACCTCCAATGTTATTGTTTTGCGATAGTCAATCCAAAATTGGTTGAGTATGGAGTTGTTTGGTAGTCTAGACTTATAAGTCGTAGACATAATACCATTTAACAATTTCTCGCAACGGGAGTTGTCTCTGTTGACTATAAGGTCAAAAAGAGGACAACGTAATGGCCGCTAACCTTAAGGGTAACTTTTGGTTGTTGAGAAATTGATACGAGGAATGGGTCTTAAGCCCTTGGTAAATAAAAATTCCATAATGAATACCCAACCTTGCTGGCATCTAGGTTCAATGGGACAACTAAATTATAGAATGAGCGCGTCACTGTGGGGGTCCCCGACCCCTACCACTCCTCGTTAAAACAGTTACTCTCGATCGAGGCTAGCACACTAGTGCTTTAATGATTCGATTGTCATCTGACATATGCTGTGTATGCAATGTCAAATGGGCATGTGTTGAGTTGCGGGAAACTCAAGAAAGAATCACCTATGTGAGAGAGAAGTGTGGGTCGCTTCAAAGGAGAATTGAATAGGGCTCAATTCTTTATAAGCTCTTGCAGAACCAAAGAGGTGTCCCACGACCAAAATGGGCACAGCATGAGAACATGACGTGGTTGGATGGTTCCTGTGTGAGATTTGTCAATGTCCACACAAACGGCAGTCGGTTCAAAGACATCGCGTTCTACCGTACAGCCAGTAGGGTATATAGATCTCACAAGGCAAGGTTCAAAGGGTTAAACCTACCTCTGCTATGCAGGAATCAACCGTTGAACACAGTTGTTTCCGTTTTCTAAAATACCCCGAAAACAATTTTCATTCATGTGGGGATTGTTGGAAAAAATGACATAAATGGCATTTTAAGTGGCCATTTTGTGGTATAAATATATGTAGGGTCCACATCCGATTTGGGTCGGGTCAAAGTGGATTCGGATTCTTTGTAGTGAGACGAAGAGATCGATATATTATACGCTCAAAATGGATAATGGGTGAATGAGAAATTGGTTTTCAAATTAGACCCATTGAGATGGAAAATGTGTGGGAAAAGCTTTAAGGAAAGCCTTTGTCCCACATTGGTTTGGGAAGAGGATTTCACCCACTATATATACAAGAGGCTTTTTTAAGCTAATTGACTTGTATGACATAGAGGCTCTCTCTCGCGCGCAGGGGGGGGTGCAAATCAAATCCAAAAATGAGTTCGAAAAGGCTTAAACTCGATAGTGTGCGCCGGCACGAATGTGTTAAGTTATGCCGAATTTCTGAATATTTTTCCATCTCAGTACCACACAAACCTTCGAGAGACCTCTCGAAGCAGCGCTGCGGCAAGGATGAGTTCGTTCGAGACATCAAGCGAAGTTACGCCCGATGAGTTCGTTCGGTAGAAAACAAGAAAGTCAGTCAGGGCGGCTTTAACACAGTGCAAGGGAGAGGAGGCTCAATAAGGAAAGACATTCTGCATGCCCTAGGTGTGGAGGGAATCACCCCGGTGAAAGCTGTCAGGGGTGGAGGATTAAGTGTTATCGGTGTGGAATTGTTGGGCACAA
>CP025655.1:13588688-13617835 GCA_003576665.1 Ipomoea trifida | reverse complement strand
GCGATTGATGGGTAATGTTATCGTGCCTTGCTGCTACTGAAAACTATTTTGAAAACCTTTGTTTATTTTCGAGTGATAATGGATATCCTTACTTAGCCGTCGTGCTAACTGCACTTCATTGTGTACCTTATCAGATGAAGTCTAGCGTGGGTATGCTCCTGCTTCCGCTTCTAATCCTCCAGCTCTGGCTCATGCTCCTGCCTAGTGTACTCCTGACCCCATTCTCATTCCTGTTCAATCAGTGTTACCCTCGTTAGTCCGTTATGTCTCAAGGGAAAAGTCAAGACTGCCCCTTTTTGTGTATATTTCTTTTGTAGCCATGATAATTCTAAGATGGCTAGTAAGGACGGGAATAGTCCAAACTCTTTGTTAATGGGCTGTAAGAAACTTTTATACTTACATATATATTCGTAGCTGGTATAGCTACCCTTTTGCTGCCTATATGCATAAATGAGGATATGATGGGTTTTGACGATAAGGAACACGATCCTTGTCTTCTTCCTTTAGCCTGTGCATTTAGAGTGGACTCTTTCTGGGTTTGATTGGGTTCAGTCTAGATGTGGCGGTAATTACTCCGGTGGTTCGGTGTAGCCAAGTCGGGGTGTTACAATATTTCTTCTTCTTGCAATAATATTTTTCCACCTTGCTTTTCTTAATAGTTAGTTTCATTCAGGGAGGGCATAGCAGCACTGGAAGCTACATTTTCGTCAAGTTCAAAAGTCATTTTGGTTTATGAAAGCACTCCCAACAGCAGTCTTTAAAGAGAACAAATGTGAATTGTTCATCATCTTCAAAGGGTTTGAAGAAGACTAAGATCAAATCCAACACATGATAACCTTGGCTATATATATATGTATATATATATATATGCATTTCTGATAATTAAATTTCCTATTTTCGCACCATTAGACTGTGATTATGTTTTTCTTTGTTTAAGTTAACTAAATGATTAATAGATGATTTGTTTTGTTATGCTTTAAATTTTGGCATTGTCGTTAGCTTATATACGCTAGCAAAGTTTTATTATTCTTTTTCCTATAAAATTATGGAAAGTGTTGACTTGTGTATATTCATGTTGAATACAATATGCAATTAAAAATTATAGAATAAAAATGATTAAGTAATAAATGTCTAATTAACATATAAAATGAAATGTTTATTACTGAATAGATTCTTCATTATTTATTTATATTACGAGTCATTCATTGACAATTGATTTAACTCAGACATTTTATTTTTTAAGAAAATGAGTCATTGTTTAATCAGAATAATACATAACCATCGTTACTCCAATCAAATAGGTTGTTCGATAATGCCAGTCGTTGTTAGAACGTGTTGTTGGTGCATCAGCATTTAGTCCAGCTAATCTTAGTGTTAATTGTAAGCAACGTTGTTATCTCATTAGCGTACTTAATTATTTTATTTAAATAAAATGCAATTTGTAATTTTCCTTGCAATTTGTAATTTTCCTTGCAATTTGTAATTTTCTTCCGTTGGGTATAAATAATTGCAGTGGTCGGTAGTGAAGTACTGTACGGTGAATTTATGATTTTCTCTCCAAGCACACCTATAGAAATGGTAATACAACTCAAATTCAAATTATTTATAATAACTTTTACATTTTATTATATACAATTTTTGGTTTATTTGTTGTTTTAAATTATTTATTTATTTCAATTAATATGTTAATTATTATGTATTTATTTGATTTTATTATTTTTCAAAAATATTACCATGGTTAACAAAATAATATATATACAATTAATATATAAGATTTAATATTACAAATAGGAGATATTCGCAGTTATGTTCTTTTTTCTGTGCTTCGTGCTCCGTCGCCTCCACCCTCGCCTCAGCCCTAGCTCCTCTCCCGTCGCCACTCGCCACCGACCACCGTAGCTTGCCTGACCGACGACTGCTTAAGGCCACCATTGAAGAGGTAATAATGTAATATGCTATTTTTTGGTTTAGAACTTTAGATTCGTGTTTCTTTAGTCTTTTTTTGTGCTCAGTGCTTTGTGTTTCTTTGGTGTTTTCTGTGCTTAATGCTTTCTTGATATCTTATAATCTGATATGCGTTTTTTTTTTTTTAATGAAATTCCAGTTTCTGGAATGAACTGGAACGAACCAGTCATTCCAGTTTCCGGAACGAACCAGTCATTCCAATGTAATTCCAGTACACTGGAATTTCAAATGCCAGTCACTGGAATTCCATTCTAGTGACTGGAAATCTGGAATGGAACCATTCCAGTGACTGGAATTTGAAATTCCCACACTGGAAATATTTCCAGTACACTGGAATTTCAAATTCCCTGGAAAATTCCAGTATAAGTGTACACTGGAATTTGAAATTCCAGTAATGTATTTGTTGTTTTTTCTTGAATATTTTGGTTAGAGGTGGACACTAACCATTGGTATTCATTGGCTACTTATTATGGATGGATGATTCATCATCTTGTTATCAACAAAACTGAGCCGAATTAAAACGGAACTGAAACCGAACTGTTTGAAACCGAACCGAACTCTAACGTTAAACCAAATGGTTTAATTTTTTTTTTTAGAACGGAAAAACCGAAACCGAAAAAATCGAACCGAAGACTGAAATGCCCAGCCCTAGTTTTCGTTCCATTAGAAGCCAATTTAATAGTTTGGCCCATTCTCTTGCAAAGGCAGAAGGGGCTTTCGTCTGTTTTGGTTTGATGTACCCCCGAACTTTTTGAATATTTCGATTGATTAATTCAAGTTCTTTTTACCTTCAAAAAAAAAATATTTTTGTCTGTCTGGTAGTAAATTACAATGCAATTTCGAAGGAAAAAAAAAACTCAGGTTATTAGTCAGTCAAATTTCTGTATTCACTGGCTCACTGCATATAAGAAATATTTCCCAGAGACCAGAATTGCATTTTGACTATAAAACGAACAAAAGAATTACATTCTTTTATCCATTAATTGGGATATATTAGCAGAAATTAATGAGTAATGACATTGTTAAGCTTATTGATTACCTAATTAATTACATATAGTCTATTTTTATTTTTTGAAAAATCCCCGCGGTGACGGGGTCGGGGAATGGGGACCTATTTCAGGGACGGTGATGGGGACCCCGCTCCGCCCCGTTGCCATCCCCGTCGGCCTGACCTATTTTCATCCCTACTATTAAAGACATTGATGATGTAAACCTCTTTTATTTTACGATTATATACATATTCCAGGGCTTCTCTCATCAATACAGAAAACCCTTACTTCCATTCACTCTTGCAGCAATCAATGGGGAAAAGAGCCAAGAATTCCAGAAAGGGAAAGAAGGCATGGAGAGCCAACATAAGCACCGAAGATATTGAAGATTTCTTCGACAATTCCACAAAAGATGCTCTTTCTGGCGGCTCTCTGGCTGATGTTCCTAGTGAATCCCTCTTTTATGTTGACAAGTCAAGAGGTATTTTTATTTCTTTTATTTTCAGATTCCTAGAAAGCTTTCAATCTATATGCTGATATATGTCCGCATGACATTTGTATTACAAAACTGATTGATTATGTTTGAAATTTGGTATTTTTACTTTAAACTATGTTAATGACTGAATAAATTACAACATTACAATTTTTATGTGGGAGGGAGTAAAGTGGCTGACTTTGAGGTTCTTTAATTCTGTAAAGCTATGATTTTTCTAGAATTATTAGATTTTTGAGCTCAACTAGGTGGGTGGTTTTAAAATTGAAAGATATGATGCTAAGTAATCCTCGATTTTCAGTCTTGGTCCTTAAAGTACTACTTGAAGTTTGGGTCAGAGATGGTTAGCACTGAAACACTGTTGAAAGTTTGTAGAAATGAGAAAGTTTATGATCACTTTATATTGGCTGGTGGATAGATAGTAGTTTATAATATATGTTAGTGGCCTGTGTCTTTGCTTTAGTTAGCCTGGTGGAAGGTGAGCTAAACAGGAACTGGGGATAATTTTTTGAAATATCATCTTGGTTGTTGAATTGACACAACAGAAGATGGTGGGAAAGACTAATTGTCGAGTTGGTGGCAGGAGAACTGTGCAACTCCAAATGATCGCACCAAAGTTTGGCCACAAATTTCTTGGCCAAATGTCATCACATCCTCACATTATTAGCTGTTTGCATGAACTGAAGTATGACACTGCTAAAGAGTGAACTTTTTGCCATAACATTCGCCCTCCTCTCTTTGGTGGTCGTGAATTGAATATGTCTATGTTTACACTTCAGATCTTTCAGCCAAGCGCAAAATTGAAAAAAAGAGGGACAAAGTACTTCATTTTGAGAGTTTGCTGCAGAAAAATGCTTTTGTTCAACCAGTACCATCTTCAACTACAAAGAAGTCAAAGAAGAAAAGTAAAGATGCTAAAAAGGCCAAAGATGCTGCTGAAGAGTGTCAAAAGGTAGGAACTTCAGGAACTGATTTTGCTAGATTATAGACCTCAATCCCATCAGATGTTGTACCTCTATGATCTTTGTTGACCTGCTTTTTTATGTGATTTAGGATGTTGCTGCCACAGGTTCTGGCCTTGTTGACATATGGAATGAAAAAGGTATCCATCTTTAACTAGAAATCCCATGTATGATTTGTTATTTTCATCCTAATATGTCTTTCAAGACTGAGATTTGCATTGTATTGTTGTAGGTGAAAAGATTGTTAAAACAAAAAGGGTAAATAATGTTTTCATTGTTACATTACTTTTAGAGAAATACTTTTGATTTTGAAGATTGATGTTCATTCCAAAAATTATTTTCCTCTTTTTTTTTTTTTTTTTCTTCTTCTTTTCTTCTTGTGGTGGGGGTGCTTGTCACTCTTCCTTATTGCAGAAATCGGTGACTTCTATTATACCTGCTGTGGAAGTTGATCCACCAGGATGCTCATTCAATCCTCCCTCTGAAAGCCACCAGGTTATTTTTGATATCTGATAATCACATTTTTCTCTGACATTGGTTTTATTTATGGTACATTATTACATTATGCATTCATCTCTTTGTGTACCCAGGATGCATTAGCCTCTGCTGTTGCAGATGAAATGCAGAAAGTTTATCGGGATGAGTTGGGGCCTGAGCCTGTTCCTTTAACTGTTCCTGGAGAAATAGTTGATGAAGAAAATGTTAGTGCATTTATTGTATTTCTTGTTTATTGGATCTTAGCATCCGCAATTTGCATTTGCTCACTTCCCTCAGTGCCCTTTACAAAACCGTCTAACAAGCCGTTATTTCAGATGTACTTCCTTGATGCGGATGACGGGAGTGATGATGATGATGAAAATCTGATTGAAGATGGAAACCTGGATGTGGAGAAGAGGTTTGCTTCATTTGATTGCTTACATGTCTACTATATGATTGTTAATGAAGTGTTATACTGTTATCTTCTCATAACATAACATGATCTATAAAGAATTTATTCACATGCTATACAGAGATTGAAGGATACAAATTTCAGCGTTGAAAATTTACTTATTCATTCAAGCTGATTCATGGCATGGATGCATCATAAAATTGAATTTCCAGTCTAAGTATCATGTTATGTGTCATGATGCATCTTAATATGCACTTGAAATTAACATTATTTACATAAAAATGTAGAAGTATAGAATCATGTGTCTCATGAAATTCATTTTTTTTATTATCACAATTCTGAAGGCTGCAAAAGACCAAATTGGTGACAAAAGTTGAGAAGAACAGAAGGGCTAGACGCAAAGAACAGTTGAGAACTAAAGCAGAAGCCAAAAAAGTGGAGAACCTTTCTAAAGAAATTGACAGGTATATTTCAGCTGGTTCCTGCAAATCTCTCTTAGTGGATTGATTTCTTGTACACATAATCTTATTGTCTCTAAGAAGTTTTTCTTCTGCAGCTTGTCAGATATCATTCAAGAAATAGCAAAAGAGGATGAAGAGAAACAGAAAAGACATCTCCGTCGTGTTGTTGCTAAACAAGAAAGACTAAAATCTTGTCCACCACGTCTAGGGAAACGCAAGTATGGTGTTTTTATGTTTATGGCCCCGTTTGTTTGGGGGTGGGGAGATGGGGGAACAGGGCTTACTATCTTAGAATGATTTTAAAAGAAGTGGTCTTCAGAAATCTTGGGGCCTGAAATGATCATTGTGGATGATTCTAAATGGTCATCATGAATGATTGCAGCTCACACTTTAGGATGCATGCTTTCCCTCATCACACATTTAATTTTGTTGGGAGTTCTGTGTCTTAGCTTAGGCATTCAAAAATGATAATCAAATCAGATACATTTCTCTTCTTTTCACTTTCTACTTTCTTTCATTCTTTCTACAGTATATATAATCTAATTGCTACATCTCAATCTCAGATTTCAACCTGCTCCTGTTCAAGTATTATTATCAGAAGAGATTACCGGTTCCCTTCGTCAACTAAAGGTTTTGCTTTTGATTCACATTATACTTTCACAAGTTGTCAGATATTTGATTTATTTGAAGTTGATTGAAACTTTGACATTTAGTTTAGATTGAAGGCAAAAATTTTCAACATGCCTTTTGTTTTATTCTGTTGCAAACAGGGATGTAGCACCCTTGCAAGGGATCGATTCAAGAGCCTGGAGAAAAGAGGACTGGTTGTCCCATCAAAGAAGACCTCCAGGTCAATTGACTTTGTTGATTAGTCATATTTGTGTCTATCCACCATTTTCTGCTCCCAAAATGTTGAATCCCCAACCCCAAGGTTTCCATGCCCTCGGCCCGACAGAATATGTGAGAGGATGTAAATTATGGTAATTCAATGGCTCAGTAGACAGGTCCAAATGCCCTTGTGCACTAGGGATCTGCCCACTTTGGGCATAATCCCTATATTGCTGCTGCTGAGCTTCGAACCTTGGTCTCTTCTCCCAAATACTCCCTACTAAACCAGTAAGCTAAGCCCGTTCCTGCCGATCCATTATTTTCTTGGCATGAATTTTGCAATTTTCCTACTGAACCAGTGAGCTAAGCCCGTGCGGGCCTATCCATCATTTTCTTGGCATGAGTTCTGGCATTTTTATCTAGTTTAACAGATTTGACCATCTTTTCCACCAATTCTCTTTGAATATTCCTCATCCATTGTACCTTACGTATTACTACAATTAGAGGCTTCCATTTACCGCCATTACTGCCATGAATCCTATTCACTAGTCTACTTGTGAGCCTATGATGTGTGTATGTTCTTTGATTTTTGTTGTATGGTAAATAGGCATGCAGCTTGCTAACTTTATGGAATTCAAATTAAATTTTCAGGAAGTGATTGCGAAGTCATGGACCGGCTTATTGGCTATATATCTCTCCTGCTATTGGTGCCAGGGTGAATAACTACATTGGTAGGTTGTTTGAAGTCCTCGGCAGTGAGCTTCCCATGTATTTGAAGGAGTTTATGTATTTGAAGGAGATTAAGTTTTTGGTTATCAAATTTTTTAATTTCATAATACAATGTTTAGTTCAAGTATAATAGAAATGTCTAGGGTACTAGTTCAAATTGGATAAAATTCAATATATTTATTTGGTGGTCTATCTATTCTATATTTTTATTTTTATTTATCATAAAATGGAGTTATCTTAGTTAATCAGTATACTTATAAGAGTAATTTTCTGTTCTCATTCTGTTAAACTTATGCAATTAGGATGTTAACCCAATTATTAAGTATATTTAGGGTGTGTTTGGTTTGCACATGGGAATTGGAATCGGTATAGGTATCAAATACTTGGTAAGGGTAATGGGTTTTGTGAAAGTATTTTGCATGTTTGGTAGTTGGTGGAATATGAATGATTATTAATAGTTGGGGAAGAAAGAAGGAAGCCACATGGATGATTGGAGTGGGCTCGAGCCTTAGTGGAGGCAACTGTTGACTCTTTGTGCTTCAATAGGTTGAGAAAGTAGTTATGAACAGATATTAAGTACTCACAAAAAAAAAAAAAGGAAGCCAAATGAAACCCTAAGTACTCAAAAAAAAAAAAAAAGGAAGCCAAATGAAACCCTTACAGGGCGTTTGGTTGGGAAGAGGGAATTAAGGGGGAAAAGAATTGTAATTCGGTGGAATTGCAATTCAATGAATAAAGTAGGAATTGAAATTACAGTGTTTGGTATGCTATGCAGAAATAGGAGTACAGGAAATTGGAAGGTAAGAAGTGACAGAATTACTAAAATGCCCTTATGTTGTGGTACATGTTGTAGTAATTGTAGTAGTAGTAATAATAAAAATAATAATAATAATAATTCTTTCAAATAATAATAATAATAAGTGTAATAATAATAATTCATTCAAATAATAATAATAATAATTCTTTCAAAATAATAATAATAATAATAATAATAATAATAATTCTTTCAATTTCTTTTTTAAAGACAAAGGGTATGGAAGGATGGGCAAAATTGTCTTTACACCAACAAATTGCCCCTCCTCTCCACCGAATTGCAATTCATGGGGTACCCCCCATGAATTGCAATTCATCATTTTGAGGGAATTGCAATTCCGCGGAATTGCAATTCCCTCCAACCAAACACTGTAGTTTGGAAATTCACTGAATCCCAAATTACATCCAACCAAACAGGCCATTATTTAATAAGGGTATGAGTTTGTTAATTAATGAGGTATTTCAAACCTATAGTAGTATTCAAAAAATCTGTCAACCAAACAATAATAATCACTTTAAGGGTGTGTTTGGTAACCTGTAAAATGACTTCTGGAAAATGTTTTCCGAGTTTTCTGTGTTTGGCAATGTCTGAAAAATGTGGTCAACGGAAAATGTTTTCCGTTAACCAAGGAAAATCAGTTCATTTTTTCGGAAAATGACTTACGGAATTTTTTTCCGTAAGTCATTTTACGGATTTTCCAGAATAGCTGTTTCGCATGTTTTCAACCAAAACCAAGTCATATCATCCATGACCATGGACCAAAGAGGTGGGGAAACCGCCGAAAACCTTTGCTATATTTTTTTTTAATATTTTTTAAATTTTTATTTTTTTATAAATTCTATTTTTTTTTATTAAATACCATTATTTTAATAACTATTATAATTTTTTTTTATTTTAAATAAAAAAATTACAATGTTTAATTATACAATTCTATCCATTTTCCAGAAAATGAACCAAACACACAAAGACAGTTTTCCATAATACATCCAAACACTGGAAATGAAACTGTTTTCCGGAAAATGACTCATTTTCCAGAAAACATTTTCCAGAAGTCATTTTCCTGCTTTCCAAACGGACCCTAATACTCCTAATCTCCTACCTTATATCAAAACCCGTCGACCAATACACCCTAAATAGGCTAGTGCATTTCATCACTTCCTAGAAACAATAAAACACAGAGCTATGTCCGCATGCACATATGAAACAAAGAGCATGGTTTGTGCTATTTAGAAATTACCTGGAATCCAGATCCAAATGAATTGACCGTAGAAATATCAAGCATCTTTAATTTCCTTGTATTGATTGCATTATTTTTTGAGAAACACACATTAAAGATTAGTAAAGCAAAAATTATGAAAGTAGAAAAAAGGGCTTTCCAGATCTATCACCTTCACAAGGTGGTTTTTCTTAAAAGAAAACTGCCAATACCACACCAACAGTATATGTAATCTCTCTTCTCTGTTTTCTTTTAGGTCACTCATCTCCTTTGTTTTCTCTCTGGTTATTCATTTGTAGACACAGAAATTTTGACGGAATTAAATTGGCTAATTAATATTAGACCGCATATTATTTGAACTTGTATATCAATTAATTAAATTAATTTAGGTTATATTATTTGCCTAATTAATTTAATTATTTGATAAATATTTAGTCAAATTATATATTATTATTTAAGATATTATAGTTGTGATAGGATCATGAACCTAGACATTATGATGACTAAATACATTTTGGATAACTCTTTATATTATCTCAAATATTTATTTATTAATTTTGAGATAATATCAAAGAGTTCTAGATGGAGTGGGAGTCTCTCATTCTCACCCCTATAAATAGAGGCATTCATTTCATTCTCAATCATCACTTGTAGCTCCACTTCTCTCTAGAGTAAAGATTTCAGAAGTCATAAAGAAGCCCTGCAGAAATATCTACCGAAGCTCGGCAAAAGTGGATTGAAGATCAAACAATTCAAGTGATCAAGTCAAGCTAAAGTGAGACTGAAGATCAAGCCAATTTGAGTCCGGAGGCCCTTCAACGAAGATCAAGCAACAAAGCCCTTCTTTGAAGAACAAGCCGCATTCCAGAGGCCCTTCAGCTAAAGTTTCAAGTCAAGTTAACTAAGTGGAGAATCAGAGGATTTCCTTGATAGAGATTTTGTACTCGCGCACCTTTTGAAATTGAAATATATATACTTTTCACATTTTCTTGTTCACATCATGATGGCAATAACCCCCGGCAACACCAAAGGCAGTTCAAATGGCTTCGACTTTTTCACATGGCTTAGATCAAACCTAGAAGGGTCTTGATTTCGTGGGCGGAGAGTTTTGGCAATGAACTTCTGCAGCCCCTACTCGCCAATCCGTTGGTGAAGCCCAACAGCTCTTACCAATTTATAAGAAAACCAAATGATTCTATTATGCTAAGATATAGAAATTAATGTAAATTGATACAAAATAGTGAGCGAGGGTAGAGTTTATTTGTCTAATGGTTTTCTCTTAGAGCATGTGCTTTGTTTAAATTTTCATGCTATTGATGCCTGATCCTCATGGCTTTTGCAAATTCTTGCTCCGCTAACTCAATCTACCTCTTTGCCTGATGCATTGCCTCCTCCGCATTCACTTTATCTCCTCCATGGCCACCGCAGTTGCTCCCTTGCCCGCGACCGCAACACCTCTAGCCCTCTACGAAATCCGAGAACCCAATTAAGAACTGCAACCCGCGTTCCCGACGCCTCTCAACCCTCCGCTATATAGAATCATTAACACAGTTGGTGGGTTTTTTTAATGGGACACAAAAATAGGACACTTTTGAAAAGGATACATAGATTGGAAAAGAAAATTCACTCCAAAGAGTTCATATTGTTAGGAGTCTTATATTTGTATTGTAGTAGGACACTATTATGTATTGATATATTGCCTCTTATGTTCTCTTGTGATTATACAATTCAGACTTTCAATCCTTATCTGGTATTAGTAGGTTTCCAAGTGTTTGACATGGCTAACTCTGGCTCTCACGACGGCTCTGTTGAGGCTTTTTCTGAACAGACCGTCTCCGACGTCGCCATGTCAGCTCCTCCGCGGACCAATACTTCCCTTTCATCTGCGCATCATTTTGTTTCTCTGAAGTTGTCTTCACGAAACTATCTATTCTGGAGGACTCAAATGGTTCATTTCTTGTCTGGACAAGGCTTATTAGGGTTTGTGGATGTCACCTTTCCTTGTTTGATTGACACACCGCAGGCACAGCCATCAATTGGTGCCCCTTCCGCCACTGCTACTTCGCCGGCGTTGACACTGACCCTTACGACCTAGCAACGTCAAGATCAAGCGATTCTTTCCCTTTTGATTTCACCGCTTTCTGAAGATGTCATGCACCTGGCGATTGGGAAGACGATGTCTCGACAATTATAGTTGATCATCGAGCAGTCTCTCGGTTCTGCGACATGAGCTCGTGTTCTCAATCTCCTTGGCCAACTTCAGGCATTGCGGCAAGGAAATGCGTTTGTTGCTGATTATCTTGGTAATGCTCAGGTCTTGATTGAAGACCTCGCATTAGCTAGACGACCGGTCACATTAGATGACCAGAACTTATACGTCTAACGTAGTCTTTGTCCTGAGTTTCGGCCTCTGGTTGCTAGGCTAACACAAGGTGCTCCGGTGTCGCTTACAGAGCTCTCGGGTTTCCTGGTTGCCTAGGAGTTCATCTGTGCGGAGGATATCGGTGGTGCGGTTCCCGTCGCCATAGCTGCTCGGTGTGGTGGTAGAGGAGGCTTGCAGAAGTACTAGTTTTCTTCGCTTGGTGGTCGGGGACGTCAGTGAGGGCGTGGTCGTGGCCTTCGTCACTCTGGAGTGCGTTGTCAGATATGCAACTCCGGCGGCCACTTCGTGGTCACGTGCTATCGCCGGTATAATGATGCGTCGAGTCCTCAAGCCAATGTTGCGTATTCAGCATATGGTGTAGAATCTTTGGCGCAGCATCAATGGTTTCCGAACACTGGTGCGTCCAACCATGCCACACCGAGTCCATCGGTGATGTCCTCCACGGCTGACTACACTAGTTCGGATATTGTACGCGTGGGCAATGGTTCAGGTTTGTTTATAACTAGTATTGGTTCTGCTTCGGTAGCTACTCCTAGTCGTATTTTTAAATGTTTGATGTGTTACATGTTCTTGGTCTATCTGCGTCGTTGTTATCTGTTCAGAGATTTGCAAAAGATTATAACGTCTTTTTTGAATTATACTCTAATTGTTTTGTTGTGAAGGATCGTACCACCAAGGCAGTTCTGTTTAAAGGTCAGGCTTTGGGTGGTCTTTACTCATGGCCTATTTCCTGTCGGTCTCCTACTTTGTTTGTTGCTCAAGTGTCGCCCTTGGTTTGGCACAATAAGTTGGGTCACCCGCATCTTCGAGTTCCGCGTCAAATTTTAAATACTAGTTTTGTTCGTTCTTCTAGTACTCATAGGTTGTTATCGTTAAGGAAATCCTCACGATTTCCTCTACCGCGTGTTGAGTCTACTACTTTGCATAATTTAGAACTATATTATTGTATAAAGATATTTGGGACCCTACGCCTACTCTCTCTACTAGTGGGAATAAATACTTTGTTTTATTTGTTAATGACTACACTAATTACATATCGTTTTATCCAATGCGTGCTAAGACTAACTTATATGCTATCTTTGAGCAATTTCGGTGTCCAGTTGAACATTCGTATAATTGCAAAATTGTTTCTATCCAATCTGATTTAGGAGGAGAGTACAAAAAATTGCATGCTAGAGTCTCTATTCTTGGAAATAATCACAGGTAGTCCTGTGCATATCACGAACAAAATGGTCGGGTAGAACGTCGTCACTGTCATACAGTGGAAATGGGGCTTGCACTAATGGCTCAGGCCTCGGTTCCTACTCATTTCTGGGATTATGCGTTTGAAACCGTAGTTTATCTGATTAATAAAATGTCCACTCGTGTCTTGCAAAATGATAGTCTTCATTTTCGTGTTCATCGGTATGCTCCTTCTTTTGTTTGTTTGTTTGTTTGTTTTTTTTTTTTTTTGCGTGTCTTCAGGTATCTATGTTATCCTCTATTGCGTCTTTATAACCAAAATTCGTTGCAGTTTCAGTCTTCTCCGTGTGTTTTCCTTGGTTATCCGATGTATTTCCGTGGCTATCGTTGTATGGACTTCAATACTAAAATTTTTTTTATTTGTCGCCACATGTGGTTTGATGAATCTGTTTACCCGTTTGCTGCATATGTGCCTGATCAGGGTTTTTGTTCTAAATCGGTGGAGCCATAATTTTACTAAGGCTTTATCTAGTTCACAGTTTGTGCTACTTCGGAACAAGCTCATTGTTTCTGCTTCTCAACCTTGTGCTTGAGGGGGAGTGTTAAGAGTCATATATTTGTATTGTAGTAGGACTCTATTATGTATTGATATATTGTCTCTGTACGTTCTCTTGTGATTATTCAATTCAGACTTTCAATCATCATCCTTATTTGCGTTTGAAGAAAAAATTAGTTAAAAAGTATAAAATTATGGTATTATATGTGTATGTGTATAGTATTGTAACAATAAGGAAAAAAGATAGTATATACGTATAAGGGAAAAATAGCATATACATATAATTGTTGTTAACCTCATTAAATCCTTAATCATTTATAATAATGCATAGTAGTTAGTTAATTAGTATGTACTAATTATTACATAATAATTAGGAAAGTTAAATGTAATTAAGAATAATTTGTAATTAGTGTATAATAATAATGAAAAATAATTATTTAATTATTAGGAATAATAAAAGTGCTGAAATTAGTAATAATTACATAATGACTACAACTTTTTGTACTTATTACATAAAATTTAAGAAATAAATAGAATAATAATATGCTTGTAAATAAAAGAGAGTGATAAATTAGTGTGTTTATATTTATGATTCATTCAAATAAATAGAATTTGAAAGTATCCTGCCTATCATAGTTTGCCCAGGGTGACCTAAGCGGGCATGCCATAAACCGAAAGAATGTGTATTTTTAAATTTCATGCAAGAGTTTAGGGGCTTGATATAAGAATAATACATGCATGAAGAAAATGAAGGAAGTTCCTCGATTTCTTTTTTCTGGTTATTGACCGTTTTGGTCAAGACAAGGAATTCAATATTTTTTTTTAGTTTTAGTTTCTAAGTGGAAACCGTTGGACCAAATATCCTTGAAACTAAGCAAAGTTCTTTTTTATTAAGGGTTTATGAGGGCTGTTTTGATTATTAACTTCGTTCCGTTAGGAAGAATAAGTGACGCTCTATAGGAGCCCACAATAGGAATGTTATCATTTTTTATGGTTGAGATGTTGCCTTTGTGTTTTTTAAATGTTTGGAAAAACCTTCAGTCTGTCAAAACAGTGTGCGTGGTTGCACTATCAATCAAGCATAGAGCATAAACTTCCCCATATCTCGTTCACCAGGGTGTATTAAGCGTGTTGATAATGTGTTAACCGAGTTATATTTTATTAGATAAGGATGCATTGTATAATGGAAAAAGTAAATAAATATCCTCATTATGACGCATATATGCCGTGCATTTACGGTTTGCCACTCACGCAATAGCTCACTTTGCATTAGCATGTGACGCTACTAGTGGTATAAAAAGGGTTGGTGAATGGTGGTTAGTGGAAGCTGAAAAAGGACAGATCCCCCAAAACAGAGTTTCAAGTTTCAAAGACTTTTCTAGCATTTTCTCCTTCAGATTCAAAATATAATCAAATTGAAAACTGTTTTCACTGTAATCTAGGGTTGTACCAAATCCCCCCTCATTATTCCCTCTTCTTGACCGTAATTCATACATATACTTAACTTGACATACGCATATACACCAACGCTGCATTTCTTTCGTGTATCGCCGGTTTCTTGATCTACGGTTTGTTCATGTACATGCAACTATTCTGTGCTTCTAGTTTAAAATCTTGTTGAAATTCGAATTAGTCGGGCGATTTTGGAGCCGTTGATGTGCGATATTACTGGTGTTATTGTAGAATTTGAATAATCGATCATGACGATACCAGATTCGAGCTATATGATGATGGACAACGGATCCATTGAATTGCCTTTCTCTCCGGAGGAAGAGGGGCGGATTATACAGGAGCTCACGAATAAGGCTGAGTCTAGTTTGCGAGAAGGAAATTTGTTTTATGTTATTTCTAGCAGGTAATTATCAATAATCTCTAGATTAATTTCATTTTATGGGTAATATGTCTAAATTAATTACGTATTTCAACTGTATTTTGGACATTGTATGGAACTATGGTTTGGTTCGACTTGTATTGAAATGATATTGTACAGATTTTTCGGTTTTCGCACTGCTAAATGTCTTCGCACTATTAACTTACCGCAGTGCTTTTAGAACAGAGTTCTGGTTTTTTTATTTAAAACAAAAATGGAACAGCCTCTATCCCCTATGGAATAAAACTGAGAATATTCTCCCTCCGTTCTCTTGTTTTAATTTTGATATCATCAAACAGAGAAACATTCAAATAAGAATGCAACTTTCTATGTTTTTTCAGGTGGTTCATGGCTTGGCAAAGATACATAGGGGAGCCTCTTAGTGGTTATCCATTTGATTCTAATGGTTTCCAGCCTTCATTGGTGCCAAATACAGTTGATAGACCTGGCCCAATTGATAATAGTGATATTATTGAAAGAGGGAGTGACAGTGAGGATGATGATCCACAGCTTCTGAGGACGTTGCAAGAAGGGCGCGATTATGTATTAGTTCCAAAAGATGTGTGGGAGAGGCTTTATGAATGGTAATTATTATCTAGGGTGATTTTAGCTCTATATTTGATGTGCTTCTTCTCTTAACTAGGTGATATCTTTAGTTAGCTTATTTAGTAGTTGTCATGGAAACAAGTTTTAGAATTCATCTGAGCAACTTATGTTTTTTTCTCTTCATGAATTTTGTTTCCAGTCAGCATTATAAACAACTTGCTGAAGCTCTTTGACTGGCTCCATTCTTTTGGTTCTAACTAGATTCATCCGACAACAATCTTTGCCCATCTAGTCTAGTGGATAGCAAGTAGTAATTTATTTAGGCATTGCTAAATTTCCATGAGTTAGATTTTTCCTTTTCACATTGAAATCCTTCCTCCTTAGGTACAAAGGTGGGCCAGCATGTCCTAGGAAGATGATTTCTTTGGGAGATAACAAGCAGCTTAGTATAGAGGTCTTCCCACTATGTCTCAATTTAATTGATTCCAGAGATAATAGCCAGAATGTATTGAGGTTCAGCAAGAAGGTAAGTTATTGTGATTTTGGCCCTTGATATGTATCTTATTAGTTAGAAAATCAGCTTTTCAATGGTATGATTTATCTAATTATCTTTACTGTAATACTGTCTAACCGCAGATCCCCCCACCCAAAAAAAAACTCTCAACTCTATGGTGTTAGTGTGTCTACAGTGATAAAGTACAAAAGATTTATTTATTTATTTATTTTTATTTTTATTTTTATTTTTTTAACTTAGAATTGGAATTCTTTAGTTCTTGCTTGCTTGCTGGCATCAAGTCTATTTGGGGATTTTAATACTACTATTAAGCTGTTTAGCCAAAGAACTGGAACATGTGCTCTTTCAGAACTCTTTGTGTTTTGCCTTCTCTTAGGTATGCATAATTTGTTTAGTCATTATCCATTATTGGGGTGCGTGCTCGAACATTCTCAATAGGAGTTTATGGCATGTAATTTCATGTTTTTCTAGTTTTCCTAAGGTTTAAGTTTTGAATTTCTCATTCAGTTAATTGCATATATTTGTGGTGATGTTTTTTGTAGTAGTAATCTATTATTGATAGTTTTATAATGAAGCAGCTTTGTTTTTTTAAACATAATGTCTACCAGGCCTCTTTGTATGAACTTCATGAAAGAGTTTGTGGTCTTAAAGGAGTTGTGCTAGAAAAGGTCCGTTTGTGTTAGCAATATCTACTACTTCTCTTGCATTATATGAGAACAAAATGTTCACTATATGTTATGTTCTTTATGCTTTTCACTAAATTGTGCAGGTTTGCATCTGGGATTATTTTAATAAACAGAAGCAAAATTTACTTGCTGCTTCTGACCAGACACTCGAGGAATCCAACTTGCAGATGGATCAACATGTTAGTTCTCTATATTGCACATGCACTCTGGGTGTGACTAACCAATGGCAGCAGATTAGTGATGGGCATGCATGAGACTGTGTTTCTATTTGCTTTCTGTTTGAACCAATTGAAAAATAGGAAGAATAGTGCAGACGATATTATAGGTGTTTATTTTCTTGTACATATTGGGATGCATCTTCTCATCTTGTTAGCACGTTCCATAGCATTTTGTTTCTAACTCTCCAAGTACCATTTAAGTAGATGTCTGTATATTGTTATTTTCATATTTGTGTGTGCTTTTTATGCTTTTGTGAGAAAATTTTCTCGAACATTTGTAGGAAATTGCTTGTCATAGATTACCTAGTGAAATGATCTTATACTTGTATAATAGTAGAGGACTTGAGAAGTATGGGTTATACATGCCATGAATATTAGATAAAGCCTGGTTATGGCTATTTCAGAAAAGTATTTTAGATTCTTAAGATGTTTTTTGCTGTGTATATTTTTATGACTGATTTTTGCCCTCTTCATTTAAGTTTTTATATGAATATGTGTATTAGTACTAATCTGTAGCTGACTGATTAATTAATGTTTTCCCAGATTCTTCTTGAGGTTCAAGGGGAACAACATCAACCTGCCAGTGTTGGCATTGATTCAACTGGAAATAGCATGGCATTAGTTCCAGTCGAACCCTTGAAGTCATCTGTCTCCATTGCTGGTGGCCCCACCTTGTCTATTGGTTCCACTGTGTCTAATGGTTCTTCAACTGGCGATGCCTCGAATGCATATCAGCTTAGCTCTTTAAACTCCACATTTGGAGATGCAGATGGTGGGGGCAAAACCTTGAGACCACTGACAAAAGCAGATAGGGGTTTAGCAGGGTTGCAAAACTTGGGTAATACTTGCTTTATGAATAGTGCTCTTCAGTGTTTAGTTCATACACCTCCCCTTGTTGAGTACTTCTTGCAAGACTACACTGATGAGATCAACAGACATAATCCATTAGGAATGCATGTATGTGAATTATTTTTGTCTAAAATGAAATTTCACCAAGACAAATTTAAAAAATTTCCAGTGCATTACTAATTTCTTGTGTAATTATTAAGGGTGAGCTTGCACTTGCATTTGGTGATTTATTGAGGAAACTTTGGTCCTCTGGCCGGACACCTGTTGCACCTCGTGTATTCAAAGGAAAACTCGGTCGCTTTGCTCCACAGTTTAGTGGATATAACCAGCATGATTCACAGGTCAGAGTTGATTCTTTGTTGTTTGTCAAGGATTCACAAGCATTATGAACAATTAATTGAAATATTTTTCACCCAAATTTAACATATCCGGAAACATTTAGGATATTAGATCTAAAATATATCATTTGGTATTTTGAATATTCAAAATAAAATTCAAATATCACCAACCCAACCCACACATGCTCCCACAACTCAATATTATTATCACTAGTATTGCATGTTAGTATGAAGAACACAATTAGATTTTAGATACCTTTGTATTTTCTGATTTGGAAGATGGCATGAAAATAGATGCAGATAAACAAGTTTTTCGTTTTTCTAATTTAAAAATAATAATAATAATAATAAAATAAAAACTTGAAACCATGGAGAAAGAGAACTAAAAAATGAACAACTACATTTGCCCTAAGAGTCGCATGTGATAAATATATTTCTTCTATTCAAGTAGTAAATTAATATAATTGAAAAAAAAATAATAATCTGCTTTCTTCTCTAGGAACTTCTTGCCTTTCTTCTAGATGGATTGCATGAAGATCTGAATCGGGTTAAGCAAAAGCCATATATTGAAAGTAAGGATTCTGAAGGTCGCCCTGATGATGAAGTAGCAAATGAGTTTTGGAGATACCACAAAGCTAGAAATGACTCTGTAATAGTGGATGTTAGCCAGGTGACTAGCTTCTCCCTGTGTTTTTATTTCCTAGTTTTTTTTTTATATTTGCAGACTTCACTGGGAACAAATTTCACTGTACCTGTTCACATTGAGCTTTTACCAGATACTGTACATTGATATTACACCTGTTCACATTGAGCTTTTACCAGATAATGTACATGATTTTACACCTGCTGTTGGAGGCAATTTATTGTTTTTGGAATCCTAATTTCTGGAATAACCTTTGAGAGGATGCTCTACTCATGCATATGTACTATATCTTGGCAATTATATTGCATAGTTGTGGGTTTTTGTGCATTTTCATGTGTATGCTACACATCAATTATTTTAGAATTTTATTGGCATATTTGTTTGTAATATAAACTTGTATATTTCAGGGTCAATATAAGTCAACATTGGTTTGCCCGGATTGCAACAAAATTTCTATAACATTTGATCCCTTCATGTACTTGTCCTTGCCTCTTCCCTCAACTGCCACCAGATCAATGACAGTGACTGTGTTTTATGGTGATGGGACTAGCCTTCCAATGCCATTTACAGTTACTGTTTTAAAACATGGTTATTGTAAAGACTTATTGCAAGCTTTAGCAACGGAATGCTGCTTAAGGAGCGATGAATACTTATTGCTTGCAGAGGTAACATTTGTACACCTCAATTGCATTTACAACACATTCTGCAACATTTGTATATGTTTATCTATTTCTATAATTGAATGCTGCCTATATTTCTCACATCTCTATTTTTCTTGAAGGCCTATGATCATCGGATTTTTCGATACTTTGACAACCCTTCAGAATCCTTGTCTTCAATTAAAGACGATGAACATATTGTTGCGTATAGACTCCCAAAGAGGGCAGCAAAGTTAACAAAACTGGAGATTTGTCATCGATACCTTGAAAGGTAAGCACTTCAAATTTAATAGCTACTGATTGCTTCTGCTGTTACATTCAAAAGTCACCTAATTTTCATTGCCTTCATCCAGTAGTTTCTTGTTATAACTTTATAGTTTGGTTAACAATTACATGCTTGGTTTAGCATTGGATCACAAACACAAAAGTTTATTCATCTTTTGGATTCATTTGCATTGGGTTAGTTATGAGTAGCCTCTTGGAAGTGCAAATGAATGTGATGGAAACATCTTATTTGATTCATCTATTAATTTCTTCATGTGGTGTTTCCGCTGTATTCATTTAAAACTCATAGTTTTTACTAATTATCAAGTTACTTCTATGTGACTCTTCATTGTCAATTTCTAAAGTACTTCTCCCTGATTAAAAATCCTCTGAATTTGCAGTGCATCGATATAATATTTCTTTTCTATTTTTTTTCTCGTTTAACAATGCCTTACTTTATACCTCCTCCAGATGTATGGACAATTCAAAGGTTGGTGAGAGGAAGCTCTTCTTGACACCGCTTGTTACTTTCTTGGAAGGCCCAGT
This sequence comes from Ipomoea trifida, assembly GCA_003576665.1. Classification (NCBI taxonomy): domain Eukaryota; kingdom Viridiplantae; phylum Streptophyta; class Magnoliopsida; order Solanales; family Convolvulaceae; genus Ipomoea; species Ipomoea trifida. Next base: position 13,597,235 of record CP025655.1, on the reverse strand, counting down.
GGCTCCAGGTGATATCAATTTTGCTGTTGACAGAATGCTTTCTCCTCTAAGACGAAAATATTTCAGTTCTAAAACTGCTCCTAGGGGTAGGGAAAATGGCTCTGCCTCAGAAATGATAGAAAATCCAATGAACATTTGTGGCACCGAATTGGGACTTGCGGGTGGATCTGCACACAATACTGAATCAAAAGAAGCATCCAGCTGTGAGCTGTCATTTCATCTTTGCATTACTGATGACAGGGGTATGAGCTGCCAGCCAATTATGAAAGATACACAAATAAAACCTAGGCCTGGTGGAATTGTAAAGGTGATACTGGATTGGACTGACAAAGAACACGAATCATTTGATTCTAGCTATTTGAAGGATCTTCCTGAAGTTCACAAAAGTGGTCTGACTGTAAAGAAAACTAAGTCAGAAGCTATCACATTATTTTCATGTTTGGATGCCTTCTTGAAGGAGGAACCCTTGGGACCTGATGATATGTGGTAAGCTAGAAGAAATTCATATATCAAAAGGTCAATGTAAGTTTTGCTAGAATATCCTCGTTTTAAGTACTTACACTCAATGCAGGTATTGTCCTCACTGCAAAGAACACAGACAAGCAACCAAGAAGTTGGATTTGTGGAGGTTGCCAGATATACTTGTTTTTCACTTGAAACGTTTCTCATATAGTCGATGGATGAAAAACAAGATTGATACTTTTGTGAATTTTCCCATTCACAATCTTGATTTAAGCAAATATGTGAAAAGTAAGGATGCATCTGCAAGCTCACATATTTACGAGCTGTATGCCATCAGCAACCATTATGGTGGACTCGGTGGCGGGCATTACACTGCCTATTGCAAGGTATTTATTTACAAGTAATATGCTTGTACTATCATTCATTTAGTGATTAGGCGGCAGGTATTACTCTGGTTATTCCTGGGTTTTCATGTATAAAACTCAGAGCATTCTATTTAAATGTTGTTGCAGTTAGTTGATGAAAAAAAATGGTACCATTTTGATGATTCCCACGTATCTCCTGTTGGTGAATCTGAGGTAAGGACTTCTGCTGCCTATGTGCTGTTCTACCAGAGAGTTAAAGCTCAAGGAATGTCCGAAGGGCCTTCCCAAAGTCATATATAGCCTGAAGAGGAATTTACTATTGGATGCTACTTTCTTTGTCATATATTCTAATGCTTCAATTGAGCTCCAGAATGGCCAATTCCATTCGAATGATGCCTGTAGAAGAGGGTTACATTTACAAGTCATAGTTAACATGGTGGCGGCAGATGGAAGATTGCACCATGAGCATTTTTCAGGTGAGGAATATCAGTGCGGCACCAAAGAGATATAGAAATCCCAAGTGTTACTTTCATTGGAAGCTAGGAACTTGTGGAAAGGATTTCCAATGGGGGTATTATTTTTTGAAGGCCATTTAATGTAGAGTAGCCTTGTCTTTCCTATGTTTAGAATTACATATTCTCACATGACAAGCATTTTTTCTTGAGATAAGGTTAATAGGCATTTTATTAAGTCGCGTAATATGTTCTTTCTCCTGGGGGGAAAATGCTCTCCCACTTATTGTTGTATGCTTTTGAGAAATGGCCATCAACTTCATCTCCTTTGTAGAATCTGTGTGGGGTATAATCATGAGATAGCCATCATTATTTTCATATATGGCCATATGGGAATGGAAGAATGTATTCCTGTTAAATGTAGATTCTGTTTGCAAGATGGAACATATGAACATAATTAGCTAGTATTGTATTACTTGTGTTAACAGAAGATGCATCTAATTGCTTGTACGAATTTAGTTTACTGGTTCAATAGATAGTATTTGTTAACAGAAGATAGCATCTAATTGCTTGTACGGATTTAATTCACTGATTCAATAGATAGTTTATTTGTACGGATTTAATCCAGGCAGTGAATTTGGAAGAAGAAGATGCATCTAACGATCCTTTGATAGTATAGTATCGTTAATCGAGGTAGTTGTTATCAACTGGATACATATAATTCATGTAGAAGGTCCAGTTGAAAACAGGTGAGAAGGACACCAGTTTTCAAGAGTGGGAGCCTGTGCCAGCTAAAAAGGAGGAAATTTGTGTGGCGCCTTTTGAATGTCGCGACTTGCATTCTCATGTGTGATTACGTGGAATTGACTAATAATAGTTGCTGCCAGCATTAAATATCTGATCTGGATTTTCACAAACAATTAATTTTATTACACGTACTTTCAAATCTTACCCATTAAATTTTACTTATGTGGCAAACATTAATAAGTTATATTTTTCATGTAGATTCTAATATAAGTATCTACATCAAGATTTTGTGTGTATAAATAAAAGCTGGGAGTAAAAAATAGAATACACAATATTTTGCATAAATAATCAATAAACTGATAAATGGTAGGTACAGTACTTACTCCCTGAATCAATCCAAAACAGAAGCAGTAACAAAAGAATATGTTCATAAAATCCCAGGATCTGAGTGATTCCAAGGATGTATGAGTCGAGGATGCACAGTACAAGCCAGAGTAGCACAATTATTCTATCTAGGTTCTATCACAACATTTCTCCAACACAATAATTTCTACTTAATTTTGTTGAGTAGTAGTAGGAAGCCCAACATTATGAAACCCAGCCATTTGCTGCATAAATGAGGAGGTCTCACCTGACAACATTGAAATATCAACGTGTTATACATATAATTTTTTATACCATAAAATCAAATTTGGATTGTCAAATATTTATACAGCTGGACTAGCCCACAATTGTCAGAGGCAAAACTGCAAGATCTATCTACAACCATAATAATAATAATAATAATAAGTTATAGGATAAATATAAAAATTTCTAATTATCTATCCTGACGAAAAATGTAATGTCATGATAACTTAAGGCAAAAACTGAGCTCGACTCGCCTAACAATTATGAAATTTTTTTTATAATTATCCATAATTTGGAACAGAAGTGCAATTTTTCAATAATAATAATAAGAAGAATAAGGGGAATAGATTCTCAAAAAAAAAAAGAATAAGGGGAATAGGAAAAAAAAACTTTTACAACTGAAAAGGATACTCACCGCTTCGGACGTAATGGACAGATAACCGTCGGAGGGAGTCCCCGGAGGAGATGATATCGACGGCGGAAAGCCAGAGGGGGGTCCATAAACGGTTGAATTGGAGTTAGGGTTGGTGGTGCCGGAAAACCCAAGTGGATATGCCGGCGTTCCGTCGGGGTTAAAGAGGCCGTAGTTGCGCTCCGAGGTGGGCCCGGGCTTCATGTTCTCATTGAACAGCGCAAACACGAAAATGTTCAAATTGTTGGTGGGCTTCAATGGAGTTCCTTTCTTCTGGGCAATGAGCTTCAGCAGGTTGCAGTTATACTTCCTAGCATTCTCCAACGTGGCTCCCGGCTCGTCGGCGTCCCCCTTGGACGGCCAACCCGTCTCCGAGATCTGCACGCACACGTTCTTATACCCCAGCGAAGACAACGCCCAATGAACGGCGTCGATTTGAGCGAACAGCATGTTGTCGTAGTGAAGATTAGAGACAGGGTCAGTTATCCCCTGATTCTGCTGGAAAAGCACGAAATCCAGCGTCATATGGTTGGGATGCGCCTTGTAGGCAAAATACGGATACGCATTGATCAAAAAAGGGGATCCGGTTTTGACATGGAATTTAAGGATCTCGCAAACGCAATCCACCAGATCTCGCTTGAAAGCCCCGGAGGACGGCGGATACGACGACTCCAACACCGCCAGCGAGTGCGTCGTCGTCACGTCGATCTCCCCTTCCAAGTTTAGCTTCACCAAAGCGGCGTGGACGCTGTACATAGCCGGGAGGAGGTAGTTGGCGAGAGAGGCGTCCTTGGAGCTCAAAACCTCGTTCCCGACGGCGATGCAGGTGATTTTTGTCGCCGGTAAATACGCCTGCACGTTCTGCCTCACCCACGCCTCCGCTCTCTCAGGATCCTTCACTTTACACAGCTCGTTGTTGGTAACACTCACAATGAACTCCACGTTGGTGTTGGCGAAGGCTTTCAGCACCTTGGGATCCGCGTCGTAAAGCTTCAGCCTCGTTACTCCCATCGACTTCACCAGCGGAACCACATTCTCCGGCGACGGCAGATTGTTCGCAATCTGCCCGTAATTAATGCCAATGCTACTCACCACCACCGGCCAAAATATCACTACCACAATAATAATAATTTCACCCAAAATTACTTTTCATACTACAATCATAACCCAACAAAAAGAGAAACAATTAATTAATTCAAACTAAGGGAATTAATGGGTACGGTGGAGCAAATTAAACCTGAGAAAAACAGTGGGAGTTGAGAAGTGAAGAAGAAAGCTTGCGGTTCCATCTAGCGGTGGCGCGCGGTGGAGTGAGAATGAATGCGAGTTGGAGTGTGGATGAACACTGCTCTGCTCACAAGTGAAGTAAAGAAGGAGAAGAGCACAGAGGCAGAGTGGGGCTCAGCAGCATTCAGTTATATGTTATGCGTTAAAGTTATCGTAGTTCGTCACTTTTTTGACATTTTGTGTACCTTAATTTTTCTACAAACTTTCATGATACTTTTATAATTTATGACACTATGTCTGATACAATTTCAAATTCATGTATTCACACTTGTCTGATACAATTTATTTAATAGCTTATAATTTATGTTTAATTATTTTCGTCACATGTCTAATAGCCCATCTATCCATGATAGTTTAAGATTTTGGAGATGTAAAACCAAACATAATATCAATGTCTTACGATACAACATGTTGGAGATTAATAAGATGTTAATTTGAGTAATAAAGTTATATCACATGCTCCATACTTTGTTACGCAAAAGAGTAAATTTTAGGAAAAAAAATTAAATTAAACCACCAAATTACATATAAAAGTTCAATTAGGTCATTTAACTAAAAAAAAAGTGTACTTAAGTCTCTGAATTGTATAAAATTATACAATTTAACCAAAATTGAGATGTTCCTCAAGTATAAATTAAAAATTTTAGTATTTATAAATTTAAAAGTTTCACTACTACAGGAAATGGATTTAACGTCGCCTAAATGACATCGGTTTTTTACAAAACCGACGTCAAACAATTACGACGTCGGTTGTCACAAAAAACCGACGTCGTATCAAATTAAAAAATCGAAAATTATTAAACGACGTCGGTTCGTAGTACGAACCGACGTCGTTTTATTTTTTAATTAATATTACGGCGTCGGTTCTTTGCAGAACCGACGCCGTCTATTATAATAAAACAAAAAAAAAAAAACGACGTCGGTTCACTTACGAACCGACGTCGTTTAATAATTTCCGTATCATTTAATTCGTATTTTCCACTTTTTTTTAAAATCAAAAAAGAAAATAAAACCCTACGGCGTCGGTAACAACCGACGCCGTAGCGTCTTATTAAAGTCCCCAACGGCCGAAATCATTCAGATCTGACCGAACCATTAGAGCCAAAATCGAAACCACCGCCCACCAAACGCCACCGACAGCTCTAGCCACAGCCACCGCTCTCCACAGCCGCAGCCACCGCCCTCCACAGCCGCAGCCACCGCCCGCCACAGCCCTCGCTCCGGTTGGCAGCCACCGCCCGCCACAGCGCCCTCACCGTCGTTTGGAGAAATCGGCCGCCCGCCCGCTGCGACGTCCGCCACAGTCGCCGACCGCGACCACCGGCGACCGCAAGGCGCGACCTCCGCTCGCGACCACCGGCGACCGCAAGTCGCGACTCCGCCAGCGTCGCCCACCAGCCAAACGCACGCCGGTAAGTATTTCGTCCCTTTTTTTTTTTTAATTTTCGAATTATTTGTTAATATATTACAAATTTTAAAAAATTATTATGTATTTTAGGGTTTATTGTGTATCTTAGATTTTATAAATTAATAATTTTGAATTTTTGGAAACTTTAATGTATTTTAAGAATTATGTATAATATATTTCGAATTTTAGGAACTATTATCTATTTTAGGCCCCATCAATTCAAAATTTTGAATTTTAAGAAATTATTATGTATTTGTAGGAATTATTTATAATATACTTCGAATTTTAAGAATTATTATGTATTTTAGGTCCTATAAAAAAATTATTTTTTAATTCTAATAAATTATTATGTATTTAGGAATTATTTATAATAAATTTCGAATTTTAGGAAATATTATGTATTTAGGCCCTATAAATTCAAAAATTTGAATTTTAATAAATTATTATGTATTTTTGGGAATTATTTGTAATAAATTTCGAATTTTAAGAACTATTATGTATTTTAGGCCTTATAAGTTCAAAATTTTGAATTTTTAGAAACTTTAATGTATTTTAGAAATTATGTATAATATATTTCGAATTTTAGGAACTATTATCTATTTTAGGCACTATAAATTCAAAACTTTTGAATTTTAAGAAATTATTATGTATTTGTAGGAATTTTATTAATTTACGAAGTTAGATTCGGGATTTTTTTACGGACGTGGATAACTCTGTGGTGAGGTAAGATTTTTTCCTATTTTTATTTGTGCTTTGGCTTTATATTCTGCATCCGGTGATTAGCCACACCGTGGTCTATGTTTATTTATGCTTTGGCTTTATATTCTGCATCCGGTGTCTATGTTTATTTATGCTTTGGCTTTATATTCTGCATCCGGTGATTAGCCACACCGTGGTCTATGTTTATTTATGTTTTGGCTTTATATTCTGCATCCGGTGATTAGCCACACCGTGGTCTATGTTAATTTATGCTTTGTTTGTTATTATTATAGAATTTGTTGAATTAGTGTTAACTTAAGTTTAATTAGGATTAATATTATTTTAGATTGGCTTGTGATGGATAAAAGTTGGATGAATGCTTCTCGAATTAGTCAAGAATACGATGATGGCTTCTTAAAAACCGACGTCGTTTATTAGTTTTTAATTTTTTTTAAATAAACGACGTCGGTTTTTCTTAAAAACCGACGCCGTTTCAACGTCGATTTTTAACCGACGTTAAAAGTGCTAAAAAACCGACGTTAAAGGTGTTTCCTGTAGTAGTGTTTATTATTTTTATGGGGTTTTCTAGGATGATTGCTACGTTAGCGATAACTTGAGGAACATGTCAAATTTGGTCAAATTGCATGGATGACCTAATTGAACTTTTTTTTTAGTTGAAAAATCTAATTGCACTTTTGTGTGTAGTTCAATGGATAATTTGAACTTTTTTTTTTCAAAATTTTATATAATAGGAGCATATATGCTACATAAATTATATTGGGTGATATAGTATTCGGTACAACTAAACAGATATACCATACATAATTATACACGCTAAAAAAACATGTAATTCTATGTATAGGAAAACTGTAGCATGGTAAAAATATGTAAATGGTAAGGATAAGGATGGGTGATAAGAATAGAGAAAGGGAGGATAGATGGTGTTCACATGGGGAGTTGAATTGGGCAGTACAGTGGTGGTCACCTCCAACCATGCATTTCCAGCCAAAGCTTTGAAGGGCTGTGTTTGTCTGTGTGTGCAAAATATGCGATGTGTACAACAGATGTGGACGTGGCTTCTTCACTCCACTGTTTGTTTACATCAAATTTGCATTCAATGCTGTCTTCTACACACTGCTACACTATTAATACAACAACTTATTATTTCAACCTATCAAATCTGCCAAACCTTAGTGAATTTAATTAAATCAATGGAAACATGATTGAGTGATGGGTAATGATTCAAATGTTTTCCTCACCTCTCTTTTCAATTTCTAAAATAATAATATATTCATATTAGAAATAATGCTCTTTAATAAATACTTTTTAGTCAAAGCTAAGTATAATTTAAATAGAATAAATAGTGTAATTGAATTCAAATTCTACATATATATTCACCATGTTGCCAAGCACTTTGTGCTCAGATGGCAGAGTAGTGATTCTCCCATATGGGAGGTCATGAGTTCGAGCCTCAATAGAGTCAATATTGACTCTTTAGGCTCTAATTGGTTGAGAAAGTATGTTTAAATAGATACATATTCACCATGTTATCATTAATGCCGCAAATAGTGGCATGCTGATATCTATGTATATCTTTAAGTGTACCATTTATTATTTTTTGAATTTTTTAAATAGTTATTATACTATCTCTAATAAGAAATGGTCATGATTATATTGTCCATAAAAACAAACAAGAGAACAATGGTTTCTTGAGAAAAGGGTTCATATTTGAACCTCGGTGACAAAGGCGACCAATCATTTATTTTATATCTAGACAAATTGAACTTGAATAGAGATACAAGATGGATTAAAAAAAATTATTTTGAAGTTAAACTTTATTCATCTCTACTTCGTTGATTAAAAAAAATATATTGAAAATTTAGTGTGTGTGTGTGTGTGTATATATATATATATATATAAAAGGTGAAAAAAAAATTTTACTCTTTGTTTGGTTTTTCTTGAGTAGAAAATGATGCCCTACACTAAATGAATCAACTGAAGCTATGAGAATTTTCCACGTTAGGAGGATACCAATTGCAATACATTGATTGTCTGATTTTTTTAGGACCTTGAGGTATGTAACCCCTC
>CP025655.1:13571635-13588663 GCA_003576665.1 Ipomoea trifida | reverse complement strand
GAACCATCCATACTATTTCGGTATGATTGCTACAGTATTTGGTTATGTTCGAACCGAATTGTGACCATCCATACCTATAAGTAATAATTTGTTAGAGAAGAAAAAATAAATGAAATAATTATTTTTAAAGGTAAAAATGCCAATTTAACATTTCAGGGGGAAAAATAGCCACTTTAATAACACAGGGGGCAAAAGTGCTATATGCACATAACATAGGGGGAAAAACTGCCATTTTCCCTATTATGTATTTTTGGGAATTATTTGTAATAAATTTCGAATTTTAAGAACTATTATGTATTTTAGGCCTTATAAGTTCAAAATTTTGAATTTTTAGAAACTTTAATGTATTTTAGAAATTATGTATAATATATTTCGAATTTTAGGAACTATTATCTATTTTAGGCACTATAAATTCAAAACTTTTGAATTTTAAGAAATTATTATGTATTTGTAGGAATTTTATTAATTTACGAAGTTAGATTCGGGATTTTTTTACGGACGTGGATAACTCTGTGGTGAGGTAAGATTTTTTCCTATTTTTATTTGTGCTTTGGCTTTATATTCTGCATCCGGTGATTAGCCACACCGTGGTCTATGTTTATTTATGCTTTGGCTTTATATTCTGCATCCGGTGTCTATGTTTATTTATGCTTTGGCTTTATATTCTGCATCCGGTGATTAGCCACACCGTGGTCTATGTTTATTTATGTTTTGGCTTTATATTCTGCATCCGGTGATTAGCCACACCGTGGTCTATGTTAATTTATGCTTTGTTTGTTATTATTATAGAATTTGTTGAATTAGTGTTAACTTAAGTTTAATTAGGATTAATATTATTTTAGATTGGCTTGTGATGGATAAAAGTTGGATGAATGCTTCTCGAATTAGTCAAGAATACGATGATGGCTTCTTAAAAACCGACGTCGTTTATTAGTTTTTAATTTTTTTTAAATAAACGACGTCGGTTTTTCTTAAAAACCGACGCCGTTTCAACGTCGATTTTTAACCGACGTTAAAAGTGCTAAAAAACCGACGTTAAAGGTGTTTCCTGTAGTAGTGTTTATTATTTTTATGGGGTTTTCTAGGATGATTGCTACGTTAGCGATAACTTGAGGAACATGTCAAATTTGGTCAAATTGCATGGATGACCTAATTGAACTTTTTTTTTAGTTGAAAAATCTAATTGCACTTTTGTGTGTAGTTCAATGGATAATTTGAACTTTTTTTTTTCAAAATTTTATATAATAGGAGCATATATGCTACATAAATTATATTGGGTGATATAGTATTCGGTACAACTAAACAGATATACCATACATAATTATACACGCTAAAAAAAACATGTAATTCTATGTATAGGAAAACTGTAGCATGGTAAAAATATGTAAATGGTAAGGATAAGGATGGGTGATAAGAATAGAGAAAGGGAGGATAGATGGTGTTCACATGGGGAGTTGAATTGGGCAGTACAGTGGTGGTCACCTCCAACCATGCATTTCCAGCCAAAGCTTTGAAGGGCTGTGTTTGTCTGTGTGTGCAAAATATGCGATGTGTACAACAGATGTGGACGTGGCTTCTTCACTCCACTGTTTGTTTACATCAAATTTGCATTCAATGCTGTCTTCTACACACTGCTACACTATTAATACAACAACTTATTATTTCAACCTATCAAATCTGCCAAACCTTAGTGAATTTAATTAAATCAATGGAAACATGATTGAGTGATGGGTAATGATTCAAATGTTTTCCTCACCTCTCTTTTCAATTTCTAAAATAATAATATATTCATATTAGAAATAATGCTCTTTAATAAATACTTTTTAGTCAAAGCTAAGTATAATTTAAATAGAATAAATAGTGTAATTGAATTCAAATTCTACATATATATTCACCATGTTGCCAAGCACTTTGTGCTCAGATGGCAGAGTAGTGATTCTCCCATATGGGAGGTCATGAGTTCGAGCCTCAATAGAGTCAATATTGACTCTTTAGGCTCTAATTGGTTGAGAAAGTATGTTTAAATAGATACATATTCACCATGTTATCATTAATGCCGCAAATAGTGGCATGCTGATATCTATGTATATCTTTAAGTGTACCATTTATTATTTTTTGAATTTTTTAAATAGTTATTATACTATCTCTAATAAGAAATGGTCATGATTATATTGTCCATAAAAACAAACAAGAGAACAATGGTTTCTTGAGAAAAGGGTTCATATTTGAACCTCGGTGACAAAGGCGACCAATCATTTATTTTATATCTAGACAAATTGAACTTGAATAGAGATACAAGATGGATTAAAAAAAAATTATTTTGAAGTTAAACTTTATTCATCTCTACTTCGTTGATTAAAAAAAATATATTGAAAATGAGGGGGTTACATACCTCAAGGTCCTAAAAAAATCAGACAATCAATGTATTGCAATTGGTATCCTCCTAACGTGGAAAATTCTCATAGCTTCAGTTGATTCATTTAGTGTAGGGCATCATTTTCTACTCAAGAAAAACCAAACAAAGAGTAAAATTTTATTTTTCACCTTTTATATATATATATATATATACACACACACACACACACACACACACAAATAAAGAAAGTATATTTTTCAACTATTTCACATAAAAACTTAGAACTAATACTAGTTGGCCGGTGTCCTCTAACTCTTTAAGTATAGTGGCACCATCATCATGTTTAAATTTTTAATTTAACTACTTGTAATCCTTCAACTTTCAAATTTAACCACTCATGATCTTTGGACTTACCCATGGTTCAACTTTTAAAATTTTAACCATCATTAATCTTAACTCTGCCCTTACTTAAACTAATGAAAGGATCATGGATAATTAAATTTAAAAGTGAAAGAATCACTAGTAATTAAATTTAAAATTTAAGATTAAACTTGGCATTGTCCGGTATTAACTCTTTTAAAACTTAATTCAAAGTTATGTTTCTTTATAAAAAATTAAAAAAAAAAAAAATTAGCATCCTACTGCACATAAACAGCAGTAAAACTACGTATAGTTGCATGCATTTTCACTCCCTCAAATTTACTGATTGCTTTATTGCCTTTATTTTCCTGAGTGATTTGACACGATATGGATAGGAAAATGATTAAGAGGGAAGATTAACGGTGTGATAAATGATAATTAAACAAATCACTAATCACAGGCCACAACTTTTTACTTTGTTGATGCATGCTGTCTCCTATAAGTTCGACTTTTTCCCTGTTTCAAAAATCTCTCTTTTTAACGCCATCGCCATCACCGTCACCTCTTGCCTTTCCTTCCATCCATTCGGCTCTCTGTCTCTTACACTTTGAATCTTCTCTACTTCATTCTTTCCATTCCCTTTTTTTTTTTTTTTTCTTTTTATGGCTGGTATATTGTTGTACTTGGTCCTTCACTAATCTCATATCAGCTTAACAATTTTCCCTCTCAGCACCTAGCCACCAATTACCACACATGTCAATCTTAACTGTACCGTTCTGATACAACTTGTTGTCAAAGCTATTGCGAAACCATAACCTTTTTTGCTTATATATTACCGTCACATTTTCAATAGGCATGGTGCTGAACTTAATCCTTCACTTACCTCTGTCTAATAATTCCTTCTCCTAGCACTTGCCAATTAAAAAGATTAAGAAAGATTATGATTGATAAAATTTTCAAGTATCATGTCAACTTTACAACAGATGGTGGAATGGTCAAATACTCAAATACATGAAATTATGCCTTTCAAAAAGTTTGGAAAATTCCAGTTCGGGGTATGAAGGGTTGAAAAAATGGTTTCGAAATTGTTAGTGTTTTGCGGTGATAACCAACGACCTGCTAATCACCAACTTCCCCTTTTCATACGATTAAGATTTATGGGTGAAAAAGAAAATTTTAAACTTTTCTTTTTTGAGATATTTTAAGTAAAAATAAACAATAAAATTGATAATTTAGTATCAAATTTTGAAACATTAATGTATAGTAGTGCTTCTCGTCAATTGCTTAACTCAATTCAAGGACATCGATTTGGCTTGAATTATGTTACATGTTTGTCGTAAATAATAAAGAATGATTGCTAATCTTTCTTAGTTTAAAAATATTGTTAAAAAACTACATGTAAATTATACGGAGTATTAAATTTGTTATGTATGTTGATTTTAATTGCCTTGACTATTTCAACCAAAAAAAATAAAATTGACTTGACTCAAAACTAACCACATAATTTTTTTTTTTTTAATGTAATCTGAGAATCAAATCAATGAAAATTATAGAATTTTTTTAAAAGAGTTTATTTGAAAACTTGGTATGTGATTTTTGAAAGTCATTTTTAGATGGGTCACGGATCCTTATTCGTGAGACGGGTCGGGTCGGGTTGAAGCACAATGCAAATGTCATACTTATATGCTCAAATATAACACTAAACAATAATACAATTTTTGTTACTTATAAGAGAAAAAGTAATACATTTTTCATAATAAGTAATGTTGACAAGTGTCTCTTACTTATAAGGGCAAATATAATACTTTTGAGGACAAATTAAATACTTTTAAATCGAAATGTAAAAGTATTGTATTTTCCTTTTAAAGTATTACATTTACCCTTATAGTAACAAAAATTTTATCCCTGATTAGTATTACATTAGAGCATATAAGTATGACGTTTGTGCATATAAGTGTTACATTTGCATCTTGATCCGACCCGATCCGATCCGTCTCATCACTCTCATGGTGAGACGGTCTCACACAAGTTTTTGCCTTTTTAGATTCTTTTGGTATTTTGTTATTCAAATAAAATAAAGTCAATAAAAAATATTCATTTTAATTAAAGAAATAAAGATTCATTTCACTGAAAAAATGTCCTTATAAATTTTTAGTCAGAAATTATTTTTCAAATCTCTCTCTTTCCTCTCTCGTAGGAGTCGTAGCTCTCTCTTTGAACTCTCCTTCAGGCTCCATCACTTGTCTCACTTTTTACGAGAGTTGGCCAATCAAGTCTATGTATATATACACCCTATTTATTTTCTTCTTCTTATTTTTATCTTCAAATTTAATTTTTTTTTTTTAAATCTATATGTTTAGATTTTTTTACTTCCAATTTTTTGTTTTGTCCAATTTTTTTAAAATGTCCTTATATGTTAGATATGAGCAATGTGTTTGATAGAGTGAACTAGAGTTTTCTTCTAGAAGTCGTATCTAAATTGGGTTTTTCAAATCATCTAGTCAACCTCATAAAGGAGATGGTCACTATGCTATTCTACTTGAGTGGCGAACTATTGGTTCTGCTATTCCTAAACGGGGCCTAAGGCAAGGGGATCCAATCTCACCATATCTCTTCATCCTTATCCTTAGCTTGAAGCGTTTAACTTAATGATCATGAACCTTCAAGCCCAAAGCTCTCTCCACGGCATTACTATTGCAAGGGGTGCCCCATCCATTTCGAACCTATTCTTTGCAGACGATTGCTTCATCTTTTGTAGAGCCACCCCCTCTGAAGCTACTCACCTCCGTAACATAATTGAAACTTTTGCCACTGCTTAAGGTCAAACCGTGAACTACACTAATTCCACCCTGACATTCAGTAAAAATACATGCGAGCTCACGTTAGACATTTTGTAATATCCTTGGTATGAGATCAGAGAAGGTACTCTCATTGGCCTCCCATCCTTGATTGGCAGAAATAAATGAGAAATTTTTGGCTTTATTAAAGACAAGGTGGTTGGTAGAATTAATAGCTGGACTCACAAATTTCTTTCCAGTGCAGGGCGGGTAGAGAAATCCTGCTTAAGAATGTCATACATGCTATACCGACCTTCGCTATGAGTGTCTTTCTCCTACCTATTGAGATGGGCAAGGATATTGAAAGAACCATGAACAGCTTTTGGTGGGGTTTTAAAGAGAATCAAAACAAGGGTATAAGGTGGCAAAGCTGGGATCGGCTTAGCATTCCTAAAAAATGGAGTGGTATGGGCTTTAGAAAACTCCGGGAATTGAATTCAACATTGCCATGCTGGGCAAACAAGCATGGAGACTGATTGACAATCCAAACTCGCTGGTGGCTAGGACTTATAAAGCTAAGTACTTTCCAAGAACCAATTTCATGGATGCAACTATTGGTAGCAACCCATCTTTCATTTGGCATAGCATTTTGGAAGCTCAACCTTTCCTTAGAAGAAGTTGTCGTTGGAGGGTTGGTGATGGTGAATCTATTAACATTTGGACGGATCCATGGCTTCCCAACAAAGAAAGTCCCCTTATTCAATCCTCCCTGCAAACTGCCACTATTCCAACCAAGGTAGCAGCCTTCACCCTATTGGTAACTCTTTGAACTTCCCTCTTATCAATACCCTATTCAACCAGGAGGACAAAGATCAGATTTTGAGTATTCCATTGCCTGACACTAAATCTGCTGACAAACTAATCTGTATGGAAGACGACAAAGGAAAATACACTGTGCAGAGCTGTTTTTCAACTCTAGTCCATCTCCTTTCTATACTAGATTTTGGGACTTCAAGCTTCCACCTAAGATTAAAACATTTTTCTGGCAACTTTAATTTGCTCCGCTTCTCTTCCATCTTGTGACAGGCTCAGAACAAAGCATGTTAATATCCCCACCATCTGTCAACTTTGTAACTATGAGGATGAATCATATTTCCACATTTTTGTGAGATGTCCCCTTGCTAGAAGATGTTGGGATATTCTTGGTAACACGGATTACTCTTCTAGTGGCTCTTTCACGGGCTGGTTGGAGCATTGTTTCAACACAAAACCTGGCAGTGATTTATGTTTATTAATCTCTATCTGTTGGAAAATCTGGGAGGCTAGGAATGACAAAATCTGGAATAATAAAATTCATTCAGCTGACTTCTTATGCCAATATGTTTTTAATTTCCTCACTGAGTGGAATGCGGCTAACCATATTCTCCACATTGATACCAGGAATACAGGTGCTGATATTGTTTGGTCTAAACCTCCTGAGGGAATGATCAAAATCAATGTCGATGCAACCCTCGATACAACGAACAAGAAGATGGGATTTGGGTTCATTTTACGAGACTCTGCTGGGATGTTAATTGCTGCTAGACGTCGTCCATGCTCCTACATTTGCAGGTCGAACGAAGTGGGGCCAATGGGCGTTCGTGAAGCACTTAAATGGATCAAAGCACTGCGCATCGGCTCCTATTGATTGAGAGTGACCGTCTCCAAGTCGTCAACAATCTACTGCATGATCATAGTTTATCTACTTCTTTTGATCTTATTTTAAATGATATTCGTAAACTAGCTAGTGAATTTACTCATGTTAGCTTTTTGTTCGCTAAACGGTCAGCGAATAGGGTGGCCCATTTGTTAGCTTGGGAAGCCCTATCCAAGTCTGACGGTATGAATTGTTCCTTTGTTCCTTTCCCGTCCATGGCCCATTTGTTAGCCTGGGAAGCCCTATCCAAGTCTTGCTCCCTTGTTCCTTTCTCGTCGGATTGTTCCCTTATTCCTTTCTCGTCCATTGCTCACGCTTTGAGCCTGGACCTTTCTTAATGATATTATGCTTTCTACTTCAAAAAAAAAAAAAAATAAAATAATAATAATAATAATAATAATAAGCAAAAAAACGTACACTGATACTTTGGGCTCAGATAACATGTAGTGACTCTCCTATATGGGAGGTCATGAAATCGAGGTGGATGCAATATTGACTCTTTGTGTTTCAACAGGTTAAGAAAGTATAAATGAACAGATCCTACAATGTAATAGGATCAGTGGTATTCAAAAAATTAAAATTTGTTATGGTGAATACTAGGAATCTACCATGGTTCTTTCATTCTTAATTCTTTAGTGAATATAACCTATGGGATACATTCTCCTTGTCTAACCAGTTACAATGCCAAAATTATATGAGCCTTACTTGAGTAAGTTGGATCTCAAGTCTCCACTGGGAATTTCCCTTCCTTCCTAGCCTACCATTAAACCCCCTCCTCTCGTGTTAAACTTTACATACAACAAACTCAATTAATGCAACCATGGCTTCAGCACCGCTTCCCGATCCCTGCGAACCTTCGCCCAACGCCAAATATAACGGCTTTAGTCAACAGCCCGCGGTCAAGACTACAAGCCAGGGCAATCGCTCCACCAACGAGGAGCAATTTTGGCACGTTCCTCCCCGCTGCAGGCTTCTGTGGTGCATCCAGGTTCTCGACCTCAGCTAAACTCTTCTCTCCCTCCAGTGACCTCAGCTTGTCGACACTGAATTGGGTGTTGATTTGAGCCATGGATGCAGAGCGGGAAAGTGGAGCTTCCGAGGCTCTGTGCTTCTGGTATGTGCGTAGAGCAGGGTCTATCTTCTTGACAGCTCCCCACATGCCTTGTCGAACGCCAAGTTTAGCGATTTCCCAAGGAATGCCCATGTCTTCGTGATGAAAGAGTAGCACCTCACATGCTGTCAGTCGGCCATCTATCTTCGATTCAACTGTATGAATTTTTTTAAAAAAAGTTACGATTTTAGATAACAAAAACCAACAGCTGTTATATTAGAAAGTTTCGTGTTAGACTGTAAAATAGATAAGGCTACAAATATACAGATACTTAATGACTGTTTCATAGCCTACCTGGACGAATGCACCAACTTGAATAATATACATCAACACGCCTTGGTTTATTATGCCGTGGCACAGATGAGCAAGGAACACCCTGAAATATCATCAACCATATATTATATTATTAGAATGATGAATATATTCAGTCCATACACGAGACAAGTAACAAAAATGCATCACACAGAAACAGATAGCTTCTGTTACAACCCAGAAAGCACAAGCAAGTCATGACACACCAAAAGTTCAAATCTTAACTAGCTGCCTGTTTCAATAAACTTAACACTACTAGCAGACCACCAACCTATGGATGAGCAATTTACTGGAACACATCGGTTTAAGATTTGATTAGCTCATTAGCAAAATAAAGTCTTTTTTCTGCCAGCATTTCTTGCCATTGATACATTAATCACGACTAAAACACCTTGTATGAAGCATAAGCTACAAAAAGGGAAGATATTCTCTACTTTTTCCGTTTTTCAAACCGAATGGAACAAGAGGCCAGACACTTTGGTTCACTGTGTCAGACTATTTATCCACCCATTTGCTACGAATAATATACCCCGTAACACTTTGTTAAAAAGTAGCTAAAACACTGCCATAATATCGAAAGAAAATTGCAGTCATAGCTGCAAAGAAAACCATACTTGGTTCAAATCTCAACATCAATTTGCTTACCTTGGTGACACAGTAATATGCTTGTCCTGACTTCCAAATTCGACGGCCAATGATGTATTCTCTATCACTACAGAAGAACGGAAACTGCAGCACAAAAGCAAAAAAAAAGGGAAAAGAAAAGATTAAGAAAAGCCACATCAAACATTAGAGTTAGAGCAGAAAAGACCATAGTCTATCGACTATCATACCTTGCGAACCCACTGAACCATCATAGTTCCAGTAGTGGGACATTCCTCCAAGGTTTCAGCATGTATGAGCATGTCATCCCACTTTAGCCTAAATTCATCATCCCAAAAGAAATCCCTCACCATTTCTGGTGTGGCATCCTCATATACACTTCTACTGCGATACTGAGGAAGTCCATTCTACAATTTTACATTAAAAAAGCAATACAATTTAGATAACAGAAGACAAAAGGTGCAAATTATTGAATTCCAGAACATATATAGAAAGGGTGATACCTGAAGGTCTCGGCGCCAAGCTTGATAACTCATGTTAGGTGCTGACCGATCCATCATTTGAATCCAAGCAGGGCCTCCATCGTTCTCTTCTACTAGTTGGGATAACTGATGAAGGTCATTATCATCAACAAGAACTGATTTTTCACTTTTTGGCTGCAATGAACTGGAAAAATAATACAACCAATCAGAACAAACAAACTCAATTTACTGCTAATCCTATAGCCTCAAACCATAATCAACAGTTTAGTTTCTGAGAAATGCTAGAGAAAATGACTAATCCTATAGCCTCAAACCATAATCAACAGTTTAGTTTCTGAGATATGCTAGAGAAAATGACTATTCCTATATGCAAAAATCTAAGCCCAGCTCAACAAATTGTCCTCTAAACGATTAAAAACACACAAAAAAGTAAAGAAATTTTGAACCTACCACGGGTGAGGAATCGGAGTTGAAGTTTCCGCCTCAGAATTCGAAGAAACGCAGCTGGGCAATTGCGATTTCATGGAAGTTAAACCAGTCAACACGTTTTGCAAGCTAATCCGGGAAGAAAATGTCTTTGAAGAAGACGAGAGGGTAGAGTCAAAGCAATCTTTAACGCCACTCAGATTAGCCCAACTCGGCCTCCATGACCAACCCACCAGCACTCCAACAACAATCGCAATCCAAATAGGTGCCATAAACAGCATCATCTCAATTATTACATCCCCTATTGTGGGTTTTTGCAAAATACCCAACAAAGCCGATACCAAAACCATGGTGTTTACAACAAACTTCAAGAACAACCCACCCAAAATACTAACAAAAAATTATAGAAATGAAATAAAACCCCCCCTCGACCTTAACGAATCGAGGGTTTACAGATAAAAAAAAGGGGGAAAAAAAAAAAGATAGAACCCTAGAGATTCACAAAACTATCCCGAGAAAGGGAAGAGAAAAAAAAAAATTGATAAAGAGGGGAAAAGGGCTCCAGATAAATTATGAGAAAGGGGGAAAAACGTGTGTTCCAACTTCCAAGAGTCGAAAGAGGATAGCAACGGTGAGGAGAGAGCGTCTTCTTAAGAATTTCGTAGGCCCTGTTTTAATCCACTTCACTCCCTTGATTTTCAAGATTTTAAAGATTCTCACCCCCAAAACGAATTATTCTTATGCACTTCCTGGCTTGCTATTAAACAGGAAGATCAAGCTTAAACAAATAAAAAATAAATATAATTGATCAGACCCAAAAAAAAGCTTGTGGCTTTCAATGGCGGAAATAGAGAGAGAACGTGTACGGTGGAGAGCAATTGTGGTTGTGAGAAGAGATTTCACTGTATATATATATAATTCGGGAAATGGACGCCTTTGTTTGCAAGCTGCGATTGCTACCTACTACTACGTATATAGTTTGGTCTGTGTTGGCCGCGTTCTCATTTTTCACGTTTTGACTCGACTCGGTTTCCTTTGTCTGCCTCTTTGAGTTTTGACTCGTTGACGTTCTTATACTATATATGTTTTACTTTTAATTTGTTTAAAGTTGAATGAGTATGATTCATGTGATGCAATTTAGACTATAAAATAATATCTTATTTGTGTTGAACTTTTTGTAATATAAAATGATTCGTAAATTTTATATAGAGTGACACACTTAAATTTATACATTAATATTTATAGCAACTTATCAACATCCTCATATAACTATTAGGATCATTTGGTTCACGAAATGTTACCTTAGAGAATGTTTGATTGCCGAAAATGTTAAATTTCTGTGTTTGGTTAAATATGATTTATTACATATACGTAATAATGTAATATAAAGTTGTTTAATTGAAGGGTTGTATTTTATGTTATTATGGTTTATTTACTTTATTGTCCCTAACATTTTTTTCATGCACTTCAATAAGGGTGTGTTTGGAAAGCAGGAAAATGGTTTCTGGAAAATGATTTCTGGAAAATAGGTCATTTTCCAGAAAACATTTTCCTTTCTTGTGTTTGGATGCAGAGCAGAAAATTAACATGATGTGTTTAGCTCATTTTCCAGAAAATAGACAGAAAAATTAACAAAATTGTAGAAAAAATACATCAAAAACAAATTAAACCAGTCGGCCACACCCAGAAACAGTGGCCGACTGGTTTCTGGCCGGACTGGTTTCGAGCAACCAGTCTGACTGGTTTCTCTAAACCAGTCGGCGAAACTGGTTACCAGTCGCCGACTGGTTAGAGAAACCAGTCGGCGACTGGTTAGTAACCAGTCTGGCCGAGACTGGTTGCTCGAAACCAGTCCGGCCAGACTGGTTTCTTGACTTCCGCAGGCGAAGTCGTCATTTTCGTTGTGGCGGAAAATGACTTCCGCCCAAATTTGGCGGAAGTCATTTTCCGCCAAAAGAGCCATGTTTTCCCTAGTCAACGGAAATCATTTTCCGTTGACTGGGTTTTCCCATTGTTGCCAAACACCCAAAGCCCGGAAAATGATTTCCGGAAATCATTTTCCGGCGGAAATCATTTTCCGGGCTTCCAAACACACCCTAAATGAAGTTCAAAAATCTTTATTTTTCATTTATTTTAGTATGTATTATTCTCAACCTCTAATAAGTTATTAGTTCATTTATTTTTGTAAATAATGATCTCCAAATAAGGTGCAATACATAGATGATAAAAACTCAACAATGACATGTAAATGATATTAATGATAACAATGGGCATGTTTGATTATTGGCTGATCCGCCAATTTTTGACGAATCCGCCAACTTTGGCATTTTGACCTTGGTCAAAACCACCAAAGAAAGTGTTTGGTTAACCAACGGTTTGGAGCAAACCGCTGGAATCCCAAACGCTGCTCTAAGCAGCATTTGGGATTGGCATTTTGGGGAAAGAGTTTACTTTCCCCAAAACGCCCTTATTTATTAAAAAAAATTTAACTACCATTAATGAGGAGCCTTTTCGGCTCATCTGGCGTTCTGCCCATCAAGTTTCCGGATGGGCAGAATTAGCAAAGTTAATTGGAGCCTTGATGCTCCTTTATATAGGAGCATCAAGGCTCCAACTTCCACTTCTCCCACCGATGTGGGAGAAGTGGAAGATAAGGTGAGCCGCACGACTCTTCTTGTTCTTTATTTTTTTTTCAATTGTTTATTTTTTAAAATGTTTGCACTAATTTCTTTGTAATGTTAATTATTATTATTATTAATTTATTATTATTATACCCTTTTGGTTATTTTACATGTTAACCGCTAATCTAAACAGCTAATTTTACCAAACATCTTTTTACAAACCGCTGATACAATTCGCTAGTCAAACCCGCTAATACAATCCACTATTTGATAACCGCTAACACAATCCGCTACCGCTAATAACCAAACAAGCCCAATATGTTTTTTTTATGTTTCTCTATATTGCAATTGTCCTTCACTACAGTCATACTCTATTCCTTGTAAGTTAAATTATTTAGAAACCACAGTGCTGACTACTGAATGAAAAGTGAAGGGCATAATTTGTAAAATACCATGGGAATCTTATATTCCCTAAGTGAAGAGTGTGCACTTAGAGCATCCTTAGTAGAGGTTATTTGGGAGTTTTTAGAATAGTAAAAGATGAGGTGGAAGAAAGAGAAATGGGAGAGAGAAGGAGGAAGGTTCATCTGCAAGAATCATTTTTTGGAACAATAAATGATTTGACAAATAGAGAGAGAAGGAGAAAGGCACGAGAAAGGTCCACTGTTTGGCTGTCCTTAATGGCAGCTTTATGGTTTTCTTTTTTTATTTTTTTTCTATTTTTTTATCTCTTTCTTCTCTCATATTCTCTTTCTTAATCACACTTACAAAAAACTCCTCAAAAATCATTTAAAAAAACTCACTATTACAGATGCTCTTAGAACATTAAACATATAAAAAAAAATGCAATTATCCTTTTTTTACATGTTGCTCCAAGTTAAACAAGTTAAATTAATGACTTGGCATTTAATATATTTAATTTTAAAATGTTAATGCTTATGTAGATAGTTACATGGCAATAACATGTCAAAGTTATATATAAAAAATTATTTTAATTATTATTTTAACAAATTAATAAAGAACCAGGTCTTGATCACAATTGGCTAGAAAGGAGTAGACAAACCATTGATCTGCAAGATCTGATGGATGAAAAATCAAGTAAAAAATGAGCGGGGTCTTTTCATAAATAATACAAAATTTTATTTATTCTAAACCGTTAGATCTACTAGATCAGTGGTTTAGATTTGTCCATAGGTTGACATTGTTCTCACTTGATTAGAGACCTCTCTCTCTCTCTCTCTCTCTCTCTATATATATATATATATATATATATATATATATATATATATGGAAGGGTTCAGGTGCGGGGAAAGATTCCGGTGTGATTGTGCGGTTACGCACCTTAAGCATTACAATGGTGCACCTTAAGTATACAAATCACGTATCTTAAGCACACAAACAAAGCACCTTAAAACACAAACCACGCGCACCTAAAGCTTTAGGCCTACGTACCTTAAGTACACAAACCACGAACCTTAAGAACACAAACCACGCACTTAAAGTTTTAAAATGGCGCACCTTAAGAAGGAAAACAACGCACCTTAAGAAGGAAAATCACGCACCTTAAGTTTTAGGTTCACTCACCTTAAATTTCAACACTCACGCACCTTAAGCATACAAACAACGCATCTTAATTAAGATGAAAAATCACGTACCTTAAGAAGAAAATTACGCACCTAAAATAATCTCACAACCACACTGGAGACACCCCATCGCACAGGAACTGAATTCTATATATATATTGTTTATCAACTTATTCACCACCTACATTGTTTACGGATTTAATGAAAATCAATAAACAACTCTCACAAAAAATCAAACTTAGAACTTTATAGTTATCAAGTTAACTGATTAACTTTCTTAACGGCATCCCACTCTAAATTCTCTTCTAAGTGATGAGATGCCATGTTTAATGGACTCTACTAGTGCTAAATTAATCAAATGACATCATGTCATGTGTTATGTGTACAAAGTTATTTGTTGTTTAATTTATTTATCATATTTGTAGATTAAGCACTGAAAGTAGGTGTAGACTTGTACTCGCCTCATTTGCTTTCTTACATTTTCTTTGAGAAGGAAAACTTCATTAATTCAAATCAGAATACAACTCGTTAATAATGAAAGAAGGAGGGAAAGAAGTCCACTTCTGACGCACAGACATAGAACAAGCTTCCCTAGCTAAACTATGGGCAACTGTATTCGCAGTGCGACTAACATAAGAGATAGCTACATGTGGGATTGAAAGTAGCAAATCTTTAATATCTAGAAGTACAAGATCACAAGAAGAGTCTTCGCCATTCTGCTTCAAGCTATGGATAATTTGTAATGCGTCAGATTCAACTTGAACATGAGTAATTCCTTGTCTCTTGATCCAGCTTAGGGCTTCCCGTATAGCCATTGCTTCCGCTTCTTTTGGGTTGAAGACGCCCATGCCTGGTATGTATTCTGCTGCTACAAAATGACCAGTATCGTTCCTAAGCACCCACCCGAACCCCATGCGCTTGTTAAGAGTTGTAACAGCTGCGTCCGTATTCAGTTTGTAGAAGCCTGGAGATGGTTTTTCCCATTTATGATTAGATGAGCTCCTAACAGTGGAAGTGGCAGTGCCTCCTCTTACAATGCTTGTCCAATCAGAGAGATATCTTTTTGATCCTTCAACAATGCTACTGGGAGACAACAATCTACCGTTCCTGTCATTTCGGGCAGTCCACATTTTCCAGCAGAGCATCAACAATAGGCAGCAATTATCCTTGTCCATATTCTTGACTTGAAGATCTAACCATTGGGCGAAGCTGTTGAAACCATGAGTAATGAGAGGGAGGCCACTTAAGCTCCAAACAGATTTGGCAAAGTCACATTCTATGAACAAATGGATGGTATTTTCCTCCTTGACTTGACACATTTGACACTCAGCTCGGCATTGAACTCGTCTAGATATCAGTCTATCCGCCGTAGGTAAACACCCTGAGCATGCTTGCCAAACAAAAGATTTGATCT
Source organism: Ipomoea trifida (assembly GCA_003576665.1). Classification (NCBI taxonomy): domain Eukaryota; kingdom Viridiplantae; phylum Streptophyta; class Magnoliopsida; order Solanales; family Convolvulaceae; genus Ipomoea; species Ipomoea trifida. Next base: position 13,572,922 of record CP025655.1, on the reverse strand, counting down.
TCCGGGGAACATTGAGGTTCCACATTGTAGTCCATGGTAGCCTTTGTGATTGGTTGAACTGGATGGATAAGTCCCTATAGCACCCCTTAACAGTAAACGAACCGTTGTTGCGGTCATCGTTCCAGATCAATTTGTCATTTCTTTTCACTAGTGGTAAGGGTATACTCAAAATCAAATCTACATCCCTTTCCACAAAGATGTCGCGTATTACCTCTTCATCCCAGCTGGAATTATCTTCATTAAACAGGGCCGATACCGGTGCATCATGAAGAAAAGGGAAGGGTGGTGTTTGTATCATTGGGTTGGCTCGGTTGTGATACCCGTTATTTTTTTCTATATCTTTCCCGACTTAATATTTATTTTCTTTCCGTACTCTCTTAAATCCTTTGGGTCCAAAAATTTAATTGATTCTTTATAACCTTACTATTAGTACAATAATTAGTATCTGTTAAGCATAAGCAAAAAAAAACTATTATTGTATTATGGTTATAATTACGGCATTATGGTTATCATTATAATTATTATTATTATTATGATAATTACTATTCAATATTCATGAGTCGCAATATTTTGGCATATATTTATAATAATATTTATATTTATATTGTATGCTAATTATGTATATATATGTGTGGAAGTACTGTTAGTACGTTAATTATATATATGTAGTATTATAGATATACTATGTTAATTATGTACGTGAAACATATATATATGTATGTTAATTATGTATAGTATATATATAATGGTTGTTGACCGTATGTACAGTATACTTATATATAATGATATTATAAATATATTATATTAAATTAGATAATGTGATGAGATATTAATTGGGAGTTACAAATCCTAAATTGATTAAAATTTCTCTATTTCCATTAAAATTTAAGGAGAATGATTAGGAGATGATTTCCTTCTTCTTCTTTCTCTCTGGGATCGGAAAATTTTCTTCTTTCTTCTTCTCCCTCCTCTTTTGCTGAATGCATACTTAGAAAAAAAAAATATCTTTTCTTCTAGAGTTAAAATCCTCCCTCCTAAACCAAGTAAGTGATTCTTTAATTATTTTAAGAGTAGTATAGTGTTGTATTGTTTTAGTAGGAATTTGAGGCTTATGTGAGTTTATTATTTTCTTGTTACTTTTATGTGATTGGATGAAAATTTCTTTGGATTAAAATTTGGGGTGTTACAAGTTGGTATCACAGCCTAGGTTATGATTGGACATAGAATAAGGATTATAGACCTAAGGTTGTGATTAGAACCTAAGTTTGAAATTGCGCAGTGAGATTG
>CP025655.1:13550787-13571510 GCA_003576665.1 Ipomoea trifida | reverse complement strand
CTCGGTAACCCCGTGTTTGGTTAAGGCTAAGGTAAATTTCTTTGGATTAAAATTTGGGGTGTTACAAGTTGGTATCACAGCCTAGGTTATGATTGGACCTAGAATAAGGATTATAGACCTAAGGTTGTGATTAGAACCTAAGTTTGAAATTGCGCAGTGAGATTGTGAGTTTTATTTCTTTAAAGTATTTATTTGATGTTTTGTATATGTATGTTTATCTATTGTTTTGGCTATTGCACCCCGAGAGTGTGCATCATTCAGGTATGTCATTTCAAATTTTTTTTCGAAATGATGTATTATGTGAATATGTGCATAATGCTTCCTTGTATCTGCTGTAAGTAAATGTATGGTAGAATTACCATTAAGATATTGGTGTTTTTCTTGTATAGAATTGCAATGCCTCCTAGAAGGACTGTTGAGAATCAGGGTGCCCAGGCAGGCAATGTTCCCACCAATGTCGAACTAGCCCAGACTGTACAACAGCTGGCCTAGTTAACGCAGGCCTTGGGTGATCATCTGCTCCAAAACAACAATGGAAATGGAAATGATATGGCCAAAATCGTGGCGGGACGAAACCCTCCTACCTTCTTGGGGCAAGAAGACCCTCTTGTGTTAGAAGATTGGGTGCGGGCATTTGATAAGTTGTACGATGCCGTCAACTGCCCAGCAGACCGACGAGTAGACATAGCGGTTTATTATCTGCAACAACAGGCAGATCTTTGGTGGGCTGCTGTGCGGCCTAATTTTGGATGGGAAGCATTCAAAGACGCTATGAGAGAGAAGTTTTACCCTGAGCACGTTAGGGTGGCAAAGTATGATGAGTTTCTGCACCTACGGCAGGGAAATAAAACAGTTCAGGGGTATTACTTAGAGTTTATAAATTTAGCCAGATTTGCCCCCACCTTAGTTCCCGATGAGCCAAGCAAAGCAAGCAAGTTCATACGAGGACTCAATTTCGAGACTCAAAAGAGCTTGAGCATGTTCGATTGTCAAACGTTAGAGGATGCTTATAATAGGGCCGCCCGCCATTTTCGAGTCCAGCAGATCCAGAGGGAGATCAATGGGAAGAACAAAAGAAGAAATGAGGAGAATCATCCGCAAGGGGACAAAAAACCCAAGTTTTCCCACTCAGGACCGAATAGGAATTTCCAAAGGAGAAATGGACACAGGAATGGTCATGGATACCAAGGGCAGGGATCGACACAGAAGAATCAGAGGATAGACAGACACTTCCACTATAAGAGATGTGGGAAGGACCACCCAGGGGTGGATTGTCAAGGAAAACTGGTAAAGTGCTTCACTTGCAATGCTATGGGCACCGTTCCTTTGAGTGTTATATGAATAGGGAGGAAAACCCACAAAGTCAGAATAGGAACGGAGGCGACAACGGTAACAAGTCAAACCCAGGGAGCAACGGTAACAATCAGAACAACAACAAGAACCGTGGAAATAACCATACTCAGAATAATAGCAACAGGAGTAACAGTCAAGGACGCATCTACGTAATGAACAGGGTGCAGGCGGAAGCTAGTGACGTGGTTACAGGTATTTTCTCTGCTAAATCTACACCTGTGTATGTCTTATTTGACTCGGGTGCTACGAATTCTTTTGTATCCACCACTTATGCTAAGAAAGTAGGTCGGGAACCAACCTCTGAAGTAAGAATAGCTGTAAAGACCCCAATGGGTAGTGTGGTAGCTTGTAGGTATATACATAAGGATGTACCTATAAAAATAAATGGCACAGACTTCCTAGCGAACTTGATAGAGTTCGAGTTAAAAGACATTGATATAGTGTTGGGGATGGATTGGCTGGGCAAACATAAAGCCAAGATCATCTGTGCCGAGCAAAAAGTGATACTACGGAGCTCTGAAGGTAAGTATGTGGCATACAAAGGGTCTACCAGTAGACCAGGGATAAAGCTTGTTTCAACAATGGAAATCGTGAAGCAGGTGGTGAATGGCCAGGAAGCCTACCTGTGCATGGTGAAAGATCTCAATGCCATGGAGGAAGCAATTGAACAAATGCCAGTGGTGAGGGAGTTCCCTGATGTCTTCCCAGAGGAGATACCAGGCATGCCACCCGAAAGAGAAGTAGAGTTCACCATTGATTTGATGCCAAGGACGACACCTATCTCTAAGACACTTTATAGGATGGCACCAAAAGAGATGCAAGAATTAAAGGAACAACTTCAAGAGCTAGTAGACAAGGGTTACATCAGACCTAGTGTTTCTCCATGGGGCGCTCCAGTATTGTTCGTGAAGAAGAAAGATGGTGGTCTTAGACTCTGCATAGACTACCGAGAATTGAATCAAGTAACAGTTAAGAATAGGTATCCTTTACCTCGGATCGATGATCTCTTTGATCAATTGAAGGGAGCTGGAACATTTTCCAAGATTGATTTAAGGTCTGGCTATCATCAGTTGAAGGTAGCAGATAAAGACATACCCAAGACAGCCTTCCGAACACGTTATGGACATTACGAATTCACAGTTATGCCTTTTGGACTAACTAATGCACCAGCTGTATTTATGGACCTAATGAATCGTGTTTTTCGACCATATCTAGATGATTTTGTAGTTGTCTTCATCGATGACATCTTGGTTTATTCAAAGACCCCGAGGGAGCACGAAGAACATTTGAGGATTGTGTTACAGGTTCTGCGGGAGAACAAGTTCTACGCAAAGTTATCCAAGTGTGAGTTCTGGCAGGATAAGATAGCATTCTTAGGGCATGTGATTACTAAAGAGGGAGTAACAGTGGATCCCACTAAGATTCAAGCAGTAATTGATTGGCCAGCACCAACTACAGTGACCGAGGTCCGAAGTTTCTTAGGACTAGCTGGCTACTACAGGAGGTTTGTGCGAGATTTCTCCAGGATTGCTAGACCAATGACAAACCTCATGAAGAAGACTACCAAGTTTGTGTGGGACGTAAATTGTGAAGAAGCTTTCCAAGAGCTGAAGAGGAGATTGACTTCTGCACCAGTATTGACTTTGCCATCAGGAATACAAGGATTCGAGATCTATAGTGATGCATCTAAAAAGGGATTGGGTTGTGTACTAATGCAAAATGGAAAAGTGGTGGCTTATGCATCAAGACAACTTAGGACTCATGAAGTCAACTACCCTACCCATGATTTGGAACTAGCTGCAGTGGTTTTTGCTTTGAAAATTTGGCGCCATTACTTGTATGGTGTACAGTGCAAAATATTCACTGACCATAAAAGTCTAAAATATATCTTCACTCAGAGGGAGTTGAACATGCGGCAGAGGAGGTGGCTTGAGCTAATAAAAGACTATGATTTGATCATACAATACCATGAAGGGAAAGCCAATGTAGTGGCAGATGCGTTGAGCAGGAAATCAGAATATTCACTAAATGCAACATGGGTACTTCCAATGGAATTATGTGAGGATTTTCAGAAGCTCAACCTTGAGGTCAAAACTAAAGGAGAGGTAAAGTTAGAGATTGAGCTGTATAATTTGGTGATTACACCATCAATTTTTGAGGAAATCAAACGAAAGCAACCCAGCGATGGTAGATTGGAAAAGATAAAGTCTGGAATGATCAATAACAAAAATGGACCTTTTGAATTGCATGAGGATGGAAGCATTCGATTTGCAGGACGATGGTGTATTCCTGAAGCATATGGAGAGGTTAAGAGACGAATTATGGATGAGGGACATAACACCCCTTATTCAGTACATCCCGGAGGTGACAAGTTGTATAAAGATCTCAAGAAACACTTTTGGTGGCCTCGAATGAAAAGAGAAGTGGCTGAATTTGTAGCTCGATGCTTGAATTGTCAAAAGGTAAAGGCAGAGAGGAGTAAACCAAAAGGGTTAGTTCAGTCACTGGAAATTCCAAGGTGGAAGTGGGACTCTATTTCAATGGACTTTGTAGGCAGGCTACCATTGGCGAAGGCAGGGAAAAATAAGGTATGGGTTATTGTGGACAGACTTACAAAGACGGCCAGATTTATAGCTATGAATGAGACTTGGTCTATGGAGCAATTAGCAAAAGCGTACATCAAGCAAGTTGTTAAGTATCATGGAGTGCCGCAGGATATTATTTCTGATCGAGATTCAAGGTTCTTATCTCAATTTTGGAATGCTTTACAGACCGCTTTGGGAACGAAATTGAAGATGAGTACTGCCTTTCACCCATCTACTGACGGGCAGACAAAGAGGACTATCCAGACCTTGGAGGATATGTTTAGAGCTTGCGTACTAGATTTTCAGGGATCGTGGGATGAGCATCTGGATCTCATCGAGTTTTCTTATAACAATAATTATCACGCCAGTATTAAGATGGCTCCCTACGAAGCCTTGTATGGCCAAAAATGTAGGAGCCCATTGTGCTGGGGAGATATGGTGGATGTTGTGGTGTTAGAACCACAATACCTAGAAGAAACCATCGAAAAGGTTAAATTAATCCAAGCAAGGATGAAGACCGCTCAAGACCGCCAGAAATCCTACGCTGATCAAGGACGAAAACAATCAGAATTCCAAGTTGGAGAAAAGGTTCTTTTGAGAGTATCGCCAACTAAAGGAGTTATGCGGTTTGGGAAAAAGGGTAAGCTTAGCCCGAGGTTTATTGGACCATATGAAATTCTGGATAAGATTGGAAAAGTGGCGTATCGATTAGCCTTACCGATGGAGTTGGATAAGGTAATGATCGTGATACTAATTTTCGTTATGTAAGAATGAAAAGAACAAAACTAAAACTATGTTTTGGTTTTGTAATTATAAGGTACACGACGTGTTTCACATCTCTCAGTTGAAAAAGTATGTTCACGACGCATCGCATGTGATTAGTCCAGAGGTAAAACGAAAAGATATTTAGAGGATTTTAATCCCTTGATTTACCAATGTGAATAATAAAGTATATTTACCTTGCTAGGTTGTAGAAATGGATGAATCTCTCACGTATGAAGAGAAACCTGTAAGGATATTGGATTTTAAAACAAGGGATACACGGAGAAAATCAGTAAAGTTGGTAAAAGTGTTGTGGTCTAATCACTTGACTGAAGGAGCTACATGGGAAGTAGAGGATGATATGCGGCAGCGTTATCCTGCCTTGTTTGTTTCAGGTATTGACTCAAGTTACGAGGACGTAACTTTTGTTTAAGAAGGGTAGATTTTAACACTCTATCCTTGGGCGTTATAGCATAGAATTATAAGATTTAGTTTAGACATTTTTATTTTATTTTATTTTTTATTTTTAAGATTAAGAGTGCTTCGGGGACGAAGCATTCTTTAAGGGGGGTAGATTGTGATACCCGTTATTTTTTTTATATCTTTCCCGACTTAATATTTATTTTCTTTCCGTACTCTCTTAAATCCTTTGGGTCCAAAAATTTAATTGATTCTTTATAACCTTACTATTAGTACAATAATTAGTATCTGTTAAGCATAAGCAAAAAAAAAAAACTATTATTGTATTATGGTTATAATTACGGCATTATGGTTATCATTATAATTATTATTATTATTATGATAATTACTATTCAATATTCATGAGTCGCAATATTTTGGCATATATTTATAATAATATTTATATTTATATTGTATGCTAATTATGTATATATATGTGTGGAAGTACTGTTAGTACGTTAATTATATATATGTAGTATTATAGATATACTATGTTAATTATGTACGTGAAACATATATATATGTATGTTAATTATGTATAGTATATATATAATGGTTGTTGACCGTATGTACAGTATACTTATATATAATGATATTATAAATATATTATATTAAATTAGATAATGTGATTGAGATATTAATTGGGAGTTACAAATCCTAAATTGATTAAAATTTCTCTATTTCCATTAAAATTTAAGGAGAATGATTAGGATAAAGATGATTTCCTTCTTCATCTTTCTCTCTGGGATCGGAAATTTTTCTTCTTTCTTCTTCTCCCTCCTCTTTGGCCGAATGCATACTTAGAAAAAAAAAAATCTCTTTTCTTCTAGAGTTGAAATCCTCCCTCCTAAGCCAAGTAAGTGATTCTTTAATTATTTTAAGGGTAGTATAGTGTTGTATTGTTTTAGTAGGAATTTGAGGCTTATGTGAGTTTATTATTTTCTTGTTAATTTTATGTGATTGGATGAATGGTGGTGATGGATGCTAGGAGAAGAGAACATTGTCAATTGAAGGTTTAGAGAGGAAAGTGAAGAATAAGATTTAACGGCAAGTGTTTGTGTCCACTTCATTATTCCACTTTGTGAAATTTGTGTTTTTAAGTTATCAAAGTTTATCTTTTTGTAAGTGGTTATGTCCACTTATTTCTTGCCCGGAAATTATATGTATGAGCTTTATGAATTTTAGTATTATAAATGAATAATGGACATATGCATATTGTTCATGAATTACGGAGATTTTGGGTACTTGTGTTATATGGATTATATGTATATAAATATATATACATTCCTGTGTGCCAAACTAAATTATATTATATCTCTAGAATTATATGTATATTGAGGTATCTATATATTTACTATATACATACGTTTTGAAAGAAAGAAAAAAAAAATAGAAGATATGTATACAGTATTTCATATATATCATTTTATTTTTTTATAGTATATATATATTATTTCAAAGAAAAAAAAATAGAATTATTAGATAGTCTATGTACATATATTCGTTTTATATATATGTGAGTGTATTTACGTACATATGAAATATATATTAAGTATAACTAAATATATTGGATTATTCTTAAATGAAATGCATATGTTTTGTTGAGATTTGTGAGATTTCTGTGTACTTATATGATATATAATGAAATAGTATATAAAATAATTATTATGGGAATTATTTAGTATATATGTTAAAGTACGTACAAATAAATTGTATGCATAAATTATTACTGTAAATTGATAGGAGTATAGATTGGATTATAAATGAGGTAGAATCATTGTTATATGTGTATGTGTATACATATATCTTGTTAGGGAAGTGTTTATTAAATTGATATTTTGAGCGTTTAGAAATTTATGATAAATGGTGGAGTGTGTACTTCATATTTGATTGAATTAGTTTTGAGCCTAAAAGCTAAAATGTTTTAGTGGTTAAAAATATATTAAAATAAAATTTTATGAAGAAAACCTTATGGAAGATATGGTATGCTCCCGTTAAGGGATATGTATGTTCCCGTTAAGGGATATGTATGTTCCCGTTTTGGGATATGAATGTTCCCGTTAAGGGATATGTATGTTCCCGTTTAGGGATATGAATGTTCCCGTTTAGGGATATGAATGTTCCCGTCAAGGGATATGGTATGTTCCCACTATGGGATATGATTCTTCTGTAGTTATTATTATTATTTTTTTTCTCAAGTGGATCATATTTTAATATATGTGGTTTTTTTTGAAGTGGTTGAAGAATTTAATTTTGGTGGTTGATAATTTAAAGAAATTTCAATTGATACAAATCTTAATTTTTGAATGTTTATTTTACGAGGTGGAGTAATCTCTTACTTAGCTATATGCTAACTTTTGTTATTATGTTGTTTTGAATTTCTATAATTTTCAGGAGTTGATTGAAGTTGATGAGAGCGCGGCTAAGTTGTAATAGATAGGGTTACGTAATAAGCAGGGCCGGCCCTGAGGGGGGTTCAGGGTGGGCACCTGCCCAGGGCCCATCTCTATAGGGGGCCCATAGGCCATAAGATATACGGAGTATTATATATATATATATATATATATATATATATATATATATATATATATTACTTATTATATATTAAAAAATAGGATTTATTGTTTCTGGAAGTCGAGAACTGAACTCACAAAGACTGAAAGAGACGTTGTCGCACACCCATCGCTCACGCCGCCCACGAGTATAAGGGCCGTCGGTCGAGCCTACGCCACACCAACCACTCAAATACTTAAAGATTTTTGATTGACTGATTCGGTTTGATTGATTCATATAAGTGCCAGTTTCTTTTGTTCTTCTTCTTCTTCTTCTTCTTTTTTTTTTTTGTTAATAAAATCGATTTTATAATAAATTCTTTTAGGGAAAAAGGGTCAAATAGGCCGTCGTTGGTCGCCAAAATATGTCGCCGGAACTTAAATGACCTGTTATTACAGGTCATTTACCGGTTATTGGGCTTCATTGCTTCAGTTTGACATGTAAAAGGGTTTAATTGACCATTTTCAAAGTTTAGGTGCCTAATTGACTTTTGGTGTAAAGTTTTGGGGCCTATTTGACCATTTTTTTTAATACAATGTTGCCTAAAAAAACATTCATCCCGAAGTAAAAAAAAAAAAAGAAAAAAGAAGTAAATAAATTGATCATCCTGAAACAAATTCTTCATATAGGGGCCCTTTTTTTAATTTCGCCCAGGGGCCTATAAAACCTTTGGATCGGCCCTGGTAATAAGTATTTGGAATAATAGATTGTTGATGAATTTACATTAGACTTTGCTTTTCTCTTGGGACTACATTTTGGGTTAAGAATGTTGGATTTGGATTTATAAACGATTAAATTGTTTGATTAGCCTTACACTTGTTTATGAGAACTAGTGTGGCGGTTTCACCCCAAGTTAGAATTGTTATATTGAACTTAAGAAATACAATAATAGATTTTATTTATTTTTATTGATCAACTTAGTCCTCGGTAACCCCGTGTTTGGTTAAGGCTAAGGTAAATTTCTTTGGATTAAAATTTGGGGTGTTACATCGGTCTGGTAACCATTTGTCGCCCCATATCTTAACAGAGTTTCCATCCCCTATTCTCCATCTGTTGTGCCTCCTAATGATCTCCAATGTCTCAACCATGCTACTCCGGATGAAGGATGGGTTCCCCCCCTTTTTTGCTGACAGAATAGAGCAGTTTGGGTAGTACTTGGCTTTAAAAACTCTTGCAACCAAAGAAGAAGGATTCTGCAAAATTCTCCAGGTTTGTTTAGAAACCATTGCTAGATTGAAGGTTCTCAAATTTCTGAAATTAAGGCCCCCCAGCTTTTTGGATGAGTGAGATGCTTCCATTCCTTCCAATTAATACCACGTCTGCTTCTACAATCCCCCTTCCACCAAAAGGAGTTCATAACCCTTTCCAGTTCACTGATGAACTCCTTAGGTAAAAGAAACAAACTCATTGCATGTAGGGGAATAGCCTGGATTACATTCTTGAGTAATATCTCCCTCCCTGCCTTAGTGAGGAATCTATTAGTCCAATTTTGCATTCTATGAATAATACGATCCTTGATGAATCCAAGAATGTCCCTCTTATTTCTACCAATGATAGCCGGCAGGCCCAAGTAGTTCCCATCAACACCTTCCCTGTTAATTTGAAGAATATTCTTAACTTGCTCTCTCATAATTCTGTCCACTCTAAATTCTCTTCTAAGTGATGAGATGACATGTTTAATGGACTCTACTAGTGCTAAATTCATCAAATGACATCATGTCATGTGTTATGTGTACAAAGTTATTTGTTGTTTAATTTATTTATCATATTTGTAGATTAAGCACTGAAAGTAGGTGTAGACTTGTACTCGCCTCATTTGCTTTCTTACATATGTTGTCAAGTCTCGACAATCGACATGAGTCTAGTATTTGTGTGTTAATTTTATTGAGCCATACTCAACAAATTAAATCTTGATGGCCGGTTTGGTTCGCCTACAGAAAAATATTATTCTTGTGAAAATATTTTTTCAAATTTAAAAATAATAAATTTTACCTTATTTAGTTGAGGTAAAATTTATTATTTTTAAATTTGAAGAAATATTTTCACAAGAATAATATTTTTCTGCATGTGAACCAAACAGGCCATCAAGATGAGAGGCCAAGAACCTTGTAGTCAAACGGTACTAAGTTGCTCCCCTATATAGGTTGTGCGTTCGAATCTAAGTGGATGTGATATTGACTTTTTGTGTTTCATTAAATTGAGAAAGTAGTTATGAACATATATTGTATTGTAATAGAATCAGTAGTATTAAAAAAAAAAAAAAAGTCGATGAGAGAATTTATTCAATAAGAATTGAATTCCTCAAATTTGAGGAAAATAAAATTCTTTATTCTCATTTTGTATTTTATTTTGACACATTTTATGAGAAAAAGATATAGCATAATTCATATATTATCTTCACACATATTTATTATGTCGGGACATTATTTGAGTCTTTATACTTATTATTATTTCTATTCTAACAACTTATTTCCTACAATCAAATAATAGAATCAATAAAATATTTTATAGAATTTAAATTCAATTCCTTCTAATTTATGTTCCACGAACCAAACTAACCGTAAACAATAATATCAACAAGCAATTTTATTAAAACGGTGTACACTGATTGTATACATTTAAATTATGAAATCATCTCTTATTATAATAAAGAGAGGGGATTTGGCTAATAGATTTGCTCCATTCTCCCGCCTAACAATTTCCCTTTTAGTTTTCTATTTTTTTTATTTTTTATTTTTGCTATACTTTAGGGTGAAAGTTGCGTTGGACTCTCAAAAAATGGACCAGAGATTTAGGTTCCCAAAGAATTTGTATTTGTAGCCGTATCTTATTTGGTTAAAGAATCACGCTTCCTTATCATCATTGCTTTTCTTTTAAAATTTGTATTTGTAATTGGTCAGAAAATAATTTTGGAATTAATTCTTGATTTTGAATTGTTCAGTTTTAAAAGGACTCTGCATTTTATTTTCTTTAAGTTGAGTCTAATTGGTCTATTAGTCTAAATGGTGTTCTCGAAAACCTCAACAGTTTTCTTTAGGCTCGATGCACTACGTATTGCCTAGATGATGATTACTTTCATCTCATCTATGGTATTTTTTGCTATATATATATCCGTAAACAAGGAAGCGTTACACCACATCATACTCCTGATACAAAAAATCTCCTTCAAAGCTCCCATTATCTTTCAACCATGGCTGGCCAATTCATTCTTGGTTCTCAACTGAAGGCTGGTTTTAGCAACAAGGCTTTTAAAGTACGTTTGGTCCGCTGCTATAATGTACCTGTAAATCACAAATCAAAGTCCATTAAGACTATTGAATGTCTATTTCATGATTATGAGGTGAGTGGTTTTTTAAAATAGGAAAGTTTTGTTAATAGTTTATATCTTTACTGTTTTTTCATTGTTATGCATGTAGGGCAATTTTATCCATGCTACCATCGAAAAGAACCAAGTTGAGCAGTATTCCAACAAGTTTAAAGAGGGGAAGATTTATGGGGTAAAAAATTTCTTGTGTGTGACAAACTACTTGCAGTATAAAACCAGCATGCTACCGTTCATGATCAAATTTAAAAACGACACATTGGTCAAGGAATATAAGAAACTCGAATTTCCTAATCATACTTTTCGGTTGAAGTCATTTTCCTCAATCCTAATGAAACATGAGGTTGATGAGAAGGTGTTGATAGGTATGTGATTTCATTTGCATGTTTTACATTCTACAATTATGTTTCTATTCTTCTAACCTAAGTTTTTATTTTCTCAGATATCATTGGGAGAGTAGTGGAAATCTACTCTCCCGTTGAGAGGAATTTCGGAGGTAGGATGTCGAGGCTAATAGATTTTGTATTGGAAGATGCAAAGTAAGTTTGATTACTTATATATGTTGTGTGTGATTCTATTATCCATGAAATGGTATGTTAATTACTACTTTTCTCTTTTCAGTGAAAATCAAATCTACTGTACAGTATGGGATGATCATGTAGATCAATTGCTCCCTGATATGTCATTAAATGGCGTCATATTTGTGCTTGTTTATGCTTGTTTTTTATTCAAATATTATGTAAAGGAATGTGGAATAACTCTTAATTTGTTGTAATTTGTTTGAAGAAAGAAATGACCGAGCAATGAGCAAACAAGCATGAAAACATGTTAATCTTTGGAGAAAACGGGGCTTTAAAGCACAAGGAAAACACCCGAGGGCACACCGAGGAACGAAAGAGCAAAACAATGGCGTGGAGGTCAATTTGAAGAACTCACGCTGACACTCACACCGTGAGTGTCAGCGTGAGTCCTCAGCAGGGTTTCTGATCAGGGACTTACGCTGAGACTCACGGTGTGAGTCTCAGCGTGAGTATGCTGATCAGAAACTGATCAGTGAACTCACGGTGAGACTCACACCGTGAGTCTCACCTTGAGTCCCTATCCTGAAGGCTACGAAAATGTGCGAATTTTAGACTATAAATACATCTTAGTGGTTATTTTCAAAGAGACTTTTGAATTTCTAAACACCCCTTTTAGTTTTTCTCTCTAGGAAACTTTAGAAAACACTTCCTACACTTGTAATCTACTATATTTTAGAGATTTAGAGGAAGAATTCCAACATTCAACTTCAATTTCCAGATTATTTCTTTCAATCAAATCATCAAGTTAAGTTCTCTATTTCCTATTTTTGCATTTATATTTCTTAAACTTTCTTTTGAATTCCATGTTTATTATTTCAATTGCTTATTGCTTTACTTTCCAAATATGAATACTTAAACATATTTAGGATTTGAATTGAACTTCCTTGAATCCCAATATGAATTAAATTGCATAAATTAGGTTTGTATTGTCTTAATGTTGAACTTGGCTATGAATTGGGTAGAATTGATTTGACTCTTCATAGTTATGGCCAAACTAAGCAAGAGATATTTGGAATTGGTGTTCCACCTATGAGAATAGGGCTACACCATGGCCATTCCTCTCATATTTCTTACTCACCTTTGAGAAAAGGGAGTTTGAAGGAAATAGGCACACAAAGTGTTTGTTAAATTGTCTTTTCTAGCCAAGTTGCCATGAGAATGGGACTTAGGATTAGTTGATAATCCAATTGATCACGAGAGTGACATTGGCACTTAAACCATTTCCCCAAGTTCATCATCTAGACTTACATAACTTAATCTTTAGACACAAGGGATTTTATGCAAGGATGTTTGGTTCAAATCTCTATTTCATTTATTATCCTTTAATTTCCTTATTTTCTCTCGTTATTGATTTCTTTAGCATGCAACACTCCAATATCTTTAGGTTAGTTTTCAAACACTGCATGAACCCGTGCTTAACCCCTTATTACTCAAACTCCCATTAAGCCATTCCTTGAGGACGATACTCTTAATTTCCATCACTGCTAAAATTACAACTTTCAAATGGCGTTGCCGGGGAAAATCAAATCTACTGTACAGTATGGGATGATCATGTAGATCAATTGCTCCCTTACTTTAATTTGACTTCAGTCAAACCTGTGATTTTGCTGAAATGGTATGTTAATTACTACTTTTCTCTTTTCAGTGAAAATCAAATCTACTGTACAGTATGTGATGATCATGTAGATCAATTGCTCCCTTACTTTAATTCGACTTCAGTCAAACCTGTGATTTTGCTGAAATGGTATGTTAATTACTACTTTTCTCTTTTCAGTGAAAATCAAATCTACTGTACAGTATGGGATGATCATGTAGATCAATTGCTCCCTTACTTTAATTCGACTTCAGTCAAACCTGTGATTTTGCTGCTACAGTTATGCAGGGTCAGGCTCCTTAACAGTAAGTCATTTTATCAAATAACGTTTCCTACTCATATGTTTTTTATCTTTCAGTTTGTATTTTTCTATACATAGTAGAAATGAGAGCATGAATTTGGTAAGATTAGCAGTGTTCTTACCTGTTTAGAGCGAATTTTCTTCTCAGTGTTGAGTCCCATAGACCCTGATCTTAGCCCTACAATCTTTTGTTTCAAATTTTTCTACCTTTATATGCCCTTTTACCTGCAATAGAGATAAGGCAAAACTTGGTGAATGTGATAAGTTTTTAGTGTTTATAATGGACAAATGAGCAGCAATGTTACCTGTGTAGATCCATTTCTGTGCTCATATTTGTGAATGCATAGTACCTCATCTATGCCTAGCATTCTGATTTTGTAGCTTCTTTTATCAGCATTTCTGTTCTTTTTTTTCCTGTAACAAAGATAAGACATAATAATATTAGATTCTTTTTATGTATTACTGCCTTCAGATGGTGAGGTTAGGATTTCAAGCTCTTTCAATGCAACAAAACTTTGGTTTAATCATAAATGCCCACAATTCTCTGCATTTGTTGAGAGGTAAGCCCTATGGTCCTATTTGTATTTTTGTGGCAATTTTTTTGCAGTTATTCTAAGTTACTTTCTATGTTGATTTATTCCCAATTTAACATCTATGTGCACTCCTATAAGGAGGATTGACTCAAGTTCAAGGTTGTCTATTGTTAAGAAGGACTTTGGTTCTTCAAGTAGTCAAATTGAGATTACTACTCTTCAGCATGTTTATGCAAGACAAGAGGTAAATATTAATCCTTCTAATCTAATAAATATAAAGTGTAAGTAGTTCGTTTAGATACTGATTAGCACCTTCATATTTCAGGCGGTAGATTTTTGGATTGCTGGAAAAATACTTGGTGTTGAGTCATTGGAAGAGTGGTACTATGTTTCCTGTAAGAAGATCGGTTGCAACAAGAAACTGGAAACCAAAAATGGACAGTTGTACTGTAAGAAATGTAATAGGAATTGGCGGGAGGGTTCAATTAGTTATAAGGTTGTTCTACGTGTTCAGGATAACACAATGGATGCTCCATTGCTGGTCTGGGATAGGGAGTGTACAGATTTAGTCGGTGTTTCTGCACTCAGTTTATTGGAGAAGTATGGAGTGGTGAGTATTGTTGTTCAGTTATTGATGTTTTTCTCAAAATAACAATATATTCCTAACCTATGCTGTTACAGGAATATGTAGGGATTCCGCTAGAGTTGGGGGCACTCACAAACAGAAAAATGATCTTTAAAATTACAATGAAGAAAGATGGACAATTGTGCAGCATGAATAAACCTATTAATGTCCTCGCAATTGATAGAGATAGTGATTCTATTTCTAAGCACTGTTCTCATTTAGATGGTGGTGATGTTGGTTCACCAAAACTGCATGATGAAAGCAGTTTGATTTTGGGTGATGATGTATGGTACTTTATTTTTTGATCATTTTTTTACATGTGTAATCCTTATTCTATGTTCTGACTTTTCAATGTGTTTTTTCCCTAGGATTTTTTCGTGGGGCATGATGTTGTTGATCTTGGTGATGATTCTGATGATATTGTGGAACTAAATGGTGATGGTAGTTTGAATATCAATGCTGAAGAAGATTCTGCAATGGTTGATTTAGGGGTAGATTCTCAGATTGGGTCACATAGTGGTGGTGCAAGTGCTGTGAAGAGGTGTTTGCTGGAGGAGTTTGTCAAAGTGGAGGTCCCTAAAAGGCGCCGAATTCTGGCTATTAAGGAAGAAAAAGAAGCTTAGTTTGGTTATCTAGATGGTGTTTGTTTTCCTGTGGTATTTGTTGTGTCTTAAGTTGTTTTTCCTGCTGTTTATTTCAATTTCAAGTGTGCCTAATTTCTGTCAGCTAGGAGCTATCTACTTGGCCTATTTTGGTTTTTGTTTAAAAAAGGCATATGTAATGCAACTATGTTCTATCTAAGATGCGTTGTATTTTGTAAAACAATGAATGGTGCATTCTGTTATGAAGTGCAAATCTGATGATGCATAGTATTGTAATAGTAAAGTTGGAGTTTACCTTTTGTTCTCTTTCATTTTGCTGTGTATTCACTATTTGTATTATGCAGCTCATTGAACATATTTAACATTTAGACATTTTTTTTGCTGTAACAATTATTAGCAACACAAATGTTAGAAATATTATAAAAATGGCAGTAAACTGTACCTGGTGACTGTCTTAATTTTCAAAGCCTTTGTGCATAGTCAATCCATTCGATAACATAGTGTACTTCCTTGCATATAAGAATCAAATAAACTACCTGTCAAATATCTTATTATTAAATAACAGTGAGGACAGTTTTAGCATGTATGTTTGTTTATAATTACAACTATCATAGAGCAAAAGCAATTCGATCATGCTAATAATTGTTACAGCCAAAAAAAGTCTAAATGTTAAATATGTCACTTAACTTTTTAAGATTAAGCTACTGAAAACTGAATTAATCAGATGCAATTAAATCATATGCAATATACACAATTGTCAATTTTTCATTTTTCCACAGATAGGTTATTTTAAGATAAAAATTTTTAACTTGGCTATTTAAATTATACTTTGAAATGCCATCAACAAAATAAATTAATAACAAAATATAGCAACTCATTTGTATGAGTAATAATAGAAATTTAACATATAAAAACCATATACTAACCCACACATATGTTAACCTTCGTTTCTATTCCGCATTGAGTACGTATCGTTCTGAGTTCTTGTATTAGATGTACGATAAACCAAGGAATTACATTGTAAGTTTTGTTCAGTACCAGCCACAGTACTCAATACAGTAGAATCCATCTGTTGTAGAATACATATTCTAATATAATAAATTCAGTTAACAATCATTAAATATATTATGCAATAAATATTCAAAAAAAAATAAACATTAAATATAACATCCAAAAATTGTAAGGATTTAGTAATTAATACCAAAAAAAAAAAGAAGATATAAATATGTTAACATTTGTTTGTATTCTGCATTGAGGAAATAATATTCTGAGTTCCTATATTATATCCACGATAAACCAAAAAATTACATTGTAAGTTTTGTCCAGTACATACTCAAAACAGTAGCATCGGTCTGTTGTAAATTACCTAATCAAATAAAATAAATTCATTTCAAATAGACTATATATATATATATATATATATATATATATATATATATATATATATATATATATATATATATATAGAGAGAGAGAGAGAGAGAGAGAGAGAGAGAGAGAGAGAATAAACAAACAACAAACAATAACCTGAATTGGTTGGGCGATTAACTACTTCATTAGCCGAGTCAATAATTGCAGGCAAAACATTTGAAGTATTTGGCGTATCATGTACAACACTATCACCACCAATTGTAGTAATACTATTAGAAGCATCAAATTTGGTAGGCAGCTCTCCAATACATTGAGATATAGTGTTATGAATCTTATGACCTACATTTAAAAAGAAATGTATATTAAAAATTTTCCAAATAATCAAATAATAAGTTTAATTAGATGTATATTTACAATTTTTCACTATCGTAAGGGGAGTAGATAGAGAATTCATATAAACTCCAACTAAGCTTCGATTTGCTGATTCAAATAAGACACGATCATTTCCTTTCGCTGATTTTGACTTTTCCACCAATAGAGCAACATTTTCTACAACAAAATATTAATTCATTAATAACGTTATTGGAACAAACTATATTTCATAACTAAGTTACAAAAACAAAAATAAATTACTAAAATTTAAAAATGAAAATGATATATGAGACTCAACCTCTACAAATATGAAAATGAAATATAAGAGTCAACTAATTAACCAAAGTTAAATACGAATTTCGTGCTAAGGTGAATTCTGCACCAAGATTTTCTATATGTTGTGGGAATGGAAAGATTAAGTTGCCAAAGACAAATGTTCCTCCTGCCAAAATATTTGAACTATTTTTTAGTGGTGGTGCTAGGAGCAAGCATTTTCTACAACATATTCGGTCATACAATAGTATGTTCAGTTTTACATCAATGGGCGGAAAGATTGATAAAGAAATAAATAGTGGTGGTGTACCGCCTGTTTTTCGTTTGAATGGGCAGAATTTTCATTTAATGGGAAGTTTATTACCTGCTGATGGAACCAATGCTAAATTTGCCCAACTTTATATTCATGATTCAGAGAATGAAGTAATGAATCGAATGAAGGCTGTCAGGTTAGTGAAATAATATTATCCCTTTTTTATAATATTTTTAAAATCTTGATTTTAATATAATGGAGTATTACTTCTTCTTGGTTATATTTTAGGAAAGAAAGTCATGTTGAACAGTTAGATGGAGATGTGGTTGCTGATATTCAGTATGAGTTGGATGCTAACAATGTTTTGGTCAAATCATTTAGAATGGCTAGGGATGCAATTCAACAAAATCCCAGAGTAGAAATCAGGATGAAGTTAATTGGGAAGCGTAATAATGATGCTCGCACTTATAATTTACCTTCCGTCTCAGAAGTTGCTGCACTTATTGTTGGTGATTTAGATACAAATTTAGGTGAAAGAGACATATTGGTTGAGACGAAATCCGGTCTACTTAAGAGGATTAGTGAGTTGAATCCAGCATATCTACCATTGCAATACCCGATTTTGTTTCCCTATGGAGAAGATGGTTATAGGGAGGATATTGCATTGCAAGTTGTTAGAGTTGTTCATAGTGGAGCTAGACATCGAATTACACCTCGTGAGTACCTCTCATATCGTATACATGAGCGACAGTCTGAAATTTCTACAATTTTATACGCTAGGAAATTGTTCCAGCAATTCTTAGTCGATGGATATACTATGGTGGAGTCCGGGAGATTGTTGTATATACGTACTCATCAAAAATCTTTAAGGTATGGTTCATATCAAGGATTATCTGACGCCTTAACATGTGGAGATATTGAGCCAAGTTGTCAGGGTAGACGTGTGATCTTACCTTCAAGCTTTACTGGTGGTGCAAGGTACATGATTCAGAATTATCAAGATGTTATGGCTATTTATAAATGGATTGGGTATCCAAATTTATTTATCACTTTCACGTGTAATCCCAAGTGGCCAGAAGTTGATAGGTATTTGAAAGGACGATCATTGAGTGTTGTTGACCGCCCAGATATAATGTGTCGTATCTTTAAACTCAAACTCAATGCTTTGATCAAAGAAATTCGTTCTGGTGAAGTTTTTGGTAAAATTACTGCAGGTACACAAATTCAATATGTTTATTGTTCTTAATTATTTTGTTCAACTTTCATTTTTTAAAATAAGAGTTCTTATAACTTTTCATTTATGTTTTTTTCCAGTAATATACACTGTCGAGTTTCAGAAAAGGGGTCTTCCTCACGCTCACATCTTGCTATTTCTTGATAAACAAAATGGAGAAGCATTGTGCCAAAATATCGACTCTGTTATTTCCGCTGAAATTCCAGACATCATATCAGATGAGGAGTATTATAATGTTGTAAGTGAGTTAATGATTCATGGTCCATGTGGTCATCTGAGGAAAAACTCTCCATGCATGGTGAAAGGACGTTGCTCAAAATACTTCCCCAAAAAATTTGTTAATGTGTCAGACTTTGATCAAGATGGCTACCCGGTTTACAAGCGAAGAGACAATGGTCAGACTGTTGATAAGAATGGCATTTTATTGGATAACAGATTTGTAGTCTCACATAACAGATACTTGCTAATGAAGTATCGAGCACACATCAATGTTGAATGGTGCAACCAGTCCCGATCCATTAAATACTTATTTAAGTATGTGAATAAGGGTAACGATCGTGTGACTGCAGAATTCTACAAGAGTACCGCAGATGTTAATGGTCAGCAGGTTATAGATGAGATTACAATGTTTTATGATTGCTGATACATATCTGCTTGTGAAGCTAGCTGGCGCCTGTTTAGCTATGACATTCAATTCAGGACTCCTGCAGTTGAACGGCTTAGTTTTCATTTGCCTGAACAACAACCGGTTTATTTCAATGATGATGATTCAGTTGATGCTGTTTTGAGTAGGCATATAATTGGGGAAAGTATGTTTCTTGGTTGGTTTGAAGCTAATAAGCAATACTCAGAAGCACGAGTATTAACTTATTCTGAAATGCCAAATAAATTTGTGTGGAAAAAAAATATTCGTCAGTGGCATCCTAGGAAAAGAGGATTTGCCATAGGTCGTATGTTTTATGTTCCACCCGGTAGTGGCGAAATTTATTATATGAGGTGTTTGCTGAATTTGGTATGTGGTCCTAAGTGTTTTGAAGATATAAAGGTTGTTAATGGTGTTCAACATTTATCTTATAGAGATGCATGTTATGCACGTGGGTTGCTAGCAGATGATAGAGAATACATTGATGCAATAAATGAAGCAAGTGAATGGTCATCAGCATCATCTATGAGGAGGCTATTTGTAACAATGCTTACCTCAAATTCTATTAGTCAACCCAAAAATGTTTGGAATGCTGTATGGCATCACCTGGCTGAGGATGCGGAATATACTCAACGAAGGTTACTATTTGATTCAGGTATTGTTTTATATATTCTTTGTATTTATGTTTATTTTAAGTTCAGTAATAATAATTTCTTTATTATATTTATTAGTTCTAAGCACTAAGAGATATTTGCAATTTGTTGTTAGGTTTGGTTATAAATGACGATGAGAAGAAAACTTATGCTTTAATTGAGTTGGAAAAAATGCTGAAAGTTTTGAACAAAAGTTTGGTAAATTTTCCGTCTATGCCTATTCCTGATTTAAGTTATCAATTTGTGTCTGGAAATCGTTTATTGTATGAGGAGTTGTCTTATGATCGTGATGAGCTTAAGAGAGAACATGATTCCTTGGTTAGTCAGTTAACCGAAGAACAAAAATATGTATACGATACTGTACTTGGAGATGTTTACTGTCATAATGGTGGATTATATTTTTTGTATGGTTATGGTGGTACAGGCAAAACTTTTGTTTGGAAAACGTTGTCAGCTGCTATTCGTTCAAAAGGTGATATTGTCTTAAATGTTGCTTCGAGTGGCATTGCTTCTCTTCTTATGCCTAGTGGTAGAACTGCTCATTCTCGGTTTGCTATACCTATTCAGATTAATGAGGATTCAACATGTAACATAGCACAAGGTAGTGATCTGGCTGAGTTAATAATCAAATGCAAACTAATAATTTGGGATGAG
>CP025655.1:13511916-13542574 GCA_003576665.1 Ipomoea trifida | reverse complement strand
GTCTTCAAATTTTTGATTTTAAATGTACTTATGAATTAAAAAAACTAGTGTTTTACCCGTGCGCTGCACGGAAAAAATTTTGTTATTATAAATTTAAATAATAAAATTTAAAAATACAAATATATTATAATGTACAATATAATAATATAGTTGAATTTTCGTATATTTGGTCAAGTATCTATTATCATAACATACAAAATTAAAATTTTGTATGATTAATATAATCTCTAATCATATACATATTTATATAAATTTATAGAGAAAAATTTACATTATTAAATTGAATTATTCCTAATCTTATTTCATATATATTATAATTCTAACAATATGAATAATAACTAAGAAATTATACTTAGAAATTAAAAAATGTAAAATTTAAATTTTGTATATGTGATTGTGTAATACAGTGTATATACAAATAATATTTATTAATATGTATATATGTAAATTCTATAATATAATTTCTGTAATTATAATTTATATTGATATATTATAATTAAAATAATTAAATTTATAAACTGACAAATAGAATTTTTATTTTGTATGATTAATATAATGCATAAGTATATGTATGTATGTATGTTTTTATAAATTTAAATATTTATGAATACACATTTTGTTAATTTTATAATTTTATTTTTAATTATATTTTATATTTTATTAATTATAATTAAGAAAATTACATTTACAAATTAAAAGAATTTAATTTTTAAATCTATATGGATTAATGTAGTCCCTAACTATGTTATATATTTAGACAAATTTTTAAATATTTTTTAAATTTTAATTAAGAATATGAGTTTAGACATATTTTAAAATAATTTTTTAATAAATATTCATTGTAGTAATTAACGTGTATAATTATGGCAATAATCACAATTCTATAAAAAAAATGTATATATATTTTTATATTGTACAAAATACTATAAATATAATATGTCTACAAAAATTGATAAAAGAGAAATTTATAATTTTTTTATTATATAGATATTGATAAATATTATATAATTTTTTCCTTGCATGAAAAACCATTCTTATTTTAAAATTTTACATTGATATATGAGTTTTGTATCAAATCTACTTTGATGATATTTTAAACTTTGAGTAACACTTGTGTCAGACCGTCTCACGGGTCTTAATCCGTTAAACGGGTCAGATCTTTTGATTAATAGGTCAGATCTTTGACCTTGTTAGTTAAAGAAAACCCGTCTCACGGATTGAGACCATGAGACAGTCACACACAAGTTTTTTCCTTAAGCTTTTGTTTGTTATCATAAATAGTAATAGATGTCTAGAAACCATTTAGTTTTGTTTCTAAATATTTTTCAACCCGTAAATGTAGCACAATCAAAACATCTCTAGATCATTATTTAAATAATAGGTTCACAATAGACTTTGTGGTTCAAGATTTGTAGATCTATGATATGTTTTTAACTAATTTATTTGAAAGTTTATTTTTTAGTTCTATTATCTCTTTTTCGTTTAGTTCTATTACCTATTGTTCTTGTCATGCATCTTGTGCTCAGATGACATGTAGTGATTCTCCCGTATGGGAGGTCATGAGATTGAGCCTTGTATTCAAAAAATAAATCTCTTATTCTTCGTTTTTAAATTGATAGATCTCGAGATGATGCATCATTCTTAAATATGTGAATTCCAATAAATTTAATAAAATTATATTTAAATGTGAAACATTTACCCAATAACATTATATTTTTTTTCAAACTCCGCAAATGTAAGTTAGTTCAATTAGTTCATTTTTATGTTAGTTTTTCTTCAGTTATGTTATTAACGTAAATTAATTTGTTTTGAGCTCATAATATTTAAATAATAACTATTATTTTAGATTTGTAAATTTTTATAATTTATGGTATTTATAAAATTTGTTCACAGCATTTGAACTATAAAACTTTTAAATTAATGCAATAATACTTATATTTGTTATTAGTAGAGAGCTAAAATCATAATAATGATATATTATACCTTTTCACATTTTAAACTTTGAAAACCAACATCATTTATGTAGGAAATTTATATATAGTAGTAATAATATTGTAGTTATTTTTAAAAGTTAGATGAAGTAAACAAATTGACATGCAACAATTTTTTTATTTGGGTGAACTTTTGACATGCAACAATGATTATATATTATATATATATATATATATATATATATATATATATATATATATATATATATATTCGAATCAAATTAAATTATTTTAATTTTAATAATTTTAATTAAAATTCAAAAAATAAAACAAATAAAATTAAAATATCTATAATACAAAATATTAAATTGAAGAGAAGATTTCAATTTTATCTTATTAGAATAAATTAAATTTGACATATCTATTTTGGAATACTATAATATACATCATATAGTAATTTGATTGTTGTAAATTTTTTTTTGTGTGTGAATATTATCATGAGAGAAATTTAATTATGTACATTAACATAATATAGTAATATTTTTTTGGAATACTATAATGTACATCATATAGTAATTTGATTGTTGGAATTTTTATTTTTTGAATATTATCATGAGAGTAATTTAATTATGTACATTAACATAATATAGTAATATTTTTTTAATACTATAATATACATCATATTGTAATTTGATTGTTGTAATTTTTATTTTGCTTGAATATTATCATGAGAGGAATTTAATTACGTACATTAACATAATATAGTAATTTTTTAACACTATAATATACACCATATAGTAATTTGATTGTTGGATTCTTATTTTTTTTTGAATATTATCATGAGAGGAATTTAATTACGTACATTAACATAAATAGTAATATTTTTTTAATACTATAATATATATCATTAATTGATTGTTTGAATTTTTTTTGAATATTATAATGAGAGGAATTTAGTTACGTACATTAACATAATATAGTAATTTTTTTAAATACTATAATATACATCATATAGTAATTGATTGTTGAAATTTTTTTTTTTTAATATTATCATGAGAGGAATTTAATTACATACACATAATATAGTAATATTTTTTTAATACTATAATATACATCATATAGTAATTTGATTGTTGTTTTTTTAATATTATCATGAGAGGAATTTAATTACATACAATAACATAATATAGTAATATTTTTTAATACTATAATATACATCATATAGTAATTTGATTGTTGGAATTTTTATTTTTTTGAATATTATCATGAGAGGAATCTAATTACGTACAATTACATAATATAGTAATTTTTTTGAATACTATAATATACATCATATAGTATATATATATATATATATATATATATATATATATATACGCAAGATTAAAATATTTTGAACAATAATTGAATTGCATGGTATAATAACTATAATTTTGTTTAATAATTATTATTTCCGTGTGACTATTTTGTTAACATATGTACATAAATAAGGAATCCATACAGGAATGGAATTGACTAAAATATTTCAAATTAATTTCCGTGTAGAATAAGGAATGGAATCATATTTTGAATATTTTGTCAATTTTAGCCATAAATAAGGAATGATAAGGAAGGCTAGAATTTCTGATAAGTAATTATTATATAATATTATGTTGACCGATTTCAAAATTTTTGGACTAAAATGAGCGGGAAAGCTAGTACTTCTGTTTTAATATATTAAAAAAAAAAAAAAAAAAAAAAAAAAGTCTTCAAATTCCCTTTGACTTTTAAGATGTACTTAAGAATTAAAAAAAAAAATGGTCAGTCTAATACTTATTTTTAAAATCATATTTAATTCAATAAAAAGAATATTAATCGACAAGATTAACAACTTATTGTAAATTTGTAATACTACAATTTATTCATAAAAAAGACTAAAGATCCTTCTGACAAGTAATATTCACAATAACACACATATCTCACTAGTGGGTGGGTTTGAAAACTCAAAAAATAATTCAGTGTTTAAATGTACTTAAAAAATCTAGTCAACGGAAAATATATATTACTTATTATTATTACTCACATTTTTAATATATATATATATATATATATATATATATATATATATATATATATATATATATATATATATATATATATATATATATATATATATTAAGAATTATAATATAATACTAAAGGACATTTTCGATATTATAGTATAAAAGTTATTTTCACAAACTTGGGAATAGCTAATACTAGGGGTCCCCTATGAATGGCTATTCCCTTTGCAAAGGGAGTAGCGCATTCCTGGGAATGCCATTCTTAGGAGCAGAACGACGAACCAAACAATGGAATAGGTCTATTCCCGGGAATGGTATTTCATTCCCGGCCTATTCCACGAACCAAACACGCTGTTAGAGTGTTTAGAAACCATGAAAATGACTTCTAGAAAATGAGTCATTTTCTAGAAAATACTTTCATTTTCTAGAAAATAGTTTCATTTTCAGTGTTTGGTAGCATTCTGAAAAACTGTCTGTGTTTGGTCTATTTTTTTGGAAAATGAGTAAAATTGTATAATTAAAAATTTTACTTATTTTATATTTACTATAAAAATATTAAATATAATTTTATTAAAAAAAAAACACTACTGATTTCCGCCAGAAACCAGACCTATGATTTTCGCCGAAAACCTTATTGAGAGTGCAGTAGAAAATGACTTTCGTCAAATTTTTACGAAAGTCATTTTTTCCGCCAAAATGATCATATTTTCTCCCGTCAACAAAAAATATTTTCCGTTGACTAGATTTTTTAAGTACATTTAAACACTGAATTATTTTTTGAGTTTCCAAACCCACCCACTAAAGGGAAAGAAAAGAAAAATAGTTTGCTCTAAGGGGCTGTTTGGTTGGCCGTAATTGGGTAGGAATTGAATTTGAATTCAATGAATTCATAAATTACTGCGTTTGGTAGGAGGGAATTGCAATTCACCGAATTGCAATTCCCTCCCAACACTGAATTAGAATTCATAGACCCCCCCTTGGAATTGTAATTCGGTGCTTTAGAGGAGAAACAAAGACCATTTTACCCTCAATAATTTATACCCTTTTCTATTTGGGTAGCAGCAAAACAAAACATTTTATAGCTTATTATTATTATTATTATTATTGTTATTATTATTATTATTGCATCACACAGTCAAACAACAATTACATCCTATTCGTTACATTTTCATATTTACATCATACATTTTATTATTATTATTATTATTATTATTATTATTATTGTTGTTGTTGTTGTTATTATTATTATTATTGTTGTTATTATTATTATTATTATTATTATTACATAAAGGGCATTTCAGTAATGTATTATTTATTCCATTTCAATTCCCTTACTCCTATTTCTGCATACTAAACACTGTAATTTCAATTCCTACTTTATTCATTGAATTACAATTCCACCGAATTACAATTCTTTTCTCCCCTAATTCCTTCCTCCCGACCAAACGCCGTGTAAATATGAATGGTCAATCGTTACGTCATAGAATTTGAAACCTACTAAAATCAACCCCTAGGCCACTTTCGTCATAAATCTTAAATGATAGAAGCCATGTTTGCCTACCATCATCCTAGATCTGGAATTCCGGTGAAATACATTCATATTACCAGGGTCCCCCTGGTATTAACCTATTCCTGACCTCTCAGGAATAGGTTTTATTATAATTACTTTTTACCTTTTTTTAAACTAAATTTTTTTATTGAAGTCTTCTTTTACAAATTTTATTTTAATTATATAATAATTAGGGGTGCCGCAGCGCAACACACACACACACACACACACACACACATATATATATATATATATATATTATATATATATATTATAAAAAAAATTTGTAACTAAGAGCAATTAAGGCTCCTTAAATGATGGAGCTTTTGCTCTTTAAGGCATCATCATCCTGTTGTTAATTTTAAATAGAAGCAATGATTATCTTATATAGAGAAGCTCAAATGAGTTCCCTTCTTGAGTTATCAATGTGGATAAAAAATTCTCATTTGTGTGTTTTTTAAAAAATGATTATTTTATATATAATTTTGTTTTTGTATTATTATTATTATTCCTTTTTTCTTATTATTGTTATTAATATTATTATAAGTTTTATTTATTATTACATAATATTAATATTAATATAATAATAACATTATATTATTATTATTATTATTATTATTATTATTATTATTATTATTATTATTATTATTACTACTACTACTACTACTTACTACTACTACATAAGGGTATTTATGTCTTTTAAAACATATTTCATTTCTATTCCTTAAACCAACCAAACACTGTAATATCATTCCTAAAGTCTATTCCTTCCGCGAACCAAACAACAGAATACAATTTCTATTTTATTCCTTGCCTATTCTATTCCTTACGGAATAGCATTCCTATTACCTCAAAATTCATTCCGCGAACCAAATGTGCTGTAAAGGGAAAGAAAAGAAAAATAGTTTGCTCTAAGGGGCTGTTTGGTTGGCCGTAATTGGGTAGGAATTGAATTTGAATTCAATGAATTCATAAATTACTGCGTTTGGTGGAGGAATTGCAATTCACCGAATTGCAATTCCTCCCAACACTGAATTAGAATTCATAGACCCCACTCCCCCCCCCCCCCCCGGAATTGTAATTCGGTGCTTTAGAGGAGAAACAAAGACCATTTTACCTCAATAATTTATACCCTTTTCTATTTGGGTAGCAGCAAAACAAAACATTTTATAGCTTATTATTATTATTATTATTATTATTATTATTATTATTATTATTATTATTGTTGTTGTTGTTGTTGTTGTTGTTGTTGTTGTTGTTGTTGTTGTTATTATTATTATTATTATTATTGCATCACACAGTCAAACAACAATTACATCCTATTCGTTACATTTTCATATTTACATCATACATTTTATTATTATTATTATTATTATTATTATTATTATTATTATTATTGTTGTTGTTGTTGTTGTTGTTGTTGTTATTATTGTTGTTATTATTATTATTATTATTATTATTACATAAAGGGCATTTCAGTAATTGTATTATTTATTCCATTTCAATTCCCTTACTCCTATTTCTGCATACCAAACACTGTAATTTCAATTCCTACTTTATTCATTGAATTACAATTCCACCGAATTACAATTCTTTTCCCCACTAATTCCTTCCTCCCAACCAAACGCCCTGTAAATATGAATGGTCAATCGTTACGTCATAGAATTTGAAACCTACTAAAATCAACCCCTAGGCCACTTTCGTCATAAATCTTAAATGATAGAAGCCATGTTTGCCTACCATCATCCTAGATCTGGATTGAGAGAAGTCATGATTGGTTACCTTCATTCCAAATCGAAGACTAGGGAGTAGGGATGCCATGGTAGGCTAAGTTTGTAATATTTATTTTATTTTATTTCAAATTTGAGAAAAAAGGAATATGAGATGGTTATGTTTATCCATTGAAGACAATGGAGAAAGCCTCCGGCTATCTTTGTCAAAATTCCACCTCTATTTGTCTTAGCTTCAAACCACCATTAAACACCGACTCCTTAAAAATACCTTGTGGTCTAGTGGCACCCGATTTACACTCCTACATAAAAGGGGTGGGTTCTCAAGCCTCCGTAGAGGCAGTTGTTGACTCTTTGTGCTTGATTAGGTTGTGAAAGTAAAAAATGGAATAAATTTACTTTCTTTAATTCAAAACCCCTTCCCAAATCGTGCTTGCATTTTTCATAGCACACGGCTTTTCCTATGTAGACATCAGTTTTCTTTTCTTAAATTTCGAATCAACATTTCAGATATAGTGGATATCAAAAAAAAAAAAAAACAGTAAGAAAAATTAAATATTTTTACATATACATTTAAATATTTTTACGATCAATTTTCAATGCCATGTTTAATATGTTATTAATTCCTCTCCTCCTATATATACTCAGGTTGAACAGTAGCATTTTAACAAGATTCATAAATTTGTTTTCTACTTCTCGAAACTCTGTTCTCCCTTCTTTCTAGCCTACTGTGTTTCATCCCACACTCTAGTTCGTCGGGTTCTAAGTTTGAGTGCTCAACACTTAGAATCGTAGTACGTTTTATCCTGAGAAGCCTAGACCGCAACGCTCCTAGCACCTTGGGAGGCGGTAAATAAGGTTTTAAGGAGAGTACGTGCAACTCGACTCGTACTTGCAACATACCCATAGATCATTCTCTTTCGTCCTTCTTGTTTTTCCAGAAATAATAACCTTCTATAGGTTTATTATTTCCATCTACAAGGTTTGGATTGTGTACAAATAGACGACATCTAGGGGTCAGAGTGTAGTATAAAATTAAAGGAAGGGGTTGGCCTGTCAGGAGATCATAGTCTGGAACGCAACTAGCCAGTGACCCAGTAGTCTCCCGTCTTTTCCTTCTACTTACTTAACCGTGCTCGACTCTCACCATTTACAATTCTAGTCAGCATTTATTATTTATCTTTTGGGCAAGTGACTCGGATTTTTGGTGTATATTCGTTGCGGGCTTTGTGCCTGAGCAATAATATTACTGTTTTTCCTAGTCATTTTATATCTCCATACACGATTTATGGTGGACCTAATCCCTACAAAACTATCAAATATTATTTTAATTAATAAATTTATAACTTATTGGTTCAACATTAACTTTTTGCTGTCAAAAAGAATACAAAAGAATTCAAAGCTTTTACAATACAAACTTATTATATATTCAACGCATGGGCGTTGTCCGGTCTTATATATGAGCTGTGATGATGGTCAATTCAAACCGCTTCCATTTTAAAGCTTTCTACCTAATTCAACTCAAAACAATAATCCTATGTATTATTATTGTTATTATTTATTATGGTTAATTTATTGTGCAGTTGTAATTATACATATTATATATCACGTAAGTTTTTCGTCAAATAATACTTGGTTTTCTAACTTTGCATATGTTCTACCAAATGTCAAACAAATCCCATGGAATACACACATATACGTATGCTATAGACAACCAAAATGGGTAGTATAAAGAACAATTTGCTGTGCACGTGCTTCTGATCTGTTGTTTCGTAGACATATGAGGATATCTAACTCCCATTTTTTACGCAAAAACATTCCATGAAATCTCAATGGTTATCAACAAATTAAAAAAAATATATTACAAAACACAAAATTTTGTGTGATACAATTATTAGAACATTGTTGAAAAACTCAAATTTTGACGGATATTTCCAATTACTCTAAAAATGGATGGAGATTTATGTTATTTTTTAAAAACATTTTTTGATCATTTGTAACAAGTGATAAGACAAGGGCGTTGGCCGAGTTCGGTCCCTACTTAATTCAAGACGTGGTGTTGTGGCTTATCACAACTGGATTTTGTGATCAAAGGTTGCGGCAGATGCTGAGAGGGAAATTGTTAAGCGTCGATCGAGTTCAACCCTTGCTCGATTTGAGATGTGGCGTTGTGGCTTACCATGAAGGAATGTGGTTAAATGAATAATGTTTACCTGTTTATCACCAATTGGTTTTAAGAAGGATATAACAATTAGATAACCAAAGAACTACGTGGTTAAGCATGCTTAACTTATAGCTAAGATGAGTAACTTACTAGGAATCGAGCATAGTGCTGAGATCTGAAAGACTTAAACTAGGGAAGAGAGATTGATCTGATAAACTGATTTTTATAGTGATTTGGGAATTGAATCTTGTAAAGTATAAAAACTTGAAATTATACTTGGTTGAAAAGTATTTTGGGCATGACCCCGTATAACAGAAGACAATTTTCAACTAGCTATCAAATATTTGTTTCTATTATTATTTGACATTTATTTTGCAAAGTTTTCTAAAATTACTTTTATAGTGTGAAATTACTGCCTGAGATATTTTAAACTGGGGTCACACTTGTGTGAGACCGTCTCACATATCCTTATTCGTGATACGGGTCGGGTCGGGTCTAATCAATGTGCAAATACCATACTTATATGTGCAAATGTCATACTTATATGCTAAAATGTAATACTAATTAGGAATAAAATTTTTGTCATGTATAAAGAAAAATGTATAATAATAATTTTACATTTTGATGTAAAAGTAATATATTTTCCATCAAAAGTATTACATTTTTCATAATAAGTAATGTTCCACATACTTAAAGGAAAAATATAATACTTTTGAGGAAAAATGTAAAAATACTTTAAAATCATATCAAAATGTAAAAGTATTACATTTTTCTTTAAAAGTGTTACATTTACTATTATAAGTAACAAAAATTTTAGAGCAAATTGTCATTTTGGTCCACTGACTATAAGGGTCTTGTTAATTTTAATCCACGACTTTCAAAAGTGTTAATTGGATGCCTTGACTATTCAATTTTTAACAATTTTGGTCACTCCGGTCAAATTGGCGGCCAAATTTCGCCGGAAATCCAATTAATGCTTAATCTGAGGGACAAAATAGTCTTTTCCAAATAATTAATATTTTTTGACTGAAAATAATTAATATAGTTTAATTAGAATAATGTAATCTAATTAACAATATAATTAACTATAATTAGCTAGTTTAATTAGAATAATTTCCAGCGGAAATAATTAACTATATTAACTATAATTAGATAATATAGTTTACACGGCCGGCGACTCCATTAGCAACTCCAGCAAGAGAAGAAAACAGAGACGGAGCGAAGCTTCATCGCCGACGACTCCATTAGCAGGCAACTCCAGCGAGGGAAGAGAAATGAGACGGAGCGAAGCTTCATCGTCGGCGACTCCATTCACACTTACCCCAATTTGAATTATTCAAAGCTGAAAGGCTACATTCACTGGAGAACACACCACAATTCGCCGGAAAACACATACACCACAATTTGAACAGCAATTTGAGCTTAATAATCTACCGTTAATATATTCTGTCTGACTTCATAGCAACCTAAAAACCTTAGAAGCTTCAATTTCAACAGCAATTTGAGATTAATAAACTACTTAATGATTGTTCAATACAAAATTTGAAAGATGAACAATGTAAGATTGAAGAAACAGAATGAAATTTAGGCAAAATCGTAGATCTTGTCTCGATAGTTTCATCTCCTGAAAGCAGATGATATCAGCGTCGACGAATCGAGAAGGCCAGGAAGATAATCGAACTGTGAGACTCTAGTCGGCGACTTCTGTTCTGCCACTGCGCTCAAATCCTTCGTTCACTTTTTCCGGGCAGCAAATTTCGAGTTTTCGGCGAGCCGGCGACATATGTTCTGGACGAAGCTGAGAAGAACGGGCTGAAGAGAGACGAATTGAAGTCGTCCATAACTTGGTTTTCCTCGTTGGGTTCAACGCCTACGGCAGCTGCATATTCGGCGAAGGAGATGGGTTGGGTTTAACGTCTACGCGGCTGCAGATCCCGCAAAGGAAATGAAAAAAAAAATGCAAAAAGACTAAAATACCCTCATTATTTTAACTATTAAAATTTTCCGGCGAAATTTGGCCACCAATTTGACCGGAGTGACCAAAATTGATAAAAATTGATTAGTCACGGTATCCAATTAACACTTTTGAAAGTCGTGGATTGCAATTAATAGGACCCCTATAGTCAGTGGACCAAAATGACAATTTACTCAAAATTTTATTCTTGATTAGTATTACATTTGAGCATATAAGTATGACATTTATGCGTATAAGTATCACATTTTCACATTGACCCGACCCGACCCGATTCGTATCACGGTGAGACGGTCTCACACAAGTTTTTACCTTTGAACTGCTAGCAATCTTACATTCTTGAATTATAAACTAGCAATATAGTTATAAAGATTAATAATAGTTATATAACAAAAAAATGTTAAAAATAATAATAATTTGTAACTTGTAACTTCTACTATCTACAAACCTAATAATAAGAGCTAATAAATTAAAGTTAGACCCTAAAGGGCTAAAGGGAACAAAAAGAAATTGTTGGTGTACTTGTTTGTTAGGTTAAAATGAATGGTTCATCATATTGTCTTGATTCTAATAATTTATTATTATTATTTTTACTACTTTACCCTCAATTATATCATTTACTTTTTCTAGATACCCTTCATTCCGTCAGTGTAAACTTTAGTAACGGTAGATTACGTTAACTATTTATTATTCTTAACTTACTCATTGATTTTCATAAAGAAGGTCTTAGGTTCGAACTTCATCCCAATCAAAATTGATATAATTGTTAAACATATACTGCGAATATGTTAGAGTGTATTAAAAAATACAATATAATAGCCAATGTAATTACTCACTCTCTGACCAGAGCTTCTTGCTTGTATACTGGCTGGGAGGTGTGGGACGTAGATATCCCTCATTGTATTCGTGATTTGATTTTACAATAATTGTTCGCTTTGATGGTTACGTTGTTTTAAAAAAATATATAATATAAAATTTAACATTAACTTTGGTCAATTAATTAAAATCATGAATTGGGCATTGATATGATGAAACTGTACACTTAATTTAAAATATATATTCAACACAAATGAGAAACTATGTCTTTTTTGGGGAAGGAGGATTTGGTTTTATTTTTGAAGGTGCATTGCGCCAAGGCACTAAAATTGCAGTGAAACACACTATGAGACTAGATCAAATCAAGAAATCTTTTTTGAAAATGACAACAAGATGAAGCATGGATCACGCCGGTTAATAGGATTTTGTCTTACAAAAACTATGCTTAGAGTACTATCCAATGAGGGTGCTTTCCTCTAAAACCATTATTGGACCAGTTAATCAAACATTTCTGTCATAGATTATAGTTATACATTCTTGAAATATTTACTTTTATGAAAAATTTGATAATCTTGCATTGATAGCTAGGATACCGAATGATACTTTGATAAATTCTGAAACACTAATTTAATTTAAAAATAAACATTGGGCATTGGACTATTCGTGCAATGCGCGCGTGTTAACTAGTAATCTAACAATAAAGTTAAGCCTATAATGTGAACTAAAAAATAATGATCCATTGCTTGTTGAAATGAATGGTTCATATAATTTTAATTTTATATTTAAAAAAAAAATTATTGTTGCTACTTTACTCTCTATTATATCATTTACTTTTCATAAATACTCTCACATTTTGTTAGTATAAAATTTAGTAACGAAATATCCTATTAACTATTTATTATTCTTAACTTACTCATTGATTTCCATAAGGAAGATCTTATGTTCGAATCCCATACCAATCAGAGTTGGCATAATTGTTCAACATATATTATAAATATGTTGGAGTGTATTAAAAAATATACAATATAAAATTTAAGAGTTGATTCCATTTTTGGTCCTAGATTTATAGGTGACAATCCACTTTTAGTTCTTTTTTTCAAAACATCCACTTTTCATCCTAGTATTATTGTGGCATAATCATTTTTTGTTTTCCATCAACAAAATAGTTTAAATTTTGTCAAATACAAGAGCATTTTAGTCTTCAATTTTGAATTTTTTTTCAAAAAAATAAACATGAAAAATATAGCGGGTCAACCTACTTTGTAAAAAAAAAAAAAAAGATTGAAATGTCCTTATATTTAACGACATTTCAATGATTTTCTTGATGGAGGACAAAAAAAATGGTCATGCCACAATAATACTAAGACCAAATGAGGATTTTCTTATGAAAATGACTAAAAGTTGATTGCCACTTATAAATCCAGGACAAAAAATAGAATTAATTTAACTCTAAAATTTAACATGAACTTTAATCAATTAATTAACCAGACTATATACATAGAATTCAAAGATTACAAATAAAGAACATTGAAAATCATTTTCTTACTTTAAAAAAAATCTAGTTTCAGTTTTTTTTTCCCTTTTTTTCGTTTAATTAATCTTTTTTTGATTATTTAGAATAAGACTCAAACCAAAGTCACTCTAATTGGCTGTAACTTACTGGGGCTACATTGATGGAACTACTATTGCCCCATCCCAGTTTTCCGATGCTACGAAAACTATCATAAATCCCAGCTATACAAATTGGTACTGTCAAGACCAGATTATCATTGCAAACTAGCACCAATAACCAAATTGCAAATAAGACACTATCAACGAAAAGAAGCGGACAAGCAATAACCAAGACGAAGACAATGACAAACCTATCCAAAAGCGAATTAATAAAAATTAGAGTAATTCAAACAAAAAATAGTACTTCGTATCTACTACCTACTACCATACTAACTACAATAAGTATTTAAATAATTGTTTTTATAAAAGTGCATAAACATTAATTTTATGTCAACTATAATGAATTTCTCATAGATAATCTTGCATTGATATACTTTGAATTGCTTATTAAAATACAAACATTGAGCATTAAATCAATCATGCAATGCACGTGCAAAAACTAGTGTGTGTGTGTGTGTGTGTGTATATATATATATATATATATATATATATATATATATATATATATATATGGGCAAGATCAAATGAGAACCATCTCTCTCGCAAAAACTACCTATTGTGCATCTGTAATGCCTGGTGCAATGGTTCTCATTTGATCCTCCACACACACTCACTCACACATATAGTCTTGACACATCCACACTAATCAAATTATAGCAGGATCTTACCATTACTAATTTTTAAATTTATAATCATTATATAATCGACCCACTCTTAAAATGTTTTAATAATCATAAAATTGACATCATTTTTTTTTTAAATACTAAAATTCTCAATGATTGATGAACTTTAATAGCTCGGCAATATATATGTGTGGGGGGGGGATCGGGGTGAGGTAGTAGATTTCGACTTCGCCGTGCCACACATGGAAAAAACGTGATTGTTTTCAAGCATCATATAAACTAAAAAAGTGTATTCTTTTAATTGATAAGAACATGCTTTCCAGTTTCCAATCTACGACTTACAGACTAGAAAGCAATGGCCATGTGGTGAGGCTAGTGTCCATTTCCTCCATCGACTCTCCGTCCTAAAATTAGCACGTTTAATTTAAGGTTTGGAAGAAAATGCTGAAGATACCAAAATTTGTCCCTATACCACCACGCAAGGCCAAAGTTAAGGTTCAAAAATCAAAAGTCTAAGATCTGATGGTCGGTAGTTACCATGAATCCATGATGAGTGTATATGTTTTCTTTGCATGTGACAACGTACAAATTTAGTTTTAAATTAGTGTTCCTTAATTGGATGGTTAAAGTAGTCATATAATAATGAGAGAAAAAATGTTAAGTTAATAAAAATCAAAGAAATAGTCTTGATGCTTATATATTTTAATAAAACATAACAAAATTGTAAATAGCACAGCTAAATTACAATTAAAGTAAGTAGAAACAAATAAACCACTAAATATAGATGACTATCTATCATGATCGACCAATGGAAGAAAATAATTGGATAAAGAGTATTAATTTGAGTAGAGTAAATTAATTTTTCTTAGTGCGCATTTGCTGAAGCTCGAAATTGTCTTTATCTTCTCCATCTTTAGTGAAGTTGAGTTTCCTTTTTGCTGGTTGTGTCTTTATTGCATCTTGTTTACCAGAGGTAGTGAATGAGAATAATTCGTGCAATGATGTTATGGTATATAATATCATGTTTTTGTCTTGTTGCGTATACGATTGAGATCTCAATTGTATTATATATTCTTCATCTTGTAAGAAGTTATTGATATGTGGAATTCTTAGTTGTTGACCCTAGAACTAATAATGATAAAAATAAAATAATAATAATAATAATAATAATAATAATAATAATAATAATAATAATAATAATAATAATAATAAAGGGAGAATTTTTTTACTATTTACTTACCGTTTCATCCTCAAGAACGATGGGCATATACTTTTTCCCAGGCGTTCCAATAACGTTTTTTGGTTCGTTTTTCTTAACGACACGAACTTTACAAAAAAACTTTTTCCTTTTTTATATTATTATTATTATTATTATTATTATTATTATTATTATTATTATACCAACCCTTCACCTTGAAAAACTTTTTCCTCAAAACTAAGGAAAATCTTTTTCTTTGAAAAAAATTTCCCTGAGCCAAACAGAAAAAAATTTCATTTTCCTCAAATTTACCAATTACTTTTTCCATCCAACCAAACATGCTCCAAGTGTTCAAATTTTATTGGATTAAAAAAAATCATGAACTCTCCTTATAGTAAGTAATCAAAGCCAGCCACATTATAAGAAGTAGAAAATGAGAGTACATGTCAAATTACTAAAATGTTAATAAAAAAAACCTCACGTTATTATATGTTATAATTTTATAATTATATTAAAAAAAATTAAAAGTCAACGATAATAAAATTTTTTTTTTTTTTGAATGATACTGACTCTATTACAGTGTAGTATCTGTTCATAAACTACTTTCTCAACCTACTGAAGTACAAAAAGACAGCAACGCCTCCACTGAGGCTCGAACCCACCACCTCCCGTATACAGAGAAAGATTTGATGCCACTGGACCACAAGGCCCTTGGCACGATAATAAAATTTAATTTTACTATGAATAGAAAATGTGCTGGTGTAATACACTATTAATTTATACATTATACATTTATAATTCATTTTAGGGAAAAAAACACTTTTGGTCCCCCAATCATTATCACATTTGAAATGTTATCCTTATCTTTCAATTTGAACAAATTTGGTCCCTCAATCATTGAGACGGTTGTCAATTTAGTCATTCTGTTAGATTATTCAATTAACACCGTTTATACCAGGGGCAAAGTCGGAATTTCACATTGGAGTGAATATACTAATTAATAACATTCACTTTCCCCTTTTCCTTCGCCTGGTCTGCCATTTCCGCCCTAACCCGCAGCAAAGAAGGTTATGGAGCTTGCAAAGAAGGACCATTAAACGCTTTGCAGCAAGCTCTAGGCAAGTTGCATGGCAATAACGCTTTTGGTCGAGACCGATGTTCTATCATTTTTTCTTTTGAAGCAGAGCTCAATGATTACCTAAGCTCCAATGCTCTCTGATTTTTGATTCTTTGAATTTATCCCTTCATTCTCAATGGTTTTGAGGTGTTCTAAGATTTTGTGCTGTAATTTTTGGTGTTGAGGATAATATAATGTCTTCTTTAAATTTAGATTAAAAGTCTGCAATATCGTATTCAACATGAAAGCATTACTATGAATGAAGAGAAGCAAATTCTTAGAGAAATTAAACAAATTGAAGGAACGAGGGAAAAAGTTATTGCTAATGCTGCTGACCGGGCAAAGATTCAGGAATCATAGGGTGAAAAAGAGTCCATTCAAAGCCAGGTTAAGGTAAGACAATGCTTACATGCAACTTTTCAGTGCAGGGCAAGTTTGATGTTTGCTTGTTTACTATATTTGGTAACCGTTTATTATTATTATTGAATGTCATTGTAGCTTATAGGCGTTGACCTGGATGGTGTTCGAAAGGAGCAACAAGTTCTTAGTGCCAAACTTAAAGAAATTGATTATGAGCTTGATGTTATGAAGAAAGAGATCGGTACGTTGGAGGAGGAATTGACTGCACTAACTCAGCAACGGGACAAAACTTTTCAAAGTATTCAGGAATTCAGAAAACAACGCGAAGAAGGGGTATACTCATTTTTTTCACTGTTTAGAAAAACTGTTAATTATGTGTGGCTTTATGGTGTAGTTTGATTTTTAATATCTAATTGATTTCGTACTCGCTATATGTGGCTAAATTGCGTGTGAGATTTTCTTACGGTTGGGAGTTTGGCAATGTTATTCTATCTTTTTTACTGTGTAAAATTCCTATAGTGTTCAATTCAATGTAACATAATCTTACCAATGTGGGATTTCAGTTTAGGCACTTCAACAACCTTCATTACTAATCTCTTCCACATTTTCCAGAATTTTTCTTTCTTCTAGTCTCGTAAACTCAACCTTGAAGCCAGACAACTTGCTAATAAGAAGGATGTTGCTGCCCTAAGAGAGCCTTCTGAAACCGAGGTTCGTTTGATCGCTTTTCTTCTTTAATTTTACGTGTTTCAGTATTTCTACAATTTGAGTGACACATCGTTTTTGTTTAGGTGGATAAATTTGTGGCCCAATGGAGTAGCAACAAGTGGTTCAGGGATGACTACGAGAAGAGAATTTTACAATCGCTTGATATGAGGCAGTTGAGTAAGGATCGTAGGATGAGAAACCCTGATGAGAAGCCGCTGGTATTGCTGGAGACGCCCAACGTGCATGCATCGAAGTGGTGGTGAAAACAACTCAGAAAGCGTCGAAGGAAGATTCTGCTCCTCCTCCGCACCCTGATGCTTCCCTGGTCTCGAAAGCTCAAAAAGACAAGAATAGAAAGCAGCAGAAAGGCGGGAAGAAGAAACCCTCAAAGAATTCCTTGGAGGTAACACCGTTTCTTCTGCGGGTTAGGGTGAAAATGGCAGACCAGGCGGAGGAAAGAGGAGAAAGTGAACGTTAGTATATTCACTCCAATGTGAAATTCCGACTTTACCCATGGTATAAACGGTGTTAATTGAATAATATGACAGAAGGACTAAATTGACAATCGTCTCAATGATTGAAGGACCAAATTTGTTCAAATTGAAAGATAGGGATAACATTTCAAATGTGATAATGATTGGGGGACCGAAAATGCTTTTCCCCTTCATTTTATTTTACCATTTTTTTTCCATCTTAAGTTATTAATATATATATATATATATATTAAATGACATTATTGATATAATAACTTATATACTGTGTTCACTTGTTTGTACATTTGTAAATTCTTTTTAAATTTATATTTAATTTTTGATAATGTGTATTTCTATTATCTTTTTCTCTTTATATTATAATAATTATAAGATTTATTATGTGCTTTTACATTTATTTTAAATATCTAATTTTACTCCATTTTTATTTTTTATTATTACAGTTTGATGCAAATTTGTAAGACAAATTATACCATGGACCAGGGTCTACATTGTATTGTAGATTCTACTTCAAAAATAACTTTCAGATTCTGTATCTGTAGTTTGACACATTTTGCCCTATAGCTATCATATTATGTTTCAGAAATTATTCTATACATGTAGCTATCATATTATGTGTCATCAATTATTAAATTATTTGTTTACATGTACAGAAATTATAACGGTAGATACATAATGTATTAATTGACAATCATTATTGCATGGACCATGGTCCACACAGCTGTGTGGACCAAAAATAAAAAGTACATTATTTTTGTACTGAAAGTACATTATTTTTGTACTGTAGGTACATTATTTTAGGATACATTATTTTTGTACTGAAGATACATTATTTTTGTACTGTAGGTACATTATTTGATAGTATATATCAAATAATGTACCTTCAGTACAAAAATATATAATGTACTTTTTATTTTTGGTCTACACAGCTGTATGGACCATGGTCCATGCAATAATTTACCATTAACTGAAGGTACAAAACTTTTGTATCAGACTCACAATACAATATGAACCCTGGTCCATAGTATAACGATTGGATTTGTAATTACTAAAACTATAAATATTTAATGGAACAAATTTTGTTAGATTTCATCTGTTGAGCAGCCCAGGAGTCCAGCATTACATCACGGGCCCAATATATTTAACCCGACCCAACAGCCCATGGCCTGTCCCCTCTTTCTTCTCCAGAAGGAACATTAGCCCTAGCTGGCGAAACAAAATAAGAGATGAAACAACACAATGGCGGTTAATTCATAATCCGTAGCTTACACAATACGTGTAGCCCCGCACTGAACACTCATTTTTCCGCTTTGTGTCGGAACCTGAGAAGATAACTGAGAACTGCGTTTGGAAATCGCGGCGAAACACGTAAGTGCATCTCACACTAAAAAACTTTAGGGTTTTACTCATTCTACTTTGATAAATCGCTAGATTCAGCTATGCCGCTCATTCGAGTAGATTTGATTGTGTATAACCTAGCACTTCCTGTTTGGTGGTCTGGAAAATGCTAGTGTTTTTATTTTTTCGTGTTTACTTGAACTACGGTGTACTTTTTGCAATTTTAGAGCTTAAACAGTGAGCCGAACTTCGAACGGCTTCTTACTTGAGTCGTCTGCTACTACTATTATCTGTCTACACGGTGCTGATTGGTTCTACGCAAGTTCACAAATTTAGAAATAAAATTTGGAAAAAGTTGCATTCTTTTTAACACTAGAATCAAATCTATGAGTATTACTGTTAAAATTCCTCTTTATCTCTTGTAGTTATAGATCCACCATACCACCGACTGTATTTTCTCCAAATCTATATATTTTCTCTTAAAAATACAGAAGTTACATGTGTTATTGAACATGGATTTTCGGGTAGTACTGCAGTAATACATAGTTATGATTTTAAAATTCATGTAATATTTTTCATTTTGTTAATTGTGTGTCTCTATATATTTATTACTATTAGTTATTATTATTATTATTATTATTATTATTATTATTATTATTATTATTATTACATCATTATCATAATCATGTTGTCCCAGCATGTTGTGACTCCTATTTTTGAGGATTATGCACCCCATGTCCTTCCATGCCACCTAGCTTACTTTCAGGGTACTCAGTTGCATAGTATTTGTTAAAAGTTTTATTTAAACATAAATTCTAGTGTTTTCATACTAAAGTAGCTCAAGTAATTTTGTATCTCCTTCTGAAGTTTCAGGTTCTGGTTTCTAGTTTAAGATGTCACATTTGGGGGGTGGTGCAGAGGCACATGCACGCTTCAAACAGTATGAGTACAGAGCTAATTCAAGTCTTGTCTTAACTACTGATTCTCGCCCTCGGGATACCCATGAGCCTACTGGTGAGCCAGAGTCCCTTTGGGGCAAAATTGATCCTAAAGGCTTTGGTGATCGTGTTTTCAAGGGCAAACCTGCTGAACTTGAGGAGAAGTTTAAGAAGGCAAAGAAGAAGAAGGAGAGAGAACCACTTTCATCTGAACCCATTCCCACTAGACAAAGCAAAAGGAGGCGGCTTCAGGAGGAAAGTGTGCTTACAGCCACCGAAGAAGGTGTTTACCAACCAAAAACTAAAGAAACCATGGCTGCATATGAACTAATGCTCAATACTATCCAGCAGCAGCTTGGAGGGCAGCCACTGAATATTGTCAGTGGAGCTGCAGATGAGATTCTAGCTGTTCTAAAAAATGATAACATTAAGAATCCTGAGAAGAAAAAGGAGATAGAGAAGTTACTGAATCCAATCCCAAACAATGTATTTGATGACTTGGTTTCCGTTGGCAAGCGCATTACTGATTATCAAGATGGCAGTGATGCATTGGTGTCTGCTGCTGCCAATGGTGATGATGCTCTCGATGACGATGTTGGTGTAGCTGTCGAGTTTGAGGAGAATGAGGAGGAGGAGGAGGAAAGTGATCTTGATATGGTGCCGGAGGATGAAGAGGAGGATGATGGATTGGAAGAGAATGGTGCTGGTGCTATGCAGATGGGTGGAGGAATTGATGATGATGAAATGCTGGAAGCTGATGAGGGTATGTCCTTGAATGTTCAGGACATTGATGCGTATTGGCTACAAAGAAAGATCTCTCAAGCTTATGAGCAGCAGATTGACCCGCAGCAAAGCCAGAAGGTTGCTGAAGACGTTCTTAAAATCCTTGCCGAGGGTGATGATCGGGAAGTGGAGAACAAGTTGCTGTTGCATCTTGATTACGAAAGATTTAGTCTCGTTAAATATTTATTGCGGAACAGGCTTAAGGTAGTTTGGTGCACTCGCCTAGCAAGAGCTGAGGACCAAGATATGAAGAAGAAAATTGAGGAAGAGATGATGGAGTTGGGGCCAGATCATACTGCTATTTTGGACCAGTTGCATGCCACCAGGGCCAGTGCAAAAGAGAGACAGAAGAATTTGGAGAAGAGCATTAGAGAAGAGGCCCGCCGGCTGAAAGATGAGACTAGTGGGGATGGTGATAGGGGACGGAGAATGATTTCTGATAGAGATGTTGAGAGTGGTTGGTTGCAGGGGCAGCGACAATTACTTGACCTTGATAACCTTGCATTTCATCAAGGTGGGCTGTTGATGGCAAACAAGAAGTGTGAGCTTCCATTAGGGTCCTATAGAAATCATAAAAAGGGGTATGAAGAAGTTCATGTTCCAGCTTTGAAGCCAAAACCGTTGGCTGAAGATGAAAAATTTGTAAAAATATCCTCCATGCCAGAGTGGGCACAACC
This sequence comes from Ipomoea trifida, assembly GCA_003576665.1. Taxonomy (NCBI): domain Eukaryota; kingdom Viridiplantae; phylum Streptophyta; class Magnoliopsida; order Solanales; family Convolvulaceae; genus Ipomoea; species Ipomoea trifida. Next base: position 13,520,466 of record CP025655.1, on the reverse strand, counting down.
AGCTTTCAGAGGGATGACCCAGTTGAACAGGGTCCAAAGCAAAGTATATGAGACTGCCCTGTTCACCCCTGAGAATATTTTGTTGTGTGCTCCGACTGGAGCAGGGAAGACAAATGTTGCTATGCTCACTATACTTCAGCAGATTGCATTGAACAGAAATGAGGATGGGTCTTTCAACCATAACAAATACAAGATAGTTTATGTAGCACCAATGAAGGCACTTGTTGCTGAAGTTGTTAACAATTTGAGCAATCGTCTGCAGGAGTATGGTGTCAATGTGAAAGAGCTAAGTGGGGATCAAACATTGACTAGGCAACAAATTGAAGAGACTCAAATTATTGTAACAACACCAGAGAAATGGGATATCATTACCAGAAAGTCAGGCGACCGCACCTACACACAACTTGTAAAGTTGCTTATTATTGATGAAATACATCTCCTACATGACAACAGAGGTCCAGTTCTGGAAAGTATTGTTGCAAGAACAGTGAGGCAAATTGAAACCACGAAAGAGCATATTCGCCTTGTTGGGTTATCAGCTACTCTTCCAAATTATGATGATGTGGCAGTGTTTCTGAGGGTTGATCTGCAGAAGGGACTTTTCCATTTTGATAATAGCTATAGGCCTGTTCCACTGGCTCAACAGTATATAGGAGTTACTGTTAAAAAGCCATTGCAAAGATTCCAATTAATGAATGATGTGTGTTATGAGAAGGTAATTGCTGTGGCTGGCAAACATCAGGTTCTTATTTTTGTCCACTCAAGGAAGGAAACAGCTAAAACTGCTCGTGCGATTCGTGATACTGCTCTTGGTAATGATACTCTTGGTAAATTTCTGAAAGAGGACAGTGCAAGTCGCGAAATTCTCCAATCACATACAGAGCTGGTCAAGAGCAATGATCTCAAAGATCTGTTGCCCTATGGTTTTGCAATTCACCATGCAGGGTTGGTCAGGGCTGATCGCCAGATTGTTGAGGAGCTTTTTGCTGATGGACATGTTCAGGTTTTGGTTTCTACAGCAACTCTAGCTTGGGGTGTAAACTTGCCTGCTCATACAGTGATAATTAAAGGCACCCAGATTTACAATCCTGAGAAGGGAGCTTGGACTGAACTCAGTCCCCTAGATGTCATGCAGATGCTTGGCCGTGCTGGAAGGCCTCAATTTGACACCTATGGGGAGGGCATAATTATAACAGGGCACAGCGAACTGCAGTATTATTTGTCTTTAATGAATCAGCAGCTTCCAATTGAGAGCCAGTTTATTTCCCAATTGGCTGATCAGTTGAATGCTGAAATTGTCCTTGGTACAGTGCAGAATGCAAAAGAGGCTTGCAAGTGGCTCCTCTACACTTACCTCTGTATTCGCATGGTACGAAATCCCTCTCTTTATGGCTTGGCAGCTGATGCTCTGAAAAATGACATAACATTGGAAGAAAGGCGAGCTGATCTGGTAAGCACAATTTACTGTGTAAATTCTTATGTTAGCATCACATTAATCTGCACGGATGCCACTTAGGTGTTTGTACATCTGGTGGATAATTTGATTTTATAATGTGCATATTCTTTGGTAATGCCTAGCGGAAACCCTTCTTTTTATCCTGTGTGCCTTTTAGTTACTTCTGTAAGTATTCTAAACATTAGTGTTATAGTCTTTATGATCTCTTTGCTGAATTACTCTATCAATCCCATTTTACCTTTACTATTTGAAAGTCAAAGTAATTATTCTTAGACTAGTTCACTTTGCTTCTTTGATATTTTCTTATGGAGTGTAATACAGGTTTTAATTTAGTTTCTGAATGTATATATATATATATATATATATATATATATTGGTCACAAGTCAATATAAAAAATTGAATCATAAACCATACGTGTCCACCTTTATTAACTGTATGTATACTTGATATATAAATTGGGATTGAGGGAGTATATGTATTATCTTGACCTTATGACCGTGAATGATAATTTTGAAGTCTTATAAGGGAGTGGTGTATCTTGTTTGGCAGGTTCATTCAGCAGCTACACTGTTGGACAAAAATAATCTGATCAAGTATGACAGGAAAAGTGGATATTTCCAAGTTACAGACTTGGGTCGCATAGCTAGCTATTATTACATAACTCATGGGACAATATCAACATACAATGAACATTTGAAGCCTACAATGGGTGATATTGAGCTTTGTCGGCTGTTCTCACTTAGTGAGGAATTTAAATATGTTACAGTTAGACAAGATGAGAAGATTGAATTGGCTAAGCTTCTAGAACGTGTTCCCATTCCCGTCAAAGAGAGTATTGAGGAGCCTAGTGCCAAGATTAATGTTTTGCTCCAATCATATATTTCACAACTGAAGCTTGAAGGGTTGTCTTTAACATCAGACATGGTCTTCATAACTCAGGTTCTTTTCTATACATTTCACCATACATATACCCTAGATATCCACCTATATGTGCATGTTATTGAATGATCTGGTTGTTCATGTTCAAATTTGCCTTTTGCAGAGTGCTGCACGCCTTATGCGAGCGCTTTTTGAGATTGTTCTGAAAAGAGGTTGGGCCCAGCTAGCTGAAAAGGCTTTGAAGTGGTGCAAAATGATTAGCAAGAGGATGTGGAGTGTTCAGACTCCACTTCGCCAGTTCCATGGGATTCCTAATGAAATCTTAATGAAGTTGGAGAAAAAAGATTTGGCTTGGGAGAGGTATTATGATCTTTCCTCCCAAGAGTTGGGAGAGCTCATCCGTTATCCAAAAATGGGACGAACACTTCACAAGTACATTCATCAATTCCCAAAGCTTAACCTTTCTGCACATGTTCAACCGATCACTCGCTCAGTCTTGAGGGTGGAGCTAACAATAACACCAGATTTTATATGGGACGACAAAGTTCATGGATTTGTAGAGCCTTTCTGGGTTATTGTGGAAGACTGTGATGGGGAGTATATCCTTCATCATGAGTACTTTATGCTGAAGAAGCAATACAGTGATGAGGACCACACTTTGAATTTCACAGTCCAAATTTATGAGCCATTGCCTCCTCAGTATTTCATTCAAGTGGTATCTGATAAGTGGTTAGGATCTCAGACTGTTCTGCCAGTTTCCTTCCGGCATCTTATTTTGCCAGAAAAATATCCTCCTCCAACAGAGCTATTAGACTTGCAACCCCTTCCTGTGACTGCTCTGAGAAATCCTGCATATGAAACCCTTTATCAGGAATTTAAACATTTCAACCCAGTCCAAACTCAGGTCTTTACTGTCTTGTACAATTCTGATGACAATGTATTGGTTGCAGCGCCAACGGGTAGTGGGAAGACCATATGTGCAGAATTTGCCATTTTGAGGAATCACCAGAAAGGATCTGACAGTGTCATGCGTGCGGTGTATATAGCTCCAATAGAGGCTCTTGCTAAGGAGCGTTATAGTGATTGGAAGAAGAAATTTGGTGAGGGCCTAGGTATGAGAGTTGTTGAACTCACTGGGGAGACAGCTACTGACCTTAAACTTCTTGAGAAGGGACAAGTTGTCATTAGCACACCTGAGAAATGGGATGCTTTATCTCGTCGTTGGAAACAGCGGAAACATGTACAGCAAGTCAGCCTTTTCATCATTGATGAGCTCCACCTGATTGGTGGTCAGGGTGGTCCAGTCTTGGAAGTGATTGTCTCCAGGATGAGATATATTGCAAGTCAGCTAGACAAAAAGATCCGTATTGTAGCTTTATCAACTTCTCTGGCCAATGCCAAGGATTTGGGAGAATGGATTGGGGCTACCTCTCATGGGCTTTTCAACTTCCCCCCAGGTGTCAGGCCTGTGCCCCTTGAAATACACATTCAAGGCGTTGATATTGCCAATTTTGAGGCTAGGATGCAAGCTATGACAAAGCCCACATATACTGCAATTGTCCAGCATGCAAAGAATGGGAAACCTGCTATTGTTTATGTTCCTACAAGAAAGCATGCACGACTTACTGCTGTGGATTTGATGACTTATTCAAGTGTGGACAGTGGAGAGAGACCGATGTTCTTATCACAATCTCCAAATGAGGTGGAGCCTTTTGTTGAAAGCATCAAAGAACCTATGTTGAAAGAAACATTGAAGTATGGGGTAGGTTACTTGCATGAGGGCTTGACTAGCACTGATCAAGATATTGTGAAGACACTGTTTGAAAATGGATGGATCCAAGTATGTGTCATGAGCAGTTCGATGTGTTGGGGAGTACCCCTGTCCGCACACCTGGTGGTGGTTATGGGAACGCAGTACTATGATGGCAGGGAAAATGCTCATACTGATTACCCAGTCACTGATTTGTTGCAGATGATGGGTCATGCCAGTCGACCTCTTTTAGACAACTCAGGAAAGTGTGTCATTCTTTGCCATGCACCACGAAAAGATTACTACAAGAAGTTCTTGTTTGAAGCATTCCCTGTTGAGAGCCATTTGCAACACTATCTCCATGATAATTTGAATGCTGAGGTGGTTTCTGGAGTAATTCAAAACAAGCAGGATGCAGTTGATTACCTGACCTGGACTTTCATGTATAGAAGGCTCACTCAGAACCCAAATTACTACAATCTTCAGGGTGTTAGTCACAGGCACCTGTCTGACCACCTTTCAGAGTTGGTGGAGAACACATTAAGTGATCTGGAAGCCAGCAAATGTGTTGCTGTTGATGATGACTTCTTACTTTCACCAAATAATCTTGGGATGATAGCATCATATTACTATATTAATTATACAACTATAGAACGATTTAGTTCTTCTTTAACACCCAAAACAAAGCTCAAGGGTTTACTGGAAATTCTGACTTCGGCTTCAGAGTACCAACAGCTTCCAATTCGGCCAGGTGAAGAGGAGTTGATAAGAAGGTTGATTAATCACCAGCGTTTCTCTTTTGAGAATCCAAAGTACTCAGATCCCCATGTCAAGGCTAATGCTCTACTGCAGGCCCACTTTGCTAGGCAGGTGGTAGGTGGAAATCTGGCTTCTGACCAACAAGAGGTGCTTCTTTCTGCTAATAGGCTTCTTCAGGCTCTGGTGGATGTTATTTCTAGTAATGGTTGGCTCAACCTTGCACTCCTTACTATGGAAGTGAGCCAAATGGTGACTCAGGCCATGTGGGAACGTGATTCAATGTTGCTCCAACTCCCACATTTCACTAAAGATTTAGCCAAGAAGTGTCAGGAGAACCCCGACAAGTGCATTGAGACAGTTTTCGATTTGCTGGAAATGGAAGATGATGAGAGGCGTGAGCTGTTGCAGATGTCTGACTCTCAGTTGATGGACATTGCTCGCTTTTGTAACCGCTTTCCTAACATAGACTTGACATATGAAGTTGTAGACGGTGAGAGCGTGAGCGCTGGAGGGGACGACATCAGTGTGCAGGTAACACTTGAGCGGGATCTTGAGGGTAGAACAGAGGTTGGACCAGTTTTTGCACCAAGGTATCCCAAGACGAAAGATGAAGGATGGTGGCTCGTGGTTGGTGATCCCAAAAGCAACCAGCTTCTTGCCATCAAGAGGGTGAGTCTCCAAAGGAAGTCAAGGGTCAAACTTGACTTTGCTGCTCCTGCTGAACCTGGGAACAAGACATACACACTTTATTTCATGTGTGATTCTTACCTGGGATGTGACCAGGAGTATACGTTTACCGTTGATGTGAAAGAGGCAGGGGCTGTTGATGATTGAGATTGACCAAGAATGAACTATAACTCTGTTGTTTTGCAACTCTTCCAGTGATAAAAGGAACATTGTATTTGTATATTCATTGCAGTCTCTGTTTCTTTTGTTGTCCTAGAAACCAGTGGCCTGCCAGTTTTAGGTACTACACACTTTATTTCTGTCAGTCTTTTGCAGTCCTGCAGGACTTATTTTGAATACCAGTTACCTCTTTCTTCCTTGAATGCTTGTGTTGATTATATATATATACTCTACATGTTAATTTTTTTTTTAATTACTAGGTACTCTACTTGATTTTGATTTTAATTTTAATTTTGAGTAAGACTTATGTGAGTTCATTGATGGCTGGGATTGAGGTCTGCCTTGTCAAATATTGAATGAGTGTATTTTGTACGAGTACAGGCAAAAGTGTGGTTCTCATCTCAATTCTCAAAGACTCAAACCCCCCAGGTCTTTGCCCAACTTGTGCATATACTGCACATGAATGATGATGTTGTCACAACTAACAATACTTTATTGATGTTCTCCAAAAAAAAAAAAACAATACTTTATTGATTGGCTGTGGAATTTATTGCAACTCCTAAATCGCTATGTGACAAATTGCTGACACCAAAAATCCAAAATGGCTATTCATTTCAATGCATAACCTATTACAATATTCATAATGTGATAGATACTTTTTCTTCACAATAACCTAAGTGTAATGCTATATATTTATCTTTATTTTCCCTAGCCTTTTACCTTCATAATATGATATCATCTGATTGGTTTGATTAACTACTTAAAATTTTTTTTTTTTAAAAAATTTAGTGGTTGGTTCAACCAATTAATGAAGAACTCAATATTCGTTATATATATATATATATATATATATATATATATATATATATATATATATATATATATATATATATATATATAAAACACTATTTGGATACATTATTTATGATTTCATGGAACATTTTTAACTTTTTTTTTTCTCCAAATAGACAAAATATCAAGACGTTTGAAAATTTTTTCTCCCAATGTACAACATTCACACATTGAGTGAGTTGGCATCACTAATTAATGTTTGGCATTGGGATGCCCTTATTACAACGCTAATTAATTATTGTATCTCATTTTTTTTTTCAGATTTAGAAGAAGCAAAAAAAAAAAAAAAAAAAAAAAAAAAAAAAAAATCAGATATTTCTAGAAAATGTCACTCCAACAAGATTAGTAAAAATATACCTTTATTATTGTCAAGCATCATCTAATTTTGACATATGTTAAAATATGATGCAAATTATATTGATTGGCACAAGTATTTATCTCAAAGTAAATATGTGATAAAATAAAATCAGTCATTGTTCAACATGGCTCTAATGGCATTCATATGGTTAGATTCCAACTTGTGCTTTTCTTTTCAGTTGAGGGTGTGCATGGAGTAATCTCACTATGACCTTCAAGTATGAAAATTATGTTCTATCTATTTAGTAATCTCTTTCGGGCCAACTTGATAACTTGTGCTATTCTGATCTTAAGTGTACGTGATCTACATTCACTTGACTATTCAATATTCCTTTTTATTCATCTTTTAGTTTTCTGACACATAGTGCACACTAATTAACTTAAAAAAATTGATTGTACTTTTTTTTTTCACAATCAATACCCTGAACTTACATGAAAGATAAAATGCACTAGGAAGGCCTTGTGCAACGGCCTTGAGAGATTGCTAGTAATAATCGAACTCACAATCTTCAAGTATGAGAATCATATTTCAATAATTTTATCTATTCGGTCACCTCTTCTGGGACATGTGTAATAATTTTTCCGCTATTAAATGCTAGTACATTAGCATTTGTAAGTAGTACCTAACACGAGGAAAATGTGAGAAGGAAAAGCTAAAGTATAATAGTTCCAAAGGCGAAAGCTGTTCTTCCAAGGCGTTAATTATATAATATATGCAATTATTACATTGGTTGATGTAAACATAACAATTCAGCCTCTCAATTAACATGCCCTCTTTTTCATCCACTTTTTTCCAACCAAATAATTGACTTCATTCTAGTCTACCATATGAGTTATATATTTAATCATTTACAATTTTTAACCATCTTTAAAATTTCTCAATGTATTTATTTGATTTTGATATTAGGATCTAAGGAGTATCTTTATTAGTCCTTTAATTGTGAATAAATAGTCAATTTAATCTATCATACGTTATCACATTTGATTCTTAAATTGTAAAAATTGTGACAAAATTAATAACGACAATTTTAATTTTGACAGTTAAATATTTAAAATCTTAATTTTTGTGCGTGTGTGTTAGTAAATTTTAATTTGTTGATTTCTCCTTTAAATACTCACTAACTTGTAGTCATGAACCAAATGTAGTGATACATATAATTAAAAGACTATATTGACTATAGCAAAATTTTCTGTAAAATTGTGTCATGTATCTTGACTCCTGAGAAGAATTTAAAAAGTGGACAGTGGATATTTCTACATTTGGGTAAACATGCGAATTTGATCGAACATTGGAACTATTGCATGTTATACTATACACTCTCCATACCAATTCAACAATTAACTTTCTTTAAAAACAATTTCCTGATTATTTATTTATACGCACAAAATCACTAAAAACTTCTACATCAATGATAGATACATAATTGTTGATATTTATACTCATATTTAGCCTTATTTTACTTATGAATTGTTACAATTGTGTCTAAAATGATTCTTATGTTCTTCATTTCATCAACTAGCTAGGTACAATTCATCATCTTTACACTAGTACAGAATAGACTTTAAATTTAGGGGCATCTGCGTCCGAAGTTCAAATACTGGACGCACAAAGCGGCGCGGTGGCATTTTTGTAATTAAATTGTCCACTTT
>CP025655.1:13490058-13510913 GCA_003576665.1 Ipomoea trifida | reverse complement strand
TAAGTTTTAGCTCAAATAAACTAATTCATTTATCAAATGTTTGTGTGACAATAGGAGATATGGATCGGAGTTGGATGTATAAGAAACGTAATACACTTGAATATGTCAATGGGGTTCTAGACTTTGTAAAAATTGCCGAGGAATATGCAAGTAAAATTGGTGAAAAATATATAGTGTGTCCTTGTTGTGATTGTAGAAATCTAAAAAAGTTTCGTGGGATTGACGAAATTAAGAGTCATTTGATACGTCGTGGTTTTCAAGAAGGATATGACCCGTGGATATGGCATGGTGAGAATGTACCTTTTAGTACAGATGATGTCGAATTAGATGTAGAGAAAGATAAACGCAAAGAAGATACTGTTAGAACTGATGAAGACAATGACCGGCTAGATGAATTGATGCGTGATATGCAAGGGGATTTGAATAAACTGCCTCAAGAGTTTGAAACTTTTTTTGAAAATTCTGGAAAACCTTTGTTTTCAGGATGTAGTAAATTTACAAAGTTATCATCAATGCTGAAATTGTATAACTTAAAAGCAAAGTATAGGTGGAGTGATAAGAGTTTCACGGAGTTATTGAAACTTTTAAAGGACATGCTTCCCGATGATAACGAACTTCCTTGTTCAACTTATGAGGCAAAGAAAATGTTATGTCCGTTGAGTATGGACATTGAAAGGATCCATGCATGTCCAAACGATTGTATTTTGTATTGGAAACAATACAAAGACTTGCATGTGTGTCCGAAGTGTGGAGCATCGCGTTATAAACAGAAAGGATACGATGATGCATGTGAGAAGAAGAAAGGTGCTCCTGCGAAAGTGTTGTGGTATCTACCGGTGATTCCAAGGTTCAAGCGTTTGTTTGCAAATCCAAATGATGCAAACAATTTGCAATGGCATGCTGTTGGTAGAAAAGTAGATGGAAAGTTGAGACATCCCGCCGATTCTCCTCAATGGAAGAACATTAATATGAAGTTTCCTGAATTCGGTTCCGAAAACCGAAATCTTAGGCTTGGACTATGCACAGATGGAATGAATCCTCATGGTAACATGAGCAGTCGCCATAGCACTTGGCCGATTCTTTTAACAATTTACAATCTTCCTCCTTGGTTATGCATGAAGCGTAAATACATCATGTTATCTTTGCTAATAGCTGGGCCTAAACAACCAGGAAACGACATAGATGTGTACTTGACACCGCTTATTGAAGATTTAAAGATACTGTGGAATGAAGGTGTGGCGGTGTTTGATGCTCATAGCAAAACCAACTTCACCTTGCGAGCCATGCTGTTCTGCACAATTAATGACTTCCCAGCATATGGTAACTTGTCAGGATACACTACTAAAGGGGCTAAGGCATGCCCTATTTGTGAAGATGAAACAAATGATCTTTGGCTAAACAATAGTAAGAAAAATGTGTTCATGAGTCATCGAACCTTTCTACCCATTGACCATCCTTGTAGAAAGAAAAAAAAAGTTTTCAATGGAAAATCTGAGACTAGAGTGGCTCGCTCACCATTATCAGGGGATGTCGTTTATGAAAGAGTCAAAAACATTGATATTGTGTTTGGAAAAACTTCAAAAACAAGTCAGAAGGGTATTTGGAAAAAGAGGTCTATATTCTGGGATTTACCATATTGGGAGCACTTATCTGTTAGACATTGTCTTGATGTAATGCATGTAGAGAAAAATATTTGTGATAGCATTATCGTGACATTGTTGAATATTCCAGGTAAGACGAAAGATGGTATAAAAGCTAGAAAAGATATGGTTGAAATGGGGATAAGGGATCAGTTAGCACCACAACACTCGGGAAAGAGGGCATACTTACCTCCAACTTGTTATACTTTGTCTAAAAAGGAGAAAACAAGTTTTTGTAGCTGTCTGAATGGTATTAAGGTTCCTTCCGGCTATTCATCTAATATTAAAAAACTTGTTTCAATGAAGGACCTTAAATTGGTTGGAATGAAATCTCATGATTGCCATGTGTTAATGCAACATATGTTACCTGTTGCTATTAGAGGCATATTACCAAACCATGTTAGACAAACAATTAACAAGCTTTGTTACTTTTTCAATGCCATTAGTAGTAAAGTTGTTGATCCAGATGTGTTAGATTCGTTGCAAGCTGATGTGATAGTAACTTTATGCCAATTTGAAATGTATTTCCCCCCATCATTTTTTGATGTTATGGTGCATTTAACAGTTCACTTGGTGTGGGAAATTAAAATGTGTGGTCCTATATTTTTAAGGTATATGTATCCATTTGAGAGATACATGGAAATTTTGAAAGGATATGTGAGAAATCGATACCGGCCAGAAGGGAGTATAATTGAAGCTTATGGCACTGAAGAAGTTATTGATTTTTGTACTGATTATTTGTCTAATGTTGAGTCGATTGGTGTTTCTAAATCACGTCATGAAGGAAGACTCACAGGAAAAGGTACCATTCGGTATAAAACTATTCTACCAAATGCAAAAATGCGAAATCAGGCTCATCATCTCGTACTAGAGCACCTTTCTGAGGTTCATCCATACTTGGATCAACACATGTCTATTCTGAGGAAACAAAATCCTTCTAAGGGTGAAAGATGGATAACAAATGAACACAATAACACTTTTATCAACTGGTTCAAAGATACAGTGTTCAAAGATTTATCTCAAGTGTCCGATAATATCAGTGAAACCATTCGATGGTTAGCATGGGGCCCTGGTGTTCTTGTGGACTCTTATGAAGGATATGATATTAATGGGTATACGTTTTACACAAAATCTCGAGATGAAAAAAGTGTGGTGCAAAACAGTGGAGTGACATTAGTAACACTATCAAGAGACTATTCTAGTGCTAAAGATACTAACCCGGTAGATGCTGCTTTGTCATACTATGGAGTCATTGAAGAAATTTGGGAACTTGATTATAAGGTGTTTAAGATTCCTCTATTCCGATGTTCTTGGGTTGATAACAGACGGGGTGTCCGAGTAGATGATATGAGTTTTACCTTAGTTGATTTTGGTCGACTGGGATATCGTGATGAACCGTTTATACTTGCATCTCAAGCTAAACAAGTCTTCTATGTTTCTGATCCAATTGATAGTAAGTGGTCAATTGTTTTGCAAGGGAAAAGAAGTATTGTTGGTGTTGGTGATGTTGAGGATGAAGAAGAATATGACCACTTTGATGAAATCCCACCATTTTCTATTGGTATTCAATTTGTGGCTTTAGGTGAAGATAACATTGATACCAGTTACATGCGTACTGATCATGGAGAAGGATTGTGGGTTGACCATCCTATAGTATAATTTCTAAAATGTATAATTTCTAAAATGTATGCTAATCTTATTTGTTTTATATATATATATATATATATATATATATATATATATATATATATATATATATATATATATATATATATGTTTTTATACCAATATAATTTCTATTAATTTTGTTATCTTATGAATGTGCAGGTATATAAATATCCATGGCCGACCCTACAGAGCCCACAGAGCCCACACAACCCACAAAGCCTGTTAGAACAAGAGGACCTACAGTTGGTGCGAAAATGAGAAAGAAAAAGCCAGTTGATGGACTTTTTGAGATTGAGTTCGATGCGTCCGGTAGGCCTATTGGCGCAAATGCAAAGCATTTCTCAAACTACCTGGGCAGTTTGGTTCGCCATCATGTGGATATTAATATCACAGATTGGCCTCACGTCCCCCCAGAAAGTTAAAGAACAAATTTGGCATGCTCTTAATGTAATAAGCATTAACTTTATTTAATTGATATATCGATCATTACTCTTATATATATATATATATATATATATATATATGAAAAATCTAATTGCTTGCTTTTTTGTTGTCTCTAAATTCACAAAAAGAGTTTAATATCCCAGATGATGAAGAGCTAAAGAAAAATATTGTGAGGATTGCGGGGTTGCGTTGGAAAGATTTCAAGACAAGGTTGGTGCGAGACTTCATCAACAAAAAGCATCATAAGTATGACTCTCCCACTGGGTTATATGCTTTCTTGATGAAGAAAAATGGAACATATTTCTAGAAAATCATACTACTGAGGAGTTCCAGGTAAACTTAATACTCATGTTTTATTAGTTTTAATGCTTTGTTACTATTAACATGCTATTATTTAAAACCAAATTATATTTTAGGCCAAAAGTCAGAAGTATAGGGAGTTGCAAGCTCGAAATGAGCATCCCCACTACTTAGGGTCCAGAGGTTATATTGGAAAGCAGTATGAGTGGATGCTGTCTGACCCATTGTCTTCACAATCTTCTTGCGCTTCTATTACATCGAAAATAGGAGCAAATGATCGTAGCTTGGATTGGGTTCGAGCGAGGTCTAAGAAATCCGAAGATGGAAGTTATTACATTCCCAACGAAAAAACAATGGAAGTGTATATATATATATATATAAACTATTTGGATACATTATTATGATTTCATGGAACATTTTTAACTTTTTTTTCTCCAAATAGACAAAATATCAAGACGTTTGAAAATTTTCTCTCCCAATGTACAACATTCACACGTTGAGTGAGTTGGCATCACTAATTAATGTTTGGCATTGGATGCCCTTATTACTACGCTAATTAATTATTTTATCTCATTTTTTTTTTTCAGATTTAGAAGAAGCAAAAAAAGAAAATAAAAAAATCAGATAAATCTAGAAAATGCCACTCCAACAAGATTAGTAAAAATATACCTTTATTATTGTCAAGCATCATCTAATTTTGACATATGTTAAAATATGATGCAAATTATATTTATGGCACAAGTATTATCTCAAAGTAAATATGTGATAAAATAAAATCAGTCATTGTTCAACATGGCTCTAATGGCATTCATATGGTTAGATTCCAACTTGTGCTTTTCTTTTCAGTTGAGGGTGTGCACGGAGTAATCTCACTAATTTATGTAACAAAAATCAAAGTTATGACTTCAAGTATAAAAATTATGTTCTATTATTTAGTAACTCTTTCGGGCCAACTTGATAACTTGTGCTATTCTGATCTTAAGTGTACGTGATCCACATTCACTTGACTATTCAATATTCCTTTTTATTCATCTTTTAGTTTCTGACACATAGTGCACACTAATTAACTTAAAAAATTGATTGATTCTCCTTTTTTTTTTTTTTTTTTTTTTTTTTTTTTTTTTTTTTTTTTCACAATCACTACCCCGGACTTACATGAAAGATAAAAGGCACTAGGAAGGCTTTGTGCAACGGCCTCAAGAGATTGTTAGTAATAATCGAATTCACAATCTTTAAGTATGAGAATCATATTCCAATAATTTTATCTATTCAGTCACCTCTTCTGGGACATGTGTAATACTTTTTCGCTATTAAATGCTAGTACATTAGCATTTGTAAGTAGTACCTAACACGAGGAAAATGTGAGAAGGAAAAGCTAAAGTATAATAGTTCCAAAGGCGAAAGCTGTTCTTCCAAGGCGTTAATTATATAATATATGCAATTATTACATTGGTTGATGTAAACATAACAATTCAGCCTCTCAATTACATGCCCTCTTTTTCATCCACTTTTTTCCAACCAAATAATTGACTTCATTTCTAGTCTACCATATGAGTTATATATTTAATCATTTACAATTTTTAACCATCTTTAAAATTTCTCAATGTATTTGTTTGATTTTGATATTAGATCTAAGGAGTATCTTTTTTAGTCCTTTAATTGTGAATAAATAGTCAATTTAATCTATCATACGTTATCACATTTGATTCTTAAATTGACAAGATTATGACAAAATTAATAACGACAGTTTTAATTTTGACAGTTAAATATTTAAAATTTTAATTTTTAATTTTTATGCGTGTGTTTGTAAATTTTAATTTGTTGATTTCTCCTTTAAATACTCACTAACTTATAGTCATGAACCAAATGTAGTGATACATATAATTAAAAGACTATATTGACTATAGCAAAATTTTCTGTAAAATTGTGTCATGTATCTTGAGTCCTGAGAAGAATTAAAAAAGTGGACAGTGGATATTTCTACATTTGGGTAAACATGCGAATTTGATCGAACATTGGAACTATTGCATGTTATACACTCCCCATACCAATTCAACAATTAACTTTCTTTAAAAACAATTTCCTGATTATTTATTTATACGCACAAAATCACTAAAAACTTCTACATCAATGATAGATACATAATTATTGTTGATAGAGTTTTTTCCCAAAATGGTCCCTCGACTATTGCTCATTCTCAATTTTGCATTTCGACTTTCAATTGCACCTAATGTGGTCCCTCGACTTTCAAAAACTCACTCAATTTGGTCCTCCGTTACATATTCCGTCAAATCAGTGTTAAAATGGAGGATATTTTCGTCCATTTACCTATTGTTAGCCTAATAAACATTGAGAAATAGTTGAGGGACCATTTTGAGAATAGTCAAGGGACTATTTTGGGAAAAACTATTTTATTTATTTCATTTTTGTTTATTTTTATTGTTTAGACTCTATAAAATTAGAATTTCGATACATTTTTTTCTTACAAATATAAATAGTTAAAATCGCGCAATCCAACCTCAAAATTTTTAAATTTCTTTACAGACTTTTCCTCTCTAAATATACAAACTATTCCTATGAAGTTTTACAATAAGTTCTGTAAATTTCATAAATACTCATATACTTTTTTTTTTTTTTTTTTAATGTTCATAGACAATCAATCACTATGTATCACATTAAATATTACTTTTACCATTGAAAATAATATTTTTTTTCAAGCGTAGACACCCAAAGAGTGTAAAATGTAGGGAAAATATTGGACCGAAAGGTAAATTTTTCTAGTAAACTTCTCAGGTGAGCCGAAAAGTAAAATCTCGTCAATGTTTCCTGCAATATTTTCTGTATTTGATTTCGAAGTAATTATTAAATTTTATATTAATTTACATTATTTAAGATATTGCATGGCATCTTTTATATGTTTTCTTCGTCTTATTTTTTTTTTATTAATTATTAAGGCAAGTATAATTTATTTTGTAATATGGACACATTATTTTTAATAATTTTGATTTAATTAAATTATACCTTAATTATAAAAATCCTACCTAATAATCTTAGTATATTACACGGGACACAATAATCATTATAAATAATGTTTAATAATTGTCAATTTGTATTCAACAATAAAATTTATAGTTAATTTTTAAGTCAATCATAAAATCTTTTATGCTGTGGGCACATTATTTTTAATTATTTGAGTTTAATAATATTATATCTTATTTATAAAAAAATCCAAAGTAATATATTTAGTACTACGGATGTGACTAAGAATTATTTTAATCGGTGCTTAAAAAATGAGTATTTATAAAATTTACGAAACTTATTGTAAATCTGCATAGAAATAGTTTGTAAAAAAGTTAAAAAATTTTAGGATGGATTGCACAATTTTAACTATTTATATTTGTAAAAAAAATGTATATATATTCTAATTTTATAGAGTCTAAAAAATGAAAATAAACAAAAATGAAATAAATAAAATAGTTTTTTCCCAAAATGGTCCCTTAACTATTCTCAAAATGGTCCTTCAACTATTTCTCAATGTTTATTAGGCTAACAATAGGTAAATAGACGAAAATGCCCTCCATTTTAACACTGATTTGACGGAATATGTAACGGAGGACCAAATTGGGTGAGTTTTTGAAAGTCGAGGGACCACATTATGTGCAATTAAAAGTCGAAATGCAAAACTGAGAATGAGCAATAGTCGAGGGACCATTTTGGGAAAAAACTCTTGTTGATATTTATACTCATATTTAGCCTTATTTTACTTATGAATTGTTACAATTGTGTCTAAAATGATCCTTATGTTCTTCATTTCATCAATTAGCTAGGTACAATTCATCATCTTTAAGTAGAAGTGAAAGATCTCTGGAACATTTTGTATGCATGTAGAGTCAATGGAAACCAAGGAGAAGCTAAGGAGATAGATGAAACACCTTTCCAGAGCCAAAGGATGGTGCGTGTTTGCAATGGTCTTAATCATATGGCCAAACCAATGCAAAATTGGAACAAAAAACCAAAGAGTTGCAATTCTCGCACAACTCGTCCATTACTTAGGAATGACCAAGTCAAGTGATTCTTGCGCCATTGAAAAGTCAATGGATAAAACTTTCATAAAGATCATCAGCCTAATTTTGAAGTTAAAATGGTAAAAAGAATAAAATAAAATTATGGAGTATCAAAGAATAGGTTTTGCGGGGGATGCACAAGCTAGTGTGCACCCGTGCTCGTGCCTACGCACCACTACTCTCCCATGTGGTTTTCTTTCTATTATTTATGTGGGCGCTTGCATGCATGTGCCTTAGCTCATGTACACACACTCTATCACTTATTTAGGCTCGTTTTCACTTATTTTTACTGGGTTCCGACCCGAATATGAACCCTAGCTAGCTATCTTTCTACATTTCCTTTCATATTTTTAGGTTAGATTAAGCTTAAATTTAGGTTCCATAACATTATGGAGGCTTGTAATCTGGGATTTGAAGCTTGGATTTAAAGATTGTTCTCTCATTTTCAATAGCTAAGTTATCATTTCTTTTATCTCTTTCCTTTACAATATTTATGCTTGTTACTTGTACTTTTGTTTTGTTTATGTTTAATATATGTGAGTAATTAGTTTATGAACTTGATTTAGGGGTATATTGTATATCTGGATGCTATATTCTTTATTATTGTAAAAAGAGGAATATGTCTAACCTAGGGTTATTGAGTTTGTATCTTGTTAATGATTGGTGTATAACATTCATTAGCATACTTTTGGAGAATTCTTGGCTATAATGAGTGTTGGGTCAAGATTCCAAATCACTCATTCCATAAACTCGATTTCTTTATATGAAAATAGAAGAAATTGGGCTCTTTGATGCTTTGTGTGCTTGAAGAACCTGGAGTTGATGCATTATGAGAGTGAGGCAATTATTTGTTCTAATACTTATTTATTGATCACAAGAATGATTTATAAATTATGATTCATGCGTGTATCTCCTCAATGCATTGGTTTGTTGATTTCCCCTAATCCTTAGGTTGTATTTTGCATCTTGATCATAATGCTCGTTAACTTGAATTATATTTCTCTTATTTTGTGTATAAGTGTTAGCTTTACTTTGTTAGTTATCGTTGCTCACTAGTTGTTGTTGATTGCTTAGATAATATAATTAAATATGAAATTATAAACAATTCTAATATTTGAAAGTGTACATTTATTTGATTATAAGATTATATTAGTATAAAAGTATCACTCAATTAATTGAATAATATATGATTCGTTTGTTTGCAATTATCTTAAAAAATTTATATGTAATGCTATTTATGTAATTATATTATTATTAAAATAAATATGGGAAAAGGAGATAAATAATTTTCACTTCCTGCCCAAAATACTCCTATATAATTAAGGTTTGTGTAATATTGTAAAATATGGTAATACAATTCCTATTCGTACTACCATTGTAGGTAATATAATTTCTAATACAATATATTCTTCTCTACTTTTCTATTCGCAATACAATTATAGATTAAAATTATTAATTGTAATAATACATTACATATATTTTCCTTCAACGTAATCTATACATATTAATAAAAACAAAATCTTCAATTTTAACTTCCTGGCCAAAACACTCCTATACTATTAAGGTTTGCGTAATATGGTAAAATATGGTAATACAATTCCTATTCTTACTACAATTATACATTAAAATATGATAATACAATTCCTAATAAAATATATTCTTCCCTACTTTTATATTCGTAATACAATTATAAATAAAAATTACTAATCATAATAATACAATACATATATTCCTGCAACGTAATCTATACTATTAATGAAAACAAAATCCTCAATTTTAACTTCCCGCCCAAAACACTCCTATACAATTAAGGTTTGCGTAATAATAATAGTAATGATAGTAATAATAGTAATAATAGTACTAGTAATAGTAATAGTAATAGTAATAGTAACAATAATAATAATAACAACAATAATAATAATAATAATAATAATAAATTAAAGCAACCATAATGTTCAAAAAAATTACTAATTAATGTAATGGAGATATGAATATAAAGAAATTGTGAAAAAGGGGACAAAGAATTGGTAATTCATAATTTTGAATATGAGTTAATTCCAGCAATGGTCCTCCAACTATCGTGATTTTCCAAAATTGGTCCTCGTCATTTAATTTGGACAAAATATATCATTGACTGTCAAATTTGTTCTACCATTGTTCTTCCTATTCGACGACTTCATTAATTTCTTTAACCGCAGTGGGAGTATCGGAGCAGGGGTTGTGCCCGGTAGATTTGGTAAGAGATTAATCAACGAAACATCTCCTCCTGCTTCAAGATCACATCCTCCATCACCCTCTCGAAGAACTCCTTCCATTTTCGCTTCTTCTAGTGCTGTTGCTGGATATCCTCGTCCGACGAGGTCAAATACGAAAACGCGTTCCCGATCGGGAACACATTGTTCGCCGCCGAAATCGGTGCAAATGTCAACCTCAACGACACCGGAAATGCGAAACTACTAGTGGTTTGTCATAATGAAACTTAAACACGCTCTCAAAGTTGGTGTTCTGACAACAGTTATAAGGCACATGTATTTGAATTTTGCAAAGATTAGGAGGCTGGTTCGACAGTCCAAGTGCTTGCAGGATAGGATACTGCTAAGGAGAACTTGATTTAGTTGAGTGCATTAGGTAGAATGGAGGCAAGCTGCTGTACAAGTGAGGCTTTGGTTTCAGTTCCCGTTAAGCCAAATAAGAGAAGTAGTTGTGTTAGTCATCCCAGTAGTGAGGAGTGTGATGTGAATGGTTTTGATGATGACTGCCTTGGGTCTTTTTCTTCCAGGGATGATCAGACTGGAAACCAGCAAGGCTGCAAGGGAATGGAAATGCAAAACGGCGATGAAGGGAAGGAGAAGAAGTGAAGAACAGATCCTAATTACAACATGTGTTGATGATGATGGGTTAGAGGCAATGGGAGCTTTGGCCAACACCCAATCCCAATTGCTATGGATTTGACCTTCTTCTAAGTACTTGATGATTCCATCTACCAATATATGTTGTAGTAAACATGTCTGAACCAATATGTATTTGATGATCCAATAATCTCTCAAAATTCTGAGGTTGTCTGGTGTGAAGAATAAGGAGTGCAACTCAGGCCTCCTCTACATTATTCTACAATATACCCACATAGTCAACTACATGATGGATTATTGCACTTCTCAGGGATGTTGCATGATGGAACAACACAAACTTCAATGTTGCAATATGGACCACCTCAAAACACTTCTCTTTGCATTTCTTGGAAAGCCTCTAGCTGATTGAAGAAACGATAAGTCTTGCAGTCGAATTAAACAAACACTTCTTCCCACAGTGGGCCTTTAAGGCTCGAGTCTCTGAAAATGGCATCCATATCAGACCTAATTTTGAGCAAAGCTAAAGTTTCTTGTCTCTGCCGAAATTCCTTTCGCTTTCCTCGCCAAATCCACCAGGCATGGCCCCGCTCCACTGCTCCCACCGCTATTAAGAAAATTACTAAAGTTGTCGAATAAGAATGACAAGAAGAGACATATCTAATGAAATTACGCTAGTACTCTTTATTTTAACGGTTGTCTAACGCCATATTCACGGAAGGACCAATGGTGGAACATATTTGACTGTCAAGGGTATATTTTATCCAAATTAAAACCCGATGACAAATTTTGAAAAATCACAATAGTCGGAGGACCATTGTTGGAATCAACTCTTTTAAATAAAATACAGACTATTATTTGACTATTAAAATTACACTATAAATGCTCTCAAAAGCAAAAAACAATTATACTATTTAATGTTTTCTATTCTTTTATGCTATTTCTTAAGACAGGGAAAAACTCTTTAAGGCTCTGGTTGATGTATTGTTATTTGTCTAGAGAATATCAACGCTCTATGGTCAAGCAACAAACACTCAAGTGCTTATTTAATTACTCCTAGGTGAATTTTTCCGTAATATAGTTATACTTACTGAATATTAAAATATAAGTGTACCTCAAGATATCACAAGAGCCAAATATTCTTAATATATTATAACAAATCATTTTCGTGCATTGCACGGGTGAAAATACTAGTTATTATACAAATAAATATAACGACCCATGTTTATCTTAATTACCATAATAATTATTAGACAATTATACTAATATCTGTATGTGCAATTATACTTTAAGTAAGGTAACACTTGTATGAGACCATCTCAATGGTCTTAACCCGTGAAACGGGTAAGATCTTTAATTAATGGATCAAATATTTAATTAATGAGTCCGATCTTTTTTACTTCATTAATCAAAGATCCGACATGTCTCACGGATTGAGACCCGTGAGATCGTCTCGCACAAGTTTTTGCCCTTTAAGTATATTCTTTTTCACCATATTGCATTTACTTTTTTCATCCCTTCCATATCTGAATGAATTAATTGTAATTATTATAAAATAAAATCCAACGATCCATGTTTAATTGTAATTATACTAATATCCGTGTAATTATTAGCTTAATTAACATAATAGTTATTAGTCAATTATACTAATATTTGTGATATTAATTTCTTAATTATCATAATAATTATTTGATTTTATATACTAATAGCTTGAGAGGTAGTTTTGATAGGAAGTTGCAAAAGTATGATTTTGTTTTTATTAGTGTATAGATTAAAGAATTTATATATATTTTTAAAATTAATTTTATAAATAACTAGCATTTTCACCCGTGCGTTGCACATAATGAATTTGTTATAATATTTTAAGAATATTGAGATCAATATACAATTATATAAATTATAACCTCGAATATCATATAGTGCAATTAATGAACTTGGTTGGATTAATTATGTTTTCCTTGTATAAATGTATAATTGCACATAATTAATCCAGGACAGGCCCAGGCTCAGGCTTGAGCCTAGAAAAAAAAGCCTACATACAGGTCAGACCCAGGATCACGCTTTAGATTTTCATAGCAGACCCAGGCCTAAATTTCTAAAGCTCGGCTCGGCCTAGCCTATTTCCACCCCTAATTACCATAGTAATTATTAGGTAATTATTATTAGTCAATTACACTTATATATGTGCAATTACACCTTTATCCATTAAGTATATTCATTTTTACCATATATCACATTTAGTTTTTTCTTCTTCCTCCATATTTGAATGAATTAATTATTAATTATAATTATTATAAAAATCCAACAACTCATGTTTAATTGTAAATATACGAATATCTATATAATTATTAGCTTAATTAACATAATAATTATTAGTCAATTATACTAATATCTATGTAATTAATTTTTTTATTATCATACTAATTATTAGGTAATTATACTAATATTGTGCAATTATACTTTTATACGATGTTTAATTGTAGTTATATTAATATTCATGTAATTAGTAGCATAATTAACATAATAGTTATTAAATTTTATATAGTAATAGTTTGGGCGCGAAATTGCAAAAGTAGGATTTTGTTTTTATTAGTAGTAAGTATAGATATTAATTGATTTATAATTAAAATAATTACATTTAGAAATTAAAAAATTAGCATTTAAATTTTGTATGATTAATATAGTTCATATGTATATGTATGTATGTATTTAAAAAATTCTAAATATTTATGAACACATATTTTTATGGTTTCTAAATAATTAGAGTTTCTAAATAAATTTTTATTTTTTCTTTAGGGATTTATAATTATGTGTTCTAGAAAATATTCATCTGGGTTTGAAAAGCGTAAAAATAAAAGAAGAATTGAGCAACTAACTCAATCTCAAAAGGGAGCTCTTGATAAATTCATTAAAAAAGAAACTCAAATAGATGTGCAAAAAGATGATGCTAATAAGGAAATTTTTTTTAGATGCTAATCTTTATATAGAAGATCAAGATGATTGTGAGATTGGAAAAAATTTAAATGACAGTGTGCACAACGATGATAGGTATCACTGTGACAATGAAAATAATAAGAATGCGGATATAGTTGTTTAGATGATGTTGGTCACAATGATAAACCAAATGATTCGCTTTTATTTGACATATATGATCCAAGAAATTGGGATGCCCTTGATGTTAGATTAATAGTATTATTGTGAAAGATGTCCTAAAAGAGATTTATCAACAAATAAAGGTCCTAAAGATAAATTCTCTGGAAGATTTTTGTTAGCATTTTACACAAGATATTTGCCAAATGGAGAAAAGTGTGATCGAGATTGGCTTGTATATTTAAAAGAACTTGACAAGGTGTTTTGTTTTTGTTGCAAAATTTTTAAAAAAGGCCTAAGAAAAGGTGTTTTGGTCAATGAAGGTTTTAGGGTGTGGACACATCTTGGTGGTAGACTTAAAGAGCATGAAACGAGTGTTGATCATATAACTAATATGACAACTTGGATTTAGTTGCGTCTTAGATTACAAAAACATGAGACAATTGATAAAGTAGCTCAAGAACAACTTTTGAAAGAAAAAGAATATTGGCGAAAAGTACTATTTAGGATTATTGCAGTTGTAAAGTATCTTTCTAAATATAACTTGGCATTTTGTGGAACAAGTGAGAAGTTGTATGAGAGTAACAATGGAAAATTTTTTGGGTTTAATTGAAATGTTGGCTAAGTTTGATCCTATAATTCAAGAGCATGTTTTACGTGTTAAAAATCATGATATTCATCATCATTATCTTGGTCATAAGATTCAAAACAAATTGATACTTATGCTTGCTACTGCAGTTAAAACAAAGGTCATCAAAAAAATTAAAAAAAAAAAAGCAAAATATTTTTCGATGATATTAAATTGTACTCCTGATGTCAGTCACCAAGAACAAATGTCTTTGATTTTAAGATGTGTAGATATATCAACTGTAACACCCCGGTTCAGCTATGCCGTATCTCCGGAGTAGTTACTGCCACACCCAGACTGAACCCCACTCGAATATAGATAGAGTTCACTCTAAGTGCACAGGCTAACAGACTAAAGACAAGGATCGTGTTTCTTATCGTCAAAATCCAACATAATCTTATATATATGCAGCAAAAGAGTAGCTATACTAGCCACGAATATATATATATATATATATATATATATATATATATGTAAGAGTTTCTTACAGTCCATCAACAAAGAGTTTGGACTATTCCCGTTCTTACTAGCCATCTTAGAATTATCATGGCTACAAAAGAAATATACACGAAAAGGGGCAGTCTTGACCTTTCCCTTGAGACATAACGGATTAACGAGGGCAAGACACCAAAATAGGTAACACTGATTGAACAGGGATAGGAACGGGATCGGGAGTACAACTGGGACAGAAGCATGAGCCAGAGCTGGAGGATCAGAAGCAGAAGCAGGAGCATACCCACGCTAGACTTCATCTGATAAGGTACACAATGAAGTGTAGTTAGCACGACGGCTAAGTAAGGAAATCCATTGTCACTCAAAAGTAGACAAAGGTTTCGAAAATATAATCATTTGTAAGTTGTAAAATTTACCCACGAGTTATAGCTCTACCTGCAATCAGGTTATCAGTAATAGATAATATAATATAAGGCGTAAAGCTAACTCAACACGTAAACTTTTCTCATATAAAGGTACCGGCATCATTGCCACTTAAAACACATTTTTCTGTTTTTCAGACAAGTTTGTAAAATATTTCGTTTCCAGTAGTTCCCTCATTTTAACTCAAAAGGAGGTTCAACAGCACATTTCCGTGCTCAAAATTCGTCACATTTTGGATAGAATCATTTCCTTCTCAAGTCGTTACAGAGTAACTCTTTTCTCATCTTTAAAACCTCCTTAGTTTCTTCTTAGTAAGCGTGAGGCCTTTGGAGCATTCTCATAACTCCCTCTCTGACCACTTGGATCATCGAACTCGGGTTCAGTGGTCATCACCCGGTCTAACACTGATCCCCTGGACGTAAGGTTCGTTAAAATGACTCCTAGCTGGCCTAGCTAGGTCCATAAAAACAACACCTACCCGGACTTCTGGAGTAACTATACCTTAAGTGTGCACACCCCCATAGGAATACCTCATCCTACGAGTTATATAGTACCCGGCGAATAGACTTCGCCCTGCAGTATGAACTGGTCATACAATATCCACAACGACCACTGGGCCATGTCACTTAAAGCCACCCGTGGGTCAATCAAGGTCCTCATCAACTCGCTTTAGAAACTAAGGGTTTGAAAACATGATCCTTCCTTCCGTTTTTCTTTCTCAAATCATTTCTTTTGGACATATTTCTCATTTGAGTCCAATAGTTGAAATCGGCTATCTCATCAGCCCAAGAAGGATTTTCAAAATACTCTCAGTGTCCTTAGGCCTTTCAATCATCATTTTCTCACGTAATGCACTCACTCCTTAAAAGTAGTATTTTCCTCAAAAATAAGGTTTTGACAACCTGTTTACCAAAATAGCATACGTTCTTTCGACGTAAGTTTTATAAACATTTTTATTTACTCACAGGCTTTCCAACACAATTCCCCAAGTCACAAGAGTTGTACTTATCTCTTAACAACAATATTTTCTTCTAAGGTAATGCACATAAATTTTTCTCCAAGTCAATAAATATAATGAACACAAATAATAATATTTGAGCCTTTCAAAAATTCACCCGGTTGCCCGTAGGCCTTCAAAACATCACAATACTCGGGACTAAAAACATCGGGAGAAAGTTTGGTCAAGGACAAGTCGAAAACGAGTCCGCGTCGCGCGGACTCGCGGCTGGCCGCACCAGCGGACGCACGGCGGACGCAGGCGTCCGGACCGCGTCCGCTGGTTCGGCATTTCTCGCCGAAGTCTGGACGCCCACGGACGCGCAGCGGACGCGCGTCCGTGCCCGCGTCCAGCCTCTCGGCCAAGGCGTCGAACCAAGTTTCGCGCTGGGCGCGCAGTGGACGCACGGTGGACGCGCGTCCACTGTCGCGTCCACCCCAAATCTGCCAGAAAATTTCTGGCGCAGTCCGAAAGATTGAGCCGGTAAAAATAGTTCCCGAACTCTTTTTCACTTGAAATTTTTATGGTAGAACCCCAACTTATAGTACTTAATGTCCATAAAAATTTTTGGTCACCTAGGTTCACGAATTAACACAGAAAATTCCATCTTTGCCCTTGGCAGTGTGCTGTCTCTCCCTCTGGACCAGTTTTGGAAAAATACTCGAAAACCATACTTATACTACTCCAATCATTATGAAATTTTATATGTAGGTTCTACATTTATAGAACTACATGTCCAAAAAAAATAGGATCAAAATACCTTACCGATTTTTCCCAATAAATCTCGGAAGTTACTGCCAGAGACTACCTTTATTTTCTTTCACTATTTTCACAAGTATAAGTCTATATAGGCATAAATACAACATATACATGAATAAAAATAATTATGAACATGCATAACAAATTTATCAAAAATCAAAGTAAGGATTTTTTTAGCCAACTTTTAGATCTATAACATAGCACATAATTTTCATGTGAAAATTCCTAATCATATAATTTCCTAGCAATTGTCTACTTTCAAGTGATTGAGCCAACTTAAGGGATTCCTTACCTCTTTTGGAAGATCCTAAAAAAAACGGTAGAAATTGTTGTTTTCCTTCCTTTGAGTCCAAGGTCCTAAAAATATCACCATGACAACAACATTTCCATGCACCTTTAGTTTACACTTAAATTCTAAGAAGGTTTCAACCAAACAAAGTCTAAAATCTTACCTACACTTAGACACTTGAGTTTGAAAAATGCTTGGGAGCTCTTTGATCACAATGGAAGACTAAACAATTTTATTTTCTTCTTCTTCCTTGGGTGATCTACGAAAATGGGATGGAGGGATGAGAGAGATGATGATGTGAGTCTTGGCTTGAAGACTAAGCAACAAGTGCAATTGCACCATACCTCATTGATACTAGCATTAAATGATCAATCTTAGGCTAGATTTGGTTGCCACATGTCATCACCCTATGGAGTCTCTAGGAAGATCACAATTTATTTGGCCAGTTTATGGTTAAATCAGATGAATGTTCGGAGGATTATAACTTAATTCGGGAAAATTCTAATACCAAAATTATCGTAAAAATATTCCCGTCGCAAATCACCAATTTTGGAAATTTTCCGATAATCCGCTAAATCTAGGTTCAGAGTCCGTAACAATTTATCCCTTACCGTCCATTTAAAAATTTCCTTGAACTAACTAGAAATTCAGGCTTAATCGTATGATACTTAATAATCCAACTCTAGGAAAATTCGAATCAAATCCATATCCTTATAATTTTCTCGGTTCGTGACCGATACGTAGATCGCAACTTATTATTAACTAGTCTCACTTATAAAAATCCTTCTGAAGTACCGAGAAATCATCTCATAAATATCGTAGCTTATTAGAAAAAAAAAATATTCTCTCGATCACCAAGACCTTCTCAAAGTCATAGCTTAAAAAAATATATATCTATATTCTCGAACCTTAACTTTATCGAAAAAAAAAACGAGGGGTTACATCAACATATCTAATTAAAATAGAAGAGTTCTTCTTGGAATTCTTGGTTGTGAATGACACTACCGGTCAAGGTCTGTTTGAAGTATAACAAAATGTGTTGATATCACTTGATATTGATATAGATAATGTAAGGGTATAAGGTTATGACCATGGGTCGAAAAAGACTCTTGGATGTAAATCATAGAGCATTTTATACTCCTTGTGGTAGTCATAGTCTTAACTTAACTTTGTGTGACGTTGCAAATAGTTGTTACAAAGCAAGAGATTTTTTTGGAGTAGTGCAACGTATTTACACAATATTTGCTAATTCCACAAAGAGGTGGCATATCTTGAAAAGTAATGTAACAAATCTAACTTTTAAGCCATTATCATCTACTCGATGGGAAAGTCGTGCGGAAAGTGTTAAAGCAATTAGATATCAAGTCGGTGATATTCGAGAAGCTCTACTTCAAGTGGCAGATACAGACAATTATTTTAAAATTCAAAGTGAGGCAAGATCTTTAGCTACAAATGAACTTAGTAACTTTGAATTTTTCCTAGCCATGATCATTTGGTTTGAAATCTTATATGCAGTTAATTTAGTTAGCAAGTAATTATAAACAAAAGATATGTTTCTTGATGTTGCTAATAATCAAATTAAAGGGTTAATTTCTTTCTTCAAGAATTATAGGGAAAATGATTTTTTAGTGCCATGGATATTGCAAATGGAAATTGACAATGAATTAGAAATTGAGTCAGTGCTTCATCAAAAGCGAAAAATTTGTAGAAAAAGGCAATTTGATGAGAGTGTTGATGACACTTCATTATCACCAGAAGAATCGTTTAGGGTTCATTATTTTTTATACATTGTTGATCAATTTATTATTTCATTGAGCCAAAGGTTTGAGCAATATGAATCAACTTTTGAGTTTTTTTTTTTTTTTTTGTTTAGTTCTCACAAGTTACAATCGATGGCTGATATGGATTTGAAATCTTGTTGCATTTGTTTAGAAGTAGCTCTTAAGAGAGATCAACAATGTGGTGATATTGATGGAAATGAATTGTATATTGAGATAAAATTGCTTAGAGAGATTTTATCGAAAGAAAAGATTGGAGAAGTGAGTATATTGAATTCATTGAAGCAGATGTGTTGTTTTTCCAAATGCTACTATTGTATATCGAATATTATTGACTATTTCAATTACTGTTGCCTCTGTAGAAATGTGTTTTTCAAAGTTGAAATTGTTAAAATCTTACTTACGATCAAGTATGTTGAAAGAGAGACTCAATGGATTAGCTTAAATTTCTATTGAAAATGAGATTTTCGAAGAAGTTGATATCAAAAGTTTAGTAGATAATTTTGGTCTAAATGTGCACGGTGCATGACACTGTTTAAATGATGAAATTTTGGATGTGTTTTTTATGCAATATTTATTTTTTTTGAAAGGTTTTATACAATATTTATATTTTAAATTTTTGACACAATTTTTGGAACAACTATTATTTATATATACATTATTTGAAAAAAGGGGTAAGATATTGCACAAGACCTCATTTTTTATTGGAACGACCCTAACTATAAGGCACAAAAATGCGTTCTGGAAGAAGAGACAATGTGCATTGGAATTCTGGAAAGACAAAAATGTACATTGTAAGTAGAAAAATATGAAACAACTATTGAAAAGACTAAATTTAATGCATGATCTTCAACACAAATCATAAAATATCACAATATTCAACTAAAATTAGTAATTAGTGATTCATTCATGATCAAATGCTCTTATAGTCTTATATATATATATATATATATATATATATATATATATATATATATATATATATATATATACCATAATACCACCGCATTTTTTAAAGTTGCTTTATTATGAACGTTGATCTGAACTGAATTAAGGGATGGGATTACATCTTATTTCTCAGCTAAGGTTTCTTTTTCACTTGATCCGTTGTGTGTGTCAGGGCCGGATTTTGGGCTGTGCAAGCAGCCCAACAGCACAGGGCCTCAAATTTTAGAGGGCCCAATATTTAATTTTTACCTATGCTAGCTAGTTAAAAATTTAAAAAAAAAAACAATAAGTTTACAATTAATTCTAAAAGACTCCAATGGAAGAATGGTAGAAAGACATGTTTATAGTTTTTTATATTTGAGGTCAGGAGTTCGAATCTTACCCTTTGCACATATTTTTTCCTTTTTAAAAGGGCCCCATTTATTTACAAGAACAAGGCCACCAAAATCTAAATACCGGCCCGGGTGTGTGGGTGTGTGGGTGTGTGGGTGTGTGGGTGTGTGTGTGTGTGTGTGTGTGTGTGTGTGT
>CP025655.1:13452615-13477758 GCA_003576665.1 Ipomoea trifida | reverse complement strand
GTTTGAGTATAAGAGAGATACTCGAACGTGGCATAACACCCATTTTTCCTTTTAGTTGTTGTTTAAGCTTCCGCTGTTGTATAAAAAAAATTAAATTATACTCGTATTTTCGGTAGTGGAAAAAGTGGGGTGTTACAGTAATGTTTAAAAACTATTTTTACATATTACAATTCTATTACTTTTCTATGTTACTATATTTGAAAATAAATATTCTTTACTGAACAACTCTATACAGGGGAAAAACTTTAAGATGTACTTTCTGGGACCAATCGATTAATAAGAGTCAAGGACAATCGCTTTCTCATGTAGGCCTATTCTTGAAAAAACCTGTCTTTAGTCATGGACAATTATATGTTGCAGTTTCTAGGGTCACTACTCTAGAGGGGTTGAAAATATTGATTTGTGACAGTGAAAGCACCAGAACAACTTCAACAGCAAACATTGTATACAAGGAAGTTTTTCAGGATTTGTAAATATTCGACTTCATTCTAAAATAATATTTTAATATTATAGTTGTTATTAAATTTATTATCTTCTTTACTTTCTAAAGAAAATTTACTACAGTACTAATGAAAATCATTATGTTTTAATTTCGAGTATTTTTTATTCTAGACTATTGTATAATCTTTTTTAACTTTTCAAACATATTTATTATACAAAAAAAAAAAAAACAATTATGAGAACAGAACTGTTTTAAATCAGGTAATTTAAAACAACTTTAAGATATAGTTTGATTCCAATTATCTTTGCACATCTTAATGATTTTTAAAATTATTTATACTTTTTCCCATATTAATTTAAATAGTAATAAAATTACATATCGAGACATATATTATTGCATTTTTCGTCCCTAAGTTATAGGGTAATTGTAGAATTCGTCCCTAAGTTATGGTAATACTCACTTTTCGTCCCTAAGTTCTCATTGGCGTTGCACTTTTCGTCCCTGAGTTATTCGAATTGCAAATTTCGTCCCTAAGTTATCATTGTGTTGCACTTTTTGTCCCTGACATAAGTGCGCAAACTTTAAATTTTTGTTTAAAAAATTTTTAATCGAACTTTTCCGGTTCAATGCCAATTTTTGTTAACGAAGTTTACTGAAAAAGTTCGATTAAAATTTTTTTAAAACGAAAATTTACCGAAGTTTGCAAACTAGTTAGGGACGAAAACTACTTCGGTAAATTTGCGTTTAAAAATTTTTTAATCGAACTTTTCCGGTTCAATGCCAAATTTTTTTAACGAAGTTTACTGAAAAAGTTCGATTAAAACTTTTTTAAAACGAAAGTTTACCGAAGTCTGCAAACTTAAGTTAGGGATGAAAACTACTTCGGTAAATTTTTGTTTAAAAAATTGTTAATTGAACTTTTCCGGTTCAATGCGAATTTTTTTAACGAAGTTTACTGAAAAAGTTCGATTAAAATTTTTTTTAGATGAAAGTTTATCGAAGTTTGCAAACTTAAGTTAGGGACGAAAAGTGCAACGCAATGATAACTTAGGGACAAAATTTGCAATTTGAATAACCCAGGGACGAAAAGTGCAACGTCAATGAGAACTTAGGGACGAAAAGTGAGTATTACCATAACTTAGGGACGAATTCTGCAATTACCCTATAATTTAGGGACGAAAAATGCAATTTTCCCTTAATTTAAATAGTAATAAAATTACATATCGAGACATATATTATTCATACTTTCGCACTTATCTTATCATTGAACAAATATTCACTAAAAATATTATAATTATTATTTCAAAAAAAAATATTATAATTATTTATTGTTTATAATTTAACCTCTAATTTTATTATTTAAATATCTAATAGAAAAATATTATCCGTGCATCGCATGGGTAAAATACTAGTTTATTTAATTTAAAAGAGTAAAATAGAGTGAGAAACTTAATTATGTCAAATTTGATTGTGATGAGGTTCGAACCTAAGACCTTTATTATAGAAATTAATGGGTAAGTTAATTAAAAGTTAACGGAATGTTAGGAAATAATATTAATCTGAATTATCTTAACCATCTATTTGATTAAATAATTCATCTGAACCATCCATTTGATTAAATAATTTGACTGCCATTTTTTCTACCTATTTTAGGCCTAACTCTCTTTGACTCTTATATATATATATATATATATATATATATATATATATATATATATATATATATATATATATATATACACACACACACACACACTAGTAAATTACCCGTGCGATGCACGGATTAATTTTTTTCTTTAATTATTATGCACTAGAAAACGCCACCGGGAGGGTGTCATGCTGGAGGTCACGCCGTGACCTACAGCGTGACACCGTGGTTAGCTTTCAGATGGTCTGTGTCACGCTGCAGGTGTGACACCCCGTAAAATTATTCCAAATAAATGATATTATTTTAATACGAATATTTTCAAAAATAAAATTTACTTTTCAATCATAAATATTTTTAGCTTAAATGCTATTAAAATAAATTATTTTGTTTAAGGCTTTAAATAAATTATTTTATGATCCAAAAATTTTCTATTCAAAATCTATCTGAGAGGAGCCTGCCAACATCATTTTTATAACTATCAAACTTTCTAAGCCCAAGTAATTATTCTTCCTAAGTCCAATGTCTTAATTGCTTGAGCCCAAATATTCCTAAGCCCAATTTTTAGCCCATAATCCAATTATAATGTATGTATTGTGATTAGCTCATTTCCAACATTCATCTCTCTCTCTCTCACGTATATATCTCCCTCTCTCGTGTGTCTCTTTCTCACTCTCAATATCTTCTTCAAGATTCATCCTCTTCCTCTATAACCCTAGGTCCAAGACTTGGTAAGCTTCCTTTTCTCTTCTCCATTACTTTCCTTTGTTAGCTCATTAGGATGTATTGTGATGTTATTTTGTGTGGGTTTATTGTGGTTTGAGGAAAGGGTTTGGTGTTATGGTGGTTTTTTGGCTTGAGAAAAGAAAAGGAGGGTGTAGAAGACAAGATTAAGAGATGGATTTTTGGAGCTTTAATTATGGAGGTAAGGATTCATTGATGTCCAAACTATTTTTGCCCTATGTTTTATCGTTGAAATTATTTGATATTATGGGTTATTTTTGCTACTTTAAATCATTAGAAATTGTGTTAAAATGGTATTATTTTGCTTCTAAAATGGTATATGTTCATGTTTTAAAGTAGTAAGCGTTAATGTATTTTGGAGATGTGTTTTGAGGTGCTTGGTGTGAGTTTTGGGGCTGTGGTTTCGCAGAATTCTGTTTCCAGTAGATACTTGTGACCATTGCCTGTTCTTAGTAACATAGGTGGTGATGGTGGAGTGGTTTGGAGTGTTTTTGGCAGAGCATTAGGCAGGGGTTCGATCCTTGCTATCAACCTTTGTAAATTTTATAAATGTTGCTTTTAGAATGGATACTTTGGAAGTTCAACCCTTGACCTCATGCACAATATCTTTTTCTTAAAGTTACTTCCAATTAAACTACTTGAATCCTTTGATATTATTTTAGTTTAATAAATTATCATATTATTTTTAAAAGAGTTATGTACTAAAGAAATTACTATTTTTGGGAATGACGTAAACTTTACATATTTCTTAGCTTGATAACTTAGTACCCATAATTGAAACTATTATGTATTTTATGAAAATATGTGATTTGAATATCTATGCACTAACAATTATGTATACTCTACTAGATTTCTAATATCTTGATTAATTACAGGAAACCCTAATGCTGCCTCCCTTTTCTCTCTAAAACAAAAAGCTTTTCTCTGCTGCTCAATTTCGGCTTCCACCGCCGGCCTCCGGCCGGAGCTCTAATGGAGCTTTGAGCCGGCGGTTTTGGTCACCTTCTACGTTTACTCTCGCTCTTCTTCCGCCCAGATCACCGTCGCAGTTCCGTCTGCCTCCGACCACCGCCACAGATCTTATTCTTCCGTTTTCTTTCCCTTTGAATAAAATAATAGTAGGTAGGTATTAGGGTTTGTGTTGGTAGTCTTAAACTCCCAACCCTATTTTGGCTTTATCACTTTTTATTTTCTCTATTATTGTGTTTTCCTCTCGTTACTTTCACGGGCTTTTTCCTCTCGTTACTTTCACGAGCTTTTCATTATCATTAGCATAAATCGTTTAGTTTGGTTTCGGCAAGTGTTGATCTTATCCTGGGCGAGCAAAAAAGAATGATGATGAAGACCCAGATCTTTGATGAAGCTTTAAGCTCCTTGAAGGAACATAGCTTCCTAGTTATGAAACAGTCTGCGATTCAAGTTTTCTATAGCATAGTTAGAAAAGTTGTTTCTATGTCTGACTGTAAGGAATGGTTTACCATTTCATTGATCATTGATGTAAACGTTTTATGTTATGAATTAATGGAATAGCTACGTTTATTTTCAAAAAAAAAAATTATGTATACTCTATTTTGGGATGATAAATATTATTTTAGCAATACTTCTTATATTTATATGGATAATGATTGGCCATTATTATTATGGCAAATTATACCGTGCACCATGGTGCATATAGCAATGTGCACCACGTACCTAAACGACGTCGTTTTGAGCATTGTAAACTAATCATTCGTTTTTTTTAAATCTCGTTTCCCGTTTCGGCCGGTCTGTATTTATGTTAATATTCTGTGTATTCCAGGCAATCATTCTGTGTATTCCAGGCAACCGTTCTGTGTATTCTAGGCAACCGTTATGTGTATTCATGTTAGTAACACATGTTGTGATTTCATGTTAGTAACACATGTTGTGATGTGTTT
Organism: Ipomoea trifida; assembly: GCA_003576665.1. Taxonomy (NCBI): domain Eukaryota; kingdom Viridiplantae; phylum Streptophyta; class Magnoliopsida; order Solanales; family Convolvulaceae; genus Ipomoea; species Ipomoea trifida. Next base: position 13,473,011 of record CP025655.1, on the reverse strand, counting down.
GTGCATTCGAATGTTTAGGAGGATGAGTTCTGTGTATTTTGTGTAAATATTCTGTGTATTCTTGGCAAACGTTCTGTGTATTCTATATAATGATTATGTGTATTATAGATAATGAATTCCCTGGAGTCATTCACGTCGGCGTTCGCATCCACTAACATCTGTGTATTTTGTGTCAATGTTCTGTGTATTCTGGGCAAACATTCTGTGTATTCTAGGCAAACGTTCTGTGTATTATAGATAATGATTATGTGTATTATAGATAATGAATTACCTGAGTCATTCGCGTCCGCGTCCACTAACACCAAAACGACGTCGTTTTACGTACGTGGTGCACATTGCTATGTGCACCGTGGTGCAGGGTATAACGATTGTATTATTATACTAGTTTTATACGCGCATTGCGCGAATGGGTTAATGTCCAATGTTTATATTTAAATAAATATTTAAAAGTATATCAATGCAAGATTATATAGGAGAAGTTTATACATGGGTAATTGAATGTCGAATTTTTTTATTTAAATATCTAACTCAAAGTATATGAATCCAAGATAATATAGAAAATTCATTATAATTATTACTAAAATAAATGTTTGCAACCTTGTAAAATTGATAGTCTAAATATTTGGTCTAAAAATGATAGTCTAAATAAATACTACTTTTAATTTGAATTTTTTTAAGTGTTTCTTAATTCTCTTTTGAGTAACATTGTCATTGTCTTCATCTTTACTATTTGTTCTCTTCCTTTTTGTTGGTAGTGTGTTATTTGCAATTCGGATATTGTTGGTAGCATAGATGACAACGCCATTCAATGAGATTATGATATAGGAGCTATGGACTTTCCTTTAGGTCTTCTGCTTGGGTTCATTTGGTTCAACCATTATTGTTGAATGAGTTATTGTGGATAAAGAAATCCCTAGTTTAAGAAAAAAGATTAAATAAATTAATAAAAATTTGAAAACTTAAAATATTGTGTATTCCAAATATATTAAAAGGTAGTTTCTCGCTTCAATTTGCTGGGTAATGGGTTATTTGAGTACTTTCAGGGTCAACAAATCCCCCAAGTAGTTAATATGATTGGTTTCAAACTATTCTCTTTTTTTTTTCCATGGTATTAAAGAAATACATATGTATCATTTTTTGGTATAACTACTAATTTATTTAATTCAATAAGAGTAAAATAGAGTGATTCCGCTTCAGTTTGTTGGTCTATTTGAGTACTATCTTTGTCAACCAATCCCCAAGTAGTTAATATAATTAACTTCAAATAATTTAAAAAGAAACCCATAGTATTAATAAAATATTTGGTAAATAAATATATAACATTATTTTGTACTATAACTTTGATATTTAATTACAAGATATTGTAAAAATAAGATAATGGACAATGTAATGAATATCAATTGATAAATTTGAATGTAAAGAATCTTTGCATGAGAGAAAATAAAGCAATATAACTAATGAAATTATTTCTCTTATTTAATTTAATTTTTTGATAATGAATAATTTTTTCAAATAAAGGTATTGTAGATACATAATTCTAAATTAAAGAAATACATATGTATCATTTTTTGTTGTAGCTACTAATTTATTTAATTTAATAAGAGTAAAATAGAGTGAAAAACTTAATTATGTCACATTTGATTGAGATGAGGTTCGAACCTAAGATCTTTCTTATAGAAATTAATGGGGAAGTTAAAAGTTAACGGAATATTAACAGAGAAGAAAATATTTAACGGAAAACTTAACGGAAAATCGTAAAAGTAAGGTTAAATTAGGTAATCTCTATGAATAATATTAATCTGAATTATCTTAGCCATCTATTTGATTAAATAATTCATCTGAACCATCCATTTGATTACCGCCATTTTTTCTACCCATTTTAGGTCTAACTCTCTTTAGCTCTTATTAGTATAGTAGATATGCCTGAGATGGGCCATTATTATTATTAAGTCTGAAATGGTCATTACTAATATTAAGCCAGAGATGGGTCATTATTATTATTAAGCCTGAGATGGGCCATTACTAATATTAAGCCTGAGATGGACCATTATTATTATTAAGTCTGAGATGAGCCATTATTATTATTAAGCCTGAGATGGGCCATTATTATTACATAAGCCTGAGATGTACCATTACTATCATTATGCCTGAGATGGGCTATTATTATTACTAAGCTTGAGATGAGCTACTATTATCATATAAACTTTAAATGAGTTACTATTGTTATATAAGCTTGTTGATGAGACTTTTGTTATGCTTTGTTTTCTTCTTGTGTCTATACTTACTTATGTATATATTGAATTATTGAAGTTATCATATGCTTGAGAATTGTTCTTGTGGAGTTATGCCTTTTACTAGAGTCGAATTTGTTTACTATACGAAATAGATGATTGTATGAGGAGAAGTTTGTTTTTAAATGAAGTTCTTGCATTAGCTTAATGTTGGCTTATGCATATTGCACTTTGATTTGACACTTCACAAGTGTTCTACTCTCTACAAACGATTTACTCCTTTCCTATATTTATATTCCAAGTCTCATAGTATTCGTTTTAAAACTATCTTTTAAAAGTATATTATTTCCAAACTAAAATGTACATATTTTACGGGGCAAAATGAACCTTACTTAGCATTTTATGCTAATTTTGTTTGTTTGTGTTTTCCAAACCTTACTGTTTTCAGGATTTGATGGAAGTGACTCGTTTTGAGAGCGCGATGTAGAGCTAGTTGTCATTGGAGTTGTCTCTTAGTTTAAACGGATTAGTTAGAATCCAAATTGTTGTAATATAGATTGTAGCCAGAATCTTTGTAGCATGTGCGTTTGGGCCTTGTGAGTTGGCCTGAGCGTGGCATAACACCCCATTGGTTTAGAATTTTAATTCGCTTCCGCATTTTTTTTTTAGAATGATTAGTAAGAAAAATTGTTTATTTATGGTTTATTCTTGTAGTAGAAATTGGGGGTGTTACAGCAGGTCACGCCGTGACCCACATCGTGACCAGCCACCATCTGAAAGTGGCCTGAGTGGTCACGATGAAGGTCACACCGTGACCTCCATCGTGACCTGCAGGCCACTTTGCGGATTTAAGGCGTCACGCTGCAGGTCACGCTGTGACCTGCAGCGTGACGGCCTGGAACCCGCAAGGCTTAAAGTCTGGTCACGATGAAGGTCACGCCGTGACCTCCATCGTGACCAGGCATCCTGGAAGTAGTTTTTTTTTATTTTTTGTATTTTTTATTTTTTTGCAATTTCATTAGTATAAACAGGGTTAGGCTTTATTTTGAACTTATCTTTCAAATTTTTTTAAGTCTTCTTTTTAGTTTTCTCTCCACCAACACTTTAGAACATCTTTTAATTGTAAATCCATTAGTTTTTATTTGGAAGATTGGAAGGAGATTTATCATTTGTAATTGCAACTTCCATTACCATTTCAGATTCAACCTTTATAAATTCATTCAAGTAAGGGTTTCAATTTCTTCTTTTTGCATTTCTCAATTTCCTTTTGCATTTAAATTCCTTGCTTATTATTCCAATTGTTTTAATCTTCAATTTCATTATGAATAGTTAAATCCTTTAGAGATTTAGATTGAATTTCTATGTATGAATGCTTATATGAATTGAATTGTTAAATCTAGGTTTTGCATTGTTCTTATTATGAACGTGATTGTGGACTCATGGAATTAATTGACACTTGTTTGGTTAGGATCCAACCTTTCAAGTGATGTATGGAATTGGTGTCTCACCTATGAGAATAGGGATTCACCATGGCCAATCCTCTCCACATTTCTAACTTGCCCTTGAGAAAGGGAAGTTGGAAGGGATTATGCACACCAGGTGTTTGATTAAATACCCCACCTAGTCTAATTGCTATGAGAATAGGATTAGAACTTTGGTGGTAGCCAATGTCCACGAGAGTGGCATTGGCATTAACGTGATTCCCTCATTTCATTGTTGAGCATTGTTAGCCTAGAACGTTAGAGCATTAAAGAAGCATTTGTACATGGTTATTTGATTTAAATCCTATCATTTATCATTGTTTAGTACTATAATCAATTGTTTTTTTTTTTTTACAATTATATCATGCAAACCAACCTATCAACTCGGTTAGCTTTCAAACACTTGATGACATTTTGCTTAGCCCCTTGCTACTCGAGTCCTATCTAGTCATTCCTAGAGGATGACACTCACAAATTAAACCACTAAAAATACAACATTCATTCTCGCAGCTCTGTGTATTGCTTTGGGTGCCAGGTTCTCTTGTGTGGTTTCTTATCTTATTTCATTTCATTTTCCCTTGCACCATTTCCCACTTTGGATGTTTGCTTTGCATTTCCTCTTGCTTGAGGGCAAGCAAGGTCTAAGTGTGGGGAGGTTTAAGCAGCTGCACATACTTGTAATTATCGTTCCTTTTTCCATTGTGATTTGCAATTGTAAAGATGAGGTAAATAGGATATGCATTTGAAAATTGTGATATGTTGTTGTTCCTTTTACTTTGTAAGTGTGGTAAAGGGGGTGTTGTAGGTTCAATTGGTTGAAAATATTTGGAAACCACCCTTACACCGTGTGAGATTTGTATAGTACCCAAGTAGGCTTTTAATTCAATTTTGCATGCTTGTTTGTGGTTCAATGTGCAATTTCTATAGACCCCGGTCAAAGATCTCTCGAAATGAGAGTATACACGGTAAGGTTTGGGGTAAGTAAGGTGGTATGACCTGGAATTGAATTTTTTTTTTTTTTTTTGGTATGGCACAAGGCAAAAGGAGAGATTTTTCGTTTTTGGTGAGATTGTGTGATTCCCTATTCCCAAATGTAAAAGGCATGAGGGGTTGAAAAAGTCAATGGAAAAAGCTAAAAAAAGATTATAAGCTATCCTTGCTTGAGAGGGAAAAACATGAGGTGAGCCATCTCGTAGGATTTGGGCAACCATTGCATAGACTTCAAAAAAGCGTAGAGCTCTACGTGAAGGCGGTTGACTCAACGGGGTATCCTAGAGGTGATTAGAAAATGGAGAGATTTTCACGCTAAGCCAAAATGCGTGGAGAGGCTTGTGTCACACTATCACACTTGTTTAAATGGGTCTTTGGGGCCAAATGAGGCAAAGTTGGAAAGGCCATGTGCATCGTTCCAATTAGTGGGCTCGGCTGGGTAGGCCTGTGGAAGTCTTTACATTTTGACCCAATTGAGGGTACCACAATCACTTTTCCATGTTTGCAAAGCAGGAGGAGGAACAACATATCATTGATTCCTGGTGCATAACTTATTTACTTGATTTTTAAATTGTATGATTGCTTTTAAAGAGGCCTGTATTTCAATTTGCTCAGCTTGGTTTTGTCTTGCTTGAGGGCAAGCAGGGTCTAAGTGTGGGGAGATTTGATAAGCCGTTAATTAACATATAAATATGCTTTAATTGTACTAATTTCTAAGTGAATATTATGTGTTTGTGCAAGAAAGAAGTGTATTTTAGGTATTTACAGCTCAATCATTGGAAACCGGGACCTAGGCATGGGGAAGCGTAAAATGAAGACGAATCAGGATGAATTCAAGGTAAAAATGGGTCAAGAATGAAGGGTCAAAACCATAGCAAAGTTTAACGGAGAATTGGAGCAAAGGAGAAGCCAGAAAACGCCACTAGGAGGGTGTCACGCTGGAGGTCACACCGTGACCTGCAGTGTGACACCGTGGTTAGCTTTTAGATGGTCTGTGTCACGCTGCTGGACACACCGTGACCCGCAATGTGACCATCCACCATCTAAAAGTGGCATGTGTGGTCACGATGAAGGTAATGCCGTGACCTCCATCGTGACCTGCAGGCCACTTTGCGGATTCAAGGCATCACGCTGCAGGTCACACCGTGACGTGCAGCGTGACGACCTGGAATCTGCGAGGCTTAAAGTCTGGTCACGATGAAAGTCACGTCGTGACCTCCATTGTGACCAGACATCCTGGAGGTGGTTTTTTTTTTTTTTTTTTTTTTTTTTTTTTTTTTTTTTTTTTTTTTTTTTTTTTTTTTTTGTTTTGTTTTGTTTTTTGTTTTTGGCGCAAATGTCATAGTATAAATAGGATTAGGCTTTATTTTAAATCTATCTTTCAAATTTTCTAAGTCTTCTTTTAGGTTTTCTCTCTACAAACACTTTAGAACATAAATCCATTGCAATTCCATTAGTTTTGAAGAAGATATAGAGAAGAACTATCCTTTGTAATCATCAATTTTACTACAATTTCAGATTCAAATATTACATATTCATTCATGTAAGAATTTCAACTTTTTCTTCTTTCACTTCCTAAATTTCTTTTGCATTTAACTTCATTGCCTATTATTCCAATTGTTTTAGTTTACAATTTCAATCATTATGAGTTAGAATACTTCAAGGATATATATTGAATTGCCTTGTATGAATGCTTGCATGAATTAAATTGCTTATTCTAGGTTTTTCATTGCTTTTAGTATGAATGCGATTGTGAAATAGGAAATTACTTGACTCTTGTTTGATTAGGGCCCTATTATGCAAGAGATATATGGAATTGGAGGTGACCATAGCCAACCCTTTCACAATTCTAACTTGCCCTTGAGAAAGGGAAGTTGGAAGGGATTATGCACACAATGTGTTTGATCAAATGTCTCACCTAGTCTAATTGCTATGAGAATGTGATTAGAACTTTGGTGATAGCCAATGTCCACGAGAGTGGCATTGGCATTGACTTAATTCCCCCACTTCATTGTTTAGCATTGTTAAGCCTAGAACCTTAGAACATTATAGAAGCATTTGTGCATTGCTATTTGATTTAAATCCTCCTCTTTATCATTGTTTAGTTCTCAATTCAATTACTTGTTTTTTATCATTATCTCATGCAATCAAATATATCAATTAGGTTAGCTTTCAAACACTTTATGATGTCGTGCTTAGCCCCTTGCTACTCAAATCCTTCCTAGTCATTTCCAGAGGACGACACTCACTAATTAAACCACTTAAAATACAACTTTCAATTGGGCATTATCCTATTCGTGCAACACGCGTTAAAAACTAGTCAAAATAATATGAACCATTCGTTTGAGTAAATAATTACCACCAACATTTTTTTCTTTCCGTTAGAACCCTAACTTTATTGGCTCTTATTAAGATTGTAGATTGTAGATTGTAGATTGTAGATGTAGATGTAGATGTAGATTTGTTTCCATTATTCTCAAAATTATAATAGTTTAATTATTCTGAGAATTTGGTAAATAAAATTTTGTTACCAATTAATTAATAATATTAGTTTGGTGGGAAAGTTGAAAAAAGAAGATTTTATAAAATTTTGTTACCAATTAAGTTTTATTATTTTTTACCAATTAATTAATAATATTTGTTTGGACGAGAAAGTTGAAGAGGGGAATTTTACTTGTATTAATAGTATCGATATAGATTAATAGTATAGATGACACTTTGAAAAATAATATTATTAAATTATTTTAAAATGAGAAAGAAATATTTTCCTTAAATAATTAAAAAGATTGAAAGTAAATAATTAAAAAGATAGAAAGTCATTAGTCATATGATATTTTAAAGATGCCTAACCCATTTTTGTTGCGCATGATATGGCTATGGTAATACTTTAATGTAATGTTTGGTATGTTGAAATGACTTCTAGTCTAGATACATATAATCTAATGTAGAATGAAATTGTGATTATGAATTTTATTGTCATTTCCATTTTTTAAAAGTACATGTCAATTCATCTGTTTTTTCTCCTACCTCATCGCGTCATCATTCTAACTATGTTTGTCTATCATTTCATTCAAATTTTTACTACTTCAAATATATCCAAAAAATTATTATTGTTGTCGGTGTGTGTATATATATAATGTATGTATTTTTATGTACAGGTAATAACCTACCTTATTGTGTGAATCTGAAAACCTGTGCACATTCTTGATGTTGGCATGTTCCATCATCTAACAACCCATAACATGGTGCATAGAAAAAGTCAACTCATGACGCGGTGTACACCGTTTCTGAATTTCTGTTTCCCGTGCATTACGTATGTGCATTGTGTTACAGATGACATGAACCGTCCACTAATATTGATAAAGGGTAGTATTCAAAAAAAAAAATATTGATAAAGGGTCTAGATTGGTTCTCAGGTTCACATGTTAGTACATGTTCTCATATGAACATGAGAAATTACCTTATTGTGAACTTGAGAATCTCGGCACACAAGCCAATCCAGAATGCACTATATAATGTTTGTGCATTGTATTTATAGTGCACTACGTATGTGTATTATGTTACAGATAACATACACTGTTCAGTATCTACTGATATAGATAAATGGTCCAGATTAGTTATTAGGTTCACATGTTAATTAATTATTAATAATAATCATAAATTAAAAATTAAAAAATCTTGTACATATTGTACATATTGTATATATATAGATACATACTGTGTATACTATGTACACTGTATATATACTACGTATATTGTGTAGTGTGTATACTATGTGTAGTGTAGATACTGTATATATATATATACTATGCATATATATATATATTGTACATATTGTATATATATATAATTCACTGTTGCAAAAATCCCCGCATAAGCAGCCAACGCGCTAGGCGCCCCTAGACCGAGGCAATTGCTCCCTAGACGTCCGCCTAGGGCCTAACTCGGCCGACTGGGCCGAGTTGGCGGCCGACTCAGCAGAATTTAGCCGAGTTCGTTAACTCGCCCAACTCGGCAGAGTTAGCTGAGTTAACTCGAGTGAGTCGGCCTTGTTAATTTTTTTTTATTATATTTATATATATTTATTTATATAAGTAAGAGAAGTAAGAGATATATAAATAATATATATAATATAATATATGACATATATCCACACACATGCATTATTTTTTTTATTTTTATAGGTACCGCCTAGACCACTTAGGCGCTAGGCGCTAGTCTACCGCCCGACTAGCGCCTAGCACCTACTGCAATCATGATAAAATTATAGATACATACTGTGTATACTATATATATATATATATATATATATATATATATATACACACACTGTTATATAAATACACAAGATTTTTTTTTTTTTTTAAATTTAGAAGATTAAAAGATTTAGAAGATTTTTTTATTTTTAATTTATAATTATTATTATTGTTTATTAAAAAATTAAATTTAATAAAATATATTATTTTAAAAAAATATGTCGAAGCAACATCAGCTCGCCAAATCAGCTTGAAAAATACAATTATCAAGTAGTTGATCTTTAACTTGAACAAAACCTGCAAATAGTTAATTGCACTTTTATTGTAAGTTTGAGTATCTAATTGGAACTTTTTGAAATTGAAAGGCCTAATTGCACAAATCAGTATAGTTTGAGGGCTTATTTGACCATTATTCCTAAATTTTATATATTTTGAAATTACATTAAAATTTACCATTAAACACAAAAATTTAAATTTTAAATAATTAAACAATATTAAAGAAAAAGAGTTGATTTTACCAATAAATAATAAATATGACAAGTCATTTCCAAAAAAAAAAAAATGACAAAGTAAAATGTGACGGAAAGGGCAAAGTTATCCTTTCATTTTAAAAATAATGCATTGTCCATTTGTCCTTGTGGGGTTTGTTTTGCTTTGTTACGTTCATCTTTTATTGGTCATGAGCTGATCCTCATGTTTCTCAATTAATTTCGCATTTAACAATTAATGCAATGGATCTTCATTCCTCAACGTCATGAACCTCTCATCCACCTTCATTAAATATTGGACAGTTTTTTTTTTTTTTTTTTTTGGAGAAAAAAAAAATAAACGCAACTTTAGTCACACGTTGATGGAAGTTTTATGATTAAAAAACAATTGATTTTAATTCAAAACGACAAAGATTCTGAATTAAATGATTTAAAATGGGAAGACAACTTTAGCCCTTAATAAGTTAGACCAACTCATGGTGAGCTGTCCTTAGATAATTTGTTTTAAAAAAAATGAATATTGTAAAAAATTAAAATGACATGCTAAAGAGTAAAATAATAAAGAATTAATTCTGGATTTACTTTTTGGACGATCACTCATTTTCAATTTTAGTCATTAACTTTGAAATGTGTTAATTCTAACAATGGTCCTCCGACTATGTTGATTTTTCAATAGTAGTCCCCGACTTTTAATTTAGACAATTTAAGTCCATTGACTTTCAAATTATTTCCAACGTTGGTCCTTTCATCAAATTTTGGTTAAGTTGAGGTCAAATGCAGGGGTAAAATTGTTCGTTCACTTGTATAGTGTATTATTACTCGTATTTCTCATGTCCTATATGCTATATATATGAATATAATCTCAGTTGAAGAGACTTCAACTGAGATTATATGACTTCGGTTGAGACTTCAACTGATATTATATTTATATATACAGCATATAGAACATGAGAAATACGAGTAATAATACACTAAACATGTGAATGAACAATTTTACCCCTTCTTTTGACCTCAACTTAACCAAAATCTGACGAAAGGACCAATATTGGAAAGAATTTGAAAGTCAAGGGACCTAAATTATCCAAATTAAAAGTCGGGGACTAATTTTGAAATATCAACATAGTCGGAGGACCATTACTAGAATTAACTCCTTTGGAATTTAATCATTGAGTATTGAAACATTTCTAATTATAGGGAGTGTTTGGTAAATAGTTGGTAGCTGTTAGCTGTTAACTCATTGGGTTTGTGGGTCTAGTTGATAGCATTAGCTGATTGTAGACAGATGTTTGGTAAATTAACTCTTACCTGATAGTTGATTACATGCAAAATGGCTTTATCAAAAAGTTGATCCTAAAAGCTGCTTTGAGCAACTTTTTTAATTTTAATATTTTGAAATAATAAATTGTTACAAAAAGTTAATTAATCAAACATTTATATGGAATGTTTAATCAAGTTAAATTGTTAATAGTGATCAAATAAGTTAAAATTTGATGATAAGCTAATTATGTTACACTGCAGGGCCATAATCCACGATAAGTTTTCCCATGTCTGAACTTAAAATTGAAGGTGAAATTAGGACGGTTAGAATAAGAAAATTAGGGATTAATTTTATGTGTGTGAGAAACAAGTGGTGTAATGATCATAACTTTCTATTTTTGCCCTCAATGTTAATAATTCACATAGAGAAAAATTAATTGTGAATTACAATTAGAAATGATTTAATGTTTAAAGAATTAAATTTGACAACTTTAAAAGATAATGATTGAAATTAAAAATGAGCGATTGCCAAATAACTAAATTCAAAATTAACTCAATAATAAAATTGATGTAACATTTAGAAATTACTTGTGAAAACGAGAAAATAGTTGTGGGGTTAAAATTGGGAATATTTAGAACCAAATATGAAAATAAAAAGAAAGATTCCTAAATACATTCGTATTCCTTGCCGAATTACAATCCCTATTTGGTAGGTATTGCCGTATTGGATGAATTTTGGAGGTTTCCTACTCCTCTTTGGAGTCGAGAAGAAGCATTATCATTCTTCCTCTTTTTTTTTTTCTTTTTTTTTTTTTATAATATTTATAAATAGGTCTTTGGGTACTGTATAGTATATTGCAAAAGTGGAATCTCTTTCCTGGGCGGCTGAAATCTCTATTCAAGGGCCGCTAATTGTTCCAATCAGAGGTATATACCTTCACTGCACTTTTTTCTGTGTTCCTTGTATTTATAGGGATGAACTCTGATTCTACCATGGAATTTTAGGCGGGGGAGAGATCTGAAGTTTTGTACTTGTTGGTTTTTAAGTTATCATGATATTTGGGTCTCTTTCTGTTTAGTTGTAGAAGATTCGTGTTGGGGCATTGATATGACAATTTATGGCTTTGTCACTTTGTTTTTCATCCCCCCACCCCCCATATGTTGCATATCTTTCATTGGCGATTGATAGGACGTCTGAATTTGTGTTGAACTGATTCAAGAAATCTGCAGATATTATCTTTTGCTTTCTAGTTGATTACCTTGTTTATAGTTGTAATCAAGTTCTCTTGTTCTGACGAAGGCTTCTTGCCTTACTCTAGTTGTGGAACTTGAAATCGATTGATTCTAACAGGGGGCTTAATTCTGCTTTTGTTTCCTCATAAATGGTCTGTTCTTTGGGTTTAACCCCCACCCTTCCCCTCTCTCTTCCCCTTATAAAGGAGGGGAAAACATGAACTACGAATACCTACTCAAATAGCTATGGTAATTATTTGTTTTCTAGTTCCAGGGCTTGTTTGAAAATAAATTTGTTGACTTGCTCATTGGTCACTGATTTTCTATTTGAGTTCAAAATATATTCAGCATGAATTTGGTTTGATATCTCTGTCAGTCTTACTTTTGGCTGTTCAGAAGAAAAGTTTTGAAAATTCAGTTAAAGGTGATATAGTGATTATTCTAATGAATATACCTTTGGCATGTGTCCTATATTTGAAAGTAAGGCAGTTCCTCTTTGATGCCAAGACATCAATTATGATTCCATATGTATGATGAAGATATTTCATAATCGTGGCCATTTATTGCAGTTTAATAGTTAGTTTTTCTGCAATTAACGAATTATGGTTGAGCAGTTTTCATTAACCTGGGGGTGACCTTGGTATCATCAATCCAGATTTTTGCTGTCTGAAAAATATAAATGATTGTTGTCTCAGTTTTGCTCTATTTTCTGTTTCCTTTCCTTCATTCTTCTCATACATTAGGTAGTTCTTATTGAATCATTACTTAAAATCTCATTCTTACACCTTCAATGTCATTTTGGGAGAAGTCCACAGTTCATGTGTTTATGTTTGATAATAAAAAAAACATTTATTATGATACTTGTCTCATAATTTTTCTCTCTCGCATGTTCAGATGGATGTACGGATCTCAGAGCATGACCATGTAATTCAGGTATGCGGTGATGTCCCAGCACAGGAGAGGGGTGCTGTTGGGAGTAAATTGTGTGGGGAAGCACCATGTGGGTTTGCAGATGCTAAATCCACTTTGAAGGACACACAAGAGCGCTCGGCAGCCATGAAAAAACTCTGTATTGCTGTGGTACTCTGTGTCGTGTTTATGACTGTTGAAGTTATTGGAGGCATTAAAGCAAACAGTCTTGCGATATTGACGGACGCGGCTCATTTGCTGTCAGATGTTGCAGCTTTTGCAATATCGTTGTTTTCATTGTGGGCGGCAGGATGGGAAGCTACCCCGCGCCAGTCCTATGGGTTTTTCAGGATTGAGATTCTTGGGGCGTTGGTTTCTATTCAAATGATATGGCTTCTTGCTGGGATCCTTGTTTATGAGGCTGTTGATAGACTGATAAATGATACAGGTGAAGTCCAGGGATCCCTCATGTTTGCAGTTTCTGCTTTTGGGTTAGTGGTCAATATAATTATGGCTGTCTTGCTTGGTCATGACCATGGACATAGCCATGGCCATGGCCATGACCATGGGCACGGGGGGCATGATCATGGGCATGGAGGGCATGATCATGGGCATAGCCATGATGGTCACGATGTGCACAAACATGGAGTTACAATCGTTCAACACCATGACCATCATCACGAGGGGCATTCTGGCCACAATGAGCACGAATCAGATCATACGGAGCCCCTACTTAAGGCTTGCTCTGAGGGTGAGAGCGGGTCAAAAGGTAGAAAGAAGGAAAGGAACATAAATGTGCAGGGGGCCTATCTTCACGTGCTCGGGGATTCTATTCAGAGCGTGGGCGTGATGATTGGCGGGGCAATCATATGGTACAAACCAGAGTGGAAGATCATCGATCTCTTCTGCACTCTAATCTTCTCTGTCCTCGTGCTGGGGACGACCATAAGGATGATACGCAATATCCTCGAGGTATTGATGGAGAGCACCCCCAGAGAGATTGATGCAACCAGGCTTGAGAAGGGGCTTTGTGAGATGGAGGAGGTTGTTGCAGTTCATGAGTTGCATATATGGGCAATAACAGTGGGGAAAGTGCTGTTAGCCTGCCATGTAAAGATCAAGAAGGAAGCAGATGCTGATATTGTACTGGACAAGGTAATTGACTATATCAAAAGGGAGTTCAATATTACCCATGTTACCATTCAGATAGAAAGAGAGTAGTGTAGAATCTGTTGGAACTTGGAAGGCTAGAAATGTGTTTGTAATCCACATGATATTGTTTTCAGAATATTTTTGACTCGGTTGGTTCCTCAATCAATTTTACAAATTTATGTCATTTTTTACACTTCCATTATTAAAAAATTACAGTATCATGGTTTTTCTTTTAAAAATACAAACTAAAATTATATTTTTTTGGTCTTAGTTGTTTTGGGTTCCCTCTGTGTGATTAAAAAAAAAAAATCTAATGACTCTTCATTTTCTTTAAGTCCGTATCATACTTAGACTAATCTTCGTCCGCTCTTCGCTGGTCAAAGAGAGGCTCAAATTCCCGACCTCTCTTAAGGAACGAGAGTGCACGATTACTCATGCTTAGCTGGTTTCTCACGATTCTTCGTAACACAATAACAAAGACAATATTTACCATTATCTAAAAAATGTACGAAAATGCTCTTCAATCCTTATGAATTTCTCCTCCAAACTTTCCTTCATAATGACTTCAATTCATTGAGTACCAATGAACTGGTTGAAGAGGAGAAGTTTGTAAGGGGAATATATGAGGAGAACTGGTTGAAGAAGAGAAGTTTGTAAGGGAATATATGAGGCCATGAGGGTATGTAACATTGGGTCCAAAAATATATTATCTACCAATGTCACTTAAATATCTAAAGTCCAATAAAATCAAATTAAATTCTAAAAGTAAACCACAATTGTGTTGCCCTACTATAACACAAAACAAACCATCTCACGTCATTTACTTGGGCATATGAAATCTCCTCAGATGTAATGAAGCAATGAACTTGTACTCGTGTATAACATTGTGACAATGCATGCCTAGCAATCACTGGCAAATTATGCTGTGGACCAAGGTCCACCTTGCAAGGTGGACCTGGGTCCAAAACTACGTCGTTTTTGTCTCATTTTTTTTTTAAAAAAAAAAAATAGTAAACATATTGCTGAATATAGAGTTGTCCAAAAATGTGTGAATGTAGAGGTTTCAAAGTGTGAATGTAGAGTATAGGAATCGTGAATGTACAGTTATGATTGTGTGAATGTAGAGTTGCCCAGAAATGTGTGAATGTGAAGGTTTCAAATTGTGAATATAGAGTATAGAAATCGTGAATGTAGAGTTATGCATGTGTGAATCTGTAATAGAGTTAAGAAGTTCTAGCAACTTGTAGCATGTAATGTGTGAATGTGAAGTTTTCGAGTTGTGAATATGGAGTATAGGACCTGTAAATATAGAGTTTTGAATGTGTGAATGCATAACAGTGGTAATATAGTTACTAAACATATAATCTTGTAATGTGTGAATGTGGAGTTTACAAAGTGTGAATGTAGAGTATCATATAATCATGTAATGCGTGAATGTAGAGTTTACAAAGTGTGAATGTAGAGTATAGTGTATGTGAATGTGGAGTTTACAAAGTGTGAATGTAGAGTATAGTGTATGTGAATGTAGAGTATAGTGTATGTGAATGTAGACCGAGGTCCACCTTGCAAGGTGGACCTGGTCCACAGCATAACAATTGGCAATCACTTAATTGGGCTAATAAACATATTATTAAGTAATTATCCAACCCAATAATTAAATTACCTGGGCCGATTAAGTTAAAATTAATCGCTTCTAATTAAATAATTAGACTAATCGAACAAATTATTGAATAGTTTTTTTTTTAAATATTATTGAATAGTTTTAATCATCTCAATTAATTCAATATTAATCTAATGAACTTAGTAGTCAACCACTCAACCTCCAAATAAAATCTAATAAAGAGAATATGATTTTGTGAGATTGTAAGATCACCTGCTTGAGTGAGATTGTCAGATCAGATCATTACCATTTAATATTTGTTTTCAATGATTCTGATTGATTTTAAGGATGACACATGTTTCTAAATGGTAGAGGGTTATTTAAGTAATTTTGTTATATATATATATATATATATATATATATATATATATATATATATATATATATATATATATATATATATATATATATATACTAGTTTTATACGCGCATAGCGCGAATGGGTTAATGCCCAATGTTTATATCTAAATAAATATTTGAAAATATATCAATGCAAAATTATATATGAGAAGTTTATACATGGTAATTGAATGTCGGATTTTTTTATTTAAATATCTAACTCAAAGTATATATGAATCTAAGATAATATAGAAAATTCATTATAATTATTACTAAAATAAATGTTTGCAACGTTGTAAAACCGATAGTCTAAATATTTGGTCTAAAAATGATAGTCTAAATAAATACTCCGTACTACTTTTAATTTGAATTTTTTAAAGTGTTCTTAATTCTCTTTTGAGTAACATTGTCATTGTCTTCAATTCATCTTTACTATTTGTTGTCTTCCTTTTTGTTTGTTGTGTGTTATTTGCAATTCGGTTATTGTTGGTAGCATAGATGACAACGTCATGCAATGAGATTACGATATAGGAGCTATGGACTTTCCTTTAGGTGCTCTGCTTGGGGTTCATTTGGTTCAACCATTATTGTTGAATGGGTTATTGTGGATAAAGAAATTCCTAGTTTAAGAAAAAGATTAAATAAATTAATAAAAATTTGAAAACTTAAAATATTATGTATTCCAAAGATATTAAAAGGTAATTTCTCGCTTCAATTTGCTGGGTAATGGGTTATTTGAGTACTTTCATTGTCAACAATCCCCAAGTAGTTAATATGATTGGTTTCAAACTATTCTTTTTTATTTTTTCATGGTATTAAAGAAATACATATGTATCATTTTTTGGTGTAACTACTAATTTATTTAATTCAATAAGAGTAAAATAGAGTGATTCCGTTTCAATTTGTTAGACTATTTGAGTACTCTCTTTGTCAACCAATCCCAAGTAGTTAATATAATTAGCTTCAAATTATTTAAATTTTTTTTCATAGTATTAATAAAATATTTGGTAAATAAATATATAAATTATTTTGTACTATAACTTTGATATTTAATTACAAGATATTGTAAAAATAAGATAATGGACAATGTAATGAATTAAAGAATATTTGCATGAGAGAAAATAAAGACAATATAACTAATGAAATTATTTCTCTTATTTAATTTAATTTTTTGATAATGAATAATTTTTTCAAATAAAAGTATTGTAGACACATAATTCTAAATTAAAGAAATACATATGTACCATTTTTTGTTGTAGCTACTAATTTATTTAATTTAATAAGAGTAAAATAAAGTGAAAAACTTAATTATGTCAAATTTGATTGAGATGAGGTTCGAACCTAAGACCTTTCTTATAGAAATTAATGGGTTAGTTAAAAGTTAACGGAATATTAACAGAGAAGAGAATATTTAACGGAAAACTTAACGGAAAATCATAAAAGTAAGGTTAAATTAGGTATCTCTATGAATAATATTAATCAGAATTATCTTAGCCATCTATTTGATTAAATAATTCATCTGAACCATCCATTTGATTACCGCCATTTTTCTACCCATTTTAGGCCTAACTCTCTTGGCTCTTATTAGTATAGTAGATATATACTAGTTTTTTTACGCGCTTTGCGCGAAACTTGTGCCCAATGTTTAAGTTCGATTAGTAAATCATTTTGAAATAGATAAATTGTATTTGTAAAGTCTTTTTTTTTTTGAGTTGACGAAGTTTCATAAATATTCACGTAAATTTTATTTTATTGATGTATTTGAAATTTACACAAAGAAATGCAAATTCATTATGATGAATATATACATTTGTAATTTTAAGTAAATGTATTGAACATTCTATTACAACTATACTCTGCATGCATTATTTAGTTAATATGTATCTTCCATTAATAAAATTTAAATTAAAAATGTGTTAATTGGTATGTGCACATTTCACTCATCTTTTTTCTTTCTTTCTATAGCATATGGAATGAATATTTTTTTTGGTAGATTAACAAATTCACAAATTCACAATCTATTTCATCAAATTAACTCAACATATGCAATGAAAGAATATCAATTCATTTTCAAAATTCCTTCTGTCTTTTCACCTTACCATAGATACCTATGATAATTATTATTTTTAGTTCTATAACACAATATTAGCTCTCGGACTTAATTCGTAATTAACGTAGTGATTTTTATAGAAATGAAAATAATTGACAATGAATTAACGAGAATATCATGCTGAAGCAAATAAATACAGATACACTTATTTTCAAAAAAAACACAGATACACTTTGCGTTTTAATTACGAAAATATCATCCTAATTTAAAATGCACGCGTTTGAACTAAAAAATAATAAAATAAATCTTGACCTTTGTATTAAAATACTTCGTAATAAATTAAGGTAATTTTAGCCCAAGTCTGTATTACAGGAGAATAACCTTCAACCATTAGTCCATGGCAACAAGAAAGTACATTCTCCTGCACATAATGTACCATTTATCATATAAGCACTCGTGCAGTACTAATCATATTTATTGAAAATACTAGTTTTATACGCGCATAGCGCGAATGGGTTAATGCCCAATGTTTATATCTAAATAAATATTTGAAAATATATCAATGCAAAATTATATATGAGAAGTTTATACATGGGTAATTGAATGTCGATTTTTTTATTTAAATATCTAACTCAAAGTATATATATGAATCTAAGATAATATAGAAAATTCATTATAATTATTACTAAAATAAATGTTTGCAACGTTGTAAAACCGATAGTCTAAATATTTGGTCTAAAAATGATAGTCTAAATAAATACTCCGTACTACTTTTAATTTGAATTTTTAAAGTGTTCTTAATTCTCTTTGAGTAACATTGTCATTGTCTTCAATTCATCTTTACTATTTGTTCTCTTCCTTTTTGTTTGTTGTGTGTTATTTGCAATTCGGTTATTGTTGGTAGCATAGATGACAACGTCATGCAATGAGATTACGATATAGGAGCTATGGACTTTCCTTTAGGTGCTCTGCTTGGGTTCATTTGGTTCAACCATTATTGTTGAATGGTTATTGTGGATAAAGAAATTCCTAGTTTAAGAAAAAAGATTAAATAAATTAATAAAAATTTGAAAACTTAAAATATTATGTATTCCAAAGATATTAAAAGGTAATTTCTCGCTTCAATTTGCTGGGTAATGGGTTATTTGAGTACTTTCATTGTCAACAATCCCCCAAGTAGTTAATATGATTGGTTTCAAACTATTCTTTTTTTTTTTTTTTTTTTTTTCATGGTATTAAAGAAATACATATGTATCATTTTTTGGTGTAACTACTAATTTATTTAATTCAATAAGAGTAAAATAGAGTGATTCCGTTTCAATTTGTTAGACTATTTGAGTACTCTCTTTGTCAACCAATCCCAAGTAGTTAATATAATTAGCTTCAAATTATTTAAATTTTTTTTCATAGTATTAATAAAATATTTGGTAAATAAATATATAACATTATTTTGTACTATAACTTTGATATTTAATTACAAGATATTGTAAAAATAAGATAATGGACAATGTAATGAATTAAAGAATATTTGCATGAGAGAAAATAAAGACAATATAACTAATGAAATTATTTCTCTTATTTAATTTAATTTTTTGATAATGAATAATTTTTTCAAATAAAAGTATTGTAGACACATAATTCTAAATTAAAGAAATACATATGTATCATTTTTTGTTGTAGCTACTAATTTATTTAATTTAATAAGAGTAAAATAAGTGAAAAACTTAATTATGTCAAATTTGATTGAGATGAGGTTCGAACCTAAGACCTTTCTTATAGAAATTAATGGGTTAGTTAAAAGTTAACGGAATATTAACAGAGAAGAGATATTTAACGGAAAACTTAACGGAAAATCATAAAAGTAAGGTTAAATTAGGTATCTCTATGAATAATATTAATCTAGAATTATCTTAGCCATCTATTTGATTAAATAATTCATCTGAACCATCCATTTGATTACCGCCATTTTTTCTACCCATTTTAGGCCTAACTCTCTTTGGCTCTTATTAGTATAGTAGATATTGTGTATCCCATACTCTTTTCTGCACATGGAATTTGAAAGAACTTAATCAAAAGTTAGCATAAGCATTGGGCCATTGGCAATAGAATACATACTTTATACGAAGTACTTGACAGGCATACATGTATAAATTATGAATATTTTGAAATCTATATTAATATTCACTCACTTCTAGATTTGTGTTTTCCTTGAGAAGGTTATATAACTTTAATGAAAGGAAAAAGTGTAAAAAAATGGTAGAAAGAAAAAAAGGAAAAAGAAAGAAAAGAACAAAACAAAACTCAATAAAAAAAAAAAAAAAAAAGCACGTAGAATCAAATAAGCAAGCTC
>CP025655.1:13394056-13417455 GCA_003576665.1 Ipomoea trifida | reverse complement strand
TATATATATATATATATATAAGTCCTTAATGAGGTGAGAACGTGCAGACAAATCCAAACCGTTGGTCTAATAGATCTAACGGTTGAAAATAAGCAAAACTTGGTAATATTTATGGAGATGACTCCGTTCATTTTTTACTTATTTCTCATTCATCAGATCTTGCAGATCAATGGTTATAATTTGTCCTCAAGTTCTCACTTGGGAATGGTTCTCATATCATTAAGATTATATATATATATATGCTTAACTATTTGGTCATAAACATGTTTGTAAATATTATTAAACTAACACTAAACAAGCTTACTCATGAACATTACTAAACGAATACAAACAAACTTGTTCATGAGTTCTTAGCAAGAGTTTATAACTATTCAAACTCTATTTGTCAAGCTCTAAAATTTGTTCATTTATGTTTATTTAGTTTTAACAAACTATGTTTTCAAAAAAAAAAAAAAGTTTTAACAAACTAATATAAACAAATACTTATGCAACACCAAATTATCGAACAAGAGAAGACGAACACACACGAAGTTTAGCTAACACCCCTAATCTTGTGCCCTTGAGGCTTGAGGTGATCAGGTGTTGGATTCTTTGGGTGCTGAGTAGAGAGTAGGTGTGTTTACACGTGTTGGGGTATTGGATGAATTTTTGTGGTTTGCTATTCCTCTTTGGGCACTGTATAGTACTCCGTATATTGCAAAAGTCGAATCTGTTTCTTGGGCGGTCCGTGGCCGAAAGCTAATTGTTCCATTCAGATGTATATACCTTCACTGTCACTCTTTCTGTGTTCCTAGCATTTATATTGGATGAAATCCGATTCTACCATGGAATTTTGGGCGGGGAGTGATCTGAAGTTTTGCACTTGTTAGTTTTTAAGTTATTCTTAAAAAAAGTTATGTTGATTCCAGTACTCACCCCAGTTGATATTTTGGTCTCTTTCTGTTTAGTTGTAGAATATTCGTGTTGGGGCATTGATATGACAATTTATGGCTTTGCCAATTTGTTTTTCATCCCCCCAAACACCCAACCCCCTATATGTTGCATATCTTCATTGGCGATAGATAGGATGTCTGAATTTGTGTTGAACTGATTCACGAAATCTGTAGATATTATCTGTTGCTTTCTTGTTGATTACCTTGTTTATACTTGTAATCAAGTTTCTTGTTCTGATGAAGGCTTTTTCTAGTTGTGGAACTTGAAATCAATTGATTCTAAAATGAGGCTTAATTCTGCTTTTGTTTCCTTATAATAGAGATTTCAGCCGCCCAGGAAAGAGATTTCACTTTTGCAATATACTATATAGTGCCCAAAGACCAAAGACCTATTTATAAAACAAGGAAGAATAATAATACTCCTTCTCCACTCCATGAAGGAATAGCAAACAACGTGGTTCAGCTCCCCCTAGCACCCACTTCCTAGGCGGCCAGACCCCATCGACCACTTCTTGTGTATATTGATGAAATGAAGAGAGATCCAAAGGAGAGCAGCTGTTTTATTTAGTTATAACCATAAGGATCTTCTTGTATTTTCTGTTGCTTAGTTAGTTGTAACCGTTCTGGTTACTTCATAGCATGTATATAGTCTCAGCTTCTGTTTTCTCTGTCTGTAAGATTTCAGCACACTTTCACCCTTCTTTGTACTCAGACCTCAAGCAACACAGTAATTTGTTTTCTCCATTGATATGAACTGAAGCTTTCTCATCATGGTATCAGAGCTTCATCGAAGCTATGCCGCAGTGGTAATGGCGGAAGACAGTGAAGATTATTCGACTGGACAACACGCAGAAGGTCCTTCAAACCAGAACTCAAATCCAGTTCAACGCACTGAAGAGTTCGATGATCCCTTGTATTTGCACATTACTGAGAATCTGAATCTCGTTCTTGTTTCGCCGCCTCTTTCAGAAATCAACTACGCTTCCTGGAGTAGGTCTATGAGGATAACGTTAGAGGTCAAAAACAAGTTCGGTTTCGTGGATGGAAGCATCGCGCAACCAGCAGAAACCGATCCCAAACACGCAATTTGGAGAAGATGCAACAACATTGTGTGTTCGTGGATATTCAAATCACTTAGCCATACCATTGCAGAGGGCGTTCTCTACATTGAAGTCGCAGCAGACGTATGGAACGTTCTCAAAAGGAGGTATTCTCAGGTTGATCCTCACAGAATCGCAGAATTGCAAAATGAGATCTATAGATGTACACAAGGTAACTTGACTATAAATGAATATTTCACTAAGAGTAATGCCTTATGGGTGCAACTAAATGCTATGAGGCCGGTCCTTGCTTGTGAATGCATCCCTAAGTGCTCATGCACTCTTGTGAATAAGATCCAGAAAGAAAAGGAGGAAGATCAGATCATTAGATTCCTGGAGGGTTTAAATGAAGAATATGAGAACATTAAGTCATGGATTCTTGTTATGGAACCGATTCCAATCATGGAAAAGGTGTTAAATATGACCCTGAAGATGGAAAGAAAGCTCAAGAATTCCATCAACATCAAAGGCAGTGACCTTGTCCAAGCTAATGCAGTTCAGAATGGTCAAATGCATTACACAGATGAACAGTATACAGTGGCAGCATCAGTTCCATATAATAAGAAGAAGTTTAACATTGGTTCAGGGAGGATTGTCCCAAAATGCATATTCTGTGGGATGAATGGGCACACTATTGAAAATGCTACAAGAAACATGGGTACCCCCCGGATGGGTAGCAGGTTATAAATCCAAAGGGAGACAGAATCAGGAGACACAGCAGAATCCTAACAATTATCCCTCAGTCAACCAGATTAGTGATGTGGGGTTCTCTGCTGAACAACTCCAGAGACTCATGTCACTACTACAAGGACATAATCAAGGGAATCAGGCCTCTACCAGTGCAGCTGTGACAGTTACCAACTCTGGACTCAAATCTGATTTCAGAAATTCCATTGAAAATAATCATGATGAAGGCAGGTCAATCTCTAATTCCTATGTTAATGTTGCTTTAAGTTCATCTAGTATTTGGATTCTAGACTCAGGGGCAACAGATCATATTGTGTGTTCTTTGGAATATTTTGATACTTATTCTGCTGTGCATGGAATTATGGTTAAACTTTCCAATGGAGACACAGTGAAGGTCACTCACATAGGTCAGATCATATTGCACATGGACATAGTGTTGAAGAATGTATTGTTTATTCTATCTTTCACTTTCAATATCATATCTACTAGCAAATAGACAAAGAATTCCAGTTGTGAAATCATTATGAGAGCTGACTCTTGTACACTTCAGGGGCAATTTGGGATAATGGATGGTTTTGCTAGTGAAAGAGATGGTCTGTACATGATCACCAAGCCTCCTGCCAAGAAGAGAATCCATTCTTCTAGTCCTAGTCTCAATTCTATTTGTAGTAGTTCCTCCACAGAATTATGGCATACTAGACTAGGACACTACCCTGTAAATAAAATGCAGTTGTTGAAAGGAATAAAGCTTACTTTTCCCTACAAATGCAATTCTGATTTTGTATGTGACACCTGCCACTTTGTTAAACAAAGAAGAACAAACTTCCCTACAAGTACAACTAAGACTGAGAAAATCTTTGATTTAATTCATATGGATGTCTGGGGACCATTTGCTGTGGCCTCTCTGAAAGGGGAACATTATTTTCTGACAATTGTAGATGAACAAGGTAAATTCACATGGCTGCACTTAATGAAGCACAAATCAGAAGTGAGGACCATCTTTCAGAATTTTTATAACTATGTGTTGACTCAATTCACAACCAAGATCAAAGTGGTTAGAACAAACAATGGTGGTGAGTTTATGCTAAGCACCATCTTCAATGAGAAAGGTATCATACACCAAAAATCATGTGCCTACACTCCTCAACAGAATGGAGTGGCAGAAAGGAAGCACCAACATATTCTAAGCATTGCTAGGGCCTTGAAGTTCCAGTCTGGAATGTCAGATGAGTTTTGGGGTCATTGTGTTTTACATGCTTCCTTCTTAATCAACTGATTGCCCACTGAAGTACTTCATGGAAGCAGTCCATTTCAAGTGTTGTTTGGTAAAGAAGTGGACTATAGCCAGTTGAAATCTTTTGGCTGTCTAAGTTTTGCTACAACTATTGCACAAGGCAGGAACAAAATGCAATCAAGAGCTAGAAAGTGTATCTTTCTAGGCTTCCCAGCTACTGTAAAGGGCTATATACTTTATGATCTAACTGATAAAGTCATATTTGTATCAAGGGATGTGAAATTCTATGAACAACTATTTCCTCTCAAAATTAAGAAAGGGGCCACAGGGTCTGGACATGACAATGTCTCACCAGAGATCTTTAATCCAACTGTACCACTGATTCCTATTGAGACAGAGGTTAGTCCTTGGGAACCAACAAGACAGCAAACTAGACATACAGATCAGTATCACAGCTCTCCTTCTATTGAAACAACAAGTATTAATGATCACCTATCAGAACCTCTTGCTGATCAGACACTCAATGAGGACAGTCCACCAGAAGCTCATGTTGAACAACCACAGTCCCTAAATCAATTACCAGTTGATCACACTGACCAGCAACAGCCAAGAAGGTCAACTAGAACAAGGGTTATGCCTCACAGACTACAAGATTACTTATGCCACTCTACAAAGGTACATTCTGATAACAATAGGACCTCTCCACACTCCATTGATAGAGTCATTTCTTATGATCATTTGTCTCCCAGTCATAGAACCTGTGCTTCTTCTATTACTTCTGTGCATGAGCCTCAGACATACAAAGAGGCTGTAAAGAATGAAGAGTGGAGAAAGGCCATGGAAGCTGAAATAGATGCCTTAGTTCAAAACAATACTTGGGTTTTGACAGATCTACCAGCAGGAAAGACCCCTATTGGTTGCAAGTGGGTATACAAAATCAAACATAAGGCAGATGGCTCCATAGAAAGGTATAAAGCTAGGTTGGTGGCCAAGGTTTATACACAGCAATTGGGAGTGGATTACATTGAGACATTCTCCCCTGTGGCTAGAATGACAACAATCAAAACCTTCTTGGCAGCGGCTGTTGCAAAGGGCTGGGATGTTCAACAACTTGATATAAATAATGCTTTTCTTCATGGGGACTTGGAGGAGGAAGTTTACATGGTATTGCCTCCAGGCTTTCAAACAGACAACACTAATCAGGTTTGCAGGCTCATGAGATCTTTGTATGGGCTTAAACAAGCAAGTAGGCAGTGGAATGCAAAGTTAACTAAAGCTTTGCAGGACAATAGCTTCCAACAATCATCAGCAGACCCTTCTTTATTCACCAAACATTCAGAAGGTTCATTTATTGCTCTGTTGATATATGTTGATGACATCCTTGTTGCAGGAACAGACTCTAAACAGATCAGGGACTTGAAACAGCTATTGGACAGGTCTTTTAAGATTAAAGACCTTGGCAGTTTAAGCTATTTTTTGGGAATTGAAGCATTCAGAACTCCCAAGGGGATTAATATTTGTCAAAGGAAATACACCTTGGAAATTTTACAGGAGAATGGGTTTTTGGAAGTAAAACCTTCCAAAACATCATCTGTTCCAGGCCATAAACTCAACAACATAGATGGGACTCCTCTTGAGCAGCCTGAAACATTCAGAAGGTTGATTGGCAAACTTCTATACCTAACCAACAGCAGACCATGTATAACTTTTGCTGTCCAACAACTGAGTCAATTTGTAGATAAGCCAAGGGACATCCATCTGGTTGCAGCCCACAGGGTGTTGAGGTATCTTAAAGGGTCACCTGGTAAAGGTCTCTTCTATCCTGCAAACCATCATATTAAACTGCAGGGCTTTTCTGATTCAGATTGGGCCAGCTGCATAGAGAGCAGAAAATTATCACTGGTTACTGCATATACCTTGGTAATTCCTTGGTTTCATGGAAGACAAAGAAACAGGCAACTGTGTCTAGATCATCTTCAGAAGCAGAGTACAAGGCTTTGGCATCAACAACTTGTGAGATTCAGTGGCTCATTTATCTACTGACAGATCTCAAAGTAGAAATAAGCAGCCCTGTGACCTTATTTTGTGATAATAGCTCTGCAATTGCAATTGGAGAAAACCATGTGTTTCATGAACGAACGAAACACATCGAAATCGATTGCCATGTAGTTAGACAAAAGGTCTATGAAGGAGTGATCAAGCTTCTAAGCATCAAATCTCACAATCAGGTGGCAGATGGTTTCACTAAAGCATTAACCAAACCTCTGTTCGATACCTTCCATGCTAAGCTGGGCCTTCAAGACATTCATGCTCCAGCTTACGGGGGGATGATGAAATGAAGAGAGATCCAAAGGAGAGCAGCTGTTTTAGTTAGTTATAACCATAAGGATCTTCTGTATTTTCTGTTGCTTAGTTAGTTGTAACCGTTCTGGTTACTTCATAGCATGTATATAGTCTCAGCTTCTGTTTTCTCTGTCTGTAAGATTTCAGCACACTTTCACCCTTCTTTGTACTCGGACCTCAAGCAACACAGTAGTTTGTTTTCTCCATTGATATGAACTGAAGCTTTCTCATCATATATATATATAAACGACACCGGATTGATCTCCCTGTTACGCCATTTTCGTTGAAAAAAAGATCAATTACTGCTCCCTTCTCCTATCTCTGCTCTTTTCCTTTTTCTCTGTTACTTGTTGTTGTTGTTGTTGTTTCCTTAGTTATATTGTTTAGCACGATTCAAGTCTTAAATTTTTCTCCTAAGTTTTTGCTTTGAATTATAATATGCTCAAAACACCGGAAAGATCAAGTCAACAAGTCACTTTGGGTTAATTTGCATAGATTTGTGTAGTTCAGGGACCCAATTGGCATTGTTTTTTGGTTCGATTTGCCGTAATTGCAGTCTATCGTTTATTGGTGGCTATTTGTACCCTATACAAAAAAAAATCATATCATCTTATCTACCAATCTTACACTTTTTCTCATTCACCCTTAAACATTAAATTTTGATTTAAAAGTATTACATTTTTTTTTCAAAGTGTTATACGTTTTCTTATAAGGAGTAACAATTAATTTATTACTCCATAATGATTAGTATGTTAGATTTCTCAACATTAATATTACGTTTCTATATAGACTCGACTATTTTTACGAATAAAAATCTGGGAAAATAATCAAATAGGCCTCTAAATTTTACATAAAAAGTCAATTAGGCGCCTAAATTTTTAAAAAATAATAATTAAACCCTCAAACATATTAAATTGAGGCAATAAAGTCTAAAACGACAGACCGACTCGCAAATTTTGACCCACTTTGAGAGTACTAACTTGATAGACTCGGTCAATATTAACCTTGAGCCCTTGAGGTGACTGGATTCCTTAAGATTTGGGTGCTGAGTAGAGAGTGCGTGTGTTTACACGTGACAACGTGGTTACTTCTCTTGTCTGCTCCCCCTGGCACCACTTCCACCGGCACCTCTTGCGTGTATATATATATAAACGACACCGGATTGATCTCGCAGTTGCATTTCTACCTTGACCTACTTTCACCACCTGTTACGCCATTTTCTTTGAAAACAAGGTCAATTACTGCTCCCTTCTCCTTTCTCGATTACTTGTTGTTTCCTTAGTTATACTGTTTAACATGATTCAAGTTCTTAAATTTTTGTTTTGAATTGTAATATGCTCAAAAACTATATATATGACATGTTGTAGTGTTCCATTTCCATCTTTATATATAGCTCTTCTTGGTCAATTGATGTTGTATTTGTATCTGCGCAAGATTGAAGCTTGGGTTTATATAGAGGAACCTTTTTGTTTAATCCCTGGTGTGTTTTGATTTGTTTATAGTAATCAGTCAAACATGAGCCAATCCGATGAAGTTGCTGCATTTCCACAAAAGCGGACTCCTCGTCTGAATGAGAGGATCCTCTCTTCTATGTCCAGAAGATCTGTTGCTGCTCATCCTTGGCACGATCTTGAGATAGGTGATGATTCTTCTCCAGGACTGTTTTATTCTGCTTAATAGATGCTTAAATTTGATGTTTGCTGGCTGGAGGCCGGTAAAGGGCCAAGTCCAGTATACTAGTATCCTGCCCTCTCAAAAATGTGATGGCAATTTGCGTCTTCGTTATAAGTTATAGCATTTGATCTTAATAAGTGGTATTAGAGTAAGGTAAAAACGGTGTAGTTAAAACTGGCAGGTGCTAGGAGAAGAAAGGAGATTGTTGGGTGGAGGCCAGTAAAGGGCCAAGTCCCACACCCTGACTTTGATGGCGGTTTATAAGGATCCTAACAATATTTCCATTAATTATTTTTGTTTTGTTTGTAGGAGCTGAAGCACCAAAAACTTTCAATGTTGTAAGTAGTCTTTCTGCTATTATGTGGACTGGATTTCCACCTATTTGCTTGATTGATGATTAGCAGATTTCTTCCATTTCTAAGCTTAAGATCATGAAGATGATCTTATGACTAGATTATACCTTCTGCTGCATTGATTTGTGACTTTGTGCTGCATTTTTTACAGGTTATTGAGATTACAAAAGGGAGCAAAGTCAAATATGAACTTGACAAGAAAACTGGTCTGATTAAGGTATGATAGCGCATTATCTGATATCTGCAGCTCGGTTGAATATACACATGTTTTATGCATATGACAACAACAATGTAACTTCATTAAGACAGATATTGTGAAAAATCAAAGTGTTTGGATGAGTCACTGCTCCTCTCATACTAAAATTTTTCGACGGATTACCTGCAGGTTGATCGTATCTTGTATTCATCAGTGGTTTATCCTCACAATTATGGATTCATTCCTAGAACACTATGTGAAGATAATGATCCAATGGAT
The DNA here is from genome assembly GCA_003576665.1 of Ipomoea trifida. Classification (NCBI taxonomy): domain Eukaryota; kingdom Viridiplantae; phylum Streptophyta; class Magnoliopsida; order Solanales; family Convolvulaceae; genus Ipomoea; species Ipomoea trifida. The sequence goes on along the minus strand of CP025655.1, from coordinate 13,408,657 downwards.
GTGTTAGTCCTTATGCAGGTTATTGAAGTTTTTTCAGCTTTGATTTAATGAGTGTTGAATGTTGCACTTTTGAGTTGGATTAATGAATGTGGATAGGCTAAACAGATTGACATTTTATACAGGAGCCTGTTCTTCCTGGTTGTTATCTCCGAGCTAGGGCCATAGGGCTGATGCCAATGATTGATCAGGTTTTTTTCATCCCTATGCATTAAACCATTCAATCATGGGATCCCTGTGCTTTGTAATGCTCAATATTAACGATGCGAACTTTGATAATTGTTATAGGGTGAGAAGGATGATAAAATTATAGCAGTCTGTGCAGACGACCCTGAATATCGCCATTACACTGATATCAGCCAGCTACCCCCTCACCGTTTAGCTGAAATCCGCCGTTTCTTTGAAGATTGTATGCTCTTCTCTATTATCTACAGCAATTTGTATTGAACCATGTACTTGTAGAATAACAACATTTTCTTGAATCTGTGTTTTCTTCAGACAAGAAGAACGAGAACAAGGAGGTCGCAGTTAACGAGTTTCTGCCTTCGGATACTGCTTTCGAGGCTATTCAGTACTCCATGTAAGATTTACATATCATCATTATTTGAGGAAATCCATATCAATGTGGGTGTGAGATGATTGAATTCATCTGCAGTGGATTTTGAGTGTTGTGGCATTCTTTGCAGGGACCTCTACGCGGAGTATATTATGTACAATTTGAGGAAATAAGTTGATGCCTGAAGGTGCAACAGAGCTATTGTTCTGTTTTTGTTTCAACATCTTACATTATCAGAGCCCATCAACATTTGTACTCTCGACTGTTGTTTTACTTGTGATTTTATTTTGCTTGGGATGTTGACATGTTTTGTTTTCGACAACATTATATACATTTACAAATTAAGATACTTAACATTGCTATGACAATCGACAACATTATACATTTTGCAAATTCAGATACTTAACATTGCTATGACAAATATGGTGATATAGTAATGTGGTAATAATGTAATATATAGTAAACATAGTAAGAGTGATAGTTACATTTTTCTTTTGAGTGGGGCCAGTCAATGTGGCAAATTATGCTGTGGACCCAGGTGGGTCTACGTCGTTTTTGTCTCTCTTTTTTTTTTAGTAAACATATTGCTGAATATAGAGTTATCCAAAAATGTGTGAATGTAGAGGTTTCAAAGTGTGAATGTGGAGGTTTCAAATTATGAATATGGAGTATAGAAATCGTGAATGTAGAGTTATGCATGTGTGAATCTGTAATAGAGTTAAGAAGTTCTAGCAACTTGTAGCCCTGTAATGTGTGAATGTGGAGTTCTCAAGTTGTGAATGTGGAGCATAGGACCTGTGAATATAGAGTTTTGAATGTGTGAATGCATAACAGTGGTAATATAGTTACTAAACATATAATCATGTAATGTGTGAATGTGGAGTTTACAAATTGTGAATGTAGAGTATAGTGTATGTGAATGTAGACCCAGGTCCACCTTGCAAGGTGGACTTGGGTCCACGGCATAACAACCCAGTCAATGTCTAGAAGGCTAGTGGTCAATATCTCTTATCGCCCATGCTTAGAAGGCTACTGGATAAGGTCAAGGCCACTCTAAATGTTTTATAGGCCCCGGGGCAAAATTAAAAAAGGCCGGTCTAAATGTTATATAGGCCCCTGGGCGAAATTAAAAAAAGGGTCTCTATATGAAGAATTTGTTTCTGGACGATCAATTTGGTTACTTTTTTTTTTTTTTTTTTTTTTTTAAAACTTCTGGATGAATGTTTTTTTAGGCAACATTGTATTAAAAAAAAAAAAAAGGGTCAAATAGGCCTCTAAACTTTACACCAAAAAACAATTAGGCACCTAAACTTTGAAAATGTCAATTAAACCCTTTTACATGTCAAATTGAGGCAATGAAGCCCAATAATCGGTAAATCAATCATTATTGCATGGACCATGGTTCACACAGCTGTGTGGACCAAAAATAAAAACTACATTATGTTTGTATTGAAGGTACATTATTTTTATACTGTAGGTATATTATTTTAGGGTACATTATTTTAGGGTACATTATTTTTGTTTTGAAGGTACATTAATGTACCTACAATACAAAAATAATGTACCTTCAGTATAAAAATAATGTATTTTTTATTTTTGGTCTACACAGCTGTGTGGACCATGGTCCATGCAATAATGATTAATTTACCGATCATTTAAGTTACAACGACACGTGACGGCCTATTTCACCCTTCTACCTAAAAAAATTTATCATAAAATCGATCTTAACAAAAAAAAAAAAAAAAAAAAAGAAGAAGAAGAAGAATAAGGTCAACTGACACTTATACGAATCAATCAAACTGAATCAATTGAATTGTTCGGTGCAATTTTCATTTGTAGTAATACAGTTGAAATTACTAGTAGAATATTTGCACTATAGTAATGTCACAAATATAGTAATTTAATGAACTATTAATTAGTACTTTGTCCTAATGAATTATCAACTAGTACCATATTTGCACTATAGTAATGTCACAAATGTTGTAATGTAGTGAACTATTAATTAGTACTTTGTCCTAATGAATTATTACCCCACTACCCACACATATTGGCAAATTATTGTGTGGACCATAAAAGTAATATACATTTTTAATATATTAAAAGTACATTATTTGAAGAAGGCTCTCTAAACTCTTCGTTTCTTCTGATGGTAAGGAATGTTTGTCCATTCCATTAATCTTTCTTGTAAACGTTTATGCGTATGATTCAATGAATTAGTCTCGAGAGATTATTATAAAAAAAAAATACATTATTTGATAATATATAAAAAATCATGTATTTTTAAATAATATATTTTTAGTATACAAATAATGTACTTGTATATTAAAAATATACTTTTAGTATATTAAAAGTATACTTTTTATTTATTTTTTTTGAAAGGATATACTTTTTATTTATAGTTCACACAAATGTATGAACTATGGTTCATGGAATAATTATTGACACATTAATATCAATTGTTATAGTATGGACTATGGTTCATATTGCATTACGAACCCTGATACAAAAATTTTGTATTTTTAGTTAACACATTTTGTACATACAGTTAACAATTTCTGTACATGTAAACAAATAACTTGATAATTGCTGACACATAATATAATAGTTACAGGTACAGAAACTATCAACTACAAAAACAAAATGTGTCAACTATAAATACATAATTTAAAAGTTACTTTTGAGCTAGAGTCTACCAAGGTAATTGATGGTCTGTATAATTTGCCCACTAATATGGGCTATAAGTGCTATAAATCAGTGGCGAAGACAGCATCTGTCCATGTGATTTTAGGCCTTTCGACATTATATATGGCTATATCAATATGTACTTGCTTCTCCGTGACGCGTGGCAAGCATGGTGGTTTAATTGTACTTGATGAAAATGATGACTTTACAATCAGGTTATGATTAGCAAACTTAGCTGAAAAGGTTGTTGAAAATTGAAAAACTATAAGTTTGAAGTTAAAACTTGAAGAACTGTTATGCTTAAAAGGGTTTGATAAATTAGCTTTTTGATAAGCTAATAAATGTAAAAAAAAAAAAACTAAAAAGGACATATTTATAAAATTTAAATAGTTTTAAATTTAAATAGTTTTGTTTAAATATTAAAATATAAAATAATAAAATAAATATATTTTAATAAAATATAAAGTAAGAACACATATTTAAAAATCTATAAAGTAAAACAAAATGTTTATAATTCATAAAATTAGTTCATACAAAAATTAATATTCAAACACAAATGTGAAATTGAAATTACAACCAAACATATTGAATAGAAAATGCAAAAAAGGTTTTAATTGGGAGGGGTAAAGAATGTCATTTATTTAAAATAATAAGGATAAAGATGGAAAAAGGTTAAGAAGCTACTAGCTTATTTTTGAAAAGCTATCTAAAGTAGCTTTTTAAAACAAACTCTTATTTTAAGCTATTAGCTTATTTTGAGAACATTATTAGTAGCTTAAAATAAGCTATAAGCTCCTAAATAAGCTCTGCCAAACAGAGTCTAATAATATATTCCATAGGCATGTCCTCGCTTTTGTATAATAGTAGAGAAATAAGAACCAATCTTAACTTTATGTGTAAAAAATTGATGGATTTGATCAGAAAAAAATACAATAATATTTTCGTAATTATCATAAACTTCACTATGCAAACTTGAATACTTAAATATGTAATCTTTAACAACTAAATATTTGTTTTAAAGCCAAAGGTCCTCTGATCTAGTGGCACCCGGTTGCACCCCCACATGGCTCTTTGTGATTTATTTGGTTGAGAAAGTAACTATGAACAGATACTACATTGTAAGAGAGTCAATAGTACTCAAAAAAATATCTGTTTAAGAAAAAACTAAATATGCAAACCTGGTAAATTTTATAAAATCAACGAAAAAACTAAATTCTAAATCTAAACCATAAATGCTAAACCTTAAGCAGTAAAAAGTGAAATACTAAACTAAATAAAACCAAAAACTCAATCATAGAATCTAAAATCGAAACCCTAAGTGCAATGCACTTTCGCATTTTTGTAAGTGCAATCTTTTAATACTAAATACGCAAAATGTTAATACTAAATGTGAAACCTGAAAAAAACTATGAGAATTGCATATTTTAGTATTCAAGTTTGAAAGTAAAGTTGGTGATAATTACGAAAATGTCATCGTAATTTTTTTTTTAATTTGATATTATCTGTCTGATTTTTCCAATTGTAAGACTAAGATTGTTTCTTATTACTCTCCAAAAGACTTGTTCTTATTTGATCCAACACACACACACACACACACACACACACACATACAAGTTTAAATGCGGACAATGCTTCCGGTACGGATTCACCATTAGGTATGTAAAAATATACCACACAGTGTTCGAAAATGCACCACAATGAAATGCAGCAACATGGTGGTGCATTTATGCGTACCTAATGGTGAGTGACTGCATGGCCGCACGTTATTTTGATGATATTAAAAATGTAAATTTGAATAAATATAAACACTACAATAATCAACAACTATTAAGAATAAATTAGACTTTTAAAATAAAAATACAATAAGTTGACATCAATAAGCTGCTCAAAGTAGAGTAGCTTCTTCATTTTCAGCTTATTGACACCAATAAGCTAAGTAAAATTGATCAAATAAATTAAATTTTGATTGATAAGTCATTTTTTTAAATACCTAAAAGTAAATATATAGTTATTATCTGTCCCAAGTTATTTGTTGCAACTTCCTCTCGGTGCTCCAAGGCCATAAGTCCATAACTAACTATGGACTTAGTTGTAATAGATAGATAGGCCGGGATCATATTATACATATTGAAGATCCCGAGTGACTCAGATTACTTTTTTATTCATCTAAATAGTTCACACCTCTACTTACAAAGCTTTAATCCATGTTCTTATCATCTAATAATTTATGCGTGTTAGGACTATTATTAGGACTATAAACACAAATAATAATAATAATAATAATAATAATAATAATAATAATAATAATAATAATAATAATAATAATCTCTATAATCTATATATATATATATATATATATATATATATATATATATATATATATATATATATATATATATAAACAAAATCCTCCAAAACGAAATCTTCTTTCCCGCCCAAAATATTGTACATTAAAACAATTAAAACAATAGAATAATATTAAAACTAGAATAATATTAAAACACGAGATCCTCCTATACTACAATTCCTAATATTGCATTCCTGCACTTCCTCCTATACTACAACTCCTAATATTGCGTCTAGCAATTCTAATAAACAAATAAATCAACTATTCTACAATTCATATACTACAATTCCAATACAATTCGTATACTACAATTCCTCCGTCCATTCGCATTAGTATAAATACATTTATCAATTAGAAATTTTATAACCTGCTCACGCAAATTGAAATAGTAAAAAACGATATTGTCACGCAAATCTTTCAACAATATTGTTCTTTCACTAATCTCTCTCTCTCTCTCTCTCTCTCTATATATATATATATATATATATATATATATATATATATATATATATATATATATATATAAACAAAATCCTTCAAAACGAAATCCTATATCACGCCCAAAATATTGTACATTAAAACAATTAAAACAATAAAATAATATTAAAAGTACAATAATATTAAAACACGAAATCCTATAACATCAAAACATTGTTATGCATTAAGATTAGTACATCTTTATCTTTATATATATAAAAACAAAATCTTCCAAAACGAAATCTTTCTTTCCGCCCAAAATATTGTACATTACAACAATTAAAATAATATAATAATATTAAAACAGTAGAATAATATTAAAACAATACAATTCCTATACTACAATTCCAATACAATTCGTATAAACAATAGAATAATATTAAAACAATACAATTCATATACACAATAGAATAATATTAAAACAATACAATTCCTATACTACAATTCCAATACAATTCGTATCAAATAAATCTGCTATTAAAACACGAAATCCAATAGTACAGAATAATAGTAAAACAATACAATTCCTATACTACAATTCCAATACAATTCGTATAAACAATAGAATAATATTAAAACAATACAATTCCTATACTACAATTCCAATACAATTCGTATAAACAATAGAATAATATTAAAACAATACAATTCCTATACTACAATTTCAATACAACTCGTATCAAATAAATCTGTTATTAAAACACGAAATTCAATACTACAAAATGAAGTCTACTATTCTACAATTCCTATACTACAATTCCAATACAATTCGTATACTACAATTCCTCTACCATTCCTATACTACAATTCCTCCGTCCATTCGTATTATAAATACATTCATCAATTAGAAATTTTATAACCTGCTCACACAAATCAAAATAGTAAAACGATATTGTCATGCAAATCTTTTAACAATATTGTTCTTTCACTAATGGGGTCTGTTTTTGTCTCTGCTTCCGACCTATCTCCCAAGACGAGAAGGAGTTGTATTAGACTCCGGCTAATGCGTTGTTATTTGTCAAGGGAATTATCTCCTAGCTTTTAATCTTGTTTTCCCTTTAATCCAAAATACCCAAAATACTTTAGTTTTTAACTCCAAACCAATATGATTTACTTGGATCCTTATGGATTTCAAGACCTTAGTCCTACAGTTTAGGTAACGACTTTCTACGTGCCATAAACATTAATCCTTAGTGGAACGATAATATCACACCTATTTTCATATCACCGCTAAACCTAAATCACTTTTTGGCGCCATTACCGGGGATTGGTAATTTGGTTGTATTGAGTTTTTACCTTTATTTTCTAGCATTAAGGTTAGTAAATCCTTAGGAGATCAAGTTTTTTATTTTTATTTTTGTTTTAATTTTCTTTTAGTTTTATTTGAACTAACCTATAACCAAAGTGCTTCCAAGTTTGTGTTGTTAGTGTTTGTTGCTAGGTGTCTTCTTGATTTATGCAAACAAGGTCAAAGGGAGTGTGAACTTACTTCCCCTTAACTAAGAACTTTTGAAGGACATAAGGAGGGACAAAAGAATTTTGCTCGGGTGACTCAAAGAATTTGAAAACTTTGAGATTGAAATGGAGACCGGTGCCACAAGCAACTCGGGGCAAATTTCCTCGAATGGAACAAGCACACAACAAAGTCCGAGGCAAGGGGAACATCATGAGGAGAATCAAGGAGGGCAACCAAATGTGCCTCAAGTACTGGTACCTCCCCTCAAAATATCGGTACAATCATTCATGGCGAATCCAAATGTGAACCCCTACTTTGGAGGTGGAATAAAGATGCCACAAGTGCAATTTCCCTTCTTTCAAGGCGGCATTCCCCAAGGTTATGGACAACAACAACAACCTCAACAACAACAACAAGGGCAAGGGATTGGGATGCAACACCTTCTAAATCAAATGAATCCCAATCTCCTTCATCAATTTGCACAAAACTTTCCACAATGGATCCCACCTATGTTTCAACAAGGAGGGCAACCACCAATGGCGGCCCATCTAGCCCCGAAATTTGAAGAAGAAGATTGCATTATTTACCCGGGAGTGGACGCAAACAATTTTGAGCTAAAGACATCTCTCATTCAAATGGTCCAAGCAAACCAATTAGAGGTGCAAGAGTGAAGGACCCGAAAGCTCATGTGGTGCACTTTGACCGGATTTGCCAAACAATCAAAATGGATGAGATTCCAAGTGATGCTATCAAGTTAAGGTTGTTCCCGTTTTCACTCTGAGATCAAGCTTTAAGTTGGCTCAACTCCTTTCTGGCCAACCATTTTCTCACATGGGAGCAATTATACAAGGCGTTCATGCAAGAGTATTGCCCCCCCCCCCAAAGGCCGTGAAATTGAAAAAGCTCATTCAAAACTTCCTACGATTTGGGAATGAAAATCTCTATGAAGCTTGGAAGAGATTCAAGGAGTTGAGGAGGCAATGTCCCAAAAATTTGCTCACCCCGGGGGATTTTTTTTTTTTTTTTTTTTTTTTTTTTTTGGTGAAAACCAACCAAAAGAACTTCATTAAAGCAAATGTGCAATACAATCAGGAATAGACGATAACCAACTAGCGGGACCAGGAAGCGAATCAGTAGTTCTAGCTAAAGCATGCGCACACTCATTCACTGATCTAGAAACAAACATAAAAGACACTGATTCAAAGTGTCGACCAATCTCCTTGCAGTTGCCAATAACACAACCAGCATATGACACATCAGACCCTGAACCGTTTAACAAGCAACAAACCGTTTGACAATCTGAGAATATCTCAACTTTAGTATAACCTCTATCCTTGACCCACGAGAGAGCCTCCTTCACCGCCATAGCTTCCGCTAAGTGTACATCGTTCATACACCGAAGTATCCCATGCTGAGCCGCTAAAAAGAGGCATATCGAATTGAAAACAACACAACCATAATAAGCACGTTCAGGATTCAAGAAAACAGCAGCATCCACAAAGACTTTAACAGCATCGCTACTCCCTGCATTATCAACCTGCCATACACGTGAGGGAATGCTCGTTGCAATTGTAATATTCCCCAGATTCTGCCACGTCTCCATGCTACATTGGATTTCATTCACCACAGTATTCAACTGCTAGGGCTTGCCATTCCACATCAGCTCATTTCGAGCTCGCCAAATACTCCACCAGGCTGCTATAATACGTAGTTTAAGCACTACATCCCCCCTCGATAAGATATCACAGAGCCAAGCAATACAACCCTGACCAATCCCAGGAATATTATTGGTCAGAATAGTTTGCCAAAGAGGTACAACACTTTCGCAATCCTTCATCAAATGATCTAGTGACTCTGGTTCATCCCGGCAAAGAGGACACAAAACATCAACAGGAACCCTACGGCCAGATAACATAGTCAACACAGGGAGAATATTATGCATACAGCGCCAAACAGGACTTTATTTCTTCATTCTATGAGGGGCTATTGGATAGCTCAAATACAATACTTGATACATCATCTTTCGGGGGAATCTTCATGGACATTGGTCTGGAGTATGGAAAACAGTTGATAGAGAAAATCACTTCCAACACTGCTTATTGGTACAATGAAAGCAATGAGCCACCGAAAAAATGAGAAAATCGCCGGGATGTTTGAGGTTGATGATAAGATGGCAATACAAGCACAATTAGATTCTATACAACACATGTTGAACAAATGATGCAAGGGCCAAAACAGAGTGTGCAAGCAGTAACTCAACCGCTACCCCAAGCTCCTTACACACCCACTCCCTACTCTTATCTTTCTTCTCCTTGTCATTCACCCGGACCTCAGAATATGGTTATGATAGCCTATTGTGCTATATGCAGAGGAAATCATGCCTCCCAATCTTGTTATTTGTTGGATGCTAATGGCCAAGGCTCATCACCAATTGTGAAACAAATTGATATGGTTGGGTATTCTAGACCCCAAGGACAAGGACAAGGACAAGGCCAAGGCTACCAAAACTTCGGGCAACAAAGAAGGAATCAATATGGTCCCCAATGGAACAATCAAGGAAGAAATGCAGCCCCGGGCTTCGAAAGAAATCAAGGAAATAGGGGTGTAAACCAAGGGAACCAATGGAGAGGTAATCACAATCAAAAGCAATGGAACCAACAAGGAACCTCTCAACCCCGTTAAAACCCGGACATGAAGTCATTTATGAGTATGATGATAAATCAAATGAGAAAGCTTCAAGCCGAGATAGAAAACCTTAAGGCCCAAAGTCAAGGGGGAGGAAATCAAGTTCCTCCTCAAGCACCATCTTCTAGTGGCAAACTTCCGACTACCACCGAAAATCCAAGACATCAAGTGAATGTCATCACCACCAGAAGTGGGAAAGCCTTGAAAGATCCACCTTACCCATCCAATGATCAAGTAATTGAGAACGAAGTTGAGAAAGATGAAGGTGACCAAGAGAAAGAAGAAGTTGAAATTGAAAACATTCTTCAAAGTGACAATGAGGAGGAGCCTCTTATCCAAAAAGACAAATCAAAGGGAAAGTCTCCTATGCAAGAAGAGCAAAGTGTTGGTAAGAGAAGGGGGCAAAAAAGCAAAGAGATTGAGGACTCGGTGATACCATGCAACTTGTTACCATTTGCACAACGGTTGTGGAAATAAAAGGAAACCGAGGAGAGTAAATTTTAGAAAATGATTGATAAGTTGGAGGTCACCATGCCCTTTATTGAGGTTGTCACTCAAATTCCATCATACAAGAAGTTTTGAAAAATATTTTGGGCAACAAGAAGAAATTGGAAAAGAGTGCGGGTGTGGATCTAAGTGAGGGGGCCTTAACCTGTGCTGTGCTTCAAACAAACTTGCCCCCCAAGTTGAAAGACCCCGGAAGCTTTGCTATGCCTTGTATTGTCGGGAGGTTTGTTGTGAGTCATGCTTTGTGTGATTTAGGGGTAAGTGTGAGCCTAATTTCTTATTCTCTATGCAAAAGGCTTAATCTCGGTGAACCCAAGCCGACCAATATGACTTTACAGATGGCGGATCGTTTCATAAAATGCCCGGTTGGTGTGCTCGACGATATCCCAGTTATGATTGACCAATTTTTTTTTTTAATCTCAGGAGACTTTCACTTCAAAAGAACGCGTAAATAACGACAGATTTTGCGACGGATTCATTCCGTTGCTAAATTAACGACGATATAGCGACGGATCAGCCACGGATTTATTTTATTTCAAAAAATTGGAAGTTAGCGACGGTAAGTTGCGACGGAAAACGGTGGTCGTTAAATCCGTAGCTAATTTTACCGGTAAATTACCACGCTTAAAATTGAGTCGGTTTAGCGACAGATTTTTGGCGGGCTAATTTAATAATTCTTTTAGCTACGGATCCACTACAGACATATATCCGTCGCTAGAGATTAAAACATATTATTATTTTTTTTACAATTTAGCGACGGAATAGTGACGGACATAGATATCCGTAGCTATGGAGCGACGCTATCCGTCGCTAAATATAAATCTTTAATAACCCTTTGTAATGAAATATAGCGACGGATATTTTATTCCGTCGCTAGAGTTAGCGACGGAATCAAATATCCGTCGCTAAAATATTAATGCCGTTTTTTTTAAAAAATAAGGTAGCGACGGATTCATAGCCGTTGCTAGATTATGATGTTCGTTTTTGTGGTTTTTGTTCGACTATAGCGACCCACGATCCGTCGCTAATCGAAACCAGCCAATGTATTGTGCATGTACTTTAGCGACGGATTTGAGGTTCCGTCGCTATATTATAGTGATGGAACGTCAAATCCGTCGCTAAGTTAATGACCGGGTCCGCTAAATTGATTCGATTCCGCGCTTTTTAAAAGACGTAGCGACGGATCGTCGTATCCGTCGCTAAATGTTATTAAAAAAAAAGAAGAGTTTTCCTTGGCTTCGCTCGTTTTTTGGATCAGTCATCACAACCCTAAACGCCTAAACCACCGCAACACAAACGCAAACTTTCCTTCGCTCTACGAACGCAAACTCAAACGCAAACCGTCACCGTCGCCCACCGCCGCGGCGCCGCCGACCGCCCACCTACGGTCACCGCCAGCCGCCGACTCTCTTACGCCTCTCCACACCGCTAGCCGCCGACCTGCACACCCGACGCCGGAAAGAAGGAAACAAGGTTTTTTCCTTTGCTCTGTTTTTTCCTTCGTGCGTTTTTTTCCAGAATGTAAATGTGTATGAATGTAAATGTGTATGAAGGTAATGTAGCTGACCAGTCCTTCTCTCTGCTTCGACCAGTATCTATTTCCAGAATGTAATTCCTTCTCTCTGCTTCGGCCAGTCCGCACCACCGACCGACTGCCATTTCCTCCACCGACCGCAGGTCTTTCCTTCGGTCTGCACACCTGACGCCGGAAACAAGGTAATTCCTCCTCTCTTGGTTTTTCTAGAATGTCTGAATGTGTGTGTATCTATGTATGAATGTGTATTTATCTATGTATGAATTTGAGAAATATTTGTTCATACATGTTGATTCTGTCATTACTGTGTATGCGCATTTTGAATTCTCGATGCCTCAGTTGCTAGTACTGGGGTTTTCACATATTAGGTTTGATGTGATTGGTTAATTCCTGATTTAGGACTGCAAATGTCCTCATCTAGACTAGTCTAAGGTGTTGATAATGTGACTGGAAACATAATAGGATATGCTGATTCCTAGGAAAATTGTGAATAAGAAGAAAATGATAAAATTATTTAGTATACATCTAAAAAAAAAATCCTTTCTTTAAGGTGTGTTTAATGGATTTACCAAATTTCTAGGAATTGTCAATAGATTTAATTTTATATAGTAATTCCCAAGTAAGGTAGAATTGTTATGCATTTGATTCATTTCAATTTGGCATGATTTGTAGAAACTAGGTTTGATAGTAAGGTATATATTGAATAATTACAAAATGTTTTCATTTGTTGTCTATTTGCCGGCTAAACCTCTTGTGCGTACCGGCACTTGTGTTTTCTCCGGCTAAACTGCCTGCGGGTATCGGAGGGTTATGAGACTATGCATGATTGTTTATTTGATTCTCTATTTGAATGTCTATTAGTATTTCCCTGTACGACCATTGTCATAATGTTAGGAAAATATAACTCATATTCAAAGAAGAAATATAATTGAAAAATATTTTACAATAGGTGATAAATACAATGAGTTCAAATCGTCATTGGATGTATACACGAATTAGAAATGGTCTTCTCACTGAGGAGTTTTTGGCTGGTCTTGACACTTTCATCCAATTTGCTACTAGTCAACATAGTTGGATGGACGGGGAAAGAATTAAGTGTCCATGTAATCAGTGCAAGTGTCAAAACACCAACTTTTTAGATGTGGCTACTATGAAATTCCACTTAGCACACTAGTACAAAACTGCACATAAAATACTACCATTTAGCTACTGTTCTTGTTAGAACGGTAGTGTATTGTTAAAAAAAACGCGCGGTGGCAATTTTGTAAATAAGTGAAGAACATTTCGCTACTATTGTTTAAAAAAACGGATGCGGATTTAAAAAAAAAAACGCTCATGATATTTCGCTACTGTTCCTAAAGGAAACGGTAGCGAAATAAATATACATTTAGCTACCGTTACTACATGAAACGGTAGCAATATTATTATTAAAAAAAAAAAACAAAATTCGAACAAATTAACGAATTGGACTCTGAACAAAATTTGAACACCTCTGCCGGCCATTCCACCATTAGATCGAACCGAACACCTGCGCACGCCTCCATGGACTCCGAACCGAACACCGCCTCCGCCTCCGCCTCCGCACACCTCCGCCTTCGAACAAATTCGTCGTCGAACCGAACCCTGCCGCCGCCGCCGCCGCCGCTTCACCTGATCTGCTACCGCCTCACCATTCAAACACCGCCACCGTCGCAGCCTCCACGGCCACGGCCACCGTCGCAACCTCCACGGCCACGGCGTCCGCACCAGCCACCTCCGCCTCCCCCTCAGCAACGCCGCCGCCTTCGCCTCCGCCTCCGCACCAGCCTCCAGATTTGCAGGTTATTTATTTATTTATTTTTTTAATAATATAACTTTTTTGCTGTTCCTGTATCACTGCCAAATTTTATTTCTCAATTATTGCCTAGTTGTGCATTGAATTGAAGATTGTTTGGAGTGGTTTTACCTTTCCCTTATTTTGATTCCTTTGCTTTTGTTGCCCTAGATTTTGGATGACCATTTTTCTTCTTCTGTTGACTTCCATTATCTTCCTGTTTGTTACTTCACCATTGGGAACCCACATCTTGCACTGTTAAAATAAGTTGAAGTTATGGAATATGAGTGACTTAGTATGGTCAATTCTTAGCACCACCCTCCCCCACCATAAACAGACAATCTTTATCCCTCATGTTTTCCTTTTGATATTTCAGTATTGGTTTGAGAATTCCTTGAGTTTGGGAGAGAGAAGCACCTTAACTGTAACGCCCCGTAAATTCCTTTCAAGCCTTTCGTTCGTTAATTAATTCCTTGGGCAATCTAATTAATTCTTCGGGCAATTTAATTAATTCCAATTGGGCTAATTCTTCCTATTAAATATATAT
>CP025655.1:13349871-13375744 GCA_003576665.1 Ipomoea trifida | reverse complement strand
TATAAGACTTAGGTTATCTCAACCTAACTCACTCAGAGGCAGACGGACTGCCAGACTTATAAGGACCCGGAGGTCGATATAAGACTTAGGTTATCTCAACCTAACTCACTCAGAGGCAGACGGACTGCCAGACTTATAAGGACCCGGAGGTCGATATAAGACTTAGGTTATTTCAACCTAACTCACTCAAAGGCAGACGGACTGCCAAACTCATAAGGACCCGGAGGTCGAAGCAAGATATGTCAAAAGGGCAAGGTTACTTCTATTCAAATCTCTTGGAATTCTCATTACAAACTTTTTTAAAGGCCTAACCTTCTACTGAAAGAATTTCTTCNNNNTTTCTTCAAGTGTATCGCATTCCATTTCCTCTCGACGGCCTGACCATCCGGAGTCTCTAGTCGGTAAGTTCCTGGGCGGATGACTTCTCGAATCCGGTAAGGACCTTCCCATTTAACCGCAAACTTCCCTCCCTGATTGGGTTGGCTGGCATCTCGATCCCTGAGGACCAAGTCTCCCTCCCGAAATTTCTTCTCCTTGACTCTCTTGTCATAGTAGCGTTTCACCGACTGCTGATACTCGGCCATTCGCCCGTACGCTGCGTCACTCCTTTGCTCAAGGAAGTTCTTTTCTATCTGTAGGCTTTCTTCATTTTCGACGTCATTATAGTGCAACACCCGTAAGGTGGGAGTAGTAATCTCAGCCGGTACTTTGGCTTCGAAGCCATAGGTGAGGGAAAACGGAGTTTCCCCAGTTGCTCTTCGTGGAGTCGTTCGATATGCCCATAGGACTCGGTCAAGTTCGTCGACCCATGTTCCTCCCAGATCACTTAACTTTCTTCGGATTCCATCTACGATAGTTCGATTGACGTTCTCAACTTGTCCATTGGCCTGAGGATAGGCTACCGACACCTTGGTGTGTCGTATTCCGTATTGCTGACAGAAATCACTGAAGGGCCGGCAGTCAAACTGCTTACCATTATCACTGACCAAGTGCTCGGGAAGTCCGAATCGGCAAATGACCCTTTTCCACAGGAACTTCCGGCATTGAAACTCGGTGATGGTGGCCAGAGGCTCGGCTTCCACCCATTTTGTGAAATAGTCCACGGCCACCACACAAAAGCGCACCCGCCCAGGAGCCTGGGGCAGCGGTCCGACGATATCAATTCCCCATTAGCAAAGGGAATAGCGACAGTGATCGGAGTATAGAAGGAGGCTGGTCGAGTATCCTTTTTAGCAAAGGACTGGCAAACCGCACATCTGGCTACTCGGCCAATGCAGTCCTTGACCATGGTGGGCCAATAGTATCCTTGTAACACTATTTTGCGTGCGAGGGTATGAGCCCCTTGATGAGCCGAGCAGATTCCTCGGTGCGCCTCTTCCATAACCTGATCTGCTTCGGCGGGATGTAAGCATCTTAATAATGGTCCCCCGAAGGATTTTTTGTACATGTGGCCATCTATTATCACATACGCAGAAGACCGTCTTTGAATCTTTGCGGCCTCAGCGGGGTTGTCGGGAAGATCTCCCTTCTCTTTGTATTGGCGAATTTCTTCCATCCAAAATACTTCAGGATGTTCATCAGGGTTCAACTCCTTCGTGACGCATACCTCCTCTGGGATAACTTTTGGTTCGATACTAGGTAGCAGAATCCGCTCGTTTTGGCAAATTCGAAGAAGGTGGTCGGGTATTCCGCCGAGGGCCATCTTGGACAGGATATCAGCCTCCGTATTCTCGGCGCGAGGTACATGATCCAGCTCATAAGCTTCGAACTCGCCCAGGAGTCCCTCAGTGACTTTCTTATATCGGCCGAGTCTTTCGTTTTTGGTCTCACAAGTCCCCGTCACCTGTCCGACTACTAAGCGAGAATCAGTCTTAATCCGAATCTTCTGGACTTTCAGGGCTTTGGCTACATGCAAACCTCCTATTATGGCCTCATACTCGGCCTCATTGTTCGAAACCGTAAACTCGTATGTGAGCGAGTAGTATAGGCGGAACCCTTCAGGAGTCGTCAACATGATTCCTCCTCCACAATGATGTTGGCTGGCAGCTCCATCAGCGTGCATTTCCCACCAATCCCCTTCCTCAGGGGTCTTGGTGCTAGGTTCGGGGCTATGAGCGGTGCACTCTACTATGAAGTCAACCAAGGCTTGGCCTTTAATCGAAGGACGCGGGTGATATTCGATTCCATATTGAGTGAGCTCCACGGCCCATTTCACCAGACGCCCCGAAGAGTTAGGATTTCGCAAGACTCCTCCCAAGGGTTGGTCGGTCAGAACCCGGATGGGATGAGCCTGAAGGTAAGGTACTAGCTTCCGGGCGGTGATCACTAGAGCGTACACCACCTTTTCCAAGGGAGTGTATCGGATTTCAGAGGCCTTTAAGGCCCTACTGACGTAATACACCGGATGTTGTACCCGTTCTTCCTCTCGGATTAGCACAGAACTAACAGCCTTCTGGGAGGCAGCTAAGTAGAGATATAGTATCTCTCCTTCCTTCGGGGTGGATAGCAATGGTGGAGTCTGTAGGTAATCCTTCAATGCCTCGAACGACTTCTGACATTCCTCTGTCCACCGAAACCCTTCCCTCTTTTTCATAGCTTCGAAAAAGGGTAGAGCTCGGTCCGCAGATTTAGACAGGAACCTGTTCAGGGCTGCGAGTCGCCCCGTCAACCTTTGCAATTCTTTTAACGTCCCCGGAGGCTGCATGTCAAGGATGGCCTTCACCTTTTCAGGGTTAGGCTCGATTCCTTTCCGAGTCACCATGTATCCAAGGAATTTTCCTCCGCGTACCGCAAAGGCGCACTTTTTTGGATTCAAACGCAAGTTATATTTCTCCATTATGGCGAAGGTAGCTGCCAAGTCCTTCGCATGGGTCTTTTCGTCTTTGCTTTTCACAAGCATGTCATCTACATATGCGGCCATGGATTTTCCCAATAGATCTTTGAACAAGCGACCTACCATTCGAGTGTAGGTAGCTCCGGCGTTTTTTAGACCAAAGGGCATCACTCGGTAGCAATATACCCCGTCCGGGGTAATGAATGCAGTCTTCTCCTCATCCATGGGATGCATAAAGATTTGGTGATACCCCCGAAAGGCATCCATAAAGCTCAACAAATCACATCCAGCTGTCTCATCTACCAACTGGTCAATCCTGGGTAACGGGAAAGGATCTTTCGGGCAAGCCTGATTGAGATCTGTGTAGTCCACGCACATTCGCCAAGCGGGGGGCTTAGGTACAAGCACCACGTTGGCGAGCCAGTCGGGGTATTTTACCTCTCGAATGTGTTTTGCGGCCATCAGGGTGTCCACCTCCTTTTTAACGAAATCGCGTCGATCTGTAGAGAGGTATCTCTTCTTCTGGATAACAGGTTTGTGATTAGGATCGACTGCTAACCGGTGGCAAATTACCGACCGATCGACACCGGGCATATCCTCGGGTCCCCAGGCGAATACCTTCTGGTATTTCTGTAATTCCGAAACGATTTCTTGCTTGACTTTCTCAGCCAAGCCCGTTCCAATCCTCACCCTTCTCTCAGGGCGAGCGGGATCAATCCCGACTTCTTCTAATTCTACCGCCGGCTCAGGGCGGTCAAGGTTTTTTGTCTGTTCTTCCCGACTGGTGATGGAATGAACCCTTAGGTCCTCCTTTCCTATTTTCCGGCAGGATTGCAGATAACAATCTCGAGCCGCCTTCTGGTCGCACCGGGCGACCCCAATCCCATTGGGAGTCCGAAACTTTAAGCAAAGGTGCTCTATAGAGATAAGGGCACCCAGATCTTCTAGTCCAGGTCGTCCCAAAATCATGTTGTGAGAGCAGGATAGATTGACCACCACAAACTCCATATCTAGGCTTCGCAAATTCGGAAAAGATCCAATTTCGACCGGCAGGCGTATGGAGCCTTCGGACTCGATCGAGTCCCCGGTGAAACCGGCCAAAGGTGTTTTTACAGGCGTTAGCTTGCTACGTTGTAATCCCAACCTCTCAAACACTTCTAGGTATAGGATATTTACACTACTTCCGGTGTCTACCAGAACTCTCCGAACGACCGTCCCATGGACGTCCATAGCGATAACCAAAGCATCCCGATGGGGATGTTGGCTCCGCGGTAAATCTTCATCAGTAAAGAGAATAGGTTCCCGACATACCTTCTTCAGACTATCGTCCCGGCCGTAAATGGTCCCGACGTACAGTTGCCGAGCCCAAGCCTTCCGGGATCCGGAAGAATCTCCACCTTCCGGGCCTCCCACTATCATGTTGATAACGGGTTTGTGTTTCCAGTTGACCTCCTCTTCTTCAGAGGCAGGCTGCTTCCCGCGATCAGACCGCGAGTCTGTCTTATCGGATCGCGGAGGTCGCCTCCATTGATTAGGCGGGGGCGGAGCGCCCTTCTGAATCATGGCCTCTATTTCCTTCTTTAAGTAATAGCATTCTTCGGTGGTATGTGTGGTCGACCGATGATACCGGCAATATTTAGCCGGAGCTCCTCCCGAAGGTACAACCTCAGGTTGGTCTCCGGGTTTCAAAGGCGGGGGAGGCGGCAGATTATCTTTGACCTCATGCACAGGCTGTGCCATGGAAGGTCGAGGAGGTGGAGCCCCCACTCTTTCAGTTCCTCGACGGATCTCAGTACGACCGGAACGTTCAGATTCCGTCCGGCCCCGAGTATCGGATCGTGATCGTTTAGCGTTAGATCCGGCAGCTTCTCGCTGCCGCTTTTGTCTCACCGCCTCCTCCGTATCCGCTTGCCGACTGGCTCTCTGCATAGCTTCCACATAAGTCTTCGGGCGATCATTATGAAGATCCATGAATAGCTTACCCGCACGAAGCGACTCCATGAAGAAAGTGATGGCTACCTGTTCATCCAACCCCTCAATAGTTTGGACTTCCTTTTGCCAGCGGGTTAAGTATGTTTTCAAAGCCTCACCCTCGTCCTGGCTGATTCCACTCAGGTGGGTAAGATTGCGTTGCGGTTTGATATTTACGGCATAATGAGTGAGGAATCGGTCGGCCAAGTCATTGAAGCAACGAATGGACCGACTCGGTAAGGCTAAAAACCACTTCTGAGCGAGCCCCTTAAGGGTCGGCAGAAAGGCTTTACACATGAGTGGTTCTTCTACCCCCAAAACTTGCATTTTGGCTTGGTAACTGACTAAGTGTTCTCGAGGATCGCCCATCCCATCAAATGTAGCATGCTCCGGAATTTTTAGATCCGAAGGGGCCCGGTAAGCCATGATTTCGTCCACGAAGGGCGAAGAGGTCAAAAGATTTTCAACGGAGGGTCTGATCTTACCCTCAAATTGATCTTGCAGATTTTGGAGCCTTTTCTCAAAGCCCTCCATCTGACTATGACGATATTTGGGTTCCACCGGGGATTCGGCACTACTCTCAGAGACCGCGGCTCGCACCCTCCTCCAGGCGGCCGCAGCCCGCCGTTCCTGTCGATTACCATTCGGTCGGTCCGGATTCCCGCGAGGTGGGTTTTGTAATGGGTTCCCATGGGAATCGCTCAAACGATCCATCACGGACCGAGCGACTTCTCGACGCCTACCGTCTTCTCGACGGAGTGTCGGGTGCTCTTCTCTGTTACGCCCTTCTTGCTCAGTAGCTTGCGGATTCGTAGTTCCTTCCCTTGTTGGTCTAATAGGCTCAGTTTGGTTGTTAGTGCCTCGGTTCTCGCCCCTTCGCCTCTCAACCTCATTGATCACTTGTACTACGATCTGTTCCAACTCTCCAGGCGAAGGCCGATTACCTACCGTTTCTGGGCGGGATTCTCCAGAATTCCGGGAGGTCTGCCGACTCAAGCGTCCTCTCAAATCTTGACCGTTGGGTCGCCCCAACTGCTCTCTTAAATCAGTTCCTCCCCCGGCAGGTGCTCCATTGGGATGTCCAGATATCTGTTCTCTCAGGTCTGGACTATTAGACCTAGCCGTCAGTTGTTCTCGCAAATCACGGCCATTAGTTCGGCCCAATTGTTCCCGCAAATCGTTAGAACGAGGTCGTCCCCCTGCACTGACTGCTTTTCTCGTCGTTCGCATTGCGTTGCCGGAGACACAGTACTTTTTGTTCTTCGATCCCCACAGACGGCGCCAGTGATGGTTTCCCGATCTTCAGGCGATCGGCCGGCGGGCCAACACTACCGGAAAATTACAAGGATTTAGGGTTTTCTGATAAAAATAAGTGTTTTCTCTTTCTCTCGTAATTTCAACCTGCTCATTCAAGTTCCCGTTGGGTTACATATACTTCCCGCCTGAGCGGTTACATATTTATTGATATAATTAATGTAATAAAGGCACATAATGATCATTCAAAGGCTCCATGGTAATGGCGACGGTTTCTCATAACGGCTGCCAAGTTTCCTCCATATTCCGAGTCTTTTCCAGAGTCCTTTGGAGTTATCCGACCGCTTGATACACTCTATTAGTCGGCTTCTCTTCCCGATCACTTGTCCGGGTCCGACTTCCGTCTGTCCGACCGAGTCTTCTGCTCAATCAAAGGCTGAGAGCTAAGTAGCACATCACGTTATGTAGGACCGTCTCCAATGTCTTTCCGACTTAAGGTCCGATTAAAGAGGAGTCGGAATTATAGCGTTTTGGATACTCAGACTGATGCTCAGACTCTAGCGTATTTTCTCCTCTCCCGACCGCCTGGTCTACCCAGTCGGTTTTATATGCCATCAGCAAGATTTCTGTATTTTTTTTTTTTGTGGAACCAAGATGTGGAGCTATTAATCCTTTGTAAGGTATGACCTTGGTCCACTTTGCAAGTTCTAATTGAGATCTTTTAAATGGCATACATATTGATATTTTTAAAAAGAAATCTACAAGTATATAAAGTCATTATTTTATAAATACATAAATTTGATTCATAAATGTCACATATTGTAGATATATAAATTCACTATTGTAATATATAGAATTATTACTATTATTGTTATTTTTATGTACTTGGGTCCACCTGGTTCATTATTCCTGTATCTTATATAACTTATGAAGAAACCATCAATGTTGTAGGACTTAAATATGACAGCCATTTATTTCTCAACACCCTCATATCATGTCACTACACTTGGACTAATGTAAAGCATCGAGCCACTGCCATTAACTTGAGACATTATCCTTGATACTCATTTCCTTGACTGTTATTAACCACCTCATTCTCTCCTCTAGTCACTTATCTCTTATCTGCCACGCTTATCACAGCAATGAAGCACCATTACAAGCAGCTTCAGTCTGCACGTCTCATGATTGCAGTAGCCATAAGTATTAATTTCCACATATAATCACCATAAAGTCTAATGTCAAGTATCTAATGCATTCAAATAAACTTTAACAGCTATGGAAAGGTTTGTTTAATCTTGGAAGATTCTGTAATGGCTATGGAGTCAACTAACCCTTATATGGTGTTCTTGTGCCAAATTTTATTTCAGGTTGCAGAACGAGCCCTACTTTTATGGAATAATGAGCACATTCTAAGATGCATATAGATTCCCATGGTAAGATTTTCAGTGGTGGATCCTTGTGGCCGGTTTTCCTTTGCTATATACCCTGTCAGTGATAACTATATTGCTTAAAAGCTAAAAGATGCCTCTTGACATATAAATGTTGAATAGGATTCCTCTAGATTTCCTAGATAGGCTTTGTAGCCATAATACTTTGTGTAATGAAGAATATTGTTGAGTTTCAATAGGGGGTTTTCCACACCTTGGAACAACTCCAATCACATTCTTTTGCTTGTTGGTTCTTCTCAACTAAGGACATAATCAGCAGCAAATCTTTAGGCAATACAATTGCTCAATATCCAGTCTACTATAAAATACCTCACCAACATTCTAACTAGGTCTTTGGACTTAGGGCCTTTTATTTGGTTAGCTACTTAGGGCCTTGGCCCATTTATTTGGATAGGCTAGACTAGCCCTTGTGTTTTGTAGGCTAGACTACTTAGGGCATTGCGTATCCATATCTTCATATATAGTACTTAGAGTATCATTTTACGAATTGACAGATATGGATCGAAGTTGGATGTATGAAAACCGCACTACATCAGAATATGTGCAAGGGGTTCAAGGGTTTATACAATATGCTGAAGAAAATAGGAGTAAAAAGGCGGAAGATTTTATTGTTTGTCCGTGTTGCGATTGTAAGAATTTGAGAAGATATCGTAATTCTGATGAAGTCAAGGCTCATTTGATACGCCGTGGTTTTAAAGAAGGGTACAATAGATGGATATGGCATGGTGAAAGCTTACTTCCTAGTACTAGTGCAAGTATTCCTAGTACTAGTGCAAGTAAGGAAACTCATATAAATAGTGATGAAACTCATGCTGCAAATAGTGAAAGTCAAGCAAATAGTCAAACTCATGAAGATAATGATGATGAAGATAATGATTATGATGATGAAGATAATGATCGAATAGATGAGATGATGCGTGATGTGCAGGAAGATTTTAGTGAAATGCCTCCTGAACTTAAAAGTTTTTTTGAAAATGCTGAAAAACCTTTATTCCCTGGAAGTACTAAATTTACTAAGTTATCTGCCGTGCTTAAATTATATAATTTGAAAGCAAAGAATGGATGGAGTGATAAGGGTTTCACGGAATTATTAGAACTACTAAAAGACATGCTTCCTGGTGACAATGAACTTCCCAATTCAACTTACGAAGCCAAAAAAATGTTGTGTCCATTGGGTATGGACATTGAGAGGATACATGCGTGTCCAAATGATTGTATTTTGTATTGGAAAGAATACAAAGACTTGCATGTGTGCCCAAAGTGTGGAGCATCACGTTATAAAAACAAAGATTCGTGTGGGAATAAAAAAGGTCCCCCCAGCCAAAGTATTATGGTATTTACCTGTAATACCAAGATTTAAACGCATGTTTGCTAATCCAAGGGAGGCAAAACATTTGCAATGGCATGCTATTGGGAGAAAAGAAGATGGAAAACTTAGACACCCAGTTGATTCACCTCAATGGAGGAATATTGATAGGAGGTGGCCTGATTTTGGTACTGAAAATAGAAATCTTAGACTTGGTTTGTGTACTGATGGAATGAATCCTCATGGTAACATGAGCAGTCGACATAGTACTTGGCCTGTTCTTTTAGTAGTTTATAATATTCCACCTTGGTTGTGTATGAAAAGAAAATACATCATGTTGTCATTGTTGATATCAGGGCCTAAACAACCAGGAAATGACATTGATGTATATCTAGCGCCGCTTGTTGAGGATTTAAAGATGTTGTGGAATGAAGGTGTGCCGGTGTATGATGCTTATAGTCGAAGCAGCTTTACCTTACGTGCAATGATCTTTTGCACAATTAATGATTTCCCAGCATATGGTAACCTATCAGGTTATACTACTAAAGGAGCTAAGGCATGCCCTATTTGTGAAGATGAAACTCCTAGTCTATGGTTGAGTAATAGTAAAAAGAATGTGTTCATGAGCCACAGGACATTTCTCCCTACTGGTCATCCTTATCGGAAGAAGAAAAAGCCTTTCAATGGAAAATCTGAGACTCGAGTAGCTCGTTTGCCTTTATCTGGACATGCGATTTATGAACGTGTTAAGAATGTTGATGTTGATTTTGGCAAGACTTGTAAGACTACTCAAAAGAGTCTTTGGAAGAAGAGGTCTATATTTTGGAATCTACCATATTTGGAGCATTTATCCGTTAGGCACTGTCTTGATGTTATGCATGTTGAGAAAAATGTTTGTGACAGTATTTTTGGGACACTATTGAACATTCAAGGAAAGACGAAAGATGGTGTTAAGGCTAGAAAGGATATAGTTGAAATGGGAATACGGGATAAGTTAGCACCACAAGAATTAGGAAAACGAACATACTTACCTCCAGCTTGTCATACGTTATCCAAAAAGGAGAAAACAAGTTTTTGTTCCTGTTTAAATGGTGTAAAGGTTCCTTCTGGTTATTCATCAAATATTAAGAAACTTGTGTCGATGAAGGACCTTAAGTTGATTGGCATGAAGTTTCATGACTGTCATGTATTAATGCAACACATGTTACCTATTGCAATCCGAGACATCTTACCGAAACATGTTAGAGTGGCTATAACAAAACTGTGTTTCTTTTTCAATGCTATTTCCAGTAAAGTTATTGATCTAGATGTGTTAGATGATCTGTTAGCTGATGTGGTTGTTACTTTGTGTCAATTTGAAATGTATTTCCCCCAATCTTTTTTTGATATTATGGTGCACTTGATTGTTCATTTGGTGAGGGAAATTAAGATGTGTGGTCCGGTTTTTATGAGGTACATGTATCCGTTTGAAAGATATATGGGAATATTGAAAGGATATGTGAGAAACCGGTATCGACCTAAAGGGAGTATAATTGAAGGTTATGGTGCTGAAGAGGTCATTGATTTTTGTACTGAGTATTTAGCTAATGTTGAGTCTATTGGTGTTCCTAAGTCTCGTCATGAAGGAAGACTCACTGGTCAAGGTACTATTGGGTACAAAACACTTCATCCACCGATGCACTTGCGAGATAAGGCACATCATCTCGTATTGCAACACCTTTCTGAGGTCCATCCATACGTGGACCAACACATGTTAGAGATAAGACAACAAAATCCTTTAAAGGGTGAAAGATGGGTGGTCATTGAACACAATCGCACATTCATAAGATGGTTCAAAGATACAGTGATGAAAGAGTTAGCTAAAGTGCCAAATACTGTTAGCGAAACCATCAAATGGTTAGCATATGGACCCGGTATACTAGTAAGCTGTTATGAAGGTTATGACATAAATGGATATACATTTTACACCAAGCGACAAGATGAAAAGAGTGTTGTGCAAAATAGTGGGGTTACACTAATAGCATTATCAAAAGATTATTCAAGTGCTAAAGATACTAAACCGATTGATGCTGCTATGTCTTATTATGGTGTGATTGAAGAAATTTGGGAACTTGATTACAAAGTGTTTAAAATTCCCCTATTCCGATGTAGTTGGGTTGATAATAGAAAAGGTGTTCGGTTAGATGAATTGGGTTTTACTTTGGTTGATTTTGAACGGTTGGGTTATCATGATGAACCATTCATACTTTCATCTCAAGCAAAACAAGTGTTTTATGTTTCTGATTCTGTTGATAAGAAGTGGTCAATTGTTTTACAAGGCAAAAGATATATTGTTGGTGTTGGTGATGTTGTGGATGAAGAAGACTATGATCATTTTGATGAAACTCCTCCATTTTCTGTTGGTGTTCAGTCTTCGTGTGCGTCTGTTAGCTCGTCTATAATTTCCGATGACCGCAGCTTTGATTGGCTACGAGCAAGAACAAAAAAATCAGATGATGGAAGTTACTTTATTCCCAATGAAAAAACAAAGGAAGTGCTTCATAAAATTGTAAGTATAATATTCTTTTTTTCAAAAAATGTAATAATAATACATAATATTTATAACAATACTAATATTTTGCTTATCTTATTTGTTGGAATAGGTGGAAAAATGTGAAGAAATGAATCAAGGGACATTTGAACCAAAAAGACATCATGACATATTATCAGCAGTTCTTGGAAAGGAGGATCGTCCAGGTTCTGTAAGGGGAGTTGGTTCATACTCTACCATACAAGGACTGTTTGGTAGACCAGATCGGAAACAAAGCACATCTAGTGGGATGTACACAGCAGATGATGTCAAAAAAATGATAGATAAATGCAGGCAAGATACAATAATGGAAGTGGAAGCAAAGATGCAACCCAAGATAGATAGCATACCATGGACCAACAACTCCAGTTTCTGATGAAGAACATGTCGGGGACACATCTATTTTCACAAGGGATCTCGGCTGGAACTCCTCAAAGTGTCTACGCCCCATATGATCCACCGATATGTGACCCACCGCCTACTCGTAGCAGTTGTCATTCAGTTGACACATATCCAGTTACAACAATTAAGGTAATATCAAAATGTATTTCATATATCAAATATCATTTCTTGTTAGATTAAGATTAACACACACTTTTTTTTAATAATAGAGTCCAAAAAAGTGTTCACTATCAGTATGTCCCGATGGCACACCCTTTGTTGTTGCAAAGGGAATGGCTTACCCAAGTACAGACGGGATTATGGTGCATCATAAACCACTGTTCCCTAATTGTGTCAAAGTTTGGGTTGATGAAGTGATTGATGGTGGAGATCGATTTAATCTTCCCATTCCAACTCAGGAGTTTGTCACTGTAGCAGATATCGTTGGTAATTTTGCACAATGGCCTGTGCATCTAGTCATTTTGGATGAGGTATGCATTCTTATATTTAGTTATTAAGTTAGTTTTCGCTATTTATATTTAAAATGGTAGTAAAATTATAATTTTATATTTTGTAGAATTTATCAAAAGAAAAAAAGAAAATGAAAGATGAAAGTTGTGATCTATCTGCTACTGGTACACGACCTCCCATTGTGGATGATGATGCCTTAAAGCACTTGGGGGACAATTGCAAGTATTTAGTGAGTTTGTTGACAAGCGTTCCACTTGATAAAGACTATATTGATTTGGAGATAGATAAGTCAATCTTCCATCATCAAAATACGACTTCTATTTTTGTGTCGATGGATGATATAAAGGATTTGTTCACGATGAATTGGCTTAGCGTCTCAATCATACAAGTGTTCATTTTGTAAGTTTCTTTAATTATTCTTGAGTTTTATATATATATATTTGTTTGTTATATTATTTATCGAAATTTCTTATTATTTCTTAATTTTTCAGATTTGTTCATCAGTTATGCAATGAGTTTCAAGTCACATCAATTGGGTTTGCTTGTCCGACTCAGATCTCAAAGGATATGCATAAACGAAATGTCCCTTCTATTACTAAATATTTTATCAACGTCATGGAGCAGAACAAAGATAAGGAATTTATTTTAGCACCATATCATGCAGAGTAAGAAAATTGTTTCATTTACTTTACTAATATAACTTAATAACTTTATTTGTAGTATTAGATATTAAATTTTTAACATATATGTGTGTTTTTTAAATGTAGTTCTCATTGGTTACTTTTGGTGATTTTCTATACGCAAAAGAAGGGTATATGTCTTGGATCCCTTGCCTTGTAATCGCGACATTGCTAAAGCTAAAGCCTCTCTGAATTTGTAAGTAAATACATTATATATTATTACTATAAGTATTTTAAATTTCATTATATTGTTTATAAATTTTTATGTATGTTTATAATTAATATAGGGCATTTCGCTCTGTTCCTACGAATGGATGGAGTAAGACCATCAACTGGATACAATGCAAAGTATGTATAAAAATTGAATTTAAGCTTTAGTGTGATACTTTGAATTACAATAAATTGTTTAAATTAATAAAATAAATATGTATTTTATAGTGCCCGATACAATCGGGAGGTGTTGAGTGTGGATATTATGTCATGCGATACATGCTTGACATCGTGACAAAATATTCAACTGTTGATCGTTTGGATGTGGTAAGTGAATTTAAATAGAACTATTTATATATAGTTAAATTATATTTTATTAATTAACACTCTTAATTATTTTATTAATTAAATTATTTTGCAGGTATTTGAAAGCAATAGACCGTATTCAATGGATGACATAAATGAGATTCGAGACCAATGGGCTAAATACTTCTACTCCCAGTGCGTGTAGCTTTAATGACACTCTTAACTATTTTGTTTTGATGATATAAAGTATTGTGTTAGATAGTATTTTGTGTTAAAGCTAAGTGTGATGATTTAAATTATTGTGTTAGATGATAGTATTTTGTGTTAAAGTGTGATGATTTAAAGTATGATGTTAGATAGTATATATTATTGTGTTAAATTAAGTTTGATGATATAAAGTCTTGTATGTGTTAGTATATATAAAGTTTGATAATAGTTTAATTAAGTTTGATGATGATAGCGTTTTGGTAGTAATATTGTTTTAGAGAGTGTTTTATAGATGTATTGTAGTAAAATTGTTGGTATGATATGGGTTTTTAGCTGTAACAGGTACAGGAATTAAAAGAAAATTAGGGGTTTTAATTACAATAAATAAAATAAAAAAAAATAATCCGCTACTGTTCCTAGCTAGGAACGGTAGCGGATTGTAATAAAAATAAATAAATTCGCTACCGTTTCTAGCTAGAAACGGTAGCGGATGGTCGAATATAAAAATAAAAAAAAATATTCCGCTACTGTTCTTCGCTACTGTTCTTGAAAAGAACAGTAGCGGATGATCAGACATTCCGCTACTGTTGTACAACAGTAGCGAAAAGTCAATGACATTCAGAGACTGTGCCATCCGCTACTGTTATACAACAGTAGCGAAAAGCCTTTTACAACAGTAGCGGATGTGCAGTTTTGTACTAGTGGCAAAATATGGTTTTGTGTCGGACTACTATGTTTGGCGCTTCCATGGCGAGTGCAATTTGAGGGTAGATGTCGATCAAGGTGTTGGTGCCCCATCTCAAATGGCTAGTGAAGAAGCATCTAATGCTTACCATACAATGGTTATGGATGCTGCTGGTCCTGAATTTAATGTGGATGAAATAGAAGAATCGCCAAATCCTGAGGCCCAGAGATTTTATGACATGTTGAAAGCTGCAGATCAAGAGTTGTGGCCTGGGAGTAAAAAACTCTCGCAGTTATCTCTTGTAGCTCGACTTATGAGCTTGAAATCAGAAAATCACATATCAGAAAAATGTTTCAATCAATTCACTGAATTATGAAAGAAGTTGCCCCAGAAGATAATCTAGTCCCTGAAAACTTCTACGAAACCAAAAAGCTATTACGGGGCATGGGGTTGCCGGTTCAGAAGATTGATTGTTGCAAGAACAACTGCATGATATATTGGGAGTCAGATATTGATATGACAACGTGTAAGTTTTGTGCCCATCCTCGATTTAAACAAACTTCTCGTGGTGCTACAAAAAGACAAAAAACTAATGTAGCATACAAAAAGCGACGGAAATATCCGTCCTTAATCCCTTGCAAAATTTGACCAAAAATCGTCGTAGAAAGAAATTAGCGACGGACAAAGTGTTAGTATAGCGACGGAATTTCCGTCGCGAGATGTAGCGACGGAAATTGTCGTCACTAGTCCCTCACAAATGTCATCGACGAATCCGTCGCGGGACGAAATTTAGCGACGGATTCGTTTCGTGTAGCAAGGGAAATATCCGTCGCAAATTTTAGCGACGGAAAAAAATTGTGTCGCAAAATTCTAGCGAGGAGGGTTTTTGTGACGGACGAAATCCGTCCCTAATCCGTCGCTAAACGCTTTAGCGACTGAATTTCGCCGTTTAGCGACGGAATTTGTCCGTCGCTATTTGGGCGTTTTTTTGTAGTGTTTGTGGTTCTTGACATAGAGGCATTGATCCTAATTGCATTGAATAGTGTGAAGAATGTTGGGGATTTGAATAAAATTGAATTGTTGAAGGGCTAAACTTCTTTGAAGTTGTTTTGGGATGAATTTGTGTTGAAAGCATAGCATTTGGTGCAAAAATCAAGTTTTTGAATTTTGGAGAAGGCACCAAACAGCCACCCACACGGCCGTGTGGATGGCCGTGACCTTTTTGAGCATTTACAGTGAGTATGGGAATTTCCAGATGCCTAGCAAACGGCCTCGCACACGGCTGTGTGCTAGGCCATGACCTTTATGAGCATTTACAGTGCGTAATGCAGTTTCCGGAGCCTTGGTACATGGCCTCGCACACGACCGTGTACCAGGCTGTGCCTGTGTAAATTTATGTGTTTAAAAAACATATTTTTCCCCTTTCCCCAACTAAACCCTAGCCTCCCCCCCTAGCCTCCCCCACTTTCAAATATCTCTCTCTACTCCTCGCCCCACCGGATTCCACCACCGAAAGCTGCGAAAACATCCATTAATCTTCAAGTTTAAGGTTTCTTCCCCAAT
The DNA here is from genome assembly GCA_003576665.1 of Ipomoea trifida. Taxonomy (NCBI): domain Eukaryota; kingdom Viridiplantae; phylum Streptophyta; class Magnoliopsida; order Solanales; family Convolvulaceae; genus Ipomoea; species Ipomoea trifida. The sequence goes on along the minus strand of CP025655.1, from coordinate 13,359,860 downwards.
TTTCTTCACTTAACTCATGTCACCAAAGCTACTAAAAACACAAAGTGTCAAGGCTCTATTCTCTCTCTATTGAGATTCGAGCCTGAGTGTCGTTGTGTTTAACTTTCCTGTTTTCCTGTCGGCCACGCCGTTTGTCCGGGGGCTTCTTCGCCGTTGGGTACGATATAACCTCCATGCTGTCAGGCGCCAGTGAGGGATTCAACCAGCTATGGTTTCAGATTTTTATGAATGCAGCATCTGGGTTGTCATATAAGGTTTGACTAGATTTTCCCTCTTGTCTCCTTGACAAGTTTTTCCTCTTGTTTCCTTGACAAGCTTTCCCTCTTGTTTCTTTTAACAAGTTCCGGCCATAATCGTCTTTTTCCCACTCTGTTGCTGGTTGGTGTATGCATGTAGAGAAATTTGCAGTTTGCATTCCTTCTTAAGTGTTCTTGCTATTAGTTTCAGTTTTTTTTTGCTTAGCTTAGACATTGTTGACACTCTAACGAAACCAAGGAGACAGATGAAATATGATCAGGTCATTTAGGGTTTGCATCTCTGTATCTATGAGTGTTATTTCGTGGAACTGTCGGGGTCTCGGCAACCTAGCAACAATTGAATTTCTAGTTGATCTACTCTATTCAAAGAAGCCTGGTTTGGTTTTTCTCATGGAAACTTTGGTTAAACAAAATAAGTTACAGGCTCTTAAAGGAAGTTTGGGGCTAACCGGGCTATTGGTTGTTGATGGTCCAGGACATAGTGGGGGTATCGCCTTACTTTGGACTGACCGAGTTAAGGTTGATATTCTTGGATACTCTATTAATTACATTGATGCAATGGTCTCACTCGGTGATGCCGGAACCAAGTGGCGATTCACTAGTTTTTATGGAAACCCAGATAAGACCAAACAAAGGGAATCTTGGCAGCAACTCCGTGATATCGCCACTTATAGTTCTCTTCCTTGATTGGTCATGGGAGACTTTAATGATATACGGTCACCATCAGAAAAAAGAGGTATCCATCTTCACCCGAGATGGTTAATGGAGGGTTTCAACGAAGCAATAAACAATTGCGGCCTCCACGAAGTTAGCTTTGAAGGTCACAAATTCACATGGGAGCGTGGCAGAGGCACCCCGAACTGGGTGGAAGAGCAACTAAACCGCATTTTGGCTTCAGGAACTTGGTTGGATCTATTTGAGAGTTCTAAAGCGTCATCTTGTGAAACCCCGGTGAGTGATCATCTCCCACTTACTCTCTAGCTCATTCCCACTGCATATGCCAAGCCAAATAGGAAATTTAAATTTGAAAACTTATGGCTTAAGGAGAGGCAATTTAGGATTTTGGTGTCTAATTGTTGGTTGTCTTCAAGAGGAAATTCCCTATTAACCAGACTAGGGATATGAAGTAAAGCCTTATGGGACTGGGGAAGGAAACTAACAAAAAATTTTCAACCAAAAATTGACGCATGTATGAGAAGAATGAGCATGCTCAGGGACAGAACAGATAGGCTGGGAGTTCTTGATTTTGTTGATTCTCAGAAGCAGTGCATAAGGCTCCTTCACCAGCAGAACGCTTTCTAGAAGCAAAGAGCGAAATCATTATGGCTAACGGGTGGTGATCTAAACTCCAATTTTTCCACAAATCAGTCAATAGAAGAAGAAGAAATAATGCTATTATGAGGCTAAAAAATTCTGAAGGCAATTGGATCTCAAAGGGGCATGATCTTGATTCTGTTATTGTTAAATATTTTGCTGATATGTTCAAATATCAACTTGGGAATCTTCAGCCGGTTTAAACTGTGTAAAACCAAAAATTTCTGCAAATTAAAATGCTACTCTTTGCATGAAGGCTAGTGCCGAGGAGGTTAGGAAGGCATTTTTCGGTATGCACCCTGACAAATCGCGGGGCCTAATGGTTTTAATCCGGGGTTCTTTCAAGCTTTTTGGGATGTTTTGGGAGGTGATCTTGTTTATCTCTGTAATTCTTTTATTTCATCAGGCCAATTATCCCCTGGCCTTAATGATACTCACCTTGTTTTCATTCCTAAGAGAACAAACCCGGAATCTTCGGGAGACCTCCGACTAATTTCTCTCTGCAATGTGGCTTATAAGGTAGTTGCTAAGGTCTTGGCGAATTGGATGAAATTTCTTTTGGATGGTATTGCGACTGAAAATCGGAGTGCATTCATACTAGGCAGGCTGATTTTGGATAATATCATGGTGGCATTCGAAGTCCAACATTATTTGAAAATGAAGTATCAAGGAAAAGAAGGCTTCGTTGCTATGAAACTCGATATGAGCAAGGCCTATGACCGGGTGGAATGGCCCATACTTTAAGCAATACTTCTCAGGTTTGGTTTCAACAGTTGGTGGGTGCATTTGATTATGCAGTGTGTCTCCTCTGTGCATTTCTAGATTATAAATTATGGGGTAGTTATTGGCGATGTTCAACCTCAGCGGGGTCTTCGTCAAGGGGATCCCCTCTCCCCTTATTTATTCATTCTAGTTGTAGAGGGGCTCAGTGCAATGTTACGGGATTGTGAAGAAAAAGGACTCATTCATGGTATGTGTCATGGGAGGAGCCCCGAGAATTTCTCACCTCTTGTTCGTTGATGATAGTTTCCTTTTCTTCAAAGCTAACTTAATTGAGAGTCAAGTGATCAAAGAAACACTAGATAAATATGCCACAGCTTCAGGTCAGCTTATTAATTACACAAATTCCTCTATTAATTTTAGCAGAAATGTGGGAGAGGAGATGAAAGATTTGGTTGGTAGCATTACTGGGGTAACCAACACTGGATACGTGGGGAATTATTTGGGCCTCCCCTCCCTTATAGGCCGAAAGAAAAAGGAAATCCCGGGCTTTGCTAAGACAAAAATCATTGCTAGAATTCAGAGCTGGAATCATAAGTTTCTCTCTCGAGCCGAGAGGGAAGTTCTTATCAAGAGCGTTCATCATGCCATTCCTTCTTATGCCATGAATTTTTTCCTTTTGCCTTAGGAGCTGACCAAAGAAATAGAGAGGGCTATCAACGCTGTTTGGTGGGGGGCAGTCCATGGAAGTCGAAAAGGTATTAGGTGGAAATCTTGGGAGCGGCTTTGTAAGCCGAAAGATTGGGGTGGAATGGGTTTTAGGAGATTGGATTTATTTAATAGTGCCTTGTTATCTAAACAAGCTTGGAGGGTCATGTTGAATCCCAACTCCTTGGTTGGCCGAATTTTCAAATAAAAATACTACTCCACGGGAACTTTTCTCTCTGCTGTCCTTGGAAACAACCCCTCATTTATTTGGAGCAGCTTGATGGGATCCGAAGAATTAATCTGACGGCACAGTAGGTGGAGAGTGGGAAACGGAAACTCTATTTCCATATGGGCAGACAATTGGTTACCAGATGTTTCAAACGCAAGAATCTCAACTACCCCATACCCATACTTGGAGAATGCAAGAGTATCTTCCTTCCTTATTAATCAAGAGGCAGGTTGGGACAATGAGATTATAAGGGAGATTTTTAACCAACATGATGCTGACCTCATTCTTAGCATACCTATCTCAAGAACTAACAGAGATGATAAGGTCATTTGGATGGGGGAGGAAAGAGGTAACTTCACAGTCAAGAGCTGCTATAGACTACTATCTAACGCGGAACAATCGGAAAATAAGTTAGGATGGGCCAGCATATGGAAGGTGAAGACCCCCCCTAAGGTGCGTAACTTCATGTGGCAAGCTTGTTCTCATTGTCTTCCTACGACTGATTTGTTACGCTCTAAAAGAGTGGACTGTGAGACTAAATGCGTGATATGCTCTACATTTGACGAATCTATCATGCACCTTCTTATTGAATATCCATTTGCAAAAATTTGTCAACTAACAGGGGTGATCCATTTTTTCTGAAATTTTTCCATTCTCTGGTTACTGTAAAACATATAGCATTCTGGTCTTGTGTGGCCTTTCTTGTTGCAGTAGTGACATATTGGCGTATATTTCCTCAAGTTTTTCTAGTTAGTATCTATCTTTGTCCAAGTGCTAGTACCTTGATAAGCACCAAGAATAGCACTTATTAGGGGTCTTTATTAGATTAAAAGCGCATCGTTTTTACATCCAATTATAACAATTGCATGCATTTCAGCTCAAATGCGATCAATTTCTTCTAACAACATTTCTAGAAAGAGTTTTGAAGTATTTCACAGGTTGGAGAGGGATTTGAAGCTAAAATAGAGCAAAAGACAAACAAGCCGAAATGCAGTAGCGTCCCACACAGCCTCAGACGCGTGTGGCTAGGCGTGGAATTATTCCAAAGAGCCTCCACGCCACTCACACGCGTGTGAGCAAGCGTGGTCGGGCCAATGGCTATTTTGGGAAATTTGTTCCTTTTCTTTGTCACCTATATAAATCCCTTTTGCCCTAAACCAAAGGGAGATTAGAAAATTGATAGAATAGGGTAGATAGATCTAGAGGGTTCTCTCCCCTCTTGGGGGAAAACTCCTTCCTTTCATAGTTTAGAATAGATCAAGGGCAAGAATGAAGATTGGGATTCAAGATCAAGGTTGTAAGATCCCCTTTTTCAAGGGGTGGTAACCATTCTTTTCAATTTCTAATTCTATACTTGTTTCTTTGAATTTTTCCTTCTTGTTCTTGTTTCTTAGCATGATAGAGTAGATTAGATAGGGGATTGGTGGCCCCATGGTAGATCTATGAGGATGGTTAATATTATTGCTTTAATTTGTGAATTGCTTGCTTGTTGAATGTTGAACTTGTGTGGATGATGTTCTTCAAGTTTTGTGCCTTTTGTGGCCACATTACGTAGCAAACCCAAAGGAAGTGAGTGTGTGTGCGATAGCGGCCACTCACGAGTCTAACTCAAACACATCTCCGCTCTTAGTCCGAAAGGACAAGATCCGAGAGGAGTGGTAGACAAAGTGTTCGATGAAATGCCCCAACCGAATGAGGATGTGGGAGTCCAAAGTGTGACGCCACTTGGTAATGTGCCACGAACTCCCTAGTCTATTCCACGACTTGCATTCTCAAAACCGACTAAAGATAAACCACATGGAAAAGCCTAAAGCCCCAATCTCTACTTTACTTTTCTTTATTACACACAACTACTACCAACCTTACCCTCTCACCAATGAATTCAACTCCTTGCACTCCCGTAACTCTTTCTCTTCAACCTCTTAGATGCCAACACACCAATTCGATTCCCATTCGTCATCCTTGAGAGACACGACACTCGGGGAGTTTAACTCTTCGTTTTACCACCTTCACCTTCACTCACCCCATACAAACATCTTTGTCATACCTGCAGGAACAAACTTAGTAGAAAATGACTTTTGAGAGTTTCGAATGTACCCCAGACCGTTTTGAATGTTGGGTGATCTTCCAGAGTCAAGGATTTGATTTAGGGTTGATGTTGTGTTCATCATTTTGATTTGCCTTTTCAGAGCTTCCAATTCAGCTGATAGCATCATTACTTGAGAGCTGGACTCAGCTAGTTCTACATCTTTGTCAGCAACCAATTTCTTCAATGATTCAATGTTCTTTTCTAAGAACTCATTCTTGGAATTCGTAGTCGTGTGTGTTTTCAAGAGAATGTCACATTTCTTGTATAGTTGAATGTAGGATTGTTCAAGTTCTTCATAAGGCATTTTGTCTACATCTTCATGATCTGAGTAATTTTCCAATTCAGAGTGCGATTCAGCCATAACAGCAGTGAATGCAACAAAGTTTCCTGATATTTCTTCATCTTCATCTTTCATACAAAGCTCCTCAAATCTGGTGTGTACTTGTTGCATCTTGGTTTGTTTAACAGATGAATCTCCTTCATAGAGTTTTTCCAGTATCTCCCATGCATCTTTTGCGGAGCTGCATCCAGCGATTAGTCCAAATTGACCCTCATCAAGCGAACCAGTAATAGTGTTCAAAGCCTTATTGTTGTTAACGCTCTCAGTGATTTCTGCCGCAGTTCATTGTTCGATCGGAGCCAGGATTTCAGACTTGTCTTCTTGAGCCCTTTTAGGGTGAGTCCACCCATGAGTGATACCTTTCCACACATTTACACCCTGTGCATGACGATAGATCCTGGTTCTCGCCTTCCAATATCCATAGTTGGTGCCGATTAATTGCGAAGGTCTAGCTTGTCCTTTCATAGATACTTTTGTAAACACAGCAGTCACTCTTGTAAAACAAGGTTAGAGTAGAACAAGGAAAACAGAAGATTTTGAAGGATCATATATCAAGAGAATGATCTTGAGGCTGAGCTCTGATACCAATTGAGATTTAGACTACCCCAATCAAGGTCTAAGAGTTTATAAGTGGCTCCAAATTGTTAAACCTAGTTACTAGATTTATTGGATGACACTTAACCATATTCTGATCTAGTGCAGAGATAAGTTCAATATGTACTAAAACGCAGTAATGAATATGCAGATATTAAAGCAGTAAAAACACCAAAAATTGGTAACCCAGTTCGGAATCTCAATTCCTACGTTTGGGGGGCATCACTTTGATTGCCCAACTCTTCATTGATCAACACTGTGAAATGTACCACCAATTTACAGTCGTGTATCACGCGGTAACTCTAGAAACTCATCAAAGGCACCATTCTAGAGTTCAACCTTGAAGAGTTGACAAGAACTTGATCTCCTGATCTTCTTGAATTGAGGCTCCCCCTCAATGATTGCACGAATGGCTTTCAGAGTGAATGTTTGCCCATTTAGCTTCACGGAGAAGATGTATCTTGAATCAAAGGTAGGCTTTGTCAAGATCTCTTGTAATCACATAGATGGAAAACTTCAAGTCTGGATCTTCAGAGTAAATTTTCTCAACTCGATCACAAAGAGAGTTGGGTCATATATATATCCTTGTCTGAATCTGGTAAGCGGTTGAAGTCTCAGTAACCAACTCTGAGCATCTTTTCTGTCTTTGTACAGTGCTTCGTTCAGTAACCTGTCTTCAAAGTCTTCCAGGTCTTCTGAACTATTTACTGTACTAAACTTACTATAAGCCTAAAACATCTTAAGAGACCTGTTTTTGAACTATCTGCTGAACTAAAAATATTGTCTCAAGAACTTGGTACAATTCAGGGAGTTTCAAGATAATTTTGACTTAGTATTTTTATTAACAAATGATTTGAAGCCAAACTCTTGATTGATCTAGTCTCTTGCCAATAGCCTTGTTAGCATCCTAATAAATGAATAAATTGATCTTGTGTGTTGTGTTTGGCTAGTGACGGCTTATGTGGGATTTCGGTGATTTTTGTTTTGCTAGAACTTGCCTCATTACTCCCTAAATTGATACCCTAGGAACTACATGATTTAAAATGATCTTAGGCCATTTTTGTTTAACCTTAAGACTTTTAGCCTACCCTGTTAATATGTGTTTACCCCTAGTTGTCCCCGTTTGAGCCTTTTGTTCTTATAATAAAGTGCTTTAGACTTGTTCCCCCCTTTTTTTTGATGTTTTTCTTTGTATGAGCCCTTATCTATTAACCCCAAGCCCATAGCCTAAATGTTTCCATTCCGCCCTTTGAGAGAATGTAATATTTATTCCTTAGTTTATGAGAGAATTTTCTTTTGGAGGTCATTGTTATTAGCATCACTCTAGATAGTTGTCTTAGTGTGGGGGTCTTTTGTAAATAATTTTAGATATTGGTTACTTTGAAAAAGTCAAGTCTTGAAAAGTAGAAAAAGAAAAAAAAAAAAGAATCTTTGAAAAAGTTAGAAAAGAGAATCAAAATGTTGAAAAGAGAAAAAAGAAAAGGAAGAGTTGAATAAAAGTTAAAGTTCTTATTTTTTGAAAATTGTGCCTTTACCCCTCAATCTAAAGTGTTGTTCTTTTTCCTATTGTAGATTGCTCCTTATCCATAATTGTCAAGTCTCTTCTAGATTAGTTTATGTTTAAGTGTGAAACTCTCTCATTTTTGTTTATTTCCATACCCCTTTCTTGTTAACCCGTTACCCTTTAGCACCATTACAAGCCAAATAAAGACCTAGTTGATCATTTCATGCATTATAAGGGTTGACATAGTGGGATTAAGAAGGGCAAGCTTATGGGTTCTCATCTTAAGCCGTGTTTTGCATAATCTTAACTTAGCGCTTGTGCACACAAGGTTCTCACATACCCTAATAATGTACTTGGTCATTGGTTTGAGAAAGGAACTCATTTAATTGTGAGGCTAAGATGATTCTAGTAGCAAGTTTGGTTGTCATGAGTTGTTTGTGGATGTTTGGTTGTGCAAGAAGGAAGTGAAATAAATGTTCATTGCTTGGAGGTGATTATTCTTTGTCTTTGCTAGAGGACAAATAAAAGTCCTAGTGTGGGGGAGTTGATACATCTAATCCTTGACCTCTTCTTAGCCCTCATTTTAACCAATTTTGTTAACATAGTGCTTTTACTTGAGTAGAATCTATGACTTGTTTGTGTGATTTGATTTTCTTAGATAAAATGGGTCACAACGAGTCATTAGGAGGCTTTTTAGGGCATAATGGAACAAGTTTGGAAGCCAAGATGTCACTCAAGGAGAATCGGAGCAGCGGGACGCGAAGCGGGAGAGAAAAGGTAGAAAATGACCTCACACGCCCTCACACACGGTCGTTTGCCCCCGTCGCAAATCTGCCCAACAGCGATACCACACGGCCGTGTGAGAGGTCGTTTGCTCTGGTTTCTACACAGTATTTAAGCTAATTTTCTGCATTTTGTTCCTAAGTTTGAACCATAGCTAGCTTAGAACTATTTTACCTCATTTCCATAGCATTTATTAGCCTAGATTAGCTTAGATATATACTTGGAAACACTTGGGAGCATTTATTCAAAGATTTGGAGTAGATTACAACAACTCTTCTTCACCATTATTAATAGTAAAACTCTCATTTCCTCTTCTTCATCTCTTATTTACTCTTATTGCACTTTTATGATTTCTTTGCTTGATATTGCTATGTTTACCTTGCTAATGAGTGAGTAGTCCTTTACTTGGGTTAGATTAGGTGTTTATTGCTTCTATTGATGGTATTTATGTGATTATTGCATAGAGGAGATGAATACCCATTTAGGGTTCTTGAGTTTGAGTTGGGTTATAATTCTATCTTTCAATGGAAATAAGGGTAGATTGGGGCTTACAAAGCTTTTGTTTTTTAAAGAATTTGGATTGATACACCATGGAAATGCAGAAACCCTTCTTCTAATCCTTGTGGAAACTTGGATTCCTTAGTGCTTGCCTCAAGAACCTAGGGTTAATGTTCTTCCCCCAATCTAAGTGTCAAATGCATCAATAGAGTAATACACCTAATTAAACCCATCTTTCCCTTTTGAATTATCTCCTAGCTTTTAATCTTATTTTTCCTTTAATCCAAAATACTAAAAATACTTTAGTTTTTAACTCCAAACCAATATGATTTACTTGGATCCTTATTGTGACACCCCAACCTCACACCGGCTGAGATAGCTAAAAACTTAACATAAAAGCTGCCAACCTCAACCAACAACCAAACATAGCGGAAGCGAGTTTAAAACCTAAGGGGCGTCATGCCACATCTAGGAAAGATAACACAACCTAGATGCACAGGCTAACCATAAAAACGGAACTGTATAAACGATAATCCTTAAAGCATGTTTAACAATATCCAAAAACTAATCTAGAGTGTATAAAGTCTCAAACGGCTCACAGGCCAAAGCATAAGTCTAAAACATAACCACTATCTAAGCCTCCTCATATGGGTGTATCTCTATCGCGCTCACGCAAAGGCTTTAAGGCAAACCTGGAAAAACACACAAAGAACCATTAGCAAAAGACTGCTAAGTAACCACCATTCACACCCGCAAGGAAGTATAGATATACATATAAGTTGTAAATAGGTTTACAAACCCATATAGAATATAAACACCAACAAACTGTTCAATAGTTCAAATCGGATACTCAACAAGGATAAACTGAACGAATCATAAACCAAGACTCATCCAACCAAAGCCAATGATTAACAAGGAAAGCATAAGACAACAATGAACCATAACCAAGATAC
>CP025655.1:13322370-13346188 GCA_003576665.1 Ipomoea trifida | reverse complement strand
GAGCCTTATGTAATTTACTCCCACCTGAACTAAAATGCATGCACTTACATGTGTGGTTTACACATGTGTGCATGTATGGGTTGAAGTGTGTGGACAAACCGCCAAACTTGTGTGCACTACGAGCCCAGTTGTGTGCTTCCCACCAGTCAAACACATCGCTCTCAATTTACCTGCGTGCAGTCCATATCTTTCACAGGAACACAACATTAATATATGTTTCAATTCAAACTCATCTTATTGAACAAATAATTTGCAATATATTTAGTACGCATCTCAACTAATAATGAAAATAGTTTATTTCTATATTTAGAATATGTTTTTGGTGTAGATGTCCATTAAACGTTCCTCCCTCCCACCAACATTCTGCTCGGCTCCTGTCTAGCACAACAACAAACTAGTTCAGTACCCAACATGTAATGCATGAACGCTTCTCAGTTAATGAATGGTTTGATTAGTTTAAAGCGCACATATCTGCGCATATATGCACACATTAAGAACTTCTCTAGAATCCATCACGCTATTACAAATTACATTTATTAATGCACATAGTTCCGTTCGTTGGTGTACACAGAATTATATGGGTTTTTGTTGTGTGCGCAATAGCGCTTTGGGGTGTGCACGGGATCTTTGTGTGCTACGATAATTCTTTGTTCCCTTCACGTACTGTATTTCTTAACCATGTGCATGCCAAATCGCATTATTCCCTCTTGTTCATGTGGGCAGTAGGTGCCCCTACAATCATTTGATTCCCAATACAACACCTAGATTATATTTTTTTCCCCACTCTTCATCAACTCCCCAACCCATCTTCATATTTTTGTTTTCATAAACCCTTAGTAACTAAAATGCCTTGAATTACAATAAACAAATTCATGTACTAATTAAAATGCAGTTTCAATGATGATAATCACTCAGAATTGCTTACATGTTTCCACTGTATCCCTCTTTTCTTTTTAATTTCTTCCCTTCTTGATGCTTGTTTGGAGGTGGTAGTGTACTGGCAAAACAATTACAATTGCAAATTTGAATCATTCCTTAATTAAAATGCTTATACTCGTGTGTAATATTGCATTGAGATATAATCCATATTTAAAGTTTGCATATATTACCATTATTACCCCTTTTTAAAATTCATATCATAATTACTACATTCCATCCGTTAAAATCATAGCCATCCATAGCCTCAAATCCTAGGGTATCAATTTGTCCACACTTTTTATTTTAAGGGTGTTTGCATGTGCATATATATATATATATATATAGAGGGTTGACTTCATATGAGACAACACCTTCCCGTGAGACAGTGCGACAACGTGAGTGCACATAGTCTACTTCATGAATGCACAAACCCTACACTGTGTGCACTCATGTAGGCTAAGTGCACACACTTTAGGCTGTATGCATCCGCGTAGTAAACTGTGTGCACTCAAGTTGTCGCATATCTATCTCACGGGAAGGTGTTGTCTCATATGATTGTAATTCATATATATATATATATATATATATATGTATATATATATATATATATATATATATATATATATATATATATATATATATATATATGTATATATATGTATATATATATATATATGTATATATATGTATATATGTATATATATATATATATATATATATATATATATATATATATATATATATATATATACATATATATATATATATATATATATATATATATATATATATATATATATATATATATGCACATTTATTAGTTTTGCATGATGAAATGTGGGAGGTTATAGCTTATGGACCTATATAGAGATTTTGAAGGTCAATATTGCATCCTTATTGTCAACATATGCACTGGCATAGATTTCAAAGCTTAGACTTAAATGTACTACAGATAATCAAAAGAGAAGCAATCTGGACAACATTGCTAAAGAAATATTGTTCAAGGCTATCAATGACTCAATATTCCCCAAAGCACGGAAATGCACAATTGCGAATGAAATCTGGAATGAGCTCATTAGAATAGGAAAAAAGCGATGAGCGAGAGAAAGACAACAAGCTCACTATTGCAACAAAAAGTTTGATGATTTTAAAATGTTATCTAACGAATCCATTGCAGATATGGAGGGAAGATTTATAAAGATTATCGGAGAAATCTCAAACCTAGAGAAGGAAATTAGCCAAAAGGAAATATGTTTTAAGGTGCTACAAGGATTGCCATTAAGTTGGGACATTAATGTGACAACAATGAGAGATTATAGGGATATGAGAACAATGTAATCAGACAAGCAATTTCTTAGGAATAATTGTTAATAGATTTTGATGATGCAGAATACATTGTATATGCATAATAGAACCCTCATTTCTAGTTGCAAGTTGATTTATCTATTTGAAAGCAAGACGTGCTTCATCAACAGTCTGACTGGAAGAAAGCTATTAGAAAGAAAGGATTCGAAGGAAACAACAAGAAAGAAATGCTTCAAAAAGAAGGATTAGAAGAAGTGAGGATCGGACGAAGCCCATATGAAGAATAACAAAAAGAGCTCGTGACTATCTCAAGGGTTGTCAACTGGAAGAAGCTGAACGCTTCAATTCACTTTGTATTTTAGTGGAGTCCTCATTGGAGTTTAAGAAAAAGAGTGGAGTAAGAAAGTTTTCTAAACCACTAGTAGGAGAATGTCCAAGTAGTAATGGAACTAACTTTTGTATCTCCCCAAACATCTTGTTGTTCCACTATTTTCAACAGCCCAATCCACAATGCCTGTTTAATTGATTTCCCATAATATGGCATTGATGGCCTACTGTGTGATTTGTGGAGGGTATATATCATACCTCCAATTCCTTACCCATTAACAGATCTAATTCTTCAAGTTCTATCTCAAATGGAACATATTGATATGGTAGGGTATTCAAAACCCCAATTAAGGGAAATGATATGGCAATTTCAACAAACAAAGAAGAAATCAAGTTAGAAACCAATGGAGTGGTTAGAGTATTCAAGTAAGGAACCCACCCCCAGGATTTCAAGAAAACCAAGGTTTCCAAGGTGGAAATCAAGTCAACAATGGAAGAATAATCTAGTCTAGGGCCAGAATCAAGTAAGTTAATGGGCTCAATCTTTGAGTCAAAGCAATCAAATGAAAGCATCACAAGCATCCCATGAGGCCAACATAAAGACTTTGATAAATATGATGTAGTTGTAGATGAAAATCATTAGTAAATTGCAAACCAAAGTGGAAAGTCTTCAAGCTTAAGGGCAAGGGGCGAGAGCTCAAAGGTCCTAACCACCACCTAATGCAAATATGGAAAACTCCTCGTGAGCATGGAGAATTGAGATATCATGTTAATGTTATCTCCACTACGAGCAAGAAAACATTGGAAGATTCCCCTATGCCAGCCTAATGGTGAAGAATTGCAAGAAGAAGAAGAAGATGTTGAGAACAAAATTGATGAAGAGAATTTGAAAAGAATGAAGGAGTTGAGAAGAAGTTTGAGAAGGAAGAGAAGATGAAAGAGAAAAAGTCATCAAGAAGAAGACCAAGAGAGGACGAAGAAGAAGTATCAGTGATTCCCTACAATCTCTTGTCATTTCCTCAAAGGTTGTGGAGATCCTTAGAAGTATAAAAGGAAAAAAAAAGTTTAAGAAATGGTTAAGTGAGCTAGAAGTCACTATGTCCCTCATGGATCTCATAACACAAATTCTGGCATATAAGAAGTTTTTAAAGAGTTTTCTAACAAACAAGAAGGGAGTCGATAAGGAAGTCATCATGGAATTAAAAGTAAACGCCACTATTTGTGTGGTGCTGCAAAAGTCAATGTCCCCTAAATTGAAGGATCTAGGTAGTTTATCATTCCATGTTGAGGGTAAGGCTATGTCCGATATAGGAGCCAGCGTGAGGATAATGCCAAACTCTGTGCAAAAAGCTAAATTTAGGTGAGCCATCGCCTACTCACATGACTTTGCAGATGGTCAACCGATAAAAAAAATCTGGTTGGAATCTTGGAGGATGTTAGAGTGATGATTGATTAACACATTATCCCTTGTGATTTCATAGTCCTTGATATGGAAGAAGACTCCAAGACTCTAGAGATCTGTGGAAATTGGCGATTTTAGTTTTTGTTGGACAGAAACCCTGACTAACTGATACCAGATGAGAACTGAATGAATTGTATTTAATGAGATTGTTGAAAGATACAGATGATAAGCCTCCAAGATACCCATTATTTGAATACATATTAGGGTGCTTTGCAACGTTTTTAGTACCCTTACATGATAAATTTGTGATCAAATATGCTTTAAATTCACTAACCGCATGCAAACCTACTTTTAGCATAAATTGAGATGATACAGGAGTCCCGGGAGCCAATAGGAACGAAAACCGAGCGTAAGGAACGAATCAGGCAATTCTGGAGCCCCGAAGGACCCAAGAAGACCTCCACACGCGTGGTTGTGCGCGTGGCCACGTTCCAGTAGCCATCCACGCACGGCCACACGCGTGTGGAGGGGCATGGAGAGGACACTGCGCGAAATTTTCCTAGGGTTACATTTCGGAGACTATTTAAACCCCCTTGATAGAATTTCAGAGGGAGACTTTTGGGGGAGAGTTCACTTTGGATAATTTCTAAGATCATTTTAGAGAGTTTTTCCATATTTTCATTTCTTAGAGTAGTTTAGATAATTCCCCTTGTAGAAGACAACAAGCTTGGATTGAAGGATCACTTCAACTCTAGGTGATTTCTATTACATCTTAATCTATTTTACTCTTTTGTTCTTGGATTGAATTAGCTATTGCCTTGAATTCCTTATCATGTGTGGCTAGTTATTTAATCTAGGGATTTGGATTGTGTGAAGATATGTTACTAGTGTGATGATCTTATTTCTTATTTTGGATTTAAATGCTTGGATTGTTGGGTTATCTATTCTTGTCTATTGATTGTTGTTTTGATGATATCTTGTTTGGATTTGGCCAATCTAGATGAGAGATTGAGCTCTTGACTCTTTCATGTCTTTGATTAGAGTTAGGATTAAAGCTTTGTAACAATCATAGATCCTATGGACTTCTTAAGAATAGTATGAAAGTGTGTAGCTAAAGTGTTTGATAAAATGTCTCTTAGAACTTTGAATGCTTGATGGCATTCCTAAGTCCAAGAAGTCTTAGTGCACAAAGGTGGAAGAGGACTAAGAACACACACTCTTGAATAGCCAACATCTTTGCTTAGTTTATCCATTACCTTAGACACACTAGGATGCAACATAGATGAACATTATCCAATCCCTACCTCTTTACATACATTTCAATCTTACTTGTTTTTATCCTTTTTCTTACACAAACCTTATGAACCTTTTCACTCTCAAATTGTCATTCACCACGCTCAAATCTATTACATGACTCAATCACATGAACGCTCGAACACTTGACACACTTCCACGTCCTTCCTTCGAGACCGACACTCGGGGAGTCATTGACTTTCCGTTTTAACACACACATCTTTTGACGATTCACCCCACATAAAACTGCACTCTTCAAAATGGCGCCGTTGCCGGGGAAAGCAATAGGTTCTCAAATGTTTTTGTTTACTTTGATTGAATGATTGCTAGATTTGAGCATTGTTAATCCACACCACTTTATTTTGTTTCATTTTCCATTTTATTTGTTTTTGCTACTTACACAATTGACTACTTCTAGTCAATTGTGGAATCTTTGCTTCATTGATGATCTTAACAAGTGAATGCACACGCGAGCAAAAGGAAATCTAGACTTATTACCTTACATTCCAAAAATCAACAGAGCAACTAGGAAGAAAAACACCCAAATGTCACAAATGGCTTCATCAAGCGCAACAAGAAATCCACAAGGAAGAGGAGCAGCTATACCAAACCCGCCCCTAGTACCAGTTAATCCACAAGGACCAATTAACCATGAAAACCAATTCTTGAAGAACCACAAATCAACAGAGCAAACCCACAAGAACACATTCGAGAAGAAGAATACTATGGAATACCTCATGAACCGCAGAGATCAATAGCAGACTATATGACTTCGGATTTCAACATGCACAACTCGATCTATGTACCACCAATGGAAAATGTCAACTTCCATGTGCATCCAACTATATTCACTTTGGTCCAAAATAGCCAATACTCAGGATTGCCATACGAAGATCCTAATCACATAACAAGGTTTATAAGAGCATGTGGAATGTACAGACAAGAAGGCTTTAATAAAGAAATAATTCGACTCAAGTTATTCCCATTTTCGGTTATAGGAGAGGCAGCACGTTGGTTGGAAAGCCAAGACTACAATCATTTCAAATCATGGTAGCAGCTTCATCGTGAATTCATGAACGAGTTTTTCCCCATCACTAAGACCATGAGGATCCGAAGGCAATACAGGAATTCAAGCAAGGAAGGCTTGAAAGTTTGGGGGAGACTTGGAGAAGGTTTAAGGTTCTCAAGAGGCAATGCCCGCAAGATCTGATGCACCCATTGGACGTGATTAGCTCATTCTACGGAGGGCTAACTGATGAAGGAAAGATGTTACTTGACTAATCCTCCAGCGGTGCCTTTGTGTCCTTAGCTCTACCCGAAGCTGAAGAATTGATCGAGAGAATATCTAAGAATACTTCTTGTTGGTATGACCGGCGAGGAGAGCACGGAGGCATCATGCGGCAAGTGAGGCGAAAATAGAGGCAATGAATCATAAGATCAAGAAGTTACAGGCCATGCATGGTAGAAAAAATGGAAGGAAAACTCAAGCCTTGTATGGCTTTGGCACTTTACTGTAACATCTGTGGAGGACCCCAAGATACTAATATCTGCACTTCACCGTCCGCATCCGAGCAGGTTGAGGCGGTGGATTATCAAAGGAACTCCAACTACAATGCCTATGGACAAAATCAAAGATCGAACAACAATTGGAAACAGGGCGAGGGATGGAACAACAACGATGGATATCAAGCGCGAGGATAATACAATTATGGAAACAAGCCTGCTTATGGACAAAATGACAAGGGCAAATTGATGTATAATCAAAATCAAGGCAATGGAGGCCAAATGACCCAGTTTAGGCCGCAATACAACTCTCAACTTAACTTTACTCAACAGAGAAGGGATGACATCGGTGAAGTAGATGAAAGGCTTACCAGGACGATCATGGAATTAAAGAATGATCGGGCAAATCTTAAACAAGAGATTACTCAGGAAATCAGACAGGAGATTTCTAGTCTCAGACAAGAGTCCAAGGCTACACTCAAGACAATTGAGAATAAGATTTCACAAATGTTCAAAATGATGTATGAGAGACATTACGGACAACTCCCTAGTAACACAGAGAATAATCCAAAAGAGAGAGTCAATGCTATTGATGCCAAGGAAGAGAAACACGAAAAATGTGACCCAATGGATGTTATTTGCGGAATATGCCAATGTAGACAAGAAGGAAAGGAAGATGAGACTACCTCTTGTAGTCCCAATCTTGAATCAAAGACTGCGAGCGCTTCGTGCAAAATTTCAATGAAGAAAGGCAATAAGAAAACCACCCCGAAGAAAATGAGCTATCACGAGACAAAACCAAAACTTCAAAGGAGAAGGACGCAGCAAGAGAACGTACAATTAATGCTTTTATCCGAAAATTTTTCAATAACAAAGAATGGCGCGAGTTATTTGAAGAAGACAACTGTGATAATTTTACTTGTTTAAGCCAAGAGTCTTCGGCTTGTTTGACTACGGGTCATCCCAGAAAGAAGGGCGACCCGAGAGCTTTGGTGATTCCTTGTTCTATACAGAATATGGATCCTCAAAATGCTCTAGCCGATCTCGGAGCTTCGATCAATGTCATGTCTTCAAATCTTTTTGAAAAATTGAAGTTACCAAATTTGAAACCGACAAGGCTGACACTCCGTTTAGCTGACGGGACCACATGGTACCCGGAAGGCTTGGCAGACGATGTGCTAGTAAGAATAGGAAAATTTCTTGTGCCTGTCGATTTTGTTGTTTGTAAGATGGGAGACACCGAGCCCCATGGTTCTTTGATTCTTGGAAGACCATTCTTGGCAACTTGTCATGCTCGCATAGACGTAAGCTCAGGGGAAATAACCTTGAGATTAGATGGACAAGCCACGAATGGTGACAAAGTAAGAACAGAGGGGAATGATGAAGAAGTGAGGGCAGTGGTCAAAACAATGACCAAATCAAAACAGAAGTGGAAAAATGACAAGCTAACTTGGAAAAACATGTGGGTACCGAAATGCTTTCTGCCCACTACTAAGGAGTATGGCTGAAAAATGAACAAGGTATGATGCGTCTAGCCAAAGACGTAAACTGTGGCATTGCTTGGGAGGCAACCCAAGGTCTAATAAATTGTCTTATATTTCTTTTTCTATTTTTTATGCTTTCTTTTTAATGTTTTGTTGAAATTCCTTTTGGAACCATGTTTTGGAAAACTAACTTATAGGGTTCGAGACTTAAAAATGCGTTAGAAAGGCCTATTTCAGGCACAGGTGTGAAGAAAAAGACCAAAGTCAGAGAAAAATGACGCACCAGGGTAAAACGCACACTTACACGCGTGCTACCGTGCGTGGGAGCAATCCAGTAAGTCCCCACGCACGTTCACACGCGTGCCAGCCTGCGTGGGAGAAAAACAGTATGTCCACATGCGCGGTAGTCATTGACTTTCCTTCCTTCGAGACTGACACTCGGGGAGTCATTGACTTTCCGTTTTAACACACACATCTTTTGACGATTCACCCCACGTAAAACTGCACTCTTCAACAAATTACAGGGATATATATAATGAGAGAATCTCAAGGAGACTAGAAATATGAGAATCACAGTAAGCCTAGAATAGGGAGTCATAATCTAACTCAAATACATAGTGTCCATAGCTAGGAAAGTTCAAACTTTAATTTTTAGGAATTTAAATTATGGGAAATTTATTACCACATTTGTTGCTATATTTGACTTAAGAAACTTCGGGTCAATGGGAATCTAATTCTTTGGTATCAAGGAAACTAAATTGCACATGCATAAGGGGGTAGGATTAGTTTTTCCAAGTGACTAGGAATATATCAAATTTATTCAATTGCATATTCATCATTTTTGGTGCCTTGTTAAAATTTTCTTATAAATTTAAAAAGTTGTCTCTCCCACCATTACGAAGGAGTACAACACTATTTATTGAAGAAGTTGGTCTCTCTCAACACTTTTTAATTTTACATACGCACTATTTTTTTTAATGTTTATATATAGTAAGGACATATTATAGATCTTAAAAAAAAAAAATCATAGGAAAGTTTAAATGAACCAAACATCTTATTATAGACTTTTACACTCTTCTAAGTTCTAACCGGGACTATCAAGACCATTAAATGATGATATGATAAAATGAGAATCGAGAGATCAGAGGAATCAACTTTGATGCTGAATTGTCAAAAGTTGTTTAATGAAGAGTGAGTTTGATGAGAAAAAATTCAGTTTAATTTGCTTTGATTTAAGATAAAAGGTCGCAACGTAACGTAACATCAACATTCAAAATGTGTAACAATTTGAAGAAAGAGATGAACTTAATTAACACGTACTGTGTAATAAACACAACACAATTCAATATAAAATTGTCCATTGCTCTTAATACAAAGCATTACAACAGATATTTATACGATGAGCTAATTCCATCAACTTCCTAAAGTGGACTTCAAATTGGAAAGAAATGCTACGGAATATTCGTCAAATATTAAAAATAAGACTTTATAACTTTTTCGGTTAAATTGGTCACATAAATTTTTCTAATATACTATTTATCTCACTTATGTAATTTATAATTTACCCAATATATACCGTCCAAAAGTAACCCGCGAGTTCATCTTATCACCAAACAAAACAAAAGTAAACGTAAAAGTCTATAGCTATAGCAATGATACTACGTATTAAAGGAAGTGAGTTGAGGAGTTGATCCAGGTCAGCTTTCACCTTCCATTAATTACACAAGTTAACTCTTGACGTCTTTGTCCTCCGTATGCATGCTTTGCTGTAATTTGTACAACTATTAACATACAATAATACTGATATGCAAATTAAACCTGGAGTGAAATGTTTTTACCTACTCTTAAATACTCTACTTTTAATTAATGTTAATAGTATTTAAGGTACCAAAAGCTGAGTGCTGTCTACATTATGACCAACAATTCTGGGATATTAACGTGAATAATTAATCAGGGTTTGGATGATGAGTTTGTTGGTTAGACATCAACAAATCTGTTGCGAAAATAATTACGCTTCAATTATGGAACTACGATACAGCTCATCAATAAAGATACATACACTGATATATACACTGCATCATATCTGCAGCCATCTAAAATCTAAACACCGATAGAAACCAGACGTCGGGCCACCACCCCGCGCCGCAACAGTAGTGTCGTGAATAATGGGGATTTCAAACTACGCAACAATTGATTCTTGGAGAATTATATTCCTTTGGACAATTGTTTGATGTTTTTTGATGACCGATTAAATTATTTGTCAGAATAATTGTGTTAGAAAAATTGGTTTTGGAATATAGAAATTCAAGTCCATTGATTTGTCTTAATCTTACCTAAAAAGAGAAATTAAAAGCTAATCCAAATTCAAAATAACTTTTTCATCTTAGCTTTCAAGAATTAAATGTCGTCTACTACTTGACCTTTTATACATTTAAGAAAATGTAAACTTTATTGACTACCAAATTACCTCTTATAATATATTTGTTTAAAAAATAATATATATATATATAAATCTGCTCAAGTGTGGATGCGTCTTAACGTGTGAACAGTGCGGACACACCACTCAATGTTATAAAATGCACAACTCAATGTTAAAAAACGCACCACATGAAAATACACAAAAACACCAAAAAATACATCACACACACAAAATAATGCACCATAACTCCCCTGCCCCTAATTGTGCATTTTCAAACACTGTGTGGTGTATATTTCCATACTTAGTGGTCTGTTTTTTGGTGATGTGTACCTAACGGCACATATTTGTGTGGTGCATTTTCTAACAATGAGTGGTGTATATTTGTATACATAGTGGTGATGCCACACTGTTCACACGTTAAGACGCATCCGCACTTGAACTCTACCCTCTATATATATATATATATATATATATATATATATATATATATATAAACATAATGTCATGTGCGTTTATGAAAAAATTAAATTTTAAACCTAAATTGTAAATGTTAAACTTAAGAAGTAAAATGTAAATCCCTAAACAAAGTAAAACCAAAAAAAAAATAGTCATAAACATTAAAATCCAAACTCTAAGTGCACAACACTTTTACATTTTATAAAATGCAATTTTTTAATTGTGTACTTTGTAACAACATAATGTGCATTTCTGAAAAATCATGAGAAGTGCTAAGTATAGTGTTCTAAGTGGTGTAACAAGGTTGGAGATTTATCATCAACTTTACAACGCAATTTAGAGCACTATACTATGCACTTCTCAAAATTTTTTAAGAATGCACATTTAGTTATTACAAACTGTATGTTTAATATATATATGAAGCTAGACAATCCAAAGCTATTAGTAATATTCATATTAATTAAGTTGGGCAATGATCTATAAAACGAGACAAATTATAGTATGAATTGCTGATATATTTTCATTTTTAGTTTAGTACAAATTTAAAAATAAACATACTTTTTTTTTTTTGAAAACCTAAAAATAAACATACTATACATTATACTAAAGAATTTGTATTAAAATATAACAAATGTAGTTAAAAATGAATGTATAATATATTAAAAATGAATGTATATGTGAAGTGTGAAGTATGGTGTGGGGGTATAATGATGGATAAAAAGAGGAGTAGGTCGTCACATGAGCCCAACCAGATAATTCGTGGGCCCCACACCCGCAGGTACCACAAGCTCAAACCGAAGTATGAACAGCGGGTCTCCATCGATCTAAGCCTCTTTACTCTTTTGCTCTGAATGGGAGTAAAAAGAAAGAAAATTTAATGAAAATTAGCCTAACTTGAGAAGATTCCAGGGGAGCACCCACTATGCATATCAACACACTCTCTCAAAAAGGTCAACAGAGAAGAGAAGAAGAAGAACAACATAACAAATTGCAACGACACTACTTTTGTTGAATCGTCCGCAAGCAAAACCATGGTCGGATATCTTGGATCTCTATCATCATACCCACCATTAATTTCACCTTGTTGTGCTAATATAATGCTCTAGCTAGTACATACACTTAAGTTTTTAGCTAGCTAGGGTACGGAAGAAGCTGCAGCGAGCTCAAAGTAGAAACCAGAAACCCCTCTCACTCTCTCAAAATTTTGGGGTTGTGGTGCTGGGCAGTGTAGATCTAGTTATCTATTGGGGGCTTGGTTGATGTAATTGGTGATGAATTTCATGTGGAACGATAGACAAGCAGGTATGCGTTCTTTTTCATCTTCAGCTGCTTCTTCTTCATCTTCTTCTTCTTCTCAGCAGAGACATGCGGCGGCTCTCTCTTACGGGCTTCGCCAGCAAGGTCATCAAGGGGGGTGGTTGGACGAGGGTTGCTCCTCGTCTCCTACTGCGACTGGGAACAATAATGGGGAAGGTGGGCGAGAGGTGATTGAGAGAGAGCACATGTTTGACAAGGTGGTGACTCCGAGCGATGTGGGAAAGCTGAACCGGTTGGTGATTCCGAAGCAGCACGCGGAGAAGTATTTCCCGCTGGACTCGTCGAGCAACGAGAAGGGTCTGCTGTTGAACTTCGAGGACAGGAATGGGAAGCCATGGCGGTTTAGGTACTCGTACTGGAATAGTAGCCAAAGCTATGTGATGACTAAAGGGTGGAGCCGGTTCGTGAAGGACAAGAAGCTGGATGCTGGGGATATTGTGTCTTTCCACCGCGGCGTGGGTGAATTGGGGAAAGATCGTTTGTTTATTGATTGGAGACGCCGCCCCAATCCCCATCATGAATTTCACCTCGCCGCCGCCATTCCGCCCCACTTCTCTTTCAACCGCTCGTTTCATCATCATCAGTACCCGGTAGCGGCGGCGCCGGCAGGTTGGAATTATCATCATGCCATGTTGGTGCCTCCACCGCCGCCGCCGCCAGGGGGCCACTCTCATTCACACACTTCATATGCCTACAATAATTACGCAATTGGGTGTGGTCCTCCTCCTCCTCCTCCTCCTAACTATCCCACCTTCAATTCCCAATTCCTAAACGGAAACCCTTGCCCGCCCGCCTCAGCAATTTATTATCACAGATCGGGAACCGAAGAGGCGGCTCCGGCTCCGCCTCCCAGCGGCGGCGGGGCTATGGTTTTGGAGTCGGTACCGGTGGTCCAAGGCAAGGCTGCCGCCGCAAAGCGACTGAGGCTGTTCGGCGTGAACATGGAGTGCGCCATTCCCGAATCCGACGACTTCTGCGACCACCCTACCTCTTCGCCGGCCGCCTTAATCCCATCTTCATATCACCTCTCGTCTTCCTCTTATGGAGATGGACCATCTGATCAAGATTCGCCTGTTGACAAAGCCAAAACATCATCCTCCATGTCCTTGGATTTGGATATCTGAGCTATCAATAAATCATATCCCATGGAGCGAGGCCGCCGGCGAAACAACGGAAGGAAGGATTCCTATTCCGATCCGATCCGATCCTTTTGCTAAAATACTAAGATCGATTCAGGTTATTATTATTATTATTAAAAAAAACAAAAATTTGTGTATAACACCCCGCAATAGAGATCATATGATGCGATACATAAATATATATATAATTACATAGCAATGCTATCATCATCAACATTTTCAATTCCTACTGTATTAAGGGCTTGGCCGCCGGATTATTCATGCATTATCCTCCGATCCATCAATCTAATTGTACCATTCAATTTCTTCTGAAACCTGTGCTTTAATTTTTTAGAAGGTGTACGTAGTTCATCATGAATTGAATTGAACAGTGATGGAAGAAGAATGAAGTTGGCCTGGCTTTATCTTTGTTTTGATCTGCTAGGAAGCATATATTGGGTTTGTAGGTTGTTGTTAACGCAGCTGCTGCTTCGTTTGCCACGCCGGCCCTGCCGGTGTTATTATGTACTATGCAGAAGAAGTTGCTTCAGACATACAGCTTTGCTTTAAAAGGTACACCATTTATCTTAATTAATTTCATCATTATATATATACATATACATTTATATTTCCTGTGTATGTATATGTATATAGCATATTAATACTCCCATCCTTTTCATTTTCATCTTTTGTCATTGTTACTTTTCTTTTAGCTCTTCATCCTGTCAGATAGATCAGTAGCCTCCTTTCCTTTCTCTTCTCATTAATTATTAATTTGATCTTCTGAAACCTCATGTGTGGTTGTGCACCTATTTGGATATATGTATATATATGCTTTTCCCATTTTTGTGTAATTACATTCACTCATCATCTCACCACCACATTTTCACAGTATAGTACACTGCTGCACTTTGTTTGTTTGGACCATATATATATATATATATATATATATATATGAAGTATATTAATTAATATCTGAACTATATATGATCATGATGATAAATTAATATTAGCTAGACTTGAGTTTGAATATTTTTGTTATCATCTCATAAGATGATGTACTGTGAGGGTGAAGAGTGTGTATGTGATGTTGGTTTCAACTTTCAAGAGATATCATATATCATACATACACACCTATATGTGATTATTGAATTTCTTTGATGTTTGGGCTCTATATACCACAAAGATATCATCATAGCTCAGTCTACATCTCCTTTTGTGGATCACTGTCTGGCTAGCTTCTCTTTCTCTTCTTTAGCAGACAGAAAACTGGTAATCTCGAAAAGAAGAAAAAGCAATATAATTATGATATTCTATGTTGATTATATTCATATGAGTACAGTATAGTTGACATGAATAGGATACTTAATGTGGACTATGATGTGTATGTGTGAATGGATTGAAAAAGCTGATAACTTAATACTTGCATTGTTGAGATAGATCAGATGTAATTTCTTCTATGGAAGAAGCTATATGATTGCCACTTGTGATATGATGCTGCCTGTGAACTGAAAGAAATGTAGACAATTATGAAATTTACTTGGTGCATATAACCTATATATATAGGGTATTTTAGTGTTTTTTTTTACTTGTATTAGATAATCGAGCACTATTAAATTTTGACTAATTTGAAATTAAATTATTATTCGATCTCTTATAAGAGAGCTGTTAAATTGATTTGATTATTATTCGATCTCTTATAAGAGAGCTGTTAAATTGATTTGATGTCTGATCTCTTAATTGATTCATATCCTAATGGGTATCTAATCTTTAATTTCTATCAGCTTGTACTTGTTCTTTTGCAAGGCTATATTAGTCAAATTGCGAAACTGTTGCATGTAGGAGTCCTATGCATTGTTGAGCATAATATATACATATATATATATATATATATATATATATATATATAATAATAATAATAAATGGTCATCAATCTCAATATGCGATTAAATATTTAGTTGACCAACGAAACACGATCTTTTAGCATTAAAGTATACAAATTAAAAGATCATGAGTTTGAAAGACAGAAAACATCCTTATTCAAATTGCATTATTTACTTGATGGGCATTACTACTGTTCAATTTTGTCTTTAAGTATTGATTTGATGAATTGTTTTGCAGGAAAATTTTTAAAAGAAAAGAGAAAAAAATGTAGAAATTGCAGCTAGCATTGGTGTATGAAAATAATGTATAATATATGGTGAATTGGAGATGGATGGGAGCTGAGGGCCATGCATTGCATGGTGTAAATCGACTAATTCAGTAGTACTCACTCATAAGGTAACGTACACACAACGCCAAATAAGGATCAGCTAGGAACATCTATCAGATCCTCCTCAAAGTCATAAACATATATATCTGCTACTACTGTCCAAAATGCTACCTGCTACTCTATATGCATGTTTCTGTATGTGTTTACTGTTCTATGGCATACAACATTCTTAATTAATTATATTATTTAGGCTTCAATTATATTCCTAGGTTTTTATTTTATCTTAACTAGGTTTCTTTCCGAGGAATTATGCTGATTTTATAAGATACTGTCTTGCCCTTTTTATAATTAATTAGTTAAAGCATTATATTTTACCTCTTTCAAACAGGAATAGAATATATAAGACCTCTTAGAATTAATGTGTTACATGTTAACATAGCCCCATAAGCCCTTTGTGGCTAACTCAATAATTCTGCAAATTATATTGTGGACCAAAATCCACTATGCGTATTGTGAACCTTGATCTAGATTATGCACCTGCATTTAATATATTATATACCCTTAGTTAACAAATTATGTACCAGTAAATAAATTGAAGGTACATAATATGTTAACTGTATGTATATAATACATTAACGAAAATGTGTACATAATATGGACAAGGTCCACATACGCATGGCGGCATGGTCAATCATGATCCATGATATATATAACTATTGGATTAATTCTAGGGTAGTTGTGTTGGAAAATCTCAATAATATCTTTTTTTATTTGATTATTAAGTGAATTTTTCTTTTTAATTCGTGATTGGATATGAGCAACCAATGAATATAGAAAATTTTCATTGCTATATATATCAGGATGTGAGCATTAAGATATAGATTGAAAGGAAAAAAAAATAACATTTTTCTAATTAAAAAAAAAAACAATTATGTAGAGTTGTTTGATGCACTCCATTAGGAGTCTCTCCAGTTTAATGATAAATGAAGTTGAAATCAAAATCAAATACTTAGGATTAAAGTGAGTTTTAATTAGAAAAAATATATGACAGAAGCTCGTGTGAAATTTGTGAGATGAATCGGGTCAAGATGAAAATGTAATATTAATCAAGAATAAAATGCTTGTTACTTAGAAGCAGGGAAATTGTAATATTTGTTGAAGAAAAATGTAATAGTTTTACATTTTTCCTCTAAAGTAATATACTTTCCTTTATAGGTATTACATTTTCATTTTGACCTGAAGACCTCTCTCATGGACAAGGATCCGTGAGAGTTGAGACGGTCTCACATAAGAGTCATTCGAAATATATAGGCCATGTTTGGTAAATGACTATTAGCTTATTGGGTAAGAAGGTATGTCTAGTTGATAACATTAGCTGATTGTAGAAAGATGTTTTGATAAATTAGATGTTCGTTTATAGCTATTTGGTATAATTTCTTTTGTCAAAAAGTTAATTAAAAAAGTTGTTTTAAACAGCTTTTAGAATTTTAGTATTTTGAAATTACAAAAAGCTGATTAACTTATTCAAACATTTATATTGGTTGTTTAACCAAGTGAAACAACTAATAGTGATCAAATAAACCAAAATTGATTGATAAGCTAACTATTTTATCAAACAGGTTATAGTTAGTTTGTTCTATATAACAATATTATTACAAAAATGAAATTAACAAAAGTGTTTGATTTTTATTTTGGAAAGATGTTAAAAGGGAGAAAATAAACCAATAATAATAATAATAATAATAATAATAATAATAATAATAATAATAATAATAATAATAATAATAATAATAATAATAATTTCAGGTATGCTCAATTATATCATCTACTCTTCGTCTTCATTCAACGACGCATTTCTTTTCCTTCAGCACAGCTAGGGTTTTGGGTCATCTTCTTCAACAAGATGCACAATAACTACACACCAATTCAAATCAATCGGTAACGGTAACGAAGATGTAAATAAAATTTCCTTTACAGAATAAAATAAAAATTCATTATAATTTTCATAAATAAAATCCCTAAATCCAAAGACTCCCTAATAACAAGGAAGTATACCATGATGGATTAGATTGATATGCCCTCTCGTCCTTTCCTTCAACAAAATAGTGTGTGGAGCCCACGAATAATGCCAATATTTGGTACAATAATTCTTGATTTCTTTCTCCCACATGAAAGATGGGATTCTTAGCCCCCAATTTAAATCCGGGATTCAATTTTGGCCAACAAATGTTGGTATTCTAGATTCGTTTTGTTTAATGCTTTTTTGATGTCATATACTGCATGCATGTGCTATTTTGTTAGTTGTAATTTGTTTCATCTTTGAATTGGGTGATGCCATTATGATTTTCACATCATTTCTAGGTTTTTGTTTCTATTAGGAATCTATTATATTGTGTTATATTAATTTGATATAGGACTCTACTCTTGTAGTCTTGTATATATGTTATAATTGTTTCCTATCATTAATAATATTTTCAGAACTCAGTTCTCATATGATATCAGTTGCTCAGGTATTTTATCATTGTGAAAATTAATGACAACTTTGTCAAAGTTTCTTCCGAGCGGAACTCAGTTCTCATCGTTTCTTCAACATATAATTATTATTATGTTTCAATTGAAGTTACACTCATATATAAATCAGGGTTGCAAAAGCATTCATTTCTAGATTTTAAGATATTTGTATTTTCAAGACTCAAATCCGAGACATCTAATTAACATAAAAGATATCACATCATCATCTCATACACACCTTATGAGTATAATTATAAATTTTTATTTAATTTATTGATATATTTGATTTATTTATTTAGTTAAGGCAGTCACAAGTATAGGGTATCATAAATAACAAATTAACAATACTACATCGTAAGTAATACTTTGTAAATTATAATAATAATGACAAATGTCACATTATCGAAGAAGAAATGCACTTATAAAGTGAAATTTCAATACAATTTTCTTCTTTAAATTGACTATAGATTTTCTTGACAATTTACTAAAAGAAAGACTTGCGGGCATCATTTCATCCTTGCCCAATAGGTACCTAAAAAAAACAAAACATAACACCTAACAAGGTCAACTATTCTTGGCAAGTACTAATAGAACTTTAATTAAATTCAAATTGTATTACATTATTTTACAATTTCTTGTAAATTTGATGTAAAATTATATCATATAATAATATGTCACAAAATATTACCAAGTCATCATCACAACCAACCCCAAAAATAGCACAATCATCATCCCCTACATGACAATGCAACAAACCTAAGCTAAGGAATCATATCAGACAGCAAGACCGGTGTTAGCTCAAAGCCCATTGGCAACAACATCATAGATCATTGCCTAAGTGGTTCAAAAGAGAATTTTGCGTGTCCTAAACTTTAACTTTGGCGGCATATATGCATATGCAGCAGCAGTTACTTTTACCAGCAGATCATCAGATGCAAGCTAAATAAGCTAGTAAAAAAATAAATATTAATTAATTAATTACCATATATCCTAAATAGCTAAATAGGTAGGTAGCTATATATGTAGCTAGCTTTGAGGTATATTAATCTTCCTTCATTATGTAACACTAAAATCAAAGCTGACAACTGCACAAAAAGTTGCTTACTGTCCTGCTCTTTTAAATTTTTTTTGTCACTTCTTTTAAGCTGGAAACTTGTCGTCTTATAAATATATACAATAATAATGAATACGCATATCCACCAGCGTCATGGTCTCATGGACAACTGAGAGCTACATGTATAGGGCCATGATTGCAGACCCTAGACGGGGACCAAGCTAGCTAGGTATCTTAGCTAGTACACGTTCTCCGGCCTTAACTATTGAAAAAGGTATTATTATTGGGTGTTGTTGGCCTGGTTTTGCTAGCTACCTAGCTAGCTACTCTAATATCCAACTAGTAAAACAGGTTTTTAAGCGATGATAGAGTTGAGACTTGGTGATTTTTAACCTAAAAAATGTGTGTGCTGGTTAGAATGGATTGGCGGTGGCAGGCGTAGGGCAGCGATTATGTATATATGGGCGGGCGGGCGGGATGGGTTAAAGTGATGGAGGGGAGGGATTAGGGCAGACAAAGCTAACGAAACGTTAGGTGTGATGTGCAGAATTTTCACGTAGTTAGGAAACTCTGGCCTGCCTGCCTGCCTGCCTGCCTGCCAATTCAAGCATCTCTGTTGGGTTTCCATCTTTTGACAGAAGTACAATCTTTGGTTCATTATTGCTGACCCGCTCACACCCCTATTGGCTACCTATTGCTACTCAACCCTACTACTATATTTAAACCTCCCTCCACCCACACACATCACAATTTTAAAATAAAGGAAAAACGTTCAAATTGACCATCAATCTGAACACAAATTTAAAATGCAATCAAGACATTGGACGCAAAAAATGTATAATTATATCTTTCAAGTATTCAAATTTGTTCAATTATACCAAATAGCATATAAAGATATTTTTAAATTATATTTTTAAAATAAAAATTATTATTTTTATTATTTTTTGAATAAAATTATTACTTTTATTACTCGCTCATAGCTACGTTCATGGCTGCTTGCTCATAGGTACGTTTGTGGCTCGATTCTCGCTTACACGATTCACAAGTTTGCTTACACGTCCACATGTTTGCAAGTTGCGTTGCAGATAGAAAATGGTTCGCAGGTTCAACCCGCTCACAAGTTCGCAAGTTTGTTGGAGACAGAAAATGAGGGATTTGGGCAATTGGAGATTATGGTGAAGAAAACATACCTATAATTGGGGGAAACTAATAATAAAAGTAATAATGTTTAATTTAAAAACGTAATTTAAAAATATAATTAAAAAATATGTTTAATTTAATATCGATGTAGGCGCCACATGGCATGATAACCTAATGAGGAAGTGATTAACTTACTATTTGATATAATTGAACCTATTCAGCTACTTGAGGAATTTAAGTGCACATTTTATAGTTCAATGGTTTGATTGGATTTTTGTGTTTATTTCGATGACCAATTTAAACGTTTTTCATAAAATAAATTTATTATCTGACTTCAAAAGTTATTAAAATTGTCTAGTTACATAACTCAATTAGTTGAGAAGTTAATAATTATATTTTGTTACCCGTTGTAAGATGGGAGAAAGATGTGAAATAGGCTATGTAGTGGTCGAGCACTAGTTTACAGGCATATTTAAAGAACTTGTAGGCCATTCAGTGACAGAAGGAGAGGCACGTCAATGGTTATATATCACCTTTCCACACTCCTTTGTTTTTTTTTTTTTTTGGGATTATGCATTTTGTATTCATCTTTATGATTTAGGGTGCGTTTGGTTCAAAGGTTTATATCTACTATACTAATAAGAGCCAAAGAGAGTTATGCCTAAAATGGGTAGAAAAAATGGCGGTCAAATTATTTAATCAAATGGATGGTTCAGATGAATTATTTAATCAAATAGATGGTTAAGATAATTCAGATTAATATTATTAATAGAGATTACCTAATTTAACCTTACTTTTATGATTATCCGTTAAGTTTTCCGTTAAATATTCTCTTCTCAGTTAATATTACGTTAACTTTTAACTTATCCATTAATTTCTATAAGAAAGGTTTTAGGTTCGAACCACATCTCAATCAAATTTGACATAATTAAGTTTCTCACTCTATTTTACTCTTATTAAATTAAATAAATTAGTAACTACAACAAAAAATATACACATGTATTTCTTTAATTTAGAATTATGTGTCTACAATACCTTTATTTGAAAAATTTATTCATTATCAAAAAATTAAATTAAATAAGAGAAATAATTTCATTAGTTATATTGTCTTTATTTTCTCTCATGCAAAGATTCTTTACATTCAAATTTATCAATTGATATTTATTATTACATTGTCCATTATCTTATTTTTAGAATATCTTGTAATTAAATATCAAAGTTATAGTACAAAATAATGTTATATACTACCTCTGTCCCATTTTGGTTATCTAGTTCGTTTAACGAGGCTTGACTGAAGTAATTTTTAATCTAATTTTTCAATAATATTAAGTTTAGCATTAATATATAAAATTTATATATTTAGAAACTATATTAAAAGTACTATTAAACACAAAAAATTAAATTTGAAATTTATAAAAAATTACTAAAGAAAATAAGCAATGAAGAAAGAGTTGGTTTGACCAATGAATAGTAAATATGACAGGTAAAATGGGACAGAGGGGTATTTATTTACCAAATATTTTATTAATATTATGAAAAAAAACATTTTAAAATAATTTGAAGCTAATTATATTAACTACTTGGAGATTTGTTGACAAAGAGAGTACTCAAATAATAACCCAACAAATTGAAGCGGAATCACTCTATTTTACTCTTATTGAATTAAATAATAAATTAGTAGTTACACCAAAAAATGATACATATGTATTTCTTTAATACCATGAAAAAAATAAAAAAGAATAGTTTGAAACCAATCATATTAACTACTTGGGAGATTTGTTGACAATGGAAGTACTCAAATAACCCATAACCCAGCAAATTGAAGCGAGAAACTACATTTTAATATCTTTGGAATACATAATATTTTAAATTTTCAAATTTTTATTAATTTATTTAATCTTTTTTCTTAAACTAGGAATTTCTTTATCCAGAATAACTCATTCACCAATAATGGTTGAACCAAATGAACCCCAAGCAGAACACCTAAAGAAAGGTTCATAGCTCTTATATCATAATCCCATTGCATGACGTTGTCATCTATGTTATCAACAATAATCGAAAACATGCCTATAATTTGGGGAAACTAATAATAAAAGTAATAATGCTTAATTTAAAAACGTAATTTAAAAATATAATTAAAAAAATATGTTTAATTTAATGTCGACGTAGGTGCCACATGGCATGGTAACCTATTAAGGAAGTGATTAACTTACTATTTGATATTTTTCCAAAAAAAAAAAAAAAAAAAAACCTTACTATTTGATATAATTGAACATATTTGGCTACTTGAGGGATCTAAGTGCACATTTTGTAGTTCAATAGCTTGATTGTATTTTTATGTTTAGTTTCGATGACCAATTTAAACATTTTTCCTAAAATAAATATCTGGCTAGTTACATAACTCAATTTTTTGAGTACTACTTCAATGTAGTAAATTGACTCTGTGTTCATTGAGTACTATTGATCAATAGTCGCCTTCACTGAGACTTGAACCCAATGTGGGAGTGTAAACCGAGTGTCACTAGAGACCACAAGTTCTTTGGCACTTACATAACTCAATTAGTTGAGAAGTTAATAGTTATATTTTGTTACCCGTTGTAAGATGGGAGAAAGATGTGAAATAGGCTATGTAGTGATCGAGCAGTCGAGCACTAGTTTACAGGCATATTTAAAGAACTTGTAGGCCATTCAGTGACAGAAGGATCGGAGAGGCACGTCAATGGTTATATATCACCTTTCCACACTCCTTTTTTTTTTTTTTTTTTTTTTGGATTATGCATTTTGTATTCATCTTTATGATTTAGGGTGCGTTTGGTTCAAAGGTTTATATATTAGGAATAAGAATCAAAGTCATTGTTATTGTTTGGTTGACAGGTTTCTAGAAAACTACTATGGAATTTGATTACTCCCTTAATTAGAAAACTCATTCCCTAATAAAATAAGAGTTTCATTCCATTATTCTCCCTCATAATTGGTAAATTGATTTTTATGTTTGGATTATTAGTACTTTTAGATTTTTGTTTTTATTATTTTTTTTTAATTCATATTTGTGCTTTGGATGTCTTTATATTAGAATAAAATTGTCTTAATTTTTTGTTCTTGTATTTTTAAAACCTTTATTCCCATTATAGAATCATACATAACCAAAAACCAATGTTGGTCGCAAATTATATGGTGGACCATGGTCCACAATGCATTGTGGACCATGATCATAGCTGATACTGCAGTTGTGTTGAACGGATACTGTAGTTGTGTTGAAAAGATATTGCAGTTGTGTTGAAAGGAAACTGCAGTTGCACGGAACAGAGGACATTCATCTGTTCAACACAACTGCAGTATCCTTTCAACACAACTGCAGT
>CP025655.1:13282097-13315019 GCA_003576665.1 Ipomoea trifida | reverse complement strand
ATATATATATATATATATATATTATATGTCATACAATATCATAAATGATATAAAATTTAATAATTATTCCAAAATCAGATACAAAAATGTTTTAAGGAAACAATGGATTTTACAATTAAAAAGTGTGCTATTCTTTTATTGATTTTCAAAAACATCACCGTCGTCACCGACTCCTTTGCATATCTTCTTTTCCGACTCTAGATGACCCTTGTTTAGCAACTCCAGCAACACCATGTGTTCATACTGCAACAAATATTTCATACACATACATAAGTCGAAGTATAAATATTGAGACTAACGTCAAAGTATTAAAACAAAAGCAATCTTGTGCTACAACAAATAATTATTATCTTAAAATTGGTATTGTAAAGTGAAGAGTTGTAGTTTCGCGGGAGGTGGAAAGATGTAGAGGTTAAAACGGGAAGAAGTTCCCAAGTGTCGGTCTCAAGGAACGGTAAGAAAAGATTTGGTAGACAAGGAATTAGTCACAAGAGCTCCTATTTTTCAAAAGCTAGTCCTAATCAAGATGGTTGTGTATGTCATTCTAAGGATGTCTTAAGGGCTAAAACGAAAGGTTTTTGTAAAACAGGTATTGGAAAGGAGGATTCGGACTAATCTAGCACACATGCAACTCTTGATTTCCTACGGTACTAGGGGCTTGAAAACGCTCAAAGGACTCACATGAGATAAGGTCACTCACACCACCGCAGCCACTCTCGTGGTCAATGGACTCACTTCTTAGACCGTAACGTCATGCTTGTGAACATTAGGCTAGAAGAGGCATTATGACAAACACGTTATGTGCCTCTTGCCTTCCTTCTCCCTTTTCTCAAAGGTGAGAAGGAAAAGAGGTAGGTGAGGTCTTCAAGCATTCCCTATTCTCATAGGTGAAAGCTTTCTACACTAACTCTCAAGTCCGATCGGCCTAATCGGAGTAGAGGTCACACAAACACCCCAAACCGCAATCAAGATATCCAAAAAGCATCATTCTACCATAGATATGTGATATGAGAGCTCAAGAACAACATGCATGTTCAACTAGTCCAAATCTACTAGGTAACTAGCCACACATCTCTAAACTAAGCATCATCAAAGCAATTGAACAAATCTAAGCTATAAGGATTGAAATCAAAACACAATTCAAAGCACAACTCAATTCAACAAAACAAATCACAAACTAAAAATTGAATAACAAGAGAAGAAATTGGAAGATTACTTGAATGTAAATGGAATCCTTCTACAAATCTTGATCAATTGAAAGTTGATGTGCACAATCTTCTCCAAATCTAGCTACTTGAAATGAAATGTGAGTGGAATTGGGAGGGAATTTCAACCTAATTCTAGAGAGAAATTTTAGACTAGACTAATCTGGAAAAATGAGTGGGATCCCCTGGAAAAATGCCCCCAATCTCTATTTAAATCGCGCCAAACTGCCAAAATATCACGCTGTGGACGCCCGATGATAAGCACCAAGAATAGCTCATTTTAGGGGTCATTTAAGGGCTATAATTGTATGGTTTAATACCCATTTCATAAGAATATCATGCGTTTAGACTCGAATGTGACCAAAACCGCTAACAAGAGCTTGGAAGATGCTTTTAAGCTATTTTGCAGCCAAACGGAGGACTTAAGGCCGAAATGGAGCGGAAAATGGAGAAACCATGAAGCAGGAGCCTCCCACGAAGCCTCACACGCGTGTGGAGGGGCGTGGGAACATTCCAGAGAGCCCCCACGACCTCCACCACGCGTGTGGAAGATCGTGGAGAAAAGTCTTCGCGAGCTCGACGCGTCGAGAACCCCTGTACCAACCCTAAATTCTGTTGCGCGAAAATTACTTTGTTGCCCCTATTTTGTTCCCCCTATATAAGGCTCTTTATTTCAGACCTTTGGGGAGTTAGTTTTAGGTAGTAAATAGCTTAGGTTGGGGAGGAGACTCCCAATAGTTTAGATCTAATTTTCCTTTCCAATTTCTCATTAGAATAGATTTAGATTAGGATTTGGAGATGAAGATCTTGTGGATTCAAGCTTTCATTAGGTAAAGCTCTTCTTTATTTATAAAGTTTGAATCTTTACTTTCTTGCTTGTTTCCTTTGTTGCTATTAATGTTTATAATGTTAGAGTAGATTTGTTTGGGTGTGTGTGCCCTTGTTGATCTTTGGATTGATGTTTATAATTTGATATTATGATCTTGGTGTTGTGGGAGTATGATTGATGCTTTGTATGGATGATGTTGCTTAATCTTTGCTTCTATTTCCGGCCGGGATAGGTAGTAAACCCGTAGGAAGTGAGTGAGTGCGCGATAGCGGCCACTCACGAGCCTAGATCATCCATATCTCCGCTCTTAATCCGAAAAAATGAGACCCGAGAGGAGTGGTAGGCAAGGTGTTCGATTAAATGCCTCAATCGAATGAGGATTGAGAGTTTGAGTGTGACGCCACTCAATACTAAGACCGTGACTCCCTAGATCAATCCCGAAACCCAATTCCAAGCTACCTACGATAATCAATCCTTATACTTAACTTTGGCATGCACCCCTTTCCTTTTACCTTTTGTATTTTCCATCCTTTTTACCTTCAAACCCTTCACCCAACCATGAACAAAACTCCCATCCATTCTTGTAACTCTTACCTTTCAACCTCATAAATGCCAACATAGATTCGGTTCCCATTCGCCATCCTTGAGAGACACGACACTCGGGGAATCTTCCTCGTTTTACCACCTTCACATACACTCACCGCAAAATACTACACATCACTCGACTGGACGTGCGTCCGAGGCGCATCCAGCGGGATTTCTTCTGCTCAGCGCCAAAACTTCTGCAAGGTGAAATTCGGACGCGGGCGTCCGACCCGCGTCCGCTGCGCGTCCTCAGCAGAGCGATCCAACTTTAGAGAGGTGATTTTCGGACGCGGGCGTCTAACCCGCGTCCATCCCGCGTCCAAAGCAGACTGTCCCAACTCCTGCAAGCTCTTTTTCGGACGCGGGCGTCCAAGCCGCATCCGTCGTGCGTCCACAGTAGACTTCGGTTCTGTTGTGCGAACTTCAGAGGGGGTAAAATCGGACGCATGGGCGGACGCGCGTCCGAGGCGCGTCCGTGCCCTGTGCTCTTGCTTTCCAATTTTGGCCCGTGAATCTTTCTTTGCAATCCATGCCTTTTCCACCTTTTTGCACAACATTCTACCTACAAAATGATTAACCAAGCGTGGACTAGGGTCCAATGGAACTAACAAGCATTTTAACGCAATTAATCCCCAAATCAATCATAAAAGCTAGCAATTACGTGCAATGCGACCCGAGAACGACCCTATAAGTGTAGCATCTTTTGCACTTATCATAAAGTGATATTGTAATCGATATTATAATAGATGCAACACCAATCCATTCTATTTACAGGGCGGTGGAAGAAGAAAATGAGAGAGCCGCCAAGATATGATTTCACAGAGAACGGGAATAAGAGATAGACAATACCAAATTGAAGAATTATGATTTTCAAAATCAACAATCCATTTTATTTATAGGTAGAAATGGTGATAATTATAAATTTATTAAGTTTTCAAAAGGAATGTATAATTAATTACTTAACATTTTTAATTATTAATTCTAAATGAAATTATTACCTTATTAATTCTATAAATGAAATTTTGTTAATTTTTCATAAAGTTTGATTTTATGATCATAAACGTGGAATTTAAGTAGTGGGAAGGTTTATAATTCTATTCTATTTTATCATATAATAATAATAAATTCTATCATAATAATTACCATAATTACAAATTAACATTACCTTAATTACTAATAACAAATTAAAACTAAATTCTATCATAATAATTATCATAATTACTAATTACCATTACCATAATTACTAATAACAAATTACAACCAATAATTAATATTATTCTATCATAATAATAATAATTACCATATTACTAAAATACCCCTACGTTTGGGCTGAAAAATTTTGGAGGAGGATATTGGGGGTGTTTGGTTATTGGCTTATAAGCCAAGTTTTAGCTTATTTGACCAATTTTAGCTGTTTAACCAACCAATAAGATATTTTGAAATGTTTGATAAATGGCTTATTGGCCTTAGCTTATTGGGCCAATAAGCTGAAAATTGAAAAGCTAATGAATGTAGCTTTTTATTAGTTTGTTGGAAACAATGGGTATATTGACTATTTTATCCTTTGAAATCAATGTAATTTACTTTTAAATGGGTGGTGTGTTTGTTATTTAATAATAATAATAATAATAATAATAATAATAATAATAATAATAATAATAATAATAATAATAATAAAAAACGGGTGATGGGTTTGTTAATTATTTTTAATAATAATAATAATAATAATAGAAAATAAATACGTAATAAAAATTATTTTAGAATACTCGTATAATTTAATAAGAGTTAAATAAACAAAAATAATTAACTTATGCCCTTAAAAAAGTATAGATGATATCCAAATTTTATAATTATTTATTAATAAGAGTTTATCTTCTATATTTAAAGGTTGATATAATACAATACACTCATACCCTTAAATGTCATTTTACATTCAATCAGCTACTAGTAAACAGCTAATTTACCAAACAATTTTTTATAACCAGCTAATACAACCAGCTGATCAAACCAGTTAACGCAACCGGCCATCAACTACTAGCGAAACCAACCAGCTATCAGCTGTTTGCCAAACACCCCATTATTTTTATAGGGAAAACGACGCTTTTGGCCCCTCAATCATTTTACTTTTGGAAATCTAGTCCCTGTTAATTGATTTGAACATAGTTAACCCTTTAGTTGTCCATAATAAGCCACATGTAGTCCTTGAATTTATATAATGGTAAATTAGATTAATAAGTCCTTTTTTCATAGGGTATATTTGTCAATCACTCTCTATTGTTGAGGCTTCCTTCTCCCCTTAATCCCATCTTAATTGATCGTATAAATTCCTCATTTGAAGACACAAAATGTTTAAAAAGAAAAAGAAAAAAGAAAGATGCACATATATTACTTTCGATCACTGCTCTTTTTTTTTTTTTGGGTAAATATAAACATTTTATATATACCCGAAATCAATATACATGAATACATGGTAGAATCCCGAACTAGTCCAAGTATGGAATACAAATACACTGGTTCCAGCTAACCAATACTCAAAACAAAATAAATCACAACGCNCTTTTAATTCTCGGTGGGGTACGAAACACATCCACCTTTATTTCACACGTGGGGTACGAAACACATCCACTTTTAATTCACACGTGGGGTACGAAACACATCCACTTTTAATTCTCGATGGGGTACGAAACACATCCACCTTTAATTCTCGGTGGGGTACGAAACACATCCACCTTTATTTCACACGTGGGGTACTCAACACATCCACGTTTAATTCACACAACCCTCAGCAAATAGACTTCGCTCTACAGTATGAATTAATCATACAGACTCCCTCACATCCATTAATTATTATCACATGACTCCATAACCAATATACTTACTCAAGTATATTTCCCCAACCCACATACTTAGGTTAGTGTTAGTCACATCACAGAAATTCAAGTATAGGAGTCATAATAATTTTCAAAGCACGAATATTTTCCAAATTAGTAAGGTACACAAAAATAATATTTTTGCCTTCAAAAAAAAATATTTACCCGGATGCCCGTAGGCTTACAAAATATCACAACATTCAAGGTTAAAAACATCGAGGAAAAACCGGGTCGAGAACAAGTCGAAACGAGTCCGTGTCGCGCGGACTCGCGGCTGGCCGCACCAGCGGACGCACGGCGGACGCAGGCGTCCGAGCCGCGTCCGCTGGTTCGGCGTTCTTCGCCGAAACTGGACGCCCATGGACGCGCAGCGGATGCGCGTCCGTGCCCGCGTCGAATCAGATTTCCCGTACTGGACGCGCGGTGGACGCGCGTCCACGGCCGCGTCCACCCCAAATCTGCCAGAAAATTTTTGGCGCAGTCCGAAAGATTGAGCCGGTAAAAATAGTTCCCGAACTCTTTTTCACTTGAATTTTTTATGGTAGAACCCTAACTTATAGTACTTGATGTCCATAAAAAGTTTTGGTCACTTTGATCCACGAATAAACACAGAAAATTCCCTTTTTGCCCTTGGTCCGAAATATTTTTCTCTCTGGACCAGTTTTGGAAATAAATTCGAAAACCCTACTTATACTACTCCAATCGTTACGAAATTTTATATGTAGGTTCTAAACTTGTTGAACTACATATCTACAAGAAATGGAGTCAAAATACCTTACCAATTTTTCCCAATAATTTTCGGAAGTCACTGCCAGAGACTAGCTTGATTTTATTCAATATTTTCACAAGTATAGGTCTTTATGGACATAAATACAACCTATACATGCATAAATTAGCTACGAACATGTATATTAGAATTTATCAAAAATCAAAGTAAAGATTTTTGAGCCAACTTTTAGATCTATAACATAACACATAATTTTCATGAACAAAAATTCTAATCATAAAGTTTCCTAGCATTTGTCTATCTTCAAGTGATTGAGCCAACTTAAGGGATTCCTTACCTCAATAGAAGATTTCTAAAACCGTAGAAGCGTTAGATCTTTCCTTGAATCCAAAGTCCCTAAAACATCACCATAATAACAATATTTTTCATGCACTAATATTAACACTTAAGTTAAAGCTTAAGTCTTAGAAGGAATCGAACCGAACAAAACCGAAGTTCTTACCTAGAGTAGAGTTCTTGGAGTTGAAGAATTGCTTAAGGCTTTCTTAGATCACAATGGAAGACTAAGATTATTTCCCCTCTTCTTTCCCTAAGGTGTTACACGAAAATGAGAGAGAGATTGGTGATCTTGGAGTGATTTTGTTCTTGGACGGCAAGCAACAAGTACAACATGACCATGCCTCATTAATGCAACATCAAATGATCAAATCCTAGTCTAGGATTGCCTTGCCACTTGTCATCTCCCCATGGAGTCCTTACAAGATCTCAAATCTAATTGGCCAGTTTATGCTTAAATCAGATGAATGTTCGGAGGATTATAACTTAATTCGGGAAAATTCTAATACCAAAATTATCCTAAAAATATTCCCGTCGCAAATCACCAAGTTTAGGAATTTTCGGTATCCCGCGAAATATAGGTACAGAGTCCGTAACAATTTATCCCTTACAGTCCATTTGAAATTTTTCTTGAACTAACTAGAAATTCAGGCTTAATCGTATGATACTTAATAATCCAAATTCTAGAAAATTCGAACTGAATCTATATCCTTAAAATTTTCTCGGTTCGTGACCGGTACGTAGTTCGCAGCCTATCGATAACTAATCCTAAAAAAAAAATTCTTTTGAGCACCGAGAAGCCTCCTCTTAAAATGTCATAGCTTAAAAAAATTTTATATCGCTATTCTCGAATCTTAACTTTGTCGTAAAAACCAAGGGGTTACAATTGGCAAGAAAAAAAAAGAAAAAAAAAAGAACATAGTATTGAACTTTAATATTACACATTTATTAGTAGGTAACTACCGGTTTGACGCTAGGCTTCTATGTTACTTTTATTCAAACTAGTATTTTCGCCCGTGCGTTGCACAGAATGGATTTGCTATAATATGTTTAGAATATTTAGATCGATATACAATTATGTAAATTATAATATCGAATATTATATAGTGAAATTGAAGAATTGTGTTTGATCGATTATGTTTTCTGATGTTATCATTGTTTGAATTTGAGCAAATAATTACCTAATTAATTAATAGCCAATGTGTATATATATATGCATCCGGTACTGAAACTTTAGATATTTTATATATCAATGTTTATGATTTGTATTAATTGGGCTAATTATCTCGTTGTCCAGCAACTTAGTTATAGAAATTATTTATATGGATGATATATTTTCTGTGTTAATATATAGCAATTTTGTCATCTTTGTGTAAAAAGAAAACATAATAGTATATCAGTGTAATTGTTTTGAATTACACATTATTGAAAACCATTTTTTGTAGATGACATTGATAGTATAATATATATTGTTATTGTAAATTTTTATACTTATTTTAATTTACATCACTAATGAAGTAAATTATCTAGAATTACAACTTTTCAGTGCTTTATTTCAGAATTACTGGAGTAAATTATCCAGAACCTTAGTACTTCATGAATTATAAGATATTTCGAAAACAGGCATGTATAGATTAACTCTGCTTTTTTTTTTTTTTTTTTTAAGTGTATAGATTAACCTTATTTCATGAATGTTTGATTTGTGGACATATTTTATTTGTTGTCTGTTTTTGCCTAACAGTTGGGCTGTATAATATGTTAAGAGCTATTATTCTACCTAAACATGTTAAAATTTGGCTCTTTAGGTTATACTTTATTTATCCTTAGGGTTTTATTTGTGTAATTAATTTGGTTAATTTTTTTAACGTGTTATAGTTAGACTTCTTAGAGTAAAATAATGATGTTTGCAAATAATATGGTAATCGGATGAAAACTGTATAGCTTGGAAAAAAAAACTACATTAGATAAGCTAATTTATTTATTAACATTTAAAACAAATACATTGATAAACATAAAGTTCTAAAATTATGAACATGGACCCAAGTCCACCTTGCAAGGTGGACTCTGGTCCATAGCATAATTTACCCAACTCTACCATGACCGTTCCCCCCTCTCACTCACTCAATCTGAAAAATCAATTTCGCTCCTATCTAAATTTACACGTTCGATGCACGAATAATTTTTTTATTATAGAATTAGACAGTAAAATAAAAAATGAAATTATAAATAATTTTAATATTTGAAAGTGTACATTTATCTGATTATAAGATTAATGCAAAAGTATCACTCAATTACACAGAAAAATAGAAAGAATACTTTATTTTCTACGTTCTTATAA
This sequence comes from Ipomoea trifida, assembly GCA_003576665.1. Classification (NCBI taxonomy): domain Eukaryota; kingdom Viridiplantae; phylum Streptophyta; class Magnoliopsida; order Solanales; family Convolvulaceae; genus Ipomoea; species Ipomoea trifida. The sequence goes on along the minus strand of CP025655.1, from coordinate 13,306,129 downwards.
TATTATACCTTAAGTATAAATAACTAAATATATTACCATAAAAGTATCATAATAATTAAATGGAAGAATGAAAATATAATTTATATTGTACTAATAATATTATACATTTTTTTTGAGTTCTACTGACTCGGTATGTCAGTATATTAGGCAATTTTGCTAATAGATAATTATATTTTGGTACATTAATTTCGGCAGTTATAAGAAATTAATTTTTTTTAATAACTGCGAAAAATTAATGTAAATAAATATTAATTATCTATTAGCGTAATTGCTTAATATACTTATTTCATATGTAAGGTATAATATTATTACAAAATAAAATATATTCTCATTCTTCCATTTAATTATTATGACACTTTTATGGTTTTATATATATATATATATATATATATATATATATATATATATATATATATATATATATATATATATATATACTAGTTTTTTCTACGCGCTTTGCGCGAAGACTTGTGCCCAATATTTAAACCCAATTAGTAAATAATTTTGAAATAGATATAATGCATTTTTTTTAGTTGTCGAAGTTTCATAGATATTCGAGTAAAATTTTTGTTGTGTATGTATTTGAAATTAATACAAGAAATTCAAATTCATTGTGATGAATATATTCCACTGTAATTTTAAGGGTACTCAATGTTGTATTACAATATTTTTGTCTTTGAAAATGAATAAATTTTGTTTAAATATAGTCTTCTTTTTTTTTTTTAGACTTACCATTGAAGAATGAATTTAAACTTACCATTGAAGAAGGTAAGAATATATATATATATATATATATATATATATATATATATATATTATTGAATTAAGAATTATAGAAATGATAAATTATCAAATATAACTATGATAATATTTAATTAAAATATAAATGAATTCAAACTTACCATTGAAGAATGTAAGAAAACATATTGTGTATGCATGTGCATGGTAATTATAATGTGGAAAGATAACGGAAGTTATAACGGTAAGGATATTTCTGTTCAAAAAATTATGTAGTACAACTTTTATAGCATAAGGTACAACAAAAATTAACGGAAAAAACGGACATAAACCAGGGGTATAACTTGGATTGAGACTTATTATGTTTTTAGATATAGAGCAAATTGTCATTTTGGTCCACTGACTATAGGGGTCCTATTAATTGCAGTCCACGACTTTCAAAACTGTTAATTGCATACCATGACTATTCAATTTTTATCAATTTTGGTCACTCCGGCCGAATTGGCGGCCAAATGTCGCCGGAAAGTCCTAAACCCTAAAATAATGAGGGCATTTTAGTCATTTTACACCTCTTTCTCCTTCTCCGGCGATGTGCGACTTTTTCCGGCGATCAATATTCAGATTATTATCGCTCAGCCACCCTTTCCGTTTCGAACCAGAAGAAGAAGAAGTTATCTTGTTCACCATGGATACAAGAACTGAGCTCAAGTAGGAGCCAAAGGAGTACGCACAGTAGGAGATCCAGAAGATGGACAGAATCTCGCCGGATTTCATGGCGGCAGTTCTTCTCTTGTGTTCTGTTACGGCGGCGGATACCATGGAGAAAGTGGCCGCGAAGAGGCCGAGGCCGATGCGGTGGAGAGGGGAGATGTCGGAGGGGTGGATGGTGAGTTTGCAAGCGAAGGAGACGAAAACAGCATTGCAATTTCTAATTGATTCACGGCTTCACGCAAGCAATTCAATATCCATGCATGTGCTTATTTAGGTGTGGAAATGATAAATTCATAAATTGACTCTGTATTGGAGTGAAGCAGGGGGGATTTTGAAGGATTTGAGGTTGGTGTTCATGGCAAATCCTTGTTGGACTGAGAATGTTTGGAGCTGTGCAAGAATACCCTCGCCGGAAAAAGTCGCACATCGCTGGAGAAGAAGAAAGAGGCTTGAAATGACTAAAATACCCTCATTATTTTAGGATTTAGGATTTTTTCGGCGACATTTGGCCGCCAATTTGGTCGGAATGACCAAAATTGATAAAAATTAAATAGTCATGGTATGGAATTAACAGTTTTGAAAGTCGTAGACTACAATTAATATGACCCTTATAGTCAATAGACCAAAATGACAATTTGCTCTTAGATATATATATATATACACACACACACACACACACACACACACACACTTTTAACACTATATTTATTAGTATAATTTGTGTATATACTTTAGGAAAATATTCTATTAAAAAATAATTTAAAAAGTAAATTATTAATTAGATTGTCTAATATAATTGTCTTACTAATTGATTACCATGCTACTATAATTCATATTTTTGAATTCTTTTTATTACCAAGCTAAACACATATCCTTAATAATTAAGATAATCCTTAGTCACATCCGTAGTACTAAAAGTATTACTTTAAATTTTTATAAATAAGATATAATATTATTAAACTGAAATAATTAAAAATAGTGTGTCTATAGGTACACAATTTTTTATAATTGACTTAATAATTAAGTATTAGTTGTTATTGCCAAATACAACTTGACAATTATTAAACATTATTTATGATATTTATTGTGTCCTTGTAGTATTAAAATTATTAGGTCGAATTTTATAACTAAGAAATAATATTATTAAATCGAAATTATTAAAAATAATGTTTCATAGTACAATTAAATTATATTTTCTTTAATAATTAATATAATTATCTAATATAAATTTACATTTATTAATAAGTATTTATGGTAATTATTATTAGGTATTATTAAAAGGGATAAAAAAGTTAAGAAGAAGAAGAAAATGAGGAGGAAAGGATATATTATATATATATATATATATATATATATATATATATATATATATATATATATATATATATATATATATATTATATTATATTATTATTAGGTATTATTAAAAGGATAAAAAAGTTAGAAGAAGAATGATAATATATATATATATATATATATATATATATATATATTATATATATATATATATATATATATGTCATATATATGTCATACAATATCATAAATGATATAAAATTTAATAATTATTTCAAAATCAAATACAGAAATTTTTTAACTATTCTTTTATTTATTTTCAAAAACATCACCGTCGTCACCGACTCCTTTGCATATCTTCTTTTCCGGCTCTAGATGACCCTTGTTTAGCAACTCCAGCAACACCATGTGTTCATACTGCAACAAATATTTCATACACATACATAAATCGAAGTATAAATATTGAGGCTAACGTCAAAGTATTAAAACAAAAGCAATCTTGTGCTACAACAAATAATTATTATCTTAAAATTGGTATTGTAAAGTGATATTGTAATCGATATTATAATAGATGCAACACCAATCCATTCTATTTACAAGGCGGTGGAAGAAGAAAATGAGAGAGCCGCCAAGATATGATTTCACATAGAACGGGAATAAGAGATAGACAATACCAAATTGAAGAATTATGATTTTCAAAATCAACAATCCATTGTATTTATAAGTAGAAATGGTGATAATTATAAATTTATTAAATTTTCAAAAGGAATGTATAATTAATTACTTAACATTTTTAATTATTAATTCTAAATGAAATTATTACCTTATTAATTCTATAAATGAAATTTTGTTAATTTTTCATAAAGTTTGATTTTATGATCAGAAACGTGGAATTTAAGCAGTGGGAAGGTTTATAATTCTATTCTATTTTATCATATAATAATAATAAATTCTATCATAATAATTACCATAATTACAAATTAACATTACCTTAATTACTAATAACAAATTAAAACTAAATTCTATCATAATAATTATCATAATTACTAATTACCATTACCATAATTACTAATAACAAATTACAACCAATAATTAATATTATTCTATCATAATAATAATAATTACCATATTACTAAAATACCCCTACGTTTGGGCTGGAAAATTTTGGAGGAGGATATTGGGGTTGTTTGGTTATTGGCTTATAAGCCAAATTTTAGCTTATTTGACCAATTTTAGCTGTTTAACCAACCAATAAGCTATTTTGAAATGTTTGATAAATGGCTTATTGGCCTTAGCTTATTGGGTCAATAAGCTGAAAATTAAAAAGCTAATGAATGTAGCTTTTTGTATTACCTTGTTGGGAACAATGGGTATATTGACTATTTTATCCTTTGAAATCAATGTGATTTACTTTTAAATGGGTGGTGTGTTTGTTATTTAATAATAATAATAATAATAATAATAATAATACTAATAATAATAATAAACGGGTGATGGGTTTGTTATTTTTAATAATAATAATAATAATAATAGAAAATAAATACGTAATAAAAATTATTTTAGAATACTCGTATAATTTAATAAGAGTTAAATAAACAAAAATAATTAACTTATGCCCTTAAAAAAGTATAGATGATATCCAAATTTTATAATTATTTATTAATAAGAGTTTATCTTCTATATTTAAAGGTTGATATATTACAATACACTCATACCCTTAAATGTCATTTTACATTCAATCAGCTACTAGTAAACAGCTAATTTACCAAATAGTTTTTTTATAACCAGCTAATACAACCAGCTGGTCAAATCAGTTAACGCAACCAGCCATCAACTACTAGCTAAACCAACCAGCTATCAGCTATAAGCTATCAGCCGTTTGCCAAACACCCCCATTTTTTTTTTTTATATATAGTATAGATTGATGCATGGTGATTTGGCTTAACACTAAGGTATACATTAGAAAATATGTTATAATTTTTTTTAATGTAAAATAATTAAAGAAATTGAATCGCTAGATGAAGACACTATAGTACATGGGTATTTTAAAATTTTATTGTCTTTATTCTTTATAACTTTTTCAATTTTGGTATTTCATCTATAAAATAGAGAATTGATAACATTCTTTTCTAAATTTTTCCTCATCAATTGTGTACATCGTCTCTATTTTCTCATACACAAACCTATTAAAATCAATTTTTTATTTTACAATTGAAATATCGAGAATAAAGAAAATTATAATTAAATAATACTTTAAAAGTACTAAAGTACCTATGTGCTAAGCAAATTTTTAGTAGAGTTTAATAGTTTTGTTGCTTTAGGGTTAAAGTTGTAACTTTTATGAAGAGTTAGATGTGTATATTGCAACAGTAAAAGGTAAGGACCTAAAATGACTAGTTAGGAACAATTGAGGGGGGTAAAATTGTATTTTAATTTTCCCTAGTTTAAATTTATTAGTTGTAACTAGGGGTGGAAATAGGCTAGGCCGAGCCGAGCTTTAGAAATTTAGGCCTGGGCCTGCTATGGAAATTTAGAGCCTGAGCCTAGGCCTGGGCCTGCATGTAGGCTTTTTTTTAGGCTCAAGCCTGAGCCTATGGTTGGCCTGGCCTGGCCTGAAGCCTTTTTAAAAGCCTATTTAACATATAGGCTTTTAAAAAGGCTTCAAAATAGATCATAAATAGGCTTTGAGCCTATTTAAGGCCTCCATTTTAAAGTCCTTTAAAGTATACTTGTAAAAAATTTACAAAAAATACCTAAGTCCCATTGTATTATTATTTGGTATCCTATATAATATCATAAATAATAAACAATCAACTCACATAATTAAGTTGCGATATTTGATTAAATATTATAACACTAAGAATAGTTACTAAAAAAAATTGAACAATAAGAATACATACAGTAGGATTAGCAGCAATGTTTATAGTTGAATCATAATTTAGAATGAGATTTTGGAGGTGGAGGGTTAGAGTTTGGTAATTATATATACTTGCGATTGTATTGTAAATATAAAAATATATATTAGGTATAAACTAGAATACACACACATATAAATAGGCCAGGCCTGTAGGCCTGAAGGCCGAGCCTGATATATATAGGCCTGGCCTGTTTAGTTTAATAGGCTTTTAAAATTGGCTCAAGCCTGGCCTTTTTACTAAACGAGCTAGGCCTAACTAGGCTTTAATTAGGCCGGGCCATAGGCCCCTACAAGGGGCCTGGCCTATTCCCACCCCTAGTTGTAACTAGTAAGTTTGTAATTTTTATTAGTTTCAATTTTTAAAATTGTAAGTTTCTAATGTACAAATTATAAATTTTAAATTTATAAATGTACAAATAATATGCAGCTTAACAATCATAAAAGTATATAATAAATTTAAAATTTTATACTAATTTAAAAATCATTAATTTAAATATTTTAATTAAGGATGGCAACATGCTCAACTCTCTGCCCCACTACCCGCCCCGTTGGGAAATAGAAATTTCTCCCCACATCTCTGTCCCCGCAAAGAATTTTTGTGGATAGGGAATTCCGACCCATGGTCAGAGTCGTTCCATTAAAAATAGGAGTCCTCTCTAATAGTTTAATTTGGATCGGACCTTCATTATTTTTGTTTCGAGATGCAATCTAATTAAATTTAATAGAGTAAAACGAAAAACACAAAGATAATAATAAAAGAGACAAGAACATATAGGGGAAGAGCTGAGAGATTCTTTTAACATTTAGATTTCACTATAATATACGAAGAGATATCTATTTATAAAAGTAAGAAACATCATCCGAAAAGACCTATAAATATAAAGATAGAAGTCTACATGATCTAGAAATTAGAAAATCTCTATAACTAAGGTAATTGAGTCTAAATCCATATAGGCTTCAAGTTATTGTATTTTATGACAAAAGTAAAAAAGTAATATTTTTTTTGTCTAAATATAATGCATAAAATTCAACAAAGAAAAAAAATACATTTCAAAAATTTAATTTAAAATTAGTGACATTTCCGTGCATATTTAAATACAAATTTATTCACCCAAATTTCAATGTCAATTACTTCTAAAATTTTATTTTCACTTACAATTAAAACCAATATATAGATTTAAAAAAAATATTAATCAAGTATAAAAATATTGAACTATACATAAAAAAAATTTTAAACAAAATTTGGCCACCAAAAATTGGGGGCCCTGTGCGGTCACCCTGGCCCGGTCCTGCCCATGTTCAAACCAAACTTGTAGTTGACACTTTTATATATTTAAGTAAAAATTTTAAATATTAGATTCTTGATTTAAAAAATCAAATTCAAATATTAGTATACTATTAATTCTTTAGTTTTTCTTAACTTAATATATATATAGACTCCGGTTTATATGAGAAACACTCCCCAGGTGAGAACCCGTGGTTGCAAGCGTGTGCAAAACTCTGGGGAATGTATGATTGGGCGTCGTTATAAATATGCAAATTACTGATTGCAATTTTGTGTACGTTCATGGAGTTAATCATGGGTGATTTTGAGATTTGGTTGGTTGGTATGTGCGTTAATGGGTTTAGCGGGTGGGAAAACCCCAATTTCGTCATTGTAAGAGTGTGCATTTTTTTTAAGACGGTGTGTGCATGCGTGAGTGTTAGCGTGTGCACAACTCTAGATACTGTGTGCATGGGCGTTGATACAAATATCCATTATAATGTTTGCTTTTGGCTCTCAGGTTCGAGTTGCTATTGTTGACGCTTGGTCTAGCGTTTTGAATGACAGAGAAAAAGAAAGAAAACCAAAGGACCCTATCCTGTTCTTTTCTTCAACGTGGACTACAATACTCATTTCCGTGGTTATTTTATTCACTTTGCATACTATTTTGTGCATTTCAACACAGACGTAGACAGTGGTAGAGACATCCAATAACAAGGAAGAAAATGTCAGTGGTTTGGTGATCACATGCGCGAAGACCATGGTTGCAGTAGGCGCTAGGCGCTAGTCGGGCGGTAGACTAGCGCCTAGCGCCTAAGCGGTCTAGGCGGTACCTAGGCGGCGACCTATAAAAACAAAAAATTAATTCATGTGTGTAGGTGTATATCATATATTATATTATATATATTATATATATATCTCTTGCTTCTCTTACTTATATAAATAAATAAATTTAAATATATATAAATATAATAATAAAATTAACAAGACCGACTCGCTCGAGTTAACTCGGCTAACTCTGCCGAGTTGTCCGAGTTAATTCGGCCTAGTCGGCTGACAACTCGACCCAATCGGCTGAGTTAGGCGCTAGGCGGCCTCCTAGGCGACCGGCCACCTAGGCGGACGCCTAGGGAGAAATTCCCCTCGGTCTAGGCCTAGGCTGCCTAGGCGGAGATTTTTGCAACAGTGGCGAAGACTATGATATAACTCCACACAGGTTTTGGGAAACAATTACCATGATTACCTTTGTTCCTGTTGGCATTTTAGTGTTGTTTTATATGGTTTTTATTTGTCGTTTATGACTTTATTTTGTTGTTGTAATTCCTTTTCCCACTACGTGATCATGGACACTATTACGTCAAGTGTGGACTTGAAGAAGATGAAGATGGATATCATAGACAATTGTCTTGCTCTTGCGACTAACAAGTCCAAATATGGCAACCCTCCTGCCAACGTGGTTAGGATACAATTATCTTGTAATATTGGTTCTAATTTTCCACCATGCTTGTAGTGCTTCCTTCTCCGTTTTTGACATTTAATGATGTTGTGCAACGTGGCGATATTTGTTGTGCGTGAGTAATGGTTTAGCGGTGCGGTGCAGTGTATTTAATCGTGCATTTGCAGTTGGCACATGTGTTTTACTAACCCGATTTTATAGTCTTTAAAGTGTGTTCATGTGTCTAACTGGTGTATTCTTTGTGGACAATGCAATAAGCCTTCCTTGCCTCGTTTTTTTGTGTTTGTTAAGCTTCCTGAGCGGGCTGATCGTGTGCGACGCCTGAAACTGAAGCGCATGCAAATGTCTTGGAGGGACGCAAGTATCTTGGAGGATAGTGTCATTTATACTACGTGCCACATTGAATTGTATTTGGGTCAAGGTGTTCCCAACTGGGAGTGAAGTATAGTCAAAGGTGATAGGGACATGCTTAATGCTTTGCGTAAGAAGTTCATGCACGATATCTCGGTGTCCAACATCAACACTCACAAGTATTCTGTAATTCAATGTGCGTTGGAGTACGATCACAAGTCGTTTGGTTGTGCAAGTTAACGTACATTAAATTGTCGTCTTTTTTGGGTGCTTTATGAACCTTTAGGTGTTTCGTTGTTTTTATCTTGTATAATGCATCACTTGTTTTTGGGCTAAAGTAGTTCTTGTGCTGTGGTTTGTGTATTCGAAGGGAAGCATTTTCGCTAGTACAATTAGTAATTTTGGATGATGGTTAATTAATGTGTACTTTCACAAATATAAGTTGCTGGATGCAAAGGTTTATATGTTTATTTCACTTCTACTACTATAAACCAATGCTTAACTGCCTTTTCCAAAATGCGCAGGAGTATGGGTAAATTCATTTCCAAAATGCATAGGCCGTTCTACTCCATTGCACACCAGTGCATTGTGTGTTGCACTTAATCTAGACCTGCGCTGCACAGTTAGAGTATATTGCATTTATGTTTATTTGTGGTGTATTTATGTACGCCTAACATTACAATGTTTAAATCAGCTTTGACAAAACCACTCCAATAGCAACCATTAGAAACCAATTGAAATTAAATAGCAGATATAATCATCCATATACCAACTAGTAATATTGGACAGTGGTCAATTAGTTTGTACATTCACAAATATAGGTTACTGGTTGCAAAATTTTCTGTGTTTAGTTTCTTTCTCCTAATATAAACCATTTCTTTTTTGTTTTTTTTTTTCAAAATGCATAGGAGTCTGGGTAAATTCATTCCCAAAATGCATAGTCTGTTTTACTCCGCACATCAATGTATTGTGTGTTGCACTCAATCTAGACTTATGCTGCACAATTAGATTATATTGTGTTTATGTTCATTTGTGGAAAATTTATGTACACCTAACATTACAGAGTTTAAATCAACTTTGACAAAACCACTCCAAAAGCAAACATTATAAAAGAATTTAAATTAAATAACAGATATAATCATCCATTCTAAAAGCAAGCATTCCGTTGTTTTGACCAATGTCATTATAGACGCAAATATCTTGGAGGACAGTGTCATTTATACTAGCTGTGTGCCACATTGAATTGTATTTGGGTCAATGTGTTTTCAATTGGGAGTGTAGTATAGTCAAAAGTGATAGGGACATGCTTAATGCTTTGGGTACGAAGTTCATGCACGATATCTTGGTGTCTAACATCAACACTCACAAGCATTCTGTAATTCAACGTGCGCTGGAGTACGATCACAAGTCGTTTGGTTATGCAAGTTAACGTACATTAAATTGTGGTATTTTTTGGGTGCTTTATGAATCTTTAGGTGTTTTGTTGTTTTTATCTTGTATAATGCACCACTTGTTTTTGGGCTAAAGTAGTTCTAGTCCTGTGATTTTTGTATTCGAAGGGAAACATTTTCGCTAGTACAATTAGTAATTTTGGATGATGGTTAATTAATGTGTACTTTCACAAATATATATGTTGCTGGATGAATATGTTTATATGTTTATTTCACTTCTCCTAATATAAACCAATGCTTAACTGCCTTTTCCAGAATGTACAGGAGTGTGGGTAAATTCATTTCCAAAATGCATAGGCCGTTCTACTCCATTGCACACCAATACATTGTGTGTTGCACTTAATCTAGACCTGCGCTGCATAGTTAGAGTGTATTGCGTTTATGTTCATTTGTGGTGTATTTATGTACGCCTAACATTTCAGTGTTTAAATCCGCTTTGACAAAACCACTCCGATTGCAACCATTGGAAACAAATTCAAATTGAATAACAGATATAATCATCCATATACCAACTAGTAATATTGGACAGTGGTCAATTAGTTTGTACATTCACAAATATAGGTTACTGGTTGCAAAATTTTCTGTGTTTAGTTTCTTTCTCCTAATATAAACCATTTCTTTTTTGTTTTTTTTTTTCAAAATGCATAGGAGTCTGGGTAAATTCATTCCCAAAATGCATAGTCTGTTTTACTCCGCACATCAATGTATTGTGTGTTGCACTCAATCTAGACCTCCGCTGCACAATTAGAGTATATTGTGTTTATGTTCATTTGTGGAATATTTATGTACGCCTAACATTACAGAGTTTAAATCAACTTTGACAAGACCACTCCAAAAGAAAACATTATAAAAGAATTTAAATTAAATAACAGATATAATCATCCATTCTAAAAGCAAGCATTCCGTTGTTTTGACCAATGTCATTATAGACGCAAGTATCTTGGTGGACAGTGTCATTTATACTATGTGCCACATTGAATTGTATTTCGGTCAAGGTGTTTCCAACTGGGAGTGTAGTATAGTCAAAGGTGATAGGGACATGCTTAACGCTTTGCGTAAGAAGTTCATGCACGATATCTTGATGTCCAACATTAACACTCACAAACATTCTTTAATTCAAAGTGCGTTGGAGTACGATCACAAGTCGTTTGGTTGTGCAAGTTAATGTACATTAAATTGTGGTTTTTTTTTGGCTGCTTTATGAATCTTTAGGTGTTTCGTTGTTTTTATCTTGTATAATGCACCACTTTTTTTTGGGCCAAAGTAGTTCTAGTGCAGTGATTTTTGTATTCGAAGTGAAGCATTTTCGCTAGTACAATTTCTAATTTTAGATGATGGTTAATTAATGTGTATTTTCACAAATATAAGTTGCTGGATGCAAATGTTTATATGCTTATTTCACTTATCCTAATATAAACCAATGCTTAATTGCCTTTTCCAGAATGCATAGGAGTGTGGGTAAATTCATTTTCAAAATGCATAGGCCATTCTACTCCATTGCACACCAATGCATTGTGTGTTGCACTTAATCTAGACCTGCGCTGCACAGTTAGAGTATATTGCGTTTATGTTCACTTGTGGAGTATTTGTGTACGCCTAACATTACAGTGTTTAAATCGGCTTTGATAGAACCACTCCGATTGCAACCATTAGAAACAAATTCAAATTAAATAACAGATATAATCATCCATATACCAACTAGTAATATTGGACAGTGGTCAATTAGTTTGTACATTCACAAATATAGGTTGCTGGTTGCAAAGCTTTCTGTGTTTAGTTTCTTTCTCCTAATATAAACCATTTCCTTTTTGTTTTTTTTTTTTCAAAATGCACAGGAGTCTGGGTAAATTCATTCCCAAAATGCACAGTCCGTTTTACTCCGCACATCAATGTATTGTGTGTTGCACTCAATCTAAACCTACGCTGCACAGTTAGAGTATATTGTGTTTATGTTCATTTGTGGAATATTTATGTACGCCTAACAATACAGAGTTTAAATCAACTTTGACAAAATCACTCCAAAAGCAAACATTACAATTAACATATACTGCATTGTAATGATCATATAATGCCAAGTTGCTCCTTTATATGGGAGGTTGTGGTTCGAGCCTCAGCGATATTAAGTCTTTGTCCTTCAATAGGTTGAAAAAGTAATAATGAACATATACTGCATTGTAATAGAGTCAGCAGTATTAAAAAATGAAACACTTAAAATGAATATAATCATAAATATTGTTGGATATAGACAAAAAATAAAAGACATCAAAAGTCAAAACTTTATACAAATATTAATAACAATATATGAAACATAATTAATTTGATAAAATAATTCAAATAGAAAACACATTATAAATTACGTATCTCATTATTAATTTTTAAAAAAAATTATATACGCACTGAAGGATGAGTGCCTGCAGCTAAAAATGATTTGGACCCTTACTGTTTCTTAAATAAACATGCACACCTTCCAACTCAACTCTCACTATTTCTTAAATAAACATGCACACCTTCCAACTCAACTAACTAGTCAATTATTATTCATATATGTTTGAAAAAATAATAATAAGAGAGATCATGTTATTTACGTATAAAATTCATACATAAATATATATGACTTCAAACTTCACAAATACCATTTATATATATGCATTACCTATTATTGACAAAACACATGAGGTGTAGGCGAAATGGTGTAATGTGACGAAAATTAAGTAAACAAACTGATTTTTTTTTTTGTTGTCATCTCTCCATCGCAAACAGATAACAAAGCAGGAATAAATAAATACATAAATAAATAAATCCAGGCATAGTTAAGCACTCCGTAAGCCTCCATTTTTCCAGCCAAAATCTAGCGTCAGTAAGTTCCAAAAAACACAACAGATCATTTTGTGTTTAATGTTGATTTGAATTCCAATAGTTCTGTTAGCATTGAAAATTTAAATGGACTGATTTGTGTGTTGTCGGGCCGTGACAGATAATCGGTTATTAAATTAATTGCTTTAATTAATTAATTGAACTAATGTTTATTTAATTGGGTTAATTAAATGGCCCATTGAATAATTAATTGGTTTAATTATTTAATTAAATGTAATTGGATGTTGGATTGTTCGACCCAAGTTGGTGGAATAATTAATTGAGTTGGACCAGGCTAGTTGGATTAATTGGGCCGCTTAAATTAGCGGGTTTTGACTTGGTTTGGCCCATCAAGAATATATGTGGATTGCATAATTTTGGGAAAGATGTGGATATGATAAATTGGTTCGAAAATATAAAATCACGAACCTGGACGTGATGATGTCTCGATACATTCTCATATTTAATTCAAATAATTAAATTAAATTGAGAATTATCCAAATGGATAAAGTTGGTTATATTTTTCCTAACTCCTCACCACTATAAATAGTGGTTTCATTTTCAAGGAAAGGGAGCTCTGAATATTTTCATACCGAAGCTCTGCCGAAATCTCGCCAGAATATTGTCTGGAACGCGCTTGCAATTTATTTGCACCAAGAAACCCTTCCAGTTCGCATATATCGAACTTGGCATACCTCCAGTTGGCATACTTCCAACTTGGCATACCTCCAGTTGGCATACTTCCAACTCGGTACACTTCCAGTTGGCATACTTCCAGTTGGCATACTCCAACTCCGCACCCTTCCAGTTCAACATACTCTGAACTTGGCATACTTCCAGTTGGCATACTTCCAACTCGGCGCGCTTCCAGTTGGCATACTTCCAACTCAGCACACTTCTAATTCGGCATATTCCGAATTCAGTGCACTTCCAATCGGCATACTTCCAGTTCAGCATATTCTGAACTAGGCACACTTCCAATCGGCATACTTCTAGTAGAGAATCAGAGGACTTCTATACAGAGATTGTACCCTTTATCGTTTGATACATATATTTCATTGTAACCGATACTTTGAATTTTGAATATATACAATTCAAATATTTCGCGTTTACATATTTTGGCACGCCCAGTGGGACAGCTCTGCCTCTCATCTCTCTACTACTAAACTACCTCTACCCGCTACCTTTACTAGCGCGTTCAATGGCATCGAACAACCCCATGTTCAGGAAGACCTATGCCCAGGCTACCCATTCCAAGTCTACGCCTCTAGCCGGCTCGGGCGTTGCTCAGAAGGCGCAAGGTCCGCTAACCAGGAACCGCGTCAAGACCTCGGGGGTCCAATTGCTTGAACCTCTTGACATGGCTCGAAGAGTGGTTCGAAGAATCAACGAATGCCCCAGCTGCCCCAAAGGCAACTACCTATGCTGGGAGTCCGCCCTCTCCTAAGGGAGCTACCGATAGTGGTAGTCCAACTTCTATGCAGGGGAACGCCAGTAGCGGGAGTACTACCCCCGTATCCCCGCCACATCCATTATGGAAGGATGCGCCTGAGTGGACGCATGTCTACAATGTCATGCCTGCCATGGCAACTAACACTGAGTCTGTGGAAGAGCAATTAGCTAGAATTGCTAAGACTCTTGAAGAAATGACTACACTCCTTCAAAACCAAGATAAACGGATCAACACCCTTGATGATAGGGTAGGGAGCATCATGGAGGGACAAGGAAGTCGTGCTCCAGGAAAGCAGCCCGAGGGGCAAGAAGAGGTTATTCAGCAATCACAACCTCATGTCAGCCCTGCAGTGGGAGAAACTACTTCTCACTTGCCTGCAACTGAGAAAACTATACCAATCACCGAAGGCATGATACCGGTAGATCAATTGAACGACTACATAATGGGAGCTATCAAAGGCAAGTTGGATGGAGGCCAACCCTCATACTCCTATGCTAAGCCCTACACACAAAGGATTGAGGAGTTGAAAATGCCCTTCGGCTATCAACCTAATAACCAGTGAATCATCGTATAGTGGTGCAGATGGTGCTGTGAATCATCGTATAGTGGTGCAGATGGAAGTTGCTGGCCAGCTGGTGTTTGTGGCCACAGGCCGTGGATAGTGAAGTCTTCTTTTATTTTGTGTCGATCACATATATTATGGATCAAACAGTAGCCCGGAGGCCATAACAGTGACAGGTAAAACCCACTCCATGTCGGAGGGGGAGGGGGTGGGGGTGCACTGGCCAGAACAGTTGTATTGGCAGGGTCGCCAGTAATAATTGAAAATGCTGAAGGGGGAGGGGGTGCACTGGCCAGAACAGTTGTATTGGCAGGGTCGCCACTTATAATTGAAAATGCTGAAGTGCTTGTGTGGAGAATTAGTAAAAGGATGAGAAGAGTATTCATGGCTTCTGTCTATAGTTAGAGAATTGAAAGTGGTATTGAGGGTGGCATTTGGAGTCTCCTTTTATAGTAAGATTTAATCCTAAAATCAATTAGTTTGCTCTAGTGCAGATAATGTGTATAATAAATTATTAGGTTTAGTTCTTTTCATCAAAAGAATGTGAGTTTTGATTTGTAATTTAGTTGTCCTATCTCTTATCTGTTTTTCACCTCCTATATTCCACCCACAAAGAAAAAACACATCAGCTGCAGATTGGGATACCATTACCATGGAGCCGCTTTTGTACTTCCATCTGTAACCTCAGCGCTTCAGTGATCTCAATACCCCTGTAACACACATCCCGGTATTTATTTATTTATTTTGTGTTAGTAAATCAGTGTATACAAGAGAATGAACAGATATCTGCATAAAAATGTGTAAGCAACAAAGCGTTCACTTTTTAAAAATATTTTGATGAGTATTAAGCAACAAAAGCTTCACAGACAGATTCATCAACTTACGCTTTCAAGTCCAGAGATGGAAAATCATCAATAGCAGACTGTTTCTTCTCTGAAGACGCTGCGACAAAAGAGGAAAAGGGAGGAGGCCTTATTAGCAAGCAGATAAAGATCATCCATGTAAAGAGGACAATGAGAGAAGAAAATTCGGTATGAGTTTGAGGATAAGGATAAAAATGAGAGAAGAAAATTCGGTATGAGTTTGAGGATAAGGATAAAAAAGTTGCAGGCAAAAATGCAAAATAGTGCAGCAGTGGACATTGAGCCAAAGAACCCATCAAATAAAGAGACTCTTATTGTGTGCATTATATGCATATATACAAGTATGCATATGTATATTTCAGCCTCCTTCAAAAACAAACCAACACATTGATGGCATACCTTCTGATGATTCAGGTTTATAGCGGGCCGTACGATATTTCTGCAGTTCACAATTATAGTTTTTAAAAGCCAAGGAGAGGTCCATCAACGAGGAAGCAATAAGAAAGCATCACAAACCTGCATGTGGCTTTTAACATGATAGATGGTCAAATGGTCAACTTTCATTAGTTTTAGGACGCCCTTGGGAGTAGCTCCTGTAGTTCAAAGTAAAAAAAAAAATTAATTCAAAGCAAAAATACTTCTCGACTATCATCATTTTAACATGCTCAGCAAGGAGAGAAAGATCACTTTCGCTTCCACCAAGCTTGTTGACAGCTTCCACAAATGCTTCATGAAGTTCGGGTGTCCAACGCATGCGCTGCTTGGTTGGAGCAGCACCTGCAGTGGATGATAGAGGAACAGTGGCTGAAGTTTCTTCGGGAAAAGCAACGAGTTGCGGTCTTGCCTGTGACTGCTGGATTTGTAAATTTGAAGATTGTTTTGACACTTGATATTGCACCTGAAGCTACAGAATGGCAGGATAATAAAATTAAGAATGGGTATAGCAATATAATAAATAAATAAATAAATAAAAATGGCAGATGACAAATGTAGTAAAAAAAAATCCATCTTTCCAAAGGCAAGTACAACAGCGGAAGCATCTGATAAAACACTCGAAAAGAATAAATTGCTCTCATGAGATGGTTTCCTCTATGGGGGAATCATCTCGGTTAGAAAAAGTAAAAATAACAAGGAGGAATGGATATCAGAACACACACTAGCCCTTTTTAAAAAGTGAAGCTACCTTTGGTTTTGGATCTGCAGTGCTTGTATCGGCAATGATATCACTCCAATTAGCAGCCAGAGCATCATCGTCAGTGATCCTCGGAAGTAATGGCACAATCGGCACTGTTACTGCATTGCAGCTGACCACTGTGTGCAGGGGTATTTATTGGGTAATCAAGAAAATCAGTTAATGAATCCGTAGACCATGGGCCAATATTTTCCTTAGAGTAATGACTCGATGCTGTGGATTGAAGAACTCCAGAATCAGGCAACAACATGGATGACTCATTATTTGTTGACTGGGAAATAAAAGGAGCTTGTCTCGAATGCTTCTCTAGTGGTGAAGCAGATGAAAAATGAAGATCACTGGAAAATCCAGAAGATGAAGAAAACATAAGACCGGCAACCTCACTATTTGATGACAATGGAGCAACAGCTGGAGGACATTGCATAGTTTCCCTTTCCAAGGAAATCTGCTGCGAGTCGGGCAACTTGGGATATTTCCCTTCGAGATTTGTAGGAAGGACTGGTAAAGAAGAAGAAAGAGCCCCAGATGCACCAAAGTTATTTAGTTGCCTAGACCCCACTCTTGGGATGGATAAAGCTGGTCGTGCCTCCATTACTGCTTTTTCGTGTAGATAGTTAATTATCTGCCTGAATCAGTATCCTCTTAATTTCAGTCAACTAAGATGAAGCTCAATACCTACACCAAGAAGGATATCAAAAATTGTTACACCAAGACGCGGAAACCTGAAAATAGTCTTAGAAAATGGCTAAAAGCTTCGCCAAGTAATAACGTTGCTCAGTATTACACAAACATGACTTGACGAAACCACATTTAGCATTCCACATTTTTTGAGTGTCGAGGGAAAATACCCCCTTGTGATCCTAACCGGCAAAGGACCACAAGGAGGCAAACCAACCTTGGTTGCCTATAGCTGACCGGACAAAACCAAGAAGGCCAATAGGCCACTCTCACTAGGAGTCGAACTTGTGACCTTATGGTTACCAAGCCAACAGCCTAACCACATTTTGATATTGAGTAGCCAAAGGTGTCTCTAGTTCCTCTATACAGTGAAATTAGAAGAACCGAAAGCTTCTAAATACACTAGTCTGGAAAAGTAAAAGCTACAAACTTACAACCAAGGATACAGACATAAGTATTAGTTGATCTTTTCTTTCTCCAATTTCAAAACCTTCAGGCTTTACAATTCCAAATAGTATGAGATTCGAGGTTTTAACCATGTATAAACATAAAATTACACAAACTGCCTCTGGTTCTAAAATAAACCAACCTCTTTTAAGACCAGGAATCAACAACCTACTCCAATCATCCAAGACACAAATTTCAGATACAAACCAATAGAAACAAATGCTAGCCCCATCACAAGGAGCCAACACCATGTTTTGAGCCATGCAAAAACATGAATAATTCATTTCTTACAACACATAAATCTTCAAAAAAGGATTTACACATATTACAACCCAAATGCAAGTATGCAACAATCTTTATCAAAATTAAAAAAAATAAAATAAATAAAATATAATAAATCTGGGAATGGAAATTACACAAAGCTATTGATTTTTATTTTTTTTTTAAAGAGAGAGAGATTTTTTTTTTTCAAGCAAATAAATGAAGAAAACCAATTAAGACAAAAACGGATGAACTCAGAATCAAATAAAGTTTCCAAATTGCATCAAATACAGACAAGAGCAAGGGTAATTATTACCTAAAACGCTTAGAAAAACACAAGCTAAAAATCAGATAGCTCCACATATCGAGTAAAACAAATTGAAATCACAGGCAAGCGTCAAGAACACAGCATATATATATGTGTGGGGATAAGATAGCCGCGTACAACAACAACAACAACGTAGGACACACATGTGGACTCAAATTGCACGTGCGGTGGTTCCGTCGCCGGCGCGGCCGAGAGAATTGAACGATGCCGGTGGTCTCGCCATCTTGTCGCCTGTTTTATTTGGGTTTGGCTTCTAAATACTTCGGTGTTGCACTGCGCTCATCCACCTGCGTTTCGATTCATCATAGCCCACGCGCGGATCTCGGTCCGCCCAGGTGGGCATGGTCACTTGAAGCAGGATTTGGCTTTAGCTAAGGTAGGCTTGACGCCTAGTGACAACAGGTACTTTGTCAACTGAGCGCAGGTTGCCTCACGCACGTGAGGCGCAGTGATTTTTCTCCAAGTGGGGCTCACTTTAGCCTGTAAAAACAGGCATTTTGTAAGAGAAACCTTTAATTAAAACAAGTTGCGGGTGACGCGGAAATAACATTAAAAGAAATATGTAAATGGTTTCCGCGGCACCCATAGTGCTGAGGGTGCCATGGAAACCTTTAATTAAAAAAAATAAAAAATAGTTTCCGCGTCACCATTTACGGTGACGCGGAAGATCCCCACTTTCAGAGTCACCGAGATCCGCTACACCTCTACAGGTTTAGCGGATTTGTATTTTTGTACTAGTGATTTTTCCTAATATTTACAGTAGAA
Organism: Ipomoea trifida; assembly: GCA_003576665.1. Taxonomy (NCBI): domain Eukaryota; kingdom Viridiplantae; phylum Streptophyta; class Magnoliopsida; order Solanales; family Convolvulaceae; genus Ipomoea; species Ipomoea trifida. The sequence continues at coordinate 13,286,543 of CP025655.1, read as the reverse complement.
CATAACAAAATACGCCCTGAATATACAAATTTTATAACCAATGATGATCTATATGAGTCAATAAACTAGACAAAAATTTCAACGATCGCCACTTCTAACTTTAGTCTAACGGAAATGCTAAACAATATTAACAAAAAAAAAAAAAAAAAAAAAAAAACATTCATACTAAAACCTTTAAATTTAGTCATATTGAAACCCGTTTGTCATTATTGGCAAGGCACACAATATTCTCACATTGGCATACAATTACATACCACTTGGAACACCAAAAAATGAACCACGAAACATGTTACATAAATATTCAGTACGTAAACATTTAATTGTGTTGGTACTATATATTGACCACATCAACATATAATTGAATCTATTTAATTGCTAAGTCACATACCTTAGCTGAAGTGGAGACTGAAATAGTGAGCATGCATTTGTTATGGTATTTTTACTCAGCCTGCATGACATTCATGGTGAAGTTAAAAGGAATCACAACAACAAGATGCAAGAGAAAGGCAATATCATATGTATAATGTATTGTTTTCAGTTTCCTATGGAATTCTATTTCATAATTTAGCCAAATACAACAAGAACAAAATATATATATATATATATATATATATATATATATATATATATATATATATATATATATATATATTGGAGCTTTCTTGGATTGAAATATAAATATTTGTTTTGTTTAATCAAATACAGGTACATAGAGTTTAAGTGATGCAGTTTTTCAAGCTACCTGGCAGAAGCATGAAAGCAGCAATAGTAAAGAAATCGAATCTTAGTTTATTTTATTTTTTTAGTATGAAAGTATGAAAGAAGCAATAATTATTAGTATGTAAACAGGTTTTATGCAAATTTTAAAGGATGAAAACATTGTCTCTACCTATTGTTTTTTAAGTATGAAGTATGAAACACGCAATAATTATTAGTATGTAAATAGGTTTTTAGTTTTTGTAAAGCTTAGTTTAGTTTCATTATTTCTTTGTATACATCTTTTACTGTCATGCAAATTTTAAATGTTGAAAACATACTGTCTACCTATTGTTCTTCATTGGGTTTAAATACAGAACATGAGGACATGGACTCTGATTTGGTTATATGATTATTTCTGCTTTTTTGGAATAATATTTAAATTCGTTTTTTTATATATTTGAAAAACAGTTAGGAAGCATCTGCAGGTGATGAGGTAAACAGTTCAACCATTGCAGCTCAAGGAATTGCTAAAGAAGGAGAAAAGGATCAAACAAACTCTCTCCAAATATGCCTATTGGACAAGTTTTTGTTAACTCGGAAACATAAGAAGGCTAAGCTGGACTTCATACAGAAAAAAAAAAAAAAAAAAAAAAAAAAAAACTAATTGCAACGATTGGAGTTTATGTATTATTTTTACTTGAGAAGACTTTTCACTGCCTTGCGTGTGGGTTTAGGCAGTTTGTTGATTTGTTTAATGTATAGCTTTTAAGGTGTGTTGTCATTAAGACTAAACCAACTATTCCAGTTCCAAGTGAAGTTTAAAAATCACATGTAATTTGATATGATAACGGATGTCTTCTTTACATGTCTATTAGATTCATAGCTGCCTTATAAACAGAAAAAACTCTGCAAACTATTGTATATTTTTCTACCATCTCAAATAGCAGTACTATGAACACAAGCTCACAAGATCAGGAGTTATTGGAAACAAAAAGAAGCACATATCAGAAATGAAGGTAACTGTGAACTTTACAAATCCCTTTTTTTCCTATACTTCAGTTATGTAATTTCTATAAATGTTAATGACATAAATTGGTAAGGTATTAGTAACTTAAAATAGTGGGTAGACTTACCATTACAACATAATTCCTGGGCTATTTCCTCCTGCCATCTAGAGCTCTAGATACAGCTCCACATATACTATTACCCGTGCTTAATATCGCCATTTTTTAAACCAAGAATACAAAGAACAAAGACAGAGCCGAAAATAGATAAAGTTAGTGCCAAATTTAGGTATAGAACTCTAATAAATAAGAAAAAACAATAATACTTTGTAAAATTACCAGATCATAACTACAGAGGAGATGTCCAACCGTAATGCATGCTCCAGGTCTAGGATTACATCTACGATCTTATCGCCATTTTTTTTGAAACCGACATCTCATATAACAAAAACATCTGGAAAAAAAGCACATTTAGTGCTAAAGTTTAGTATAGAACTGTAGTAGATATAAGGAAAAATCAATATTCCTTCAAAAAATCTAGATCTATATATATATAAACATAAATAGATAGAAAATAGATTCAACGTATGTCTCACCAACAACTTCGACCATCGGTTTGTATGCATTTTTTTAGAAAACATACATGCAGAGATGCATCAGAGCTGTACTGACAGAGTTGGTGAGAATTCTTCGAGCAAAGAGGTACATAAAACTGGAGAGTGAGAGATAGCCTAGCTGAGACTTGAGACATGAGAGAACAGAGCATGTGGTAGTGGAGTGGATTGTCGGTGGGTTATAGATAATTTATAGGGGTGGGTCGGGTCAGGATATTGCACTGGCAATTTTGTTGGGCTATTAAATGGGCCTTATACGGCAATTATATCAGTAATGGGCTCAAATTTATTATATAACAAGTATTTAATACAGAGTATATGCTTATACTTACATACCCATATATATGTACTGAATATGTATAAATGTATATATCTTTATTATTTTTTAAAAAGCTTTGGTTAATATTTTGTGTTGTATTTTTATGTGTCAAATTTTTTATCACACCGTGAATATATATTTGTATGTATGTATGTACGTATGTATGTATATAATATATATATATATATAGTACGTAAGTGTGTGTCTGTATATTGTATCTTTGTATTATTATTAATATAACCTAACTTATGAATGTTTAATTTTATCGCACGAGATAGTGAACCTTTGAGTTTTATCATGTCTTAAAATATTTTATTAAGTTTAATCATGCCTTACTTTTTATACTAATTGGTGATACATTTATTCTTAATTAACATTCTTTTACTATCACAAATGTGTGTATTTAATTCATAAATTTCAACAATGAATATCTTTACAAAATATCATTCACATTAATATCTATATCTATCTATATCTATATATATATTAAAACAGAAGTGCTAGCTTTCCCGCTCATTTTAGTCCAAACATTTTGAAATCGGTCAACATAATAATATATAATAATTCCTTATCAGAAATTATAGCCTTTCTTATCATTCCTTATTTATGGTTAAAATTGACAAAATATTTAAATTATGATTCCATTCCTAGATTCCTTATTTATTAATGAAATATATAGCATTCAAATTACTTTTATTTTAATTATATTTCAGACATCTATTATAGTATTCCTTATACTATGATGTATATTTTAGTATTCAAAAAAAAATATTACTATATTATGTTAACGTAATTAATTAAATTCCTTTCATGATAACATTCAAAAAAAAAATCCAACAATCAAATTACTATATGATGTATATTATAGTATTCAAAAAAAATATTACTATACTATGTTAATGTACGTAATTAAATTCTTCTCATGACAATATTCAAAAAAAAAATTACTATATGATGTATATTATTGTATTAAAAAATATTACTATATTATGTTAATGTACGTAATTAAATTTCTCTCATGATAATATTCAAAAACAAAATTTCAACAATCAAATTACTATATGATGTATATTATAGTATTTAAAAATTCCAACAATCAAATAAATACAAAAATTTTATATATGTTAATTTAATTTATAGTAATAATTATCTAAAATATTTATCATACCATGAATCATGGTCTACTTTTAAGGTACACTAAATTAATACTTCGTATATTTTTTTTCAACTTAAGTTCAGTATTTTTTTATATACAAATAAAATTAATATATAAAAATATATCATTAATAAAAAGTTCTAATTAAAAAGTTTTAAATAACACCTATATTGATAGTTTTATTTTAATGTATTAAATTAACATATAATAATATTAAATCACTATATTATATTCATTTTCAATATAATATTGGTTCGTTTTTAAAATGTTGTAGATTGATTTCTTACAATACAATTGCAATATATAATTAAAATTAACATAGACTTACATAATAATAATATATATTAAAACAAAAGTGTTGTTTTCCCTCCATCCGAAGAAAACACTTTTGTTTTAAAATTTGAAATTACAATTATTTTTTACCTAATTAAATAATTAAAAAAATTCTATATATGTTAATTTAATTTATAGAAATGATTGTCTAAATATTTTTTTATACCATGAACCATGGTCTACTTTTAAGGTACACTAAATTAATACTCAGTATATTCTTTTTCAACTTAATTTCAGTTTTTTTATATACAAATAAAATTAATATATAAAAATATATCATTAATAAAAAGTTCTAATTAAAAATTTTAAATAAAACCTATA
>CP025655.1:13246237-13265135 GCA_003576665.1 Ipomoea trifida | reverse complement strand
AAATAGCTTGATGGTAAAGGCTTTGAAATCCAAAATGAGATATTAGAGTTCAAATCCATGCTATCAATTAGGGGTGTAAATGAGCCGAGCGGTTCGCGAGCCGCTTGGCTCGAGTTTGGTCAAATTCGAGCTCGAGTTTGGCTTGGTTATTAATATATATATATATATATATATATATATATATATATATATATATATATATATATATATATATATATATATATATATTATATCTATATATATATATATTATATTTATATATATATATAATATAATATAATATAATATAATATAATATATACATATAAAATTATAGTTTATTTCTAATTGAAACATGAATTTCAAATCAAACAAGTTAAATTTGAGCTCAAAATCGAACTTGAACTCGAGTTTAACCCTGATCTCGAGCTCGAATTCAAGCTCAAGATCTGTTAGGACTCTAGTTGTTGTGTTACACTAGGTCTCTCACTTCCAGCTACATTATATTATTCATTGTAATTGTTACGTTGTTATTGAGTTAATAATAATCCTCATCTGGTATCAGCAGTATCCAGGTCTCTTTTCTTTTTCTTTCGGTTTTCTTTGTTTCGTTTTCATGGCCGATTCAACCAACAACAACAGCTCTGCTCATGATTCTGAGCAGACTATTTCCATTGCTCATGCCGTTCTTCCATCACCCGTCGCCTCTCTTCCCACTGCCCATCATTCGGTCTCTATCAAGCTCACCATGCGCAATTACCTTATTTGGAGGACTCAGCTTCTTCCGTTCCTTCGAGGTCAGGAGCTCCTTGGGTTTGTCGATGGCACAGTGCCATGTCAGGCTGCTCCAGCCCCGCCGAAGGAAACTCCAGCGACACAGACCTCTACGGCCGACAGTAGTAACGCCGCTGCTACGGCTGCTGCTCGTGCGCTTTGGTTGAGACAAGACCAGGCTGTGCTTTCGCTGTTGATCTCGGCGATGTCTGAAGAAACCATGCACCTTGCGGTTGGTCAGACTACCTCTCGTCATCTGTGGTTGGCCATTGAGCGCTCGCTCGGTTCCTCTACACGAGCGCGGACGCTGCGGCTTCTCGGCGAGTTGCAAGGGCTGCGTCAGGGTGATCGCTCCATTACGGATTACCTTAATCGAGCTCAGATTCTGGTGGAGGACTTGGAGCTCGCCGGCCGGCCGGTCTCCCTTTGATGATCAGAATTTATATGTTTTCCGTGGTCTGCGTCCTGAATTTCGTCCGCTGGTGGCGTCGCTGACACAGGGTGATCCGTTAACTCTGGAGGAGATCACCGATTTTCTGGTTCATCAGGAGTATATTTGCGCAGATGACGCCGTGGATCTTGGAGCTCCAGCGGCGATGGCTGCTCATCGCGGCGGTGCGCGGACTGGTGGTCGACCCGGAGGCGGTTCTGTGCGTGGTGGTAGTGGATTCCGCGGTGGCTCGTCCAGTGGTCGTGGTGGACGCTGGTCTCGCGGTCGAGGCCGTGGCGATAGGTCACACGGCCGTGGTGCTGTTTATTGCCAGATTTGCAATCGGTCTGGTCACACGACTCTTAGTTGTTATCGCCGTTATAGCGAGTCCCCAGGACCGCAAGCTCATATTGTTGTTTCTTCTGATGGTGCTAGTACAGCTGCTTCTCATCAGTGGTTTCCCGACACTGGGGCCACCAATCACGCTACGCCCGATGCCTCCGTGATGTCCTCAGCTGGCAGCTATGACGATCTGGACACACTCCGCGTTGGTGATGGTTCAGGTTTGCCAATTATTAGTGTTGGTTCTACTTCGTTAGCCTCTTCCTCTCGATTGTTTAAATTAAATGATGTGTTACATGTTCCTGGCTTATCCTCGTCATTAATGTATGTTCAGAAATTTGCTAAAGATAACGCTGTCTTTTTCGAATTTCATGCTTCTTGTTTCTTTGTGAAGAACTCTATAACCAAGAAGGTCCTTTTTAGAGGCGGTGCGTCGGGGGGACTATATACATGGCCAAGTTCGAGTTCGGAGTCTGTTCCTGCTGCTTTTGTTGCTGCTCGTGCATCTTCTTCTACTTGGCACATGCGGGTTGGTCACCCGCACTTACGGGTTTTGCGTCAGATTTTGCAGTCTTCTGTTAGTTCATTTAATTCTAGTAATTTATCTAGTGTCTGTTATGCTTGTCAGTTAGGGAAATCCTCCCGTTTTTCTTTACTGCGTGTTCCCACTTCTACTTCTCGTGTTTTAGAATTAGTCTATACGGATATTTGGGGCCCTACGCCATTACTTTCTGCGAATGGTTTCAAATATTTTGTATTATTTGTTGATGATTTTACGCGGTATATTTGGTTCTATCCCATGTGTGCAAAATCTGATTTATACTCTATATTTGCACAATTTCGAACTCTAGTTGAACGGTCGTTCTCCACTAAAATTATTTCTATACAATCGGATTTAGGGGGAGAATATAAAAAGCTTCATTCCACTTTAGTCTCTCTTGGTATTCGCCACAGGCAGTCCTGTGCGTATACTCATGAGCAGAATGGTAGGGTCGAACGTAGAAATAGGCACGTTGTCGAGACTGGGCTTGCTTTAATGGCTCAGGCTTCGGTTCCCTCTCGTTTTTGGGATTATGCCTTCGAAACGGCTGTCTACCTTATTAACAAAATGCCCACTCGAGTCTTAAATAATCAGTCTCCTCACTTTTGTTTGCATCGGTCTCCGCCCTCGCACTCGTTTCTTCGGGTTTTTGGCTGTCTCTGTTTTCCTCTTCTTCGTCCCTACAATCGTAACAAGCTTCAGTATCTATCTTCTCCTTGTGTGTTTCTCGGTTATCCTGATTCCTTCCGAGGCTATCGTTGTTTAGATCTTAGCACTAATAAGTTATTTACCTGTCGCCATGTGCGGTTTGATGAATCTGTTTACCCTTTTGCTGTTTCTAGTTCTGTGCAGGCACCTGTTCAGTCTCCTGCTCCGCCTTGGGGAGTGGTTGCTCTGCCTACTCATTTGGAGCCTGAGGGTATTCTTGATGATTCATCGGTGAGTGCCTCTATTCTGGCTAGTTCTGATGATCGCACTGTTACGGCTGAGGTGCAACCGGCTCGTCTTGGAAAGGGTCGGCGGCCTAAACAGCCTCCTCCTCCTCGGTCTCATGTTATGGCGACTCGGAGTCAGGGTCCGACTCAGCATGTCACTCTGTCTGCTGTTGCTTCCCCAGAACCCACCTGCTACTCTCAGGTTGTACGTTATCCATAGTGGCGTGAGGCCATGGACTTGGAGTTCAACGCCTTGCTTCAGAATCAAACATGGCGTTTGGTGCCTTCTACTCCAGGTATGAACGTTGTTGGGTGCAAGTGGGTCTTTCGTACCAAGAGAAAGGCAGATGGCACGGTTGAGCGGCATAAGGCCCGTCTTATGGCCAAAGGTTTCAACCAGATCGCTGGTCAGGATTTCTTCGAGACTTTCAGTCCTGTCCTCAAGCCGACAACTGTTCGTCTACTGCTTTCTTTGGCTGTGTCTAGAGGCTGGTCTATCCGCCAGTTGGATATCCACAATGCTTTTCTGAATGGGAATCTGACTGAGACGATTTATATGCACCAACCTCCTGGGTATGAAGATAAGGCGTCTCCGACTCATGTCTGCTTGCTTCAACGGTCTTTATATGGCCTCAAGCAGGCTCCCCGAGCATGGTTTGTCAGGTTGCACGATTATTTGGTTTCTGTTGGTTTTGTGCCGTCCAAGACTGATGTGTCTCTGTTCGTCTACTCTCACGGCGCTGTTCAGTTGTACTTTCTGGTGTATGTTGACGACATCTTGATCATGGGGTCTGATCAGGCTCGGGTTACTGGCCTGGTTGACAAGTTAGCGTTAGAGTTCAAGGTTCGAGACATGGGTGCTCCGACTTTTTTTCTTGGCATTGAGACGGTTTCCTTGTCGGATGGCATGCTTCTCTCGCAGCGTCGTTATATGAATGATATCCTCAAACGTTCTGGCATGGTGGATTGTAAGCCGGTGTCCACGCCGGTGGCTCTTGTGAAGTCTGACGACTCGGTGGTTTCCTATGCTGATCCTACGCAATACCGCAGCCTCGCAGGTGCTCTGCAGTACCTTACGGTAACTCGTCCGAATTTATCTCATGCTGTTAATCTGCTCTGTCAGCATATGCATGCGCCCACTACAGCTCACTGGGGCATGCTCAAGCGGGTCATTCGGTATGTTAAAGGTACTTTGCATTATGGTCTTCATATTACGAGATCTTTATCCAGTGAACTTCATGCTTTTTCGGATTCGGATTGGGCTGGCAATCCTGATGATCGGAAGTCTACCAGTGGATTTGCGGTGTTCTACGGGAATAATCTTGTGTCTTGGTCGTGTCGGAAGCAGCGCACGGTGGCTCGGTCATCCACCGAAGCTGAGTACAAGGCTCTTGCAGATGTGACTGCGGAGGTCACTTGGCTGGTCTCTCTTCTGAAGGAGATTGGTATGCCTGTTCGGTCTTCTCCCCGGCTGTGGTGTGACAACTTGGGTGCCACATACCTATGTGCGAATCCAGTTTTTCATGCTCGCACGAAGCATGTGGAGATTGACTATCACTTCGTGCGGGATAAGGTGGCTAAGAAGGAGCTTCACGTTAACTTCATTTCTACGAAAGATCAGTTGGCAGATATTTTCACTAAGCCACTTTCGTCTTCTCGGTTTACTTTCCTGCGTTCCAAGCTCAAGGTGCTCGGTCACCTCTGAGCTTGAGGGGGAGTGTTAGGACTCTAGTTGTTGTGTTACACTAGGTCTCTCACTTCCAGCTACATTATATTATTCATTGTAATTGTTACGTTGTTATTGAGTTAATAATAATCCTCATCAGATCGAGCTCGAGCTCGAGCCGAACTCGAGCAGCTCAAAAATTGACGAGCTCGAGCTCGAGCACCAATTCTCAAGCTCGATCGAGCTCGAGCCGAGCCTTCCTTAACGAGCTCGAGCTCGAGCCACCCTATGCTTGAGCTCGGCCTGGCTCGTTTACACCACTACTATCAATACTTAATTTCCTTATTCCTTATTGTAAATCGGGGTATCACAATCTATCCCCCATAGAAAAAATGTTTCGTCCCCGAAACATAACCACCTAGAAATTAAAATAATAATCTATCATAACGAATGAATCACGTATTAAATCACTAATTCCAAATAATAAGTAACTTCCCTTTTTTTTTCTTTTTTTTTTCTTTTACAACATCAAGCCCCAAATCTTTTCCCAAATATATTCTTCAAATAAAGAATCCCATAATAATAATAATAATAATAATAATAATAATAATAATAATAATAATAATAATAATAATAATAATAATAATAATAATAATATCATCAACTCTAAATTCTTTCCTCATAATTAATAAGAAATCAAGTTCTTAATCAAAATCATTAAGCCTAATATTTCCTCAAAACATAGAACTCCATAATTAGGTGCTAATAAAATTACCAAATCCAAATATTTATTTCCGATAGAACATAAAATATTACCTCCAAATTTCCTCTAAATATTTCTCTTTCCATCAACACATATAACAAAACCTACCGTCATTAGCAATCAAAACAACATACAAATAATGCAATGCCACATATCCTTACTGCAATTCTCCAAAAGTTCATAACCTAGGCCCTTATACCTTCTATATCCAAAATCTCATAACCTAGACTCCCAAAGGTTTAAACTGCTCTGATACCAATTTGTAACACCCTCAGTTTTCATCACCAAATTAAGATCACAATTTGCTTAAATTTTTTTTCTTAATAATTCACTAATATTATTGCAGAAGCATACAATTCTTAAATGAGGGCATTACCGCCACACTTAGCAACCAATCAGCCTAAGTGCTAAGGCTGTAGTAAACAAAACCAAATTAAAATCCGTAGTTCGTAAGTCTTTCAAAAGATAACATAAATAATTCACTAATTACATAAGTTCTTCTAAGCTTTGATAATCCTCGAGATCTCGGTCTACCGTACTCTCACAGCAAACCATATCAAACATCCCCTGCTACTCAAATATGAAACAACAATAACAGCAAAGAGAGAAAGGGGTTAGCAAAACATTGCTAAGTAAGGTTCACTCCACCCTGTAAAATAACTTTTGGATTTTGTTTTTTAAATAATATAGTAACTTTCTCATCAAAAGATATTATTTTGTAACTAAAGGTGTAGTATTTTGCGGTGAGGTGGTATGAAGGTGATAAAACGAGGAAAACTCCCCGAGTGTCGTGTCTCTTAAGGAAGGTAGGTTTGGAGTCGAATGTATGTTGACCTGTAGGAGGTTGAAGGTTAAGAGTTACAAGAATGACAAGAACTTGAAATCATATGTGCAAGGAAATTGGAAATCTAAAAATAATAAAAGCAAGAATAAGGGAAAAACGGGAATTGGGGCTCTTGGCTAGCATATATTGTCTAAGATTCTATCGGTTATGCGAGCAAATGCCTTGGATGTAACAAGGGAGTTTTAGGCACATCACCGAGTGGCGTCACACTCGAACTCTCATATCGTCATTCGGCTGGGGCATTTTATCAAACACTTTGTCTACCACTCCTCTCGGACTTTGTCCTTTCGAACTAAGGGCGGAGATGTAGGTGAGTTGGACTCGTGAGAGGCCGCTATTGCGCACACAATCACTTCCACAGAGTTGCTACCTGGTGTGGCCACACATAGGCACAAAACAACACCAAACATCATCCACACAAGCATTCAGATACAAGAACATAAAGCTCACAACTTTAAGAAAAAACATAACATTAAATCAACCATAAAGCTAGTTTCGGGGCCACCAATTCCCTTTCTGAACTAATCAAACATTAAAAATAAAGAAATAAGAAAAGAAATAGAAGATGTAAAGGAACAAAGATGAACTTAAAATATATATGGAAATTGATAAGACTCCGAGATACCCTTATTTCAGGCACATTTTAGGGTGTTTTATCGCATTTATAACGTCCTTATCTGGCAAATTATGTGCATAAATGCTTGAAAATTACTAACTGGTGCACAAAAGCTACTTATAGTTCAAAGAATGTAAAACAGGAGCCCCGGGAGCATATAGAATCAAAAGATGAGCATAAAGAGCAAACCAGACAATAGCTGAGCCCCGGAGGACCAATCTGGAAGGCCACACACGTGTGAGCAAGCGTGGAAACTTTCCAGAAGCTTCCCACGCACGCTCACACGCGTGTGAGAGGTGTGGAGGCGTGATGCGCGAAATTCAGCAAGGGTTGTCATTTCGGAGACTATTTAAACCCCTTTGATGAATTTTCAGAAAGAGGATTTTCCAGAATTTTAGTCTTCACTTTTCTTAGTTTTTCTTTGGAGAGTTTTCTCCATTTTTTCTTAGTTTTTAGATTAGACCAATCTCCATTGTAGAAGACAACAAGCTTGGATTGAAGATCTTCTTCTCTCTAGGTGACCTCTATTACATTTCTATATTTTTAGTTATCTTGTTCTTGGATTGAATTAGCTTTTACTTTCATTTCATATCATGAGTAGCTAATTTAGTCTAGGGATTTGGATTGTGTGATTGAATATTGCTCTTGTGATGATCTTATTTCTATATCTTGGATCTATGAGTTTGTGTTGATGGATTATCTATTCTTGTCTTTTGATTGTTGTTTTGTTGCGATCTTGTTTGGATTTGGCCAATCTAGATGAGATATTGAGCTCTTGACTCTTTCATGTCTTTGATTAGAGTTAGGATTTGAAGCTTTACACAATCAAAGTTCCTATGGACTTCTTAAGAATAGTAGGATGGTGTGTAGCTTAAGTGTTTGATAAAATGTCTCTTAGAACTTTGGATGCTTGTAGGCACTCCTAAGTCAAAGAAGCCTTAGTACACAAGGTGGAAAATGACTAAGACAGCACACTCTTGAATAGACAATATCCTAGCAATCCTAATCCTTGACCTTAGACTCTCACTACGCAATATCCATGAACACTATCCAATCCCTACCCCTTTTACATATTCCCAAAATCACTTTTCCTTTACTACTCTTTTGCATCTACAACCAACCAATGAACTACACTCTCACTTGCAATTCCACCCTTCATCACTCTCAAATTCTATGCATGACTCATTCTAGTAAACTCCCGAATGTTTGACACACCTCCACGTCCCTCCTTCGAGACCAACACTTGGGAAGTCATTGACCTTCCGTTTTAACATAAATATCTTTTGACACTCCAACCCTACGCAAAACCGCAATGTCAGAAATGAAGAGCCATCATTCATGGGATCTATTACATTCTTGCTCCAATCTTCTATTCTCCTCACATTGTTTCTAAAATGTACCTAAGGATATGAAGTTTTCTCCCAAGATGGGAGAAAACCCTAAGAAATCTGATCTAAAACCTAATTGCCCTCCCCTAGGTCTTGGGATAATGAGCTTTATATAGTGGGAGCAAAATGGGGGCAAAATAGACAATTTTCCCGAAGCTGAAATTTGTGCTGTCATAGGGTTCTCGATGCGTCGAGGCTGGGGTCGCTCGACGCGTTGAGGCTGGGGTCGCTCGACGCGTCGTGCCTTGAGTCTTCGACATTTTGTCCCTGAGTCCTTCTTGTGGCTGTATAAATAGCTTCAAAATATCTTCCATAATCGTGTTAGAGGTTTTTGATCACATCCGAGTCTTAATGCATGAAATCCTTATGAATGGGTAGCAAACTATGCAATTTTAGCCCGTAAATGACCCTTAAATCGGACTATTCTTGGTGGTGCTTATCAAAGTTCCTACACTTAAACCTTGCTTGTTCTCAAGCAAGCATACTATCAAATCCTAATCATATAAGCACCAAGGATAGTTCATTTTCTCATTGTTGATTGATCAAGCGATGTGTGGGTGTTCGGAGTTGAGCGGGTGAAATTCCCTACACTATCCACCAAGACCACTAAACTCATGCCGACCAAATGTAAGAAATATGCTAAGGAAGTGAAGGTCTCAAGAGATGGATATAACATAAAAAGTTTTATTCACACCTTTCAAGTATGCAAATAACAAAAGGGTTTCACCTTGTATTTTCTAGGGGCCTTCAGCCGATCCGACTAGTGGGAACGATGTGCACACCCTAGCCAATTCTCAACCAAAACGCCAAAGCCCCTTTACTTAAAAATAAGTGAGGGCAGGGAGATGGACCGCTCATCGCCATGGCTTGGGCGATCACTCTATTTTCTCACCTCCCAGGATAACGTCATCGGGCGACCCGACTTCACATGGAGCCCCATGCTTTTTCGAAGACAGTGCAATGGGTGCCCGAATCCTAGCGAGGCGGCTCACATCCTCTCAATTTTCTCTTTTCCTAGGAACATTTTAAGTGGACAACCGACTCTAGATATAGCATTTGAAGACTATGGTTGAACACTTCCTACCGAGAAGGCTTTCCTCGGATCTTATCTCTAGGAATGGCCTTTTTTTTTTAAAGCCTTTATTCACGTTTAACCATATCAACCCCTCATGCCTTTTTCTAGGGAGTAGGGATTTTTTCACTCAAAGCTCACTTTAAGGCTCTCCGTGTGCCCCATGTCCTGCTAAGATTAATTCAATTTCGGAGCTTCGCAATTTTTATCTTTCTAAACTCAGGGGGTACACACTCCCACTTCGAGAGATCCTTTACTGGGGTCCAAACAAAATACAATGTGAAGAACATGCAAGCACACAAAAATTTTCAATTTTGGGTCAAATTGTGCAAATTGGTGCAAAGTGTAACTTCCAAAGCATATTTAAAACATTCGTATTAGGCACAAGGTTAGGAGCCCTCCTAGATAGTATTGGCAATCACACGCCCTCTAGTTTCTATACCTTATCACTCAGTCAATCAACTATTTCAAGAAACATATATTCTTTCCACACTTAAAAGTGAACATCGTCCTCGATGTTTCCATGAGGAACGGAGGAAAAAGGATTATGGTCTTAAAAGATTGTACACTAAGGCATCTTTCCACACTTAAAAAGTGTGCTCTAGGCTTCAAATAAGTTTTCTAAAAATATTATACCCATTATAACAAAATCATGCAACTCATCCTCTGTGAACCAATACAAATTTGCTCATTAAAAAATGGAAGAAAAGTTAGAATGATATACCATACAGTGCGTCTCTACAACCTTATCCTCAGCTTGTTGCCCATCTATTTCTTTAAAATTTTCAGCTCGATGGTCTCTTCTTTCCTTTGGTATCAACCAATTTAAAAGTAAATCTATGTCTCCTAAATGTTTATCCTGCATCTGTAAGCTTAAACGGGTTGCATAGAAATAAACTTAAAGCAACTAAAAGGAACAAAATAATAACCGTAAATCAAATTTGCTTAAAAACAAATAAACGATAACGTTGGGATTGCCTCCCAAGTGCGCCATGGTTTAACGTCTCCTAGCCAGACGTGGTGTGCTCTATCCTCCGAAGCACACTGATTTTGGGACCTTACCAAGCGTCCCGTGAACCTTAGCTTCAAGGTATGCCCCAAGATGGGGAACATCCTTGAATTCCCACGCAAATAAAGGAAGAACATTATACATAGTTGGAAAACTTTTATCCTCAAACACCCTCCTTAATTATTCTAGGATGGTGTGAACTTTCTTTTCCTCTTCCTCTCTTCTCCCCCTAAAGATCTTTTCATTTGTAGCACTCTCTTTATACCATATCTCCTCACTCCTTTTCTCAATTTCGGTTTTAACAAGGTCTCCCCACTCAACGTTCTCCATAAGATCAAACGTGAAAATCCCATCATTTTCTACCATCTCTTCCTCACATTCTCTTTTCTCATCTCCCCACTCTATTTGATTAGAAAAATCACTCTCACCCTCACATGAGTAAAATGAAGCATCATCCCCCTCACTCATCAATTCATTATCTCCCAAGTCAAAGGATTCATCTTCCAAAAAGTTAAAGCACGCATAATCATTAGCAAACAAGAAAGTATCCTTACAATCATTAATCAATATATCACAATTTTCTACGGAATCATCCTCCCGAAATTTAAAGCAATCATAATCACATGTAATGGAAATATTAATGCAAAGGGAGTCATCCTTATGAGGAACACAACTATCATTATCAAATGATTCAACATTTTCACACTTGTTAATAGAATCATCATTAACAAAGCCTATGGAATCATCCTCCCGGAAATAAAAACGAGTAGTGTCATAAGCATATAGATCACTATTGCAATTCAAATGGGAGTCATCCACACAAGTGTCAAAAGTATTTTTAATAAGAGCACAAGGATTTTCAAGAATATTAACACAAGAAGAATTAAAAATGTTACCACATGTCGGCTCTTCATCTTCCCACACTACTTCGATGTCCTCATCTTCACTCTCCATCTCTACCTCTTTTGGATCTTCCAATTCAAAAATTGGGACTTCTTCAAGCACCGGGGCATAACAATCTACTTTCTCTTCTACACTCACCTTTTTACTAGCATTTTGTTCTTTATCAACCTCTTGTGCAATCCTTAGATGGACTTCCAAAGTCGGGGAATCATCTACAATGGGCTAGTTAACCCGTAGTGAGCTTGTCTTCATGAGCTCCTCTATCATAGATAACATTTTCGTTTCAACCTCTTCTAATGGAAGTCCTTCATGCCGGAGGGTAGCAAGATAGTCTTCAATTCGCTCTTGATTTCGGCTTTTAAATTAGCCGTATCCTCCTTGGCCATCCTTGTGAATGCTTCTATTTTTTCTTTTAGAATCTCAATTTCGTCCTTGGCCGGTGGGATATAATCACAAGGATTGGTATGGGTAAAATATGGGAATGAGGGTGGTGTTTCAAAGAAATGTGTAGTATTGTTTTTCTGATGAATTTGGGATGGAGGTGGGTAGTGGGTGTTTGGGTGGGAATTGGGGAATAAATTTGGCTCGTGAGTATAGCTTGGGTCGATTTTTTTCATCATTTGTACACGCTTACTCTCTATATTTTGAGATATATCTTTAGAGCTCAACGAGTCATTTTATTGAAAGTTGGGTGATTGTGAAGGGTAATTTTCTTGGAAAGGTGGAGGTGGTGTTTCATATGGGTGTGGGTGATGATTGTGTGTATGAAATGGATAAGGATAGGGAGGTGGTAAGTAGTGGTGTGGAAATGGGTAAGGATTTGGAGGTGGGTAGTGATATGTTGGTGGAGGGTAAGTATATGTAGAATGGGGGTAATAGGGATATGGTTGGGGTAGAGGGTTTCTATAAGATTGTCCTCCATGATGTGGGTAACCATGGGGATTCATTTGAGCACTCATTGGCAAGCTTTCAAGTGATTTTCAACAAAAATTTCCTGCACAAAGCTTAGCTAACAACAATTATTTGCAACTAGAAGTAGTTGCAAGTGAGCAACAATATATTCAAGATAAATAAGCTCACTTCTCTAATCAAGCAACCAAAAATAAGAAAATAAAACAAACAAAAAGAAAGAAATTCAAGAACTCTTAAAATCCAACTTCAAAAATGTCAACACAATTCAAAGGTGTAGTATTTTGCGGTGAGGTGGTATGAATGTGATAAAACGAGAAAAACTCCCCGGGTGTCGTGTCTCTCAAGGAAGGCAGGTTTGGAGTCGAATGTATGTTGACTTGTACGAGGTTGAAAGTTAAGAGTTACAAGAATGACAAGAATTTGAAAGCATATGTGCAAGAAAATTGGAAATTTAAAAATAATAAAAGCAAGAATAAGGGAAAAACGGGGATTGGGGCTTTTTGCTAGCATATATGGTCCAAGATTCTATCGGTTATGCGAGCAAATGCCTCGGATTTAACAATGGAGTTTTAGGCATGTGACACCCCAACCTTACACAAGCTGAGATAGATAAAAACTCAACACAACAGCTGCCTATCTCAACTAAAACATAACATAGCGGAAGCGAATTTAAAACCTAAGGGGCATCATGCCACATCTAGGTAAGAAAACACAGCCTAGATGCACAGGCTAACCATAAAAGCTGAACTGTATAAACGATAATCCTTAAATCAAGTCTCAAAACATCTAATCACTAGTCAAGAGTTTAAGAAATCTCAAATGGCTCACAGGCCCGAAACATAAAGTCTAAACAACATAACCTAAGTCTAAGCGTCATCAAACGGTAGGCTCTAACGCGCTCGCGCTCAAACTTACTCCATACCTGGAAAACACACAAGGAACCATTAGCAAAAGACTGCTAAGCAACCACCATTCACACCCGCAAGGAAGTATAGATATACATAAGCTTGTAAATAGGTTTACACACCGGTATAGAATATAAACACCAACAAACTGTTCATTAGTTCAAATCGAATACTCAACAATGATAAACTGAACGAATCATAAACCAAGACTCATCCAAACAAAGCCAATATCCAATAACGAGAGTATAAGACAACGAATCCATAACCAAGATACCAACTGCACAACAACCATAAAGAAACAACCAACCATAACCAAGAACCATAAGATATCAATCGAATAACCACAAGGAACTCACGAATACATAAACCAGGAAAGAACTCCCAACTCCAATCTCCAAACCTCATACCAATCACCATACCAAACCCAACCACAGTCAGAAGTCAGAATCCAGAAATCTGGTACGCGGGGGTGATGAGCCCAATCACAGGGACCGAAGTCCAATCACAGGGGCAAAAGCCCAATCACAGGGACCGAAGTCCAATCACAGGGACCTAAGTCCAATCACAAGGGTAATGAACCCAATCACAGGGACCGAAGTCCAATCACAGGGGTAATCAACCCAATCACAGGGACCGAAGTCCAATAGTCAGAAGTCAGTAATAGCACAGTCAGTCCACCCATCAACCTCCAACAGATACTCAAGGATCCACAACCCAAACTCATACTCAACTCAGCCCAAGAACCATCACTCAGAGTGCTCATCTCATATATGAACACCAACCAACTCCCAAACAATATAATCAAGGATTCAACCAACCAAATAATAGACTCCCATAATAGACTAAGAGGTATGAATCAATACTCCAGAATCAAGGCAACATATCCAATAGAATACTCCAACAACTCCAGAACAAAGAAGGAACAAACAACGGATCACTCACCTCCACCAACCACTACCACCTTACTCTTACAGAAGACCCCAGCGGTTACATTATCCCGCCAGAGTGCCCCGCAAGAGCAATTCCCACACACCGAATCAGACTCAGCTCAGAATACAAAGAAATGTTCCCGAATACAAAGATCAGATTAAACTACACCACGATTTCATTAACAGAGGCCAAATAACATGGAAATCCAACCCAACAAATGATCATATACATCAATAGACAAAGGATCAAGACACAAGTCCATGAATCCAACAACGCAATTAATAATAGGCTAATAACCAAGAAGTTCCAGGATTTCCAAATCACCAAATCATATCATATAGAATGAGAGTGTAAAAATAGATTTTGATGAACATAGTGGTTACCTTTGAAGCGTATTTAATCCAAAAGCGTATTACTCCAAAGCAACACCAATTCTACTCATAGGCTAGGTCCAAAATTGTGAACCTGAAGAATTAATATAACCTAACACCGTCACTAACTATTAACAACAATACTAATATTCCTACTCGGTCCATTATAATAATAATCCTATAATCCATGCTTAAAGGCTAATACGACCACTAATACAATTCTAAACTTAATCTATGATTATTATAACTAATACTAACTATAAGCTTAATATTAATAAACCAGAATATTACCTAAAAAGAACCAACATGCTAGTTCATGAGCCTCCAGGGGTTCGAACCCGCGCCCCTCGACTCAAAGCGCTGCTACACTACCACCGAGCCACCACGTCCTTGCTGTGCTAATACGCGCCCTTTTTATTTAACTTCCTTCACGCAACTTCCCAGCCACCATGACAGAGGACTACCGCTGCTACGCTGCCCGCTCATCGTGCGGAGAAGGGAAGACCGTCTACTCCCTCCGCTGCTGTCGTTCACCTCCCAGCCTCAACCGCCGCTGCTAGCTCGCGTCCGTCGGAGAAGCCGCGCCGAGAAAATGGCCCGCCGATGCCCTGCCGCGTTGCCGTCGAGACGAACCGAGAGCCCCATTCCCGCGACGCTTGCTGTTGCCGTTTGGCCGAACGGAAGAGGGTGACGGACGGGCCCGTGCCGCTGACGAGCTCTGTCATTGCCTAACGGAAGGAGGAGGGTCGTTGCTACCTCCCGCTACCTCGCACCGTCGGAAAAACAGGGCACGAATGGAGTCGGTACTGCTGCTGGTCGATCGGAAGGGAGTCCACCGCCATGACGTCTGTTGCCTTGCACCGCCGCAGCTAACTTCGATGACGTCGCCGCCCCAACGCGTTGCCGTTGATCGAGGAGGAGGAACAGGGCGTCGTCGAGGAGCTTCCTCCAGCCACGCCACCGCCCACATCGCTGCTGCATCCGTCGTCGAGAGATTGCGCACCGGGGAGGATCGTGGTCGTCGGAGGGAACCCTCGCCGCCGCTGCCTAGCTTGTTGCCGTCGACCATGCATGGAATCCGTCGAGGAGCTCCCGCCAGACGTCCTTGCTCACGGTGTTGCCTTCACCGCCGGGAGTCACTTCCGCCACAGCCACGAACCACCGCCGAGCTCCAAGGTAGTGACATGGTGCTTGCTGGCCGTTGAAGAGCTTCTCCCACGCTGCTGCGTCGAGAGAGAGAATGGCCGGAGGGGAGCCTTGCCGATCGTGAGCTTCCTACCACCGCTGCCGTCCACTCCTTCACCATCGCAGTCAGAAGAAGAGAAAAGTCGGAGGGAGGGAGAGACATCGAGAGAGGCAGAGGATGGGGGATCTTTTCTTGCTGCTACTCATCTTAGCCTACCCTAATAGGAAACTTTCCATTTTGGGCTAGGGTCACCAAAATAGAGTGGGCTATATTGGGATGGGTGGGTCAATTTAGAATGTTGGATCAAATAGACACTTGGGCTTTTATACTTAGGACTCAAGACTAATCATAGTCTAAAAATACAACTTTATAATTATGGGCTTAGTATGGTCTTAAGTTAATATAAATCGTATGGGCTTTCTAATAATGTTTATGTAGAAATATATATATATATATATATATATATATATATATATATATATATATATATATATATATATATATATATATATATATATATATATATATATATATATATACCTATAGAAATATTGGGTCATAGACTATTATTCTTAATCATAACAATAAATTATATTTATAAGAGTATATAGTCCCAAGCCCATAGGAAATAATAGTACTTGTAATTATTTAAATAATTACTTAATAATAAATAACCCCTTCATTTTAAATATTTATATTTAAAATAATAATAGGGAAAATGCGGGGTGTTACAAGGCACATCATCGAGTGGCGTCACACTCGGACTCCCATATCCTCATTCGGTTGGGGCATTTTATCAAACACTTTTGTCTACCACTCCTCTCAGACCTCGTTCTTTCGAACTAAGGGCGGAAATGTAGGTGAGTAGGACTCGTGAGAGGCCGCTATCGCGCACACAATCACTTTCATAGAGTTGCTACCTAGTGTGGCCATAGATAGGCACAAAACAACACCAAACATCACCCACACAAGCATTCAAATACAAGAACATAAAGCTCACACCTTTAAGAAAAAACATAACATTAAATCAACCATAAAGCTAGTTTCGGGGCCACCAATCCCCTTTCTAAACTAATCAAACATTAAAAATAAAGAAACAAAGGAAAGAAATAGAAGATGTAAAGGAACAAAGATGAACTTAAAATATATATGGAAATGAAGAGTCATCATTCATGGGATCTATTACATTCTTGCTCCAATCTTCTATTATCCTCACATTGTTTCTAAAATCTACCTAAGGAGATGAAGTTTTCTCCCAAGAGGGGAGAAACCCCTAAGAAATCTGATCTAAAACCTAATTGCCTTCCCCTAGGTCTTGGGATAATGAGCTTTATATAGTAGGAGCAAAATGGGGGCAAAATAGACAATTTTCCCGAAGCTGAAATCTGTGCTGTCACAGGGTTCTCGACGCGTCGAGCCCTGAAGAATTTCGTAAAAAATGTTACGGCATCACCTCGTCGCGTCGAGCCCTGAGTCCTTCTTGTGGCTGTAGAAATAGCTTCAAAATATATTCTATAATCGTGTTAGAGGTTTTTGATCACATCCGAGTCTTAATGCATGAAATCCTTATGAATTGGTAGCAAACTATGCAATTTTAGCCCATAAATGACCCTTAAATCGGACTATTCTTGGTGCTTATCAGTAATCTTACAAAATATTATACTTTTCAAATATATGTGGATATACACTTTTCAAAAATCAACTTTCATACATACACATGGAGAATTAATATTTTTAAATGGAGAATTAACGATCTCTTCAAAATCCATTTAGAAACTGAACCAATACCTATGTGTACACCACTAGTAGATTCCAAGCCACTGGTAGTATATGATCCAAGTAGCTACACTTGGCTACCTCACCCTTATAAAATTGGAAACTGGATCACAACCTATGTGATACACCCTCATGGGATTCCAAGCCTTGTGAGTGGTAATTGGCCCAAGTGAACAGTAATTCACTTTTACTGAACACCACACAATATACTGGTTTCTATAGAATAAATCATTTCTCCATAGATAAATACTTTCCTCCAAAAATCACATTTTCTCCATAATATAATTTTCTCCAAAAATCTCCAGATTGTTATTCAAAACATAATTTTCTCCACGATATATATACTTTCTTCAAAACGTGTATGTATATTCCAAAAGTAGCTTTTCCTTCAAAATAAATAACACATACATTTTTCCACAAAATAACATTTGTCAAAATAACTCATTTCCTTCAACAGAATTCAAATTTCTCAACATTTTAACACTTCATCTTGAACACAAATTTTGCACAAAATCATTTCACCATATTTCAAATTCATAATTATGCAACACACACATTTATGCCCAAATACTAAAATTACACTCTATCAATTAAATAAAGATATGAGCATTTATTTATATACTAAACTACCAACGATTTTATTAGTACTATTTTAATATATTTAATTAAATGAAAGTATCTAACATACTTACACTTCTAAACAGTTAATACAAAACAATTTTTTTTAAAAGAGAATGTACGTACCATTATGTACGTAATGTAAACTTTCACCTTTTTATACTTATACGTATAAGCCAAATAAATAAATAAATAAATAAATAAAACATATACACATAATATACACAAAATATCCGTACTAAAATTTTATAACAAAATAATTAATTTAAAATTCTTTTTCCTATATACTTATCAAGTAAAATTATTTTTATTTATTTACTATATATACTACACACCACGCAATAATCACATACAATCAAAAATTTTCATTTACATTAGTACACTAGTTGAAAACAATTATGCATAACACATGATCATTTCACATATGAATCATATTCCACCAACCGCAATTTATAAACAACAAATAATAAATTTTTCGGGCAAATTATGGGGGATATAACTTACTTACAAGCATATAAATTTTATAACTTAAAAATGCAAATTTCACAGAGTAGAATAAATAAGTGGTCATAAACACTTACGCATAGATATGATATCCTCAAAATTCACATCAAAGCCTACTCTTGATCCCACGCTAATCCACCTTTTGGAATGAAAGATTAAAGCCTAAACACTCTTCACCCATGATGGAGATATTTTTTTTTTTTTTTTAGAACTGATTCAGCCAAAGGAGAGGAGGAGAATGAGAGAGAAGAATTTTTTTTTTCTTTGATAGTCTCGGCCAAAATGAGAGGAAGGGAGATGATATATTTTGTAACACCCCAATTTTCACACCTTGGATTTATTACAAAATCCTAATGAATCATTACATTGCGGAAGCGTTTAACCAGCAGAAAACTGGGTGTTACCGCCACGCTCAGGTATCTTTCCTATACCCA
>CP025655.1:13231762-13244711 GCA_003576665.1 Ipomoea trifida | reverse complement strand
ATTTTTGAGTCAACTTATAGATCTAAAGTGTAACACACATTTTTCATGAACAAAACTCTAAGCATGCAATTTTCCTAGCATTTGCCTATTTCCAAGCGATTGAACCGACTTAAGGGATTCCTTACCTTGATTTTTAGATCGCAAAGTTGAGGGTATTTCCTTGGAATTTTCCTCCCAAAAATCCTAAAGAAATGTCACCATAATAATAACATTTTCTTGTATTAATATCAACACTTAAATGCTAGAGAGGATTAAACCATTAAAGTTTAAAGTCTTACCTAGACTTTGCTACTTGAGTTGGGAAAAAATAGTAGGAGGAAGTTTAGATCACAAATGAAGACTTAGCTCTCTTCTTTTTTTTCTTCTTCTTCTTCTTCTCTTAGGAGTTTCGAAAATGGGATGAATAGGAGAAAAAGATGATCATAATGTTGGCTTGGAATGGAAGGCACAAGTACATGATCACCTTACCTCTTATGTCACTACATTTAATGCTCAATCAAGATCAAATCTTCCCTTAAGATCATAATGCCACTTGTCAACACCCCATTCATCCCTTAAGAAGATATTAATTTATTTGATCAGTTTAGGCCTAAATCAGATGAATGTTCGGAGGATTATAGCTTAATTCGGGAAAAATTCTAATACTAAAATTATCGTAAAAATATTCCCGTCGCAAATCACCAATTTTGGAATTTTCCGATAGTCCGTTAAATTTAGGTTCAGAGCCCGTAACGATTTATCCCTTACAGTCCATTTAGAATTTCTCTTGAACTAATTAAAAATTCAGACCTAATCGTATGATACTTAATAATCCCAATTCTGGAAAATTCGATTTGAATCTACGTCCTTAAAATTTCCTCGGTTCGTAACCGATACGTAGTTCGCAGCTTATCGATAATTAATCCTTAAGAGAAAAAAATTATTTCAAGCACCGAATAGTTTTCTCTTAAATGTCATAGCTTAAAAAAAAATTTATATCGCTACTTTGTCGTAAAAACCGAGGGGTTACAGTCTTCCCCCCTTAAAATAGTTTCGTCCCCGAAACTTCCTTCTCGTTTTCCATGGATTTAAAGTAGATCATCACTTAATTCTTATCTCCAAAATTACCAACTTAGGCTATACTACTTTCTTATTTCCAACATCTCATATCTTAAGCTTCCCAAGATTCGAATAGCTTTTAATATCATCTTGGAGCATATAAGTCTCCCACATAGTAAATTTCAACCTCTTAACACGACATTTTTAATCTTATCAAACTAAATCATCTCTAATCCATTAGAAATATATCTTGAGGAAATCAGACACATTCAAATACGTACCAAAATATCTGTAAACTTTCCAGGAGATTGATAAGGTCATTACCTATTTCATAATCCAAAATCGTCCAACAATTATTCTCTCAGGATTCACCATACACAACCTTTATATCAATATTTCCATATAACAATTACCTCAACACATATCATAACGATATCCTTACTTTAACTTTTCCATATGACAACTCCCTCAATATTTATCATAATATCATCACTGCTCAAAATTTCTTTAAATCAAAACGCATTCACCAACAGAGAGGTTTCCAACTCTCAAAGTAGATACCAAAGGAATCACTCTAATATCTCAAAATAATTATCAAATAGATAATTCCAATATCCCAAAATAATCCAAAGGATAGTTCTATTACTTCACAATAAACATCCAAAAGATAATTCCATTATCTCAAGTTAAATAGCAAAAGGGTTAATCTCAATTTCTCAAAATAACCACCAAGTAGAGAGTACCCAACTCTCACAACGACCACCAAAGATAATTTTTCAAATAATTGATTAAACTTTTTCGTATATCCCAAAAATAGGTATCATATAAAATATCAGGGAGAAATGGATCCAAAGGGAAAGTTTCAACTTCCAAACCAATACCGAACCAACCGGACGAATCTACGAACCGGTGGCTAAAACCAAATCAAAATCAATTCAAACCAACCGGACGATTCCATGAACCGGTGGCCAAAACCAGATAGAGATATGTCAACTCTCATCGTTATAATCACAATCATAGTCATAAACGATAGTTCAAAATCTCCAAGTATCACCACCCTTTGAGACAAAATATATAAATAACCATCTCCTTCAAAATATCATATCTTACATCTATAACCCAAATTAATTATTCACAGTCGTATCTAATGTCAATAACTTTCATATTCCTAATATCCACATACCAATATTTTCCTTTTCAGAATCCAGACGCCAATAATTTCACCCCCAAATCTCTTCGACATCATAATTTCATTACTTACCATAATCGCTATGCATCTAATAATTTCACTAACAATCACTAGAGCAACCAATATGTATCCTCATCAAATAATTTCATAAGACGTGTGCTCACATTTTCCCAAAATCATTTAGCCTAAAGACAAAGGGGTGCATATCCCAAAATTAGCATAAGCAAGTAAGTTCCATTTCACTCCGTAAAACATGGGCTTGGATTTTATGATTTTCAACAATCATATTCTTTCCAAAATCGTATAGATATATATATCATTTGTTTCATAATAAAATATTTTCCAAAATACATGTGGAGATATCATTTTCCAAAATAACATATTTGTCAAGGAGGATTAGATACCAAGTGGAGAAACTCTCTCCATAAACACCAATAGGCATCATAAGCCAAATCAAAATCAAATTAGGGGACTCAATCCACACCAATACTCAAATTTCGTATTTCATAAACCAAATTGTGAGATTTCCGGCTCACACCGGCTGCAAGTATTCTCACCCTCCAAGACTAAATATGTACGTATAATTTCCAAAATACATCATTTCTTCATCATAAATATTTTCTCGAACACATTTTTCTCCACAATAATTCATTCCATAAGAATATATCATTCTTAGTACATATATGTACATAACACCAAAATTCCAAGCCAAGCATTTACTCAACACACGGGTTTGACCCGTAAAAATCCGTTTTCGATAATTCGAAAATCCACACACGTATTATGCAATGAACTTGTGATCACACGAACATCATAATACGCATAATTTTGCAAAACACATAATTTGATATCATATCATATCATATATGAATATACATATATATATGGGGTAAATAATAATTTTAGTGAACATGAAATCTTACTCGCAACAGGGCGTCCCAAATTCTATCATCGATAACAATGATCTCAAATCCTAAGCCTATCACAAAGATGTCACATCTTACAAAGATTTCACGGCCTAGGTTCTAATCTATCCTCCAAAGATTCGAACCGCCTTAATACCAACTTATAACAGAGCGTACCAAACTTTGTTTCCAAGAACTTATAACTTTAAGTTCTGATAGATTCCACTTTGTAACAGAGCTTCACCAATTCTATTATTGATAACAAGGATCTCAAATTCGAAGCTCTGAAATACACTATGTAACAGAGCTTACCAACCTCTATTGCCCATGGCAAAGATCTCACAACCTAAAGCCCCGGTCTATCTCCAAGACCTCATAACCTTAGGTCCTCGATTTTCACTTAGTAACAGAGCGTATCAAGCTCTACTGTCCAAACAAGGATTTCATAACCTAGGCTCTGATACCAATTTGTAACACCCCAATTTTCACACCTTGGATTTATTACAAAATCCTAATGAATCATTACATTGCGGAAGCGTTTAACCAGCAGAAAACTGGGTGTTACCGCCACGCTCAGGTATCTTTCCTATACCCANATTCCAAGCCCAGTGAGTGGTAATTGGCCCAATTGAATAGTAATTCACTTTTACTGAACACCACACAATATATTGGTTTCTATAGAATAAATCATTTCTCCATAGATAAATACTTTCCTCCAAAAATCACATTTTCTCCATAATATAATTTTCTCCAAAAATCTCCAGAATGTTATTCAAAACATAATTTTCTCCACGATATATATACTTTCTTCAAAACATGTATGTATATTCCAAAAGTATCTTTTCCTTCAAAATAAATAATACATACGTTTTTCCACAAAACAACATTTGTCAAAATAACCCATTTCCTTCAACAGAATTCAAATTTCTCAACATTTTAACACTTCATCTTGAACACAAATTTTGCACAAAATCATTTCACCATATTTCAAATTCATAATTATGCAACACACACATTTATGCCCAAATACTAAAATTACACTCTATCAATTAAATAAAGATATGAGCATTTATTTATATACTAAACTACCAACGATTTTATTAGTACTATTTTAATATATTTAATTAAATGAAAGTATCTAACATACTTACACTTCTAAACAGTTAATACAAAACAATTTTTTTTAAAAGAGAATGTACGTACCATTATGTACGTAATGTAAACTTTCACCTTTTTATACTAATACGTATAAGCCAAATAAGTAAATAAATAAAACATATACACATAATATACACAAAATATTCGTACTAAAATTTTATAACAAAATAATTAATTTAAAATTCTTTTTCGTATATACTTATCACGTAAAATTATTCTTATTTATTTACTATATATACTACACACCACCCAATAATCACATACAATCAAAAATTTTCATTTAAATTAGTACACTAGTAGAAAATAATTATGCATAACACATGATCATTTCACATATGAATCATATTCCACCAACCGCAATTTATAAACAACAAATAATAAATTTTTCGGGCAAATTATGGGGGATATAACTTACTTACAATCATATAAATTTTATAACTTAAAAATGCAAATTTCACAGAGTAGAATAAATAAGTGGTCATAAACACTTACCCATAGATATGATATCCTCAAAATTCACATCAAAGCCTACTCTTGATCCCACGCTAATCCACCTTTTGGAATGAAAGATTAAAGCCTAAACACTCTTCACCCATGATGGAGATTTTTTATTTTTTTTTTTAGAACTGATTCAGCCAAAGGAGAGGAGGAGAATGAGAGAAGAATTTTTTTTTCTTTGATAGTCTCGGCCAAAATGAGAGGGAGGGAGATGATATATTTAGCCAATAAATTCTTAGCCAATCATAATTAAAACTAATAAGATATAATTATGGCTAATTGATAAATCATAACAACTAACAATATTAGGATAGGAGGATTTTGTGGAATATTATCCTAACATTTGACCACATGGTATAATGTACCTAGACCCCTTTAAATCCACATCCATATTAATTTCATAATGAATAATATATACATATATCACAATAGATAATTATGCAAAGCTGATCATATCCATATATATATAACGTACCTATATAATATATATATCTCTAATTATAAATCTTCCTCTTACTAATCTTAATAATTATCCAAATTATCCTTACCATATATATATATATATATATATATGTTAAAAAAAATGTAGAATTATAATCATATGAGACAAGCTACTTAGGTGAGAAATGCGAACTAGTACGTGAGTGCACACAGTTTACTACGCGGATGCACACAGCCCGAAGTGTGTGCACTTAGCCTACATGAGTGCACACAGTTTAGGGTGTGTGCATTCGTGAAGTAGACTATGTGCACTCACGTTGTCGCACTGTCTCACCTAAGTAGCTTGTCTCATTTGAAGTCAACCCATATATATGTACATACCAAATTAATAATAATAATAATAATAATAATAATAATAACAATAATAACAATAACAATAACAATAGTCTTCATAAAACTATCCCAAAGAATGTAAAACATCATATTAAATAATTACACCATAAAATAGTTTATCAATTTACTAATTTAACATTGGACAAGAATTGAGATAAGAAATTTGAAATAGCTTGATGGTAAAGGCTTTGAAATCCAAAAGGAGGTATTAGAATTAAAATCTCCATAGTATCAATACTTATTTTCCTTATTCCTTATTGTAAATCGGGGTATCACAATCGTCTGTCCCCTTAAAAAAATGTTTCATCCCCGAAACATAACCACATAGAAATTAAAATAATAATCTATCATAACGAATGAATAACGTATTAAATCACTAATTCCAAATAATAAGTAATTTTCTTTTTTTTTTCAACATCAAGCCCCAAATCTTTTCCCAAATATTTTCTTCAAAAAAGAATCCCAGAATAATAATATTATCACCAACTCTAAATTCCTTCCTCATAATTAATAAGAAATCAAATTCTTAATCAAAATCATTAAGCCTAATATTTCCTCAAGACATAGAAATCCATAATTAGGTGCTAATAAAATTACCAAATCCAAATATTTATTTCCAATAGAACATAAAATTTTACCTCCAAATTTCCTCTAAATATTTCTCTTTCCATCAACACATATAACAACACCTGCAGTCATTAGCAATCAAAACAACATACAAATAATGCAATGCCATACATCCTTACTGCAATTCTCCAAAAGTTCATAACCTAGGCTCTTATACCTTCTATATCCAAAATCTCATAACCTAGACTCCCAAAGGTTCAAACTGCTCTGATACCAATTTGTAACACCCTCAGTTTTCATCACCAAATTAAGATCACATTTTGCTTAAATTTTTTTCTTAATAATTCACTAATATTATTGCGGAAGCATACAATTCTTAAATGAGGGTATTACCGCCACACTTAGCAACTGACCGGCCTAAGTGCTAAGGCTGTACTAAACAAAACAAAATTAAAATCCATAGTTCATAAGTCTTTCAAAAGATAACATAAATAATTCACTAATTACATAAGTTCTTCTAAGCTTTGATAATCCTCGAGATCTCGGTCTACCGCACTCTCACAGCAAAACATCCCCTGCTACTCAAATATGCAACAAAAATAACAACAAAGAGAAAGGGGTTAGCAAAACATTGCTAAGTAAGGTTCACTCCACCCTGTAAAATAAGTTTTAGATTTTGATTTTTAAATAACATAGTAACTTTCTCAAAAGATATTATTTTGTAACCTTACAAAATATATTTTTTTTTTGAATACTACTAACTCTATTACAAAATATTATACTTTTCAAATATATGTGGAGATACACTTTTCAAAAATCAACTTTCATACATACACATGGAGGATTAATATTTATAAATGGAGAGTTAACCATCTCTTCAAAATCCATTTAGAAACTGAACCAATACCTATGTGTACACCCCCAGTAGATTCCAAGCCACTGGTAGTATATGATCCAAGTAGCTACTCTTGGCTACCTCGCCCTTATAAAATTGGAAACTGGATCACAACCTATGTGATACACCCTCATGGGATTCCAAGCCCAGTGAGTGGTAATTGGCCCAATTGAATAGTAATTCACTTTTAATGAACACCACACAATATATTGGTTTCTATAGAATAAATCATTTCTCCATAGATAAATACTTTCCTCCAAAAATCACATTTTCTCCAAAATATAATTTTCTCCAAAAATCTCCAGAATGTTATTCAAAACATAATTTTCTCCACGATATATATACTTTCTTCAAAACATGTATGTATATTCCAAAAGTATCTTTTCCTTCAAAATAAATAATAAATACGTTTTTCCACAAAATAACATTTGTCAAAATAACCCATTTCCTTCAACAAAATTCAAATTTCTCAACATTTTAACACTTCATCTTGACCACAAATTTTGCACAAAATCATTTCACCATATTTCAAATTCATAATTATGCAACACACACATTTATGCCCAAATACTAAAATTACACTGTATCAATTAAATAAAGATATGAGCATTTATTTATATACTAAACTACCAACGATTTTATTAGTACTATTTTAATATATTTAATTAAATGAAAGTATCTAAGATACTTACACTTCTAAACAGTTAATAGAAAACAATTTTTTTTAAAAGTAAATGTACGTACGTAATGTAAACTTTCACTTTTTTATACTAATACGTATAAGCCAAATAAATAAATAAATAAATAAAACATATACACATAATATACACAACTAAAATTTTGTAACAAAATAATTAATTTACAATTCTTTTTCGTATATACTTATCAAGTAAAATTATTTCTATTTATTTATTATATATACTACACACCACCCAATAATCACGTACAATCAAAAATTTTCATTTAAATTAGTACACCGGTAGAAAAATAATTATGCATAACACATGATCATTTCACATAGGAATCATACTCCACCAACCACAATTTATAAACAACAAATACTAAATTTTTCGGGCAAAATATGGAGGATATAACTTACTTACAAGCATATAAATTTTATAACTTAAAAATGCAAATTTCACAGAGTAGAATAAATAAGTGTACATAAACACTTACCCATAGATATGATACCCTCAAAATTCACATCAAAACCTACTCTTGATCCCACACTAATCCACCTTTTAAAATGAAAGATTAAAGCCTCAACACGTGCTCTTCACCCATGATGGAGATTTTTTTTTTTTTTTTTTAGAACTGATTCAGCCAAAGGAGAGGAGGAGAAGGAGAGAGAAGAATTTTTTCTTTTCTTTGACAGTCTCGACCAAAATGAGAGGAAGGGAGATGATATATTTATATTAGCCGATAAATTCTTAGCCAATCATAATTAAAACTAATAAGAAATAATTATGGCTAATTGATAAATCATAACATAGGATAGGAGGATTTTGTGGGATATTATCCTAACATTTGACCACATGGTATAATGTACCTAGACCCCTTTAAATCCACATCCATACTAATTTCATAATAAATAATATATACATATATCACAATAGATAATTATGCAAAGCTGATCATATCCATATATAACGTACCTATATAATATATATATATATCTTTAATTATAAATCTTCCTCTTACTAATCTTAATTATCCAAATTATACTTAGCATACAGTATATATAGTATATTATATATATGTACATACCAAAATAATAATAATAATAATAATAATAATAACAATAACAATAACAATAACAATAACAATAACAATAACAATAACAATAGTCTTCATAAAACTATCCCAAAGAATTTAATAACAATAGTCTTCATAAAACTATCCCAAAGAATTTAAAACATCATATTAAATAATTATACCATAAAATAGTTTATCAATATACTAATTTAACATTGGACAAGAATGGAGATAAGAAACTTGAAATAGGTTGATGGTAAAGGCTTTAAAATCCAAAAAGAGGTATTAGAGTTCAAATCTCCATGCTATTAATACTTATTTTCCTTATTCCTTATTGTAAATCGAGGTATCACATTCACAAAAGGGCAAGTTGAGAAAATCTTATTTCGAATCAAAGATGGAGAGCACATATTACTTGTTCAAATATATGTGGATGACATTATATTTTATATTTGGGAAGTTCTCTAAACTCATTCAAGGAATGACATTATATTTCGGAGCGTTGACTCGACTCTATGTGATAAGTTCTCTAAACTCATGCAAGGAAAACTTGAGATGAGCATGATGAGAGAACTGAATTCCTTTCTCGTCCTCCAAGTTAAGCAAGGACGAGAATACCTCGTTGCGAATGGACATTGACAACAACGATAATGAAGTCAATCAAACCAAATATCGAGGCATTATTGGTTCACTATTATACTTAATAGCAAGTAGGCCCGATATATCTTTTGTTGTTGGAGTATGTGTTCATTTTCAAGCAAATCCTAAAGAGAGTCATTTAAGTGCAGCCAAAAAGATTCTAAGATACCTTAAGGGAACACAAAGTGTTGGACTTTAGTACCCGAGGAATGGATCATTTGATCTCGTTGGTTATTCAGATGCAGACTTCGTTGGATGCAAAATTGATAGGATGAGTACTTCTGGGACATGCCAATTCTTAGGGGGAAGGCTTGTCTCATGGTTCAGCAAGAAGCAGAACTCTATAGCAACCACGAGTACTGCGGAAGCCGAGTACATAGCGGCTGGAAGCTGTTGTGCCCAAATACTTTGGATGGTTCAACAACTTAAGGATTATGGTATATCAGCACGAGAAGTAAGCATTATGTGTGACAACACAAGTGATATTGCAATAACCCATAACCCAGTGCTTCATTCGAGGACTAAGCACATTGATATCAAATACCATTTTATTAGAGATCATGTCGAGAAGAAGGAAATCAAATTGGAGTATGTTAACAAAGATGATCGAGTCGTTGATATCCTCACAAAACCACTTAATGAGGGAAGATTTTCCACTCTTAAACATGAACTCGGGATGATAGAATTAAACTGATCTGAAGAGACGTTTCAATCATCCTTTTGCGTGAAGCAATAAATGAATCTGTATGTTTCAGTGTTCACGGACATTTAAGGGAGCTGAAACCGAAGCATTTTTGGATGGTAGCAACTGATGAGTTATTTCAAGAGCAAAGCAACCAATCAGATGCCCCTAACACTACCTATAAATAAGAGCACTTGGAGAAAGGGAAAGGAAAGTATTCAGGAGACCAACCTCCAAATAAGAGGTTTTCGTGGAGAATATGGAACAATACAAGCAAAGAGGCCAATGACAAGCTGCGAGCCTCGAGGAGTCAGCCTCTCCTAGGGGACACATCTGACTGCCATGTTGACCTCTCATCGGAGGAAGAGGAGGCACCTCCTCAACCTGTTCTCTCCTTGCCTGGCTTCTACTCTACTGGATTAGCTCCACCTGACCAGTCTCAAGTCCCCCCATCACCTAATCTCTGTGTCAACCAGGGCAACTGGTCAGATATTCAAAGATGGTTCAATGAGAATCATGCTGAGGAACGAGGACTAACTCCTCCACCCTGAGAACTTCATCTGAGCCAAAGAGACGTGGACATAGCTCATCAACCTCGTGTCGAGGACTACGGCAAGGACTATCTCAGGTACCTTCAGGAGTTACCCGAAGAGGAAGATGAAGAACACCACATCTCTTCCATTCAAGAAAACGAACCAGAAGAGCCTCGTTACACTCCTCAGGCTCCTAATCAGTACAGTGATACCAGAGAATGGTATTGTTTTCACGAGGAATTAGCCCTCAGTGCTCGACCTGTTCAAAGTCCTCCTACTCTAGAGAGCAGCCAAGGTCAAAGCCTGCTTTCAACTGCAAATAGCAAATCTGCAAAGGCTAGGGCAAAGGGAAGGGAAAGGCAAGGAAGTAACTTTATTCCTCAAGGTGGAAGTTCTCTTAGGGCTCTAGGATCTGATGAATGTCTATGTCTTCTGTTTGTCTACCTATGTACTTGCTAGCAATGATGAATAATAACTATCTTTTCTAGTTTGTTGATCGACTTGTCTACTTACGCGGGAACTGAATATTATAACAATCTAACATATTCATCACATATGATTAAATCCTAGCTAAAGGAAAGAGTAATTATACTTATCTCGGGACTTCTATTGATTGCATTAAGGGTAAGCAAACAAACAAGTTAAAGAAAGGTGTCAATTGAAATTCAACATTGTTGGAAATTATACATACTGACATATGTTTTTCCGGATATGGACATGCCCGGTTAGAAATATTTCATCACCTTCATTGACGACTTCTTGAGATTTACCTATGTGTATTTACTTCATAATAAATTTGAATCATTAGATGTCTTTAAATTATTTAAAGTTGAAGTTGAAAACCAATGAAATAAGCAAATACAAATAGTTAGATTCGATAGGAGTGGTGAATACTATGGTAGATACACTAAAAATGGACAAGCATATGGTCCATTTGTTAAGTTCCTTCAATGCATGGGATTGTTACCCAATATACGATGCCTAGTTCTCCAGACCAAAACAGTGTTGTTGAAAGAAGAAATCATACATTTTTTTAATGTGGTGCAGAGTATGCTAAGCAAATCTACGCTTTCAAAATCTATGTGAGCTGAAGCATTTAAAATGACCACGTATATATTAAATCATGTTCCAACCAAGGTTGTCCCTAAGACGCCTTTTGAGTTATTTAAAGGTTGGAAACTGAGTTTGCAACATATTCGTGTTTGGGGATGTCTGTCTAAGGTGAGAATATATAACCCACACGAAAAGAAACTTGACCCAAGAACTATTAGTGCCTTTTTTATTTGATATGCACAATCTTCTAAAGGTTATATATGTTTTATTGTCCATCTCATACTACTAGGATAATTGAATCAAGGAATGCTAGGTTTTTTTAAGATGACTCAATTAGTGGGAGAGATCGATTTAAGGACTTAGTTTCGCCATTCGATCATAATGGCTCTCAACCTTCTACGTAATCTAATAGGGTTTTACTTATACGCAATGTTCCTTCAGTTCCACCTACAGTTATACAACCTACTATTGAGATTCCATAAGTTGTTGACACTTAGCCTTTGGAAAAACTAGTTCGGGACTTACATCAATTTCCCAGACCAGATTCTAAACCAATGATTGAACCAATTCAGGATTTACAACAAGTTCCTGAACCGATGAAGACTGAGCCAATTCAAGAACTGCCTCCAATTCCTGAAGAGGTAGTTGCCCCACAACCTTTGCAAGGTGACAGAGGTCTAACTTTAAGATAGTCCACTCAAATTCGAAGATCAATAGTTCCTAGTTATTATGTTTTGTATCTACAAGAATCTAGCATTGAAGTCGAAAATGATCCTAAAAACATTATCTCATGTCGTGAATTGTGAGTAATCTGACTTATGCTTTGAAGCATGAATGATGAAATGAAATCCATGAAGAGCAATGGGGTTTGAGATATTGTAGAGTTGCCTAATGGGGCCAATGCCATTTATTATAAATGGGTCTTTAAGACTAAAAGAGACTCATTAGGAAACATTAAGAGATATAAGGCCTTACTTGTTGTAAAGGGATTTATTAAAAAAAAAGAAGGAATCAATTACAATGAGACTTTTTCTCCTATATCAAAGAAAGATTCAGTTCGAGTCATTCTGGCTTTAGATGCACATTTTAATCTTGTGTTGTAACAAATATACGTGAAAACTGATTTCCTTAATGGTGATCTAAAAGAGTAGGTTTATATGAAACAACTTGAAGGTTTCTTTTTTAGGGGTGGTGAGAATTTTG
>CP025655.1:13192001-13228896 GCA_003576665.1 Ipomoea trifida | reverse complement strand
TACCTAGATGTGGCATGACGCCCCTTAGGTTTTAAATTCGCTTCCGCTATGTTCTGTTTGGTTGAGTTAGGCAGCTGTTGTGTTGAGATTTTATCTTTCTCAGCTGAGTATTCTATTGGATATGTGTGTCTGATTCTGAGTATTTATTCGTACCTCTTGGTCCTTTGTATGAGTCTATTATTTGGAAGTTGGTTGGTGTTCATATCTGAGATGAGCACTCTGAGTGATGGTTCTTGGGCTGAGTTGAGTATGAGTATGTGGTGGTGGATCTTTGAGTATCTCTTGGTGTTTGGGTGATTTGACTGTGCTACTATTGGCTATTACTGACTTCTGACTTTGGGTTGATTACCCCTGTGATTGGGTCTGCTATTGACCCCTGTGATTGGAATCTAGGCCCTGTGATTGGGTTCATTCCCATGTACGTCCCTGTGATTGGACTTCGGTCCCTGTGATTGGACTTCGGCCTGTGATTGGGCTCATCACCCTGCGTACCGGTTTTCCGGTTTGACTCTTGACTTCTGACTTCTGACTATGTGATTGACTTCGTGGTTGGTTTGGGGTTTGGAGATTGGAGTTGGGGCTCTCTTGGATTATGTATTCTTGGTTCCTTGTGTTATTCGGTGTTACCTTGTTGTTCTCGTTGAGTTCGGTTGGTTCTTTTGGATGGTTATTCAGTTGTATCTCGGTTATTGGTTCGTTCTTGTATTATGCTTTCGTGGTTGGATATTGGCTTTTGATTGAGTCTTGGTTATTGATTCGTTCAGCTTATTGTTGTTGAGTATCGGTTTGAACTATTGAACAGTTTGTGGTGTTTATATTCTATATGGGTGTCGTAAACCTATTTACAACTTATATGTATATCTATACTTCCTTGCGGGTGTGAATGGTGGTTACTTAGCAGTCTTTTGCTAATGGTTCTTCGTGTGTTTTCCAGGTTTGCCTTAAAGCCTATGCGTGAGCGCGATAGAGATACACCCGTATGAGGAGGCTTAGATAGTGGTTATGTTTTAGACTTATGCTTGGCCTGGTGCCATTTGAGATGTTGTATTCTTTGGTTTAGTTGTTGGATGTTTTGAGATATATTTAAGGATTATCGTTTATACAGTTGAGCTTTTCTTATGTTTAGCCTGTGCATCTAGCTGTGTTTTACCTAGATGTGGCATGACGCCCCTTAGGTTTTAAATTCGCTTCCGCTATAGTTGTTGGTTGAGTTAGGCAGCTGTTGTGTTGAGATTTTATTTTCTCAGCTTACCTAGATGTGGCATGACGCCCCTTAGGTTTTAAATTCGCTTCCGCTATGTTCTGTTTGGTTGAGTTAGGCAGCTGTTGTGTTGAGATTTTATCTTTCTCAGCTTGTTTGAGGTTGGGGTGTCACAAGAAGTCAGTAATAGCACAGTCAGTCCACCCATCAACCTCCAAAGGTCACTCAGAGATCCACCACTCCATACTCATACTCAACTCAACCCAAGAACCATCACTCAGAGTGCTCATCTCAGATATGAACACCAACCAACTCCCAAATAATAGACTCATATAATGGACTAAGAGTTATGAATAAATACTCAGAATCAAGGTAAAAATATCCAATAGAATACTCCAACAAACTCCAGAACAAAGGAGGAAACAAACAACGGATCACTCACCTCCACCAACCACTACCCTCTTACTCTTACAGAAGACCCCAGCGGTTACATTATCCCGCTAGAATGCCCCGCAAGAGCAATTCCCACACACCGGATCAGACTCAGCTTAGATCAGATCACAATACACCAACATTTCATCCAACATAGGCCAAATAACATGGAAATCCATACCAACAAATGATCATATACGTCAATAAGCAAAGGATCAAGACACAAGTCCATGAATCCATCAAACACAATCAATAATAGGCTAATAATCAAGGAATTTCAGGATTTCCAACACCAAATAATATCATATAGAGTGAGAGTGTAAAAATAGATTTTGATGGACATAGTGGTTACCTTTGAAGCGTATTTAATCCAAAAGCGTATTAATTCAAAGCAACACCAATTCTAAGCTCGGCTCATAAGCTAGGTCCATAACCGTGAACCTGAAGAATTAATATAACCTAACACCGTCATTAACTATTAATAACAATACTAATATTCCTACTCGGTCCACTGTAGTCCATCACCCGGGTTCTATATTAATCCATACTTATTCCTAAGCGTGAAGAGGGTCACAAGTACACTATCATTCATAACAAGATTTAATGCCTAAACCATGTTATCAAGCTTAAAAGACACTGTAGGTACTAAAGGCTATTATTTAAAGCTTAAAAGAGGTATTTACCTTAAAAGATCAACATGCTAATCTTAGCAGGGTTTCGAACCCAAGCCTTCCCACTTCACACACGAGCACCAAGCCACTACACCGCTTCATCTTTTGGTGTTAAGCTATACCAACAACAGAATAAGACCAGCCATCATCACCAACGCTTCTTGCTGCTACTCTGCTGCGTACTTCGAACGGGGAGACCATGGTTGCCGACACTCTGCCATAAGTCGTCAGACGGGGAAGGGGAAGAGAGAGCTCGCTCCGTTGCTGCTGCTAGCTCGTCGGCCCTCCACTCGGCGCTGTTGCCCGGAAACGTCGCGCGGGGAGAGGCCAAGGTCACCGGGGTTGCGATCGTTGGCCGAATGGAGGAGAAGGGCGGAGACGTCAAGGCCGCCAAGGTGCTCCGCTACTGCCTAACGGAGGGAGAAGGACCGCTCGCCAGTTCCGCTTGCTCTCCTTCTTCAAACACAACCAGGGGAGAGGAACCCCCCCCCCCCACCACGGCTGTCTACGCTGGACAGAGAGGAGTGACCGCCACCGGAACTGCCACAGCCGCAAGCTACGCACGTCGGAAAGGGAAGGAATGTCGTCTTCCACCGCTGCACGTCGCTGGAACCCGAGCTCGTTGTCCCAACCGCCGGAACGGAGCTGCCGAGTTGTGCCACCGATCCACTGCGCTGAACCAGGCTTTACGCCGAAAGGAGAAGGGGAGAGGTCGCCTGCTCGATCCCGTCGTCGCCGTAATCCACCGTTGTCGATGGCGGAGCTTTGAGAGGGCCTTATGTCGCTGCTGTTTGAGGAGCTATACTCTGCTCATGGCTCGCCGAGATCCCTCGCTGGTTGCTAGAACGGAGAAAGGAGACCAAGAGGACGGAGAAGATTGGGGGTTGAAGCACCGTGACACTCCATTGCCGGTCTCCATTGTTGACGTTAATAGCTTGATCGGGAGAGACGAGATACAGAGAAGGGAAACTATTTTGGCTGCTAATGTTTTTGGAAGGACAAGACAAAAGATTACATTCCATTTAGGGTAGGTTTCCAAAATGGGTTTGGGCTATTTATGGTAAGGCTACAGAAAGAATTGGGTTGGGTCACTAACCATAGTCTATAATACATATATATATATATATATATATATATATATATATATATATATATATATATATATAAACATAATTTTGGGCTTAGTATAATTCTTAAGAGAATATAATTCATGTGGGCTCAATAATAATGTTTATGTAAGAAAATATATCTATAGAAATATTGGGCTATAGATTATTATTATTAATCATAACAATGAATTATATAGAAATATATGATCTCAAGCCCATAGGAATAATTATACTTATAATTATTTAAATAATTACTTAAGAAAATAACCCCTTAATTTAAATATTTATATTTAAAATAATAATAAGGAAAATACGGGGTGTTACACTCTACCCCCCTTAAAAGGAGCTTCGTCCCCGAAGCTCAGAAAATCGTTTTGGGGACAGAGAGTTAAAACTAGTATGGTAGTACATATAGAGAAAATATTATATATCATATATGCCCGGTTTGGAAATTTTTGACCCAACGGAGAAAGGGAATGAAAGGTTTAAGGTGTAATGTTCAAGAACGATCATCGATTCAGAATGAAATCAAGAGTTATCAAGGTTACAACTTAGAAGGTAAGGTTGTCACCTTGCACAGAGTTATTTTCAAGAAGCACACAAGATCAACGTTCAAGTGGATGGGAATGATTTCTGAATGTCAAGTTCTTTAAAGAGAAGAGGAGAATCACGGCTTCGATAGAAAATAAGGACTAGGTTCAAAGAGGTCAAAAGAATTTGTCAATTTAAGGGAGTATCAAGTTCTTTCAACAAAAGAGAATAAACGAAAAGAACTTGGTTGCGAGAACAGATAAGGGCGAGATTGAAAACACAGGGAGCGTTTTTCCACGACAGAGGATTTATCTTATTGAAAGAAAATGAAAGAATTTGGAGTCCAAGAAGGGGTCGAGAACGAGGTCTCAGAAACACAAAAATGATTTTTCAATGATAAGGTAGTCAGCTCTTCCAGGGGAGAGAAGAAAGTGTAATCTTGAAAGGAGTTAAGGATGAGATTTAGAATAAACTGAACGAATGTCTTGAGGAAAGGATATACAATTCCCCAGGAAATGAGAGAGAGAAATTCGGTTTCAAGTGACGATAGCAATGAGATCTAGAAAGATGGAAAGGATTCTTTACTGATGGGGTATGCACTTCCTCAAAGGAAAAGAGAGATTCAATTTCAAGCGAAGATGAGAAAGAGATTTAGAACAGGTAGAAGGGGGTTTCAACAAGAAGGCATCTAGAGTTTCAAGAACAAAGGAAGATTTAGTTTCCAAGAAGAGATAGGAATAATGATTAGAATAGATAGAAGGGATTTCTTAATGAAAGGGTAATTGGGATTTCAGGAAACGGAGAAGGAGTCTGTTTTAAGAAGGATAAGGAGTCTCTCACTCTAAACGGTTTCTTCGGGTTGGCGATTTGATCTTTCACTAGCTGCTTAGCTATTCCTTATTTCTTTCTTGCCACCGAGGTTCCTCCCTTAAAGTGCTTGCACGAGACTCTTCATGGCCGATCCGGAACCTCCTACTTGGCGTGCTTTACTCTTTCGTGACGCTTCGGCCTTTGTAGGTTTCGTTCCCTCATAGCCGAGGGTCTTCGAGTCTCCAGTCTTCAAGCTCCTATCGCTTTCTTCGTCTTGTGGCGAACTTCAGCTGCACTAACTTGTTCTTCAAGTCTTGAGGTTAACGAAGATCTTGCAAACGAGGCTACACGCGCGAGTACGCCAATCCCGGGGAACGTAGGTTGCTATCGTTGACTCCAAACCGCGAGTGGATTAGTCTTCTTCAACGGGTCGCTCGATCTTCTGATTGCTTAGACGCATACAGCGCTATCCATCGCTTCTCATTAACTGACTACTTATTCCTAATCTAAAGCAGGCTCCTAGGCAATTCTAAAACGAAGCAACTTAACTAAAAGCGATTAAGACTCACCGGGTAGACGAGCCGCAAGCTGCAAACAACAAGGTTATCAAAGCGCATATAATATAAACAAACAAGGCGTGTCCTCACCGCGATTCCTAGAATTCACACATCCTAGGATTCTCAGACATCTTACTTGCTACTGATCAAGTCCTAGAGTCTCAAAAGTTCAACCCTAGGATCTCTACTCAGACCTCAACACAGGCTCTGATACCAACTGAGACACCCCAACCTTACACAAGCTGAGATAGATAAAAACTCAACACAACAGCTGCCTATCTCAACCNGCTATAGATTATTATTATTAATCATAACAATGAATTATATAGAAATATATGATCTCAAGCCCATAGGAATAATTATACTTATAATTATTTAAATAATTACTTAAGAAAATAACCCCTTAATTTAAATATTTATATTTAAAATAATAATAAGGAAAATACGAGGTGTTACACTTCCCGTTAATGGTATATCAAGGGGGTGCTTCGTAATGTGAAATAATTCCTTTCTAAGAACTTTGATATGAAGGATATGGATGATGTTTCTTATGTTATTGGCATTAAGATTCATAAGGATAGGTCACTAGCTATATTGGGTCTATCACAAGAAACTTATATAAACAAAGTTTTAAAGAGATTTCGTATGCAGAGTTGTTCACCAAATGTTGCCACTTGCCTCCATAGAAAAAGGAGAGAAATCCAATTTAGATCGATGTCTAAATAATGATTTGGAGAAATAATCCATGAAGAACATACCTTATGCTGCAGCGGTTGGGTGTATGGGATATATTCAAGTATGTACAAGGCCAAACACATCTTTTACGGTTGGGATGCTAGGACGATACTTGTAGA
Source organism: Ipomoea trifida (assembly GCA_003576665.1). Taxonomy (NCBI): domain Eukaryota; kingdom Viridiplantae; phylum Streptophyta; class Magnoliopsida; order Solanales; family Convolvulaceae; genus Ipomoea; species Ipomoea trifida. Next base: position 13,222,731 of record CP025655.1, on the reverse strand, counting down.
ATCCAAGTTTAGACCACTAGAGAGGTGTGAATAGGGTTCTAAGGTATCTAAAAGGAACCAAAGGCTAGATGCTTAAAAGTTAAAGCAAACGAACATCTTAGATGTTGTCAGATATTTTAATGCGAACTTCGCTTGTTGTGTTGATTCTAGAAAATCAACTTCAGGGTATGTCTTTATCATGGTTGGTGGGACTATCTTGGGGATAAGTATTAAACAGTCCTTAATAGCTACATCTACCATGGAATCCGAGTTTGTTTCTTGTTTCGAGGCTACTTCACAAGGTGTGTGGCTCGAGAATTTCATCTCTAGGCTTAGAGTTATGGACTCTATATCTAAGCCATTGAAAGTCTACTATGTAAACTTAGTTGTAGTCTTCCTAGCTAAGAATAATGATTTTACGCTTTGCTAGAATTCTTGCACTTGTTTGCTCACCTTCATGGTCTTAGTGAGTGGGAAGAATTCGTTCATGAATTCTTTGTGGAGTTGGGACCATGACCAAAAGTGATGGTCATCTTGGCTATCAAGTCATCTTGATGCTTCCCCTATCACGGAGAATGGAAAGAGATTCAATCATATCACTTCATCGGACACGCCTTCTTGCTTATGCATCCCACATGCCTGGATGAATCTAGTGAAGTGGACATGTGGATCTTCGGAAGGCAAACCGCCAAACGGACTATTTTGCACCAAATTGAGCACCGATGGGTGGATGTGGAAGTTTAGGTTTTCCATTGGCGGGACGTAGATGTAGTTATGCATGCTAAAATCTGGAGTCATATACTCTTCAATTAACCGTCCCCTTTGCTCATTGGGGGACATCAAATAACTCTTCTATCAGGATGGGATCCGAATGCCCTCCAATCTCCACTTGTGGCTTCTCTTCAATAGTTGGCTCAAGAGGGATTTGGGGTCGCCCTTGAGGTCTATCTTCGGGTGGGTGGTTATGTATGTGGGGTGGTATATGTGTAGGGGTCCCCCGTCCATGGGATCCTCCCATACTTGCGCTTGTGGAAGTCATCTCTTCTCTTGGGTGTGTATGTGTCGTTTTCCTTCTTGTTGCTCGGTTGATTTCTAGGTTGAGAGGGAGTAGGCCTTGGTTGCCTCTTGCTGTCATGTGCATTCACCCTACAAGAGTTGAAAGAAAGCAAAGTTTCCTCCCCGAACTAGAAGTAGTTTTCAAGGGAGGTTAGTAGCAAAAAAAAAAAAAACAAAAAAAAAAAAACAAGTGATATGGAATCAAATAATGCAAATATTCCAAAAATTGAAATCAAATCAACAATAACCGATTGTCTTCCCCGACAACGGCGCCATTTGATTTTACGCTTTTCGGTGTGGGTGTTTTGGTATCAAATATTGTTGGGGCTAACCCCGGGTTGTGTTGGTCTTAAGGAAAGACAAATTGGAGATGTGGACAAGCTTTCAATTAAGGGAATAGGTTGCATAATTCTCACACGCCATGTCACAAAAGAATCAAAGAATGTTGAATGAATGTTGTAGTAAACAACTGCAAAGAATATTGTTTGAAATCAAATATAAAAAGCTAGGAAATGAATTGCTAGTGAGACATGATGCACCACAGTGTACTTATGGTTTAGGTAGATTGCATTGCAAGGATGGTTATTCTTGGGAGGTTTTGCCAATGTCGTTCTCTTATAGGTCTACTAGGCTTGCCTTAGTTTGGAGTACGTTTTAGGTAACCAAAGAGCTAAAGGACATTTTCACAAACACATAGCCTACACCACCTCTCCTACTCATACCTTTCGGTCTAGAAATAAGAATTCATTGTTGATTAGAGCTACATCAACCATTCAACCCTATCAATTTCTTGCTTAACATTGATGCCTTTGAACATTCTAAGAGATGGTCACCCTCAAAGAAGCATACAATTCACCAACAAATGACGAGAACAATTCATCCATCCAGTGCAATTCAATCTCCCAATTGAGAATTAAAGTTACACTAGCATCATGTCTTACTCACAATACAAATTCTATACAAGGAATTACTTACTCATGCTTGAAACTGAAAGTAAATTGAAATGTAAATCAAACTAGAGATTAGAGATTACCTAAGAAGTTGCAATCAAAATCCTAAAACACAATTGACTTCAAATGTTGATCTTCAAATACAAGATTGATCTAAGAGCAAAGTGTCTTCTTCTACAATTTCTCTTTCTACAATCTAAAAATCACTTTCTAAAATAAAGCTAACCTCCTAAAAATATTTAATCTAGGCCTTTAAATAGCTTCCCTCCACTTGCACATTTTAATTCTCGCGCCCAGAAACTTCCACGAGTGTAGATCGCTCATGGACCGGCCACTTATCCACCAACGCCACCTTCCAGCTCGTGGCTTATTGGCATGGAACTTTTTCTTCCATTCCCACGAGCTGTCCACGCTCGTGGGCTCCTTCCATTCAAGTTCATCTCTTGGTTACTTGTTCCCTTGTAAAGTCCATATGTTTTTCTCCTCAAGCTCCAAAACCTTCAAAACCTTCAAAACATTTCAAAGTGCACCAATTGATAGAGCTTTGCAAAGATTAGCACATTAGAGCATTTTGCACCATAAATTAACCACAGAAAGGATACCAAAGAACACAATTTCACCCCGTTATTAGACCCTCAACCTAGGTATCTTTGGCACCTATCAAACAACAAAAGTGCGTGGGAGTCGAAGTAAGCACATGGACATCGAATTCTTAGCCATTAAGGGGCTTGTTAAAGACAAAATTGTGATCGTTGAGCATATTAGTATTTAGTTGATGTTAACCGATCCATTGACTAAAGGCATGCTTCCATTTAAATTCAAGGATTTAGTTTTAAAAAATGAGACTTTCACCTACTTTGTAATTTGTATATACATTCAGTTTTAATGAAATTCTTTTGCATTCAGACATTTTTCTCACTTAAATGTGTACACTTTATTTTGCTTTATATCACTGAGAAAATGTACTTCAGTTGGACTTGAAAAGAATATAAGGTTTGTTAATTTCATTAAGCATTGTTTCCTAGTTAAGTGCTCAAGTGCAGTTTGCATTTGATCATAATGGATACTACTCATATTAAAGAGAGCATATCACTACGGTTGGTGTTTTTTTTGTTCTTGGGTATTGGGTTTGCACCAAGTGGGAGAATGTAATGTTTTCCTTTATTATTAAAACATTAGGATTATAAGTTATGATAATATTAAAGTGTTTGTTCTTTGGTGCAATAGCTACATTTCAATTAATATAAGGAGTCTAGTTAGGGTTCAAGATACCTAATGGCATGCAAGTACCGCATTGATAACATGTGATTATTTAAGGTTCCCAATCTTCTCACGGCTTACATTAATTTTTCATACATCATCTAGATAGAGTTGAGAATAATTGAGAGAAAAGCACAAGATACTCACTTTGGTTCTACCAAAGCAGTCTACGATTTCTCGACCTTAATTTATTAACTGGAAGTTATGGCTAAAGGTTAGTACATATATTACAATAATTGATTGTCACGTAATTATGCTTCTACGTGACATAGTTATCTTACATGAGTGGCTTCCAAGTTAATCGAAGGTCTTCAATTTGAGTCGTGAAAATGCAACTAACTTAAAACTGATAAGGAATGCAACTAACTTAAAACTTATTAAAAAAAAAAAGTATTTTGTCACCAGACTAAATATGAAGAGGACCACAAAAAACTTAACTTTCATGACAAATTGATTAAGAAAACATATAAATACCAAAGACCTTGTGGTCCAGCGGCATCCGGTGTATACTCCCATGTGGAAGGGAGTGGGTTCAAGCCTCAGTGGAGGCATCTGTTGACTCTTTGTGCTTCAGTATATACTATAATGTAACAGAGTCAATAGAACTCAAAAAAAAAGAAAACATATAAATTTTACGTAATACGTACTATCCAAAAATAGTAGCAGCGAGTAGTGCGCTGCATCCCTAATTCCCTATCCTAACAGCTAGGCGTTGTATTTTTATGTAGTTAATGATTATGAATGGGCTTTGCATGTTTCTCGTGCACGTGTTAGGGGCAAGGTAAAGTCTAACATTTTTTTTTCTTCTTCTTCTAATCTAAGAATATATGGAGAAAAAGTTACTAAGCTTTGTTTTGTTAGGGTTTAATTTGTACTTTGTATCTTACCAAGAATAAAAAATAGGGATATGGATTATACCTTGTTGTTAAATTAATGTAAAAGTATTACATTTTACAATTTACTTTCAACAATTTTTAGGACAGAAGTGGTGAGCTGCCTTAAGTTTAGGGTTAATTAATTAATTTATGTGCTTGCTAACCTTAATCAATCAATGGATGTAATAACAAAATGTTAAATTTGGTGTTCAAATTTATACACGAGTAAAAAGTAAAATTGTGGAAATTAATTAATTCATGTGCTCTATAATCTTAACCAATCAATCAATGCCATAACACAATATAGGATTAAGAAATATTACTATTACTTTATTGTATACTCCTTTAAAATTATGATCCACTTATATTGGTTAAACCTCATTAAAAAGTAATGGACTCACACATATGAGGAAATATGTTGAGTATCTAAAGGTACACTTATCATTTTTTGAATGTGGTCCATGCGGACGAGGGATGGAGGATTATAAATTGATATGCTATAAATTAAAAAGTTTGATTATATTAGCCCTAAGATGGATGATCGAATAGATGGAGTATGATTATCATCACAAGTTTGATTTTTATCAACAATTTCTCAGTCGAACCCTTCAAACAGAGTCTTCTTATTATTGAAATTTACCTTACCTTGATTTGTAAGTTATTATATACATAACATACAAACTCAGATAATGACTACAAATTTCCTAGTCATCCAAATGCTTGATTAGCCAATATATAGCATGATGCGAGGGCATATATACGGTTTCTTATAAAACTCACCCTGACAGTCTCTATCGTCAGTAGATGACTTTATCCTCGATCAGAAGATTATGTCCAAGTGTACGTAAATATACGCAATAGATATTGAACAGACAAGTAGAAGGCCAGTGGTGGCAATGAATTGTCATGATGCATGTATGGACCACGTTGTGGGTCTGATCTTCTCATCCATCCCCCGCCCTTTAATTCGTCAACTTTATTACTTGCTGCTATTTCGTCACTATATATCATATACTATACATATATGTGCATGCATAATGAGAGTCATGACCATCTTAGCTCACCTTTCACATATATACATCATATACTACGACGTATTTACTTGCCATTGGATACTGTCACCCCTTTGTTTTAATTTCTCTAGTCTGTAGAAAATAAGGGCGAGTAAGATTGTGGCACAACCCTGGCCTACGAAAGAAATTTTACCTTTTGAAGTACCACATGATTAGGAGTATCAAGGTGGACCGAAACTCGTGGGTCAATCTTAAACTGTCCTGCATGTTAGAAAAAGTCATACATGCGTAGCGGAAGCATCAATTGCTTTTTTTAGATTCTACTTTTAAAGAAGTAGTTAGAATATTTTACCATTGAAGCGTGTTTTGATAGATGCAAATCTAAAACTGTCCAATTGTACGGCCTCTAGTCCGTCCACCGGCGGGGCACGCGAGAACTTTCGGAGATTTTCCGTGAAAATTATTTTATAATTAATCTCTCTTTTTGGCTATGTTTGGCAAACAAAGCTAAAAAGGTAGTTGAAAGCTGAAAAGTAGCTGAAAACTGAAAAGCTAAAAGCTCGAAGTTGAAATATGAAGAGCTATTAAGCTAGCTGTTATGCTTAAAATTAAAGTGTTTGATAAATTAGCTTTTTGATAAGTTGATAAATGTAAAAAGACAAAAACGGACATTTTCATAAAATTTAAAGAGTTTTAAGTTTACATAGGTTTGTTTACATATTAAAATATAAAATAATGAAACCAATCTATTTTTTTAAAAAAACAAATCAATCTATTTAAATAAAATATAAAGTAATAACATATATTTGAAAATATATAAAGTAAAACAAAATATTTATAGTTCATAAAATTATTTCATACAAAAATTAATTTAATGTTCAAGCACGCAAATGTCAAATTGAAATTACAGCCAAACATATTGAAGAAAAAATGTCAAAACGATTTTAATTGGGGGGTAAAGGATGCCATATATTTAAAATAATAAGGATAAAGATGGAAAAAGTTAAAAAGCTACTAGTTTATTTTTGAAAAGCTACCTAAAGTAACTTATCAAAATAAGCTCTTATTTTAAGCTACTAGCTTAGTTTGAGAACATTACCAAACAGAGTTTATAGCTTATTAGTAGCTTAAAATAAGCTATAAGCACTGCCAAACAGAGCCTTTCACTTCTTTTCATATAGCCTGGTTTCGGTCCAAATTTATTAGCCTTTAAAAGTCTAAATTAAAGCTACCAAATTTATTCATTAATCAACTATTAATGTATTAATTCAATGTTGATAACTCTTTATCAATTTCTTTTAAAGTTCTCAGCATTAACGCGAACCATTAAGTTATGACTTTCTAGATTCATAGTCACACTAGCAACGAGTAATATTTAATAACTCATTATTAAATTACTCGTAAGTCATAAGTGACACCTAGCAGTATGTCGTGTCTACCTAGTTGACAATGAAATATATTTATATATATTATAATGAACATTTCCGTTACAAATATCATGCAACATTCCTTCCACACAACACTTGTTCCAAACCAGATAAAGGTCATGGTCAAACCCATAAACCTGATCAATATGTCTATTCAATATTCTTAACCTAAAGTCCAACTTCATTATACTTTGCCCAGAGATTCTCGTTGTATGATTATTGAATAGACTAGAACATCCTTGTTACCTCAAGGTGGTGAATCCTCTATTGAACGCACACATGTCTCCGTACAATACTGAATAGGTCACCAAGTACACTTATAGTCCCATAAGGAACAAAAGACGCATACTGACAAAAACTAGTCCACCATATGTATAGTACGAGACAATCATGTCGTCTCAAGTCAAAGGATTATTGCATACTTGTAACATACAACATACCGATGACACATAGGTAAATACCATGCAGTACGTTGTAATCAATCATTGTTCAATGATGACTTGTTCTCTAACAATCATCCACATGTCCACTCTTTGTATCTCATGCAGAATGGCATGAGACTCACCATAAAAAAGGACAATGTGCTAGTCTTATCGGAATTTTAAGAGCTTATTACCGAAATGGTCCCTCGACTATTGCGAAATTACCAATTTGGTACTCAACAATTTTTTGTGCCCAATTAAGTCCCTCAACTTTGAAAATTTTAACCAATTTGGTCCTCCGTTTATTTTTCCGTTATATCCGTTAAGTCATGATCAAATTGGTAATTTTGCTATAGTCAAGTGACCAAATTAGCAATTTTGCTATAGTCAAGTGACTAAATTGGTAAATAATTTTTCATTGAAATGGTCTCTTACTATATATAAACATTAAAAACATAAAAACTTACAATATTTTAATTTATAAATACGGAATAATGTAACATTATTTAAGTTAAATTATTAGAATAATATTATAATAATTTTTTTAAAATTTAGAAGTTGGCTCGGGGTCCAGCGAGCCCAAGGGTTGCATAATCCTAGCCCGCAAGGTTCATGGGCCGGCCCACAAAGGCCCATGAATAAAAAAAGCTCGCGGTGGGGCGAGCGGTCCCGCAGTGACACCCCTACACATGATATATAGTTTGTGGGCAATTTATATTGTGGACCAGGGTCCACCAATATATAGAATTTGACTTGATAAAGTATAGAATTCATTTTCATAATGCACATACTTATATAGTTGAGGACACATAAACACTTAACATAATACGCATACACATAAACACAATATTCTAAAATAAGTATATACAGAGCATGTTTATTATGTTATGAATTTATGTGTCTTCATCTATATAATTCCGTACATTATAAATTTCAATTCCATAATGTGTATGTGTATTATGTTAAGTGTTTATGTATCCTCAACTATATAATTCTGTGGATTATCAATATGAATTCTATACCGTATAAAATCAAATTTTGTATATTGGCAGTGCATCCTGGTCCATGATATAACGATTGATAGTTGGTGTTATGACAGAAAATTTCATACGAATTAACTTTTGGTTTCTTACCATTAGAAATTTTGATATTTTTAACTGCTAAGAAAGGTAAAAAAAATTAAAAAATTAAAAAATTCAGTCAAGAATAGTGTTTCTAATCACTTTGAGTAACCCAAAAATTACTTCTCATTTTCTAAAAGAGTAATTTCATTTTTTTGTCCTAGATTTATAGGTGGTAATCCACTTTTTAGTCCTTTTTTTATTAAAAGATTTACATTTGGTCCTAGTATTATCGTAGCATGACTATTTTTGGTCCTCTATCAAAAAAATTATTGAAATTACGTTAAATACAAAGGCATTTTGTTTTTTTAATAAAGTGCGTTGATCCGTTATATTTTTATTTTTACTTTTTTGAAAAAAATCTCTATTTTAAGATCCAAATGTCCTTGTATTTATTGAAATTTAAATGATTTTGTTGATAAAGGACCAAAAATGGTCATGCCACAATAATACTAGGACCAAAAAAGAATGTTTGAAAAAAAGGACTAAATTAAAAGTGAAATAACACGTATAAATCTAGGATAAAAATGAAATTAACTCTTTTTTTAAATTATATATTATAAGTCTAAAAGTGACTAGTAATATAATACCATTATAAATAAATGTTACTGAAAAACTTGGTCAATTACTCATTGAGCATGTTCTCCCAATGTGTAACCACCCAAGAAAAACTGTAGTTGCGTGGAAAATGTTCCGGCAATCGGAAAGCAAAATCAAGTTGGGTTTTGCCGTCCAAAAATTCATACTATTAAAGTGGACGGAAATGCGAGTTTTAAATTCATCAAGGTTAAGTTACAAAGTTTTCTGATTCCCATTGGGGTTCGCTGAAAATACTAATACTTTTGGTGAGTGGTGAAAAAAGTTAAAAAGAATCCTTAATTTTTATCTATTTTTTTTGTGACGAGAAAAAGTAAAAAACTACTATCTAAGAATATATATATATATATGGTACACTAAGGAGACCATATAAAATAAACTCGACTAAGAGAGCAAACTTTCAAGTATTAGAATAATGTTCCTATATGGAACTGAGATTATTGGGAGACCTTGGCAGATCAAATTAAAGGAGATGAAGACCCCTTGTGTAAGGATGTTTTGGTAGGGGTTGGAACTTGGAGACTGACCGGACAACTCACAATTCACATCCTCCAACGGCTCTAAACATGAGCTATGTCGGTTTAGGATTAGTAGTATAACATAAACTTACCGATTGGTTTCGTTAGTAGACTTACCGATTTTCCTGTTGGTAGACTTTTTGACCAGCCTTGTTAGTAAACTTCGCGACGAGCCTTATAAGTAGACTTTCCGGTCGCCCTATCATTAGGCTTCCTGACTGGCCCGTCAATAACCACACAACGATCACCAAATGTCTGCAAGATCTACACCAACTATCCCGTCACGTGGTCAGACATCCAAGGATACTTGGCAAGCATAACTTCACCAACGAATCTCCACAAGACACGTAGAAGGCATGCTGGATGGCTGGTATGTGTCCCCTCTATATAAAGGGCATTTATTGCTCTTGGAAAGGGGGTGATGCTTCTCCATCCCAACCTACACCACTCTAGTCGAAGCCTCCCATCCTTGCATGTTCGGACCCTCACCTTCAGTTGGCTTCAATTCCCTGTCATGTTCCTTCCATTTATATTTAATATTCATTTCATTAGTATTAAATATTGTACATCGAAATTTGTATTATCCAATCATATTAGTGGATTTTAGCCTAATCTAACCTAAAAAGACTCATGATTTTTTTTCTTTTTTGAAGTTTCCACATAAAATGTCTACGCTCACTGTTTCTTTCAATTCGTACTACTCATCTTAGCTATATAAGCTGACCCGAATTAATTAACATTATGAGTATAAAAAAAAGTATTAGAATAATGTTTCACTTACTCAGCCACCCCTTCGGACCATCTATAGTCACTTTTATAATGTTAGTCAGAAATTAGTGATTTTTAGTAGTGTAAATGATAGGAAAATATTACTTAAATTCGCAAATTCTACTCTAAACGTTTATTTCATCACTCAAATTTTTTATGTAGACAGTTTTCATTGACCCATCGGAGGAAGATAGTTCATCATTGCTTGTTATATTAGGAAATAAAAATAAAGGAGTAGAGATTAAGGCGCGTTTACTAACGGAAACTATTTTCTGTTTTCTAATTTTTCAATTTTCATTCTCTATTTTGCGTTCTCTGTTTTCTATTTAGAAAACTTGTTTACTAACACTTATTTTTTCAAATTTTTTTTTTTACATTAACACTATAAAATTAACATACGTTTAATTTCAAGTGATTTTTAGACCTTATATTTAAAATATTTTAAAATATATTTGGTTTAAATAGATTAAATATAGTTTTTGCTTTTAACTCCAATATATGTAAGATTTTTACATTTGATATCCAAACCAAACTTGTATTACGATATAATATATTTAACTAAAAATATTCAAACCAATAATCAATTGAGTTCAATTAAAATATAAACTTGGTATAGAGTTCAGTTTTTAATTTTGATAATGTCAATAAGTTCTAACTTTAAGTATAAGCAAATAAGTTATGTTTAAATAAGTTATGCAAGTAGAAAATATAGAAGATGGTGATAAGTAAAAGAAGATGATAATGAATGTAATCATAGTAATGAATAAATATGTAAGTAGATAATGGTGAGAATGTAGTTATAGTGACATATAGCCAAATAAATGATAGATGATTCTGTTTTTTTTTTTAAACTATTTTTAATAGTGAAAACTGGAAAATTATTTCCTGTTTTCAAAATGGAAAACCGTGCTAGTAAACATGTTTTATGTTTTTTGTTCTCCAATTTTCAGAAAATTGGAGAAATTTTCAAGTTAGCAAACAAGCCCTAAGAGTTTATGTAATGGAACTCTAAATGATAAATGGAGGTGTTTGAAAAATGGTTTATCTCTTTATTTGACCAACTTTAACTTTTTTGACTGGTCAAATAATTAATGTGAGTATTTGGTAAACAGCTTTTTGTCTTAGCTTATTGAGACCAATCAACTAAAAATAAAAAAGTTACTTTTAAGTAGTTTATTAATATCAGTTTATTGCATTTTCATTTTAAAAGTTTAATTTGTCCTTAGAGGGCGTACTTTCCCATCAATTCAATTTCCGAGAAAATGTTTTGAAGGAATATATTTGATAGGAATAACTTTACTGGGAAAATTAATTAGCATGTTTAGTGTTACCCTGAAAACATAACAATTAAATTACGTGGAAAATTAATTAACATGTTTGATTCATTTAAACTTTTTCAGGAAAATTTTTAAAATCTATAATATATCCTTGATATATAAAAGATTTTTTTAACATGGCAAGTATTACACCAAAAAGAATAAATATGTAATTGAATAAAGTTGGTAGATTTTCAGTAACCCAGAAAAAATAATCCCACCCCTTTTAGTGTGAATTACTTTCCTTGATATCATGAAATGTGATTTCCATTTGACCTAAACTTTCCTAAGTAAAATATTGCACCAAATGTAGGAATAATTTTCCCATATTTTAAATTCCAAAAAAGTTTGAACTTTCCTGGCTACTAAACGTCCTCTTAAAGTGTTGGTTATTGTAGTGTTTACATTTATTCAATATTTATTTTAATTTAAATATTTAATATCATCAAAATCGCCTAGAGTCTGGCATCTGAATTGACTCTTTGCTAGACACACAAGCACACATATATAACAAAATGATAAAAATAAATTATAAAAATACTTTCTGAGTTAAATAATAAAACAATATAATATATCATTTTATATGTATTTAACTAAATTTACCAAACACATTTTTATAACAAACCAATTAACGTTTTCAAAAAAAAAAAAAACAAACCAATTAACATAATCAGCTACATATCAGGTAAACTAATTAAGTATGAGCTTGTTTTCAAAAAATTAAGTATGAGCTTATTGTCTATGGGACTATGGCAAGCTCCCAAAGGGCGGGGTGTATGTGTCGGTGTGACTCATGAGCTGAGCTTGGGTCCAATGTATAGTAGAGTATAGGGAGAGAGTAGGAATGAAAATGGACGCATGCAGAAAAACAGAAAGGGGTGGAAGAGCTAACAGTGACAATGCGACGAAAAGGGGATGGCAGGCAGCAGATCCTAGAAAAGAAACGACCCCCAAATCCGCAATTATTATATCAAAATAGCTTAGAATGCAGTGATGATCCAGGCAGGCCTCTGCCCTGTGGTGTGGCCTGTGGGTTACTTCCTGACAGCAACCCGACCTACACCCCGCCATTGATTAATTACTGTGACGCTGTACGTAATGCGTTACAGTCATCTGATTAATTGCACAACATCCCACTCCCACTCCCACTCATACCGCCCTTATATACATTCATTATTAATTACGGAGTATAATTTTACAATTTAATTATATTACATGTACTTATTCTAATCTGTTACTTTTACTTTCTAATAGTTAGTTATTTTTATTCTGTGGGTCACAATGAAAAAGTTAACATCAAAATTTTGTTAGATGGAATAAAAGTTGGGAGTAAATAATTAAGTAGGTGTAGTATAATTCTCTTATTTAAAGGTCACTAATTTAATTTTTGTCAATACTTTCTTCGTTCCATTCGAGTTTAACTCATCACATTGATTTTATCTCAAATCATTTATTGTTGTGGACAACTAAAGTCTTGGAGATCCACTTCAAATAAGAGATGACTCATCAATTATTCGTTCCAGAGTCAAAAAATTACGAGACCATGAATGGAGAAGGCAAATCATTTAAAATTCCGTGGGTCCAATTCCGTGGCAATCAATCAAAAAATTGCAAGTTGGCCTAAAAATAAGTGAGAAAATCATTTAAAGGGGTCTAATTCTATGGCTTGGCTTGGCTGGGGAGAAATCAAAAGAGACTGAAATCAAGTCACGTAGGCAAATTAAGTCACATTTACTTCAAATTTAATAGTTGTAACTCCTAGTTTAATTTTATTTATGTTACAAGCTTAGGAGTGGACTTCTCTTCTTTATTTGAACGTGTAACCTATTTTAAAGGACTAAATCCCTCATTTTTATGGAGATTATTGAATTTGAATCCAGTTGGATATGTGCTTTGCACCTTTCATGTCATTTCTAGCATTCTATGAGGAAATTCTGATTTATCAAGGATATCACCCTCGTTAGGGCTTCGTTCCCAATTGGCCTTATCACCTTTCAACCCAATGTGGCGACTTCCCTATTCATCCATACACGTCATCCAACCATTTCCCAAACACCCACTTCAACTAAAATTCACTAAAAACAATCCCTACACTTCAAGAAATCAATCAAACAAAAATCAAGAAAATAGAGTGTGACTTGTGCTGTGGAGTTCTAGGTCGTTAAAAGTTAGTTTTTAATACATTAAATTTTAGTATATTGAAAGTTCTAGAGTAAGATGAACCACTGACATAAAGTTACTCCATAATATTTATATTGAAATTTAGTTTTTAATACATTAATTTTTTGTTTGTATAGAAGGTTTATTATTTGGTATACTAATTAAAATTCAGTATACTAAAAATGAACATTTATTTGAAATTTACATTGCAATGTCAACATTATTAATTTATAGTTTAATATCTCTTATGTGATTTTTAGGTTATTACACAAAAACATACCGTCAGATAATGGACTTAATAAAATATTTTTTTATTTTAAAAAGAATAAAATATTTTTTTAAATACCGGTCACAGTGTCGTACACGTGTTTTACTGTGGGAATGGCCCTGAAAGGCTTCATAGTAACAAATGGGCCGAAATAAAAGCTGCAGCATCCCATTTATGTTTTGTGATGTATATGGAAGCCCAATTATAAAACGGTCCATAAAAGATTTTATCTTTAGTCTCAACCCAAATAAGAAATATAACACCCATATGGATTATGGACCAATCCTTATATCATCGGTTGTTATGCCATGGATCCAAGGTGGACCCGGGTCTATATTCACAATTTCATAATTCTATGTTCACAATTTCATAACTCCATGCTCAGAGGTTTATAACTTCATATTTACAATTTCATAATTTTGTGTTCACAATTTCACAGCCCTACGTTCACAATTTCATAACTCTATGTTCACAATTTTATAACTCTATGTTCACAATTCCATAACTTTATGTTCAATAGTATTAAAACTCTATGTTCAACAGTATAACACAAATTTAGAATTTATATATAACAAAATTGTGAATATAGAGTTCAAAAATTGTGAATATTGAGTAACGTAATTTCGTATATTGAGATCTAAAATTGTGAACAGAGTTCTAAATTTTTGAACATAGAGTTCTAGATTTGTGAACATAGACTCAGGTCCACCTTGCAAGATGAACCCCAGTCCATAGCATAATTTGCCTTATATCATGGATTAGGGTTCACCATGCATTGTGCGTGTCTTATGTTTTGAGTTTTGTGTCATTGTGTTATGAAATTATATACCTTAAAAGTATAAATTATGTATCTTAAACAAATTAGTAATTGTGTCATATGTTATGAATTTTTGTGTCTTTATATTGTGAAATTTTGTGCATATAAACACAAATTATGTACCGAAATTAGATTTAAAAAATAAGTACATATATAACATGTCTTGTGTTGTGATTTTCTATATCTTGTTTTATAAAATTCTGTACCTTATGAGTATAAATTGTGGAGTTAATACCCAATATAGTCCTCGACTATAGTGGTTTTACTCAATTTAGTCCTAAGTGACTTTTTGTACTCTATTTAGTCCTCGACTTTAATGGTTTTACCCACTTTAGTCATTTGTTAAGAATTCTGTTTGTTAGGAGTTAATAACAAGGTTAACATGGTAAATTCATTTCTATTTTATTTTTTTTATCAAATTAATTATTAATTATATATTCTAATTTCTCTCCCTCTTCTCCGTTTTCTTCTATCTCCGATACAATTCCCCCATCCCCCTCACTCTTCTCAGTATTCTGCCGATATAATTCTTCCTCCCTTCCTCAAGCCCAATAAACACACAGCAAACTCACCGGAAGCGAATACAAAGCAAACCCACCAGAAGCGCAGCAAACACACGGCAAAGCACTCCAACGATTGTTGAACCTGTTACCCATTGTTGGCACTGGAGCAAACGCCGAACTGGAAGCAACACACCATGGGTGATTCAAGATGAAGAATTAGATACAAATGCACGCCAAAATACGGTACCCACAAAAAAATATTGTTAGTAGTTTTTATTTTTTATTTTTTTTAATGTGGATTTAACTCATTTCTTACTGATTGTTAGATCAAATATGTTTTAATTTGGATTTAACTCATGGGGAATTCAAATCTGTTTAAATTATGAAGGTGTTTGTGCATTGGATGCATATATATATATATATATATATATATATATATATATATATATATATATATATATATATATATATATATATATATATATATATATATATATATATATATATATATATATATATATATATATATATTAAAGAAGTGTATTGTTTGTTTAGAAATTAGCTATCTGTCAATGTGTCTACGGTATGTTTTTACGGCCTGAGGAAGGGAATGAGAGAACTGTATCAACTATGCAGGAGAGGGAGAGAAATTATGACATATAATTAATAACTAATTTGATAAAAAAAAAATATAAATGAAATTACCATGTTAACCTTGTTATTAATATCCAACAAACAGAATTCTTAACAGAGGACTAAAGTGGGTAATAAAACCATTAAAGTCAAGGGCTAAATAGAGTACAAAAAATAATCACTTAGGACTAAATTAAGTAAAACCACTTATAGTCGAGGACTATATTGGATATTAACTCATAAATTATGTATTTCATCGTTTTGATTAAGGATTAATAATATTATATGACCCTAGTCCGGATATAAATTGGCCATATGGACATATACTTTAGATTAATTAAGGTAATAATATATGTAACAGTGGTACATGCATATATATACACATACATACATCTAGCCAGCTGATACAGTTATCGACTTATCGTCACGACATACATACATACTTGTATATACATGCATAGATAGATAGATACATAGATAGGGGTATGGAGTTTATTAATTAATTACATGAGGCGGCAAGAGTTGACGTTATCATCGTTGAAGAGGTTGCTAATTTTGTCGTCGCCGCGTTGGGTGGCGAGGAGGATGCCGTGCTTGTCTCCGGTGTTGTAGCCGTGGCGCCAGTAGTTGTAGCTCTTCTTGTACTCGGCGGTCATGTCCTTGAAGTAGTGGTCGGAAGTGGTGAAGTAGAGAGGCGGGTTAGGATACGGCCAGAACTCCGCCCTCTTCCCCGCCCTCCTCACCGCCTTCAGCACCTTATTCCGCTCCACATATCCCAACACCGTCACCTTCTCTAACTCCAGCTCCACGTGAATTGAATCCACCCCTGCATTTAGATACATACGAGACTAAAAATTAACATGATTATTATTGTCCAGTCAAGTAAATGTTTAAGTACTTTTGTTTCCTGTTCCAATCCTTTTACCAAAGAAAAAAAAAAAAAAAAGACAATCCGTTATAACTAATAAGATATAAATTTTATTACTGGCTTATTCACAATTTCAATAAGTTTAATTAGTCTTTACGTAGTTAAAGAAATAGCAAAATTTGGTTTTCAAAAAAAAAAAAAAAAAAAAAAAAAGCAAAATTGATTCTTAAAGACTTAACAAAATTTTAATGTCATCATGAACCAAATTGGTCACTTCCTTGAGAATCTAGAGATCGGACAAAATCTACAAAAGTCATGCATGCCATGGTCATAGTGCCGATGTTATATATACTGAAAAGTTTGTAGTACTGATCAGC
Organism: Ipomoea trifida; assembly: GCA_003576665.1. Classification (NCBI taxonomy): domain Eukaryota; kingdom Viridiplantae; phylum Streptophyta; class Magnoliopsida; order Solanales; family Convolvulaceae; genus Ipomoea; species Ipomoea trifida. Next base: position 13,205,803 of record CP025655.1, on the reverse strand, counting down.
ATCAATATTTCATGTATATTTTTTTTTGTCAGATATTATTGGAACAGTTAGCATTACGGCCCGTTTGGTTCGCTGAAAAATATTTGAAGGAAATGAAATTCAAATTCCATGGAAAACAAATTACCAGGAAAACAGGTTCCACTGTTTGGTTGGTGGAAAAGAAATTACTGGGAATATGAATTCCATTGTTTGGTTGGGTTTGGAATGGTAAGGAATTATGAATATAAAGATCAATATGCCCTTAGTAATAATTGTTTGGCTATATATACATGTGTAATTAATAAATTTGGTTGAGGGTAAAATAGTCCAAAGCTTAATACTTTCTCCCCACCTTCCATGGAAAACAAAATACCTAACTCTACTTAGGAATTTGTTTTCCTTCTTCTTTGGGAAGTCAAATTCCATGGAAATCAATTTCCATCCAACCAAACAACATAATCTTTCATTTTCCTCAACTTTTTGGAAACCATTTTCCATGGAATTGGTTTTCCATCCAACCAAACATGCCATTAGTATTTGATACATTCAAATATATTTTAAATGGTTGTATCCCCGTCAAAATCGTGCCAATTGGAACTATAGAAACAATATTTTTGGTAAAAACTTATGTGAGACCGTCTCACGAGTCTTAATCCGTAAGACGGGTCGGGTCAACATAATTTGAGTCATATTTAATATTATGAGGTAATCTTTGGTTAGTTTTATGACCCAAATTATGTTGATCCGACCCGTCTCACAGATTGAGACCTGTGAGACGGTCTCACACAAGTGTGACCCTATTTTTATAGGGGATGGTTCAGCTAAAAACATGCTTCCAAGTAAAAACTGACGACTGGTCTCAGCTCATTAATCAATCTAGGTAGATCAACAATTGAAAGTTTTGGAAATCAATGGGAAAAAAGACAAGGTACGGTTGGTTTTATAAACATTACAAACTTAAAAATTTGTAATTACTATAAAATTGACCACTTATTTTTTATATTAAAACTTTCTATTACTAACGACTGTGAATGTACGGCTGTGATTAGTTCTCACTTTTTACGATATGACCCTTACGGAATTCAGTTGAAAGATGAGTTGAAGTAATTTTTTAAGGTACCTCGGAGCTTATGGATAGCATCTTTGACAACTCTTTCACATCCCGTGCAGCACATCCTGACTTTGAGCTCCACTGTCTGTAAAAAGTGGATTGATGTACATTTAGTTCAAAGATGCGCACCCAATTAGCTAGTTAGGTTTTTCCAAAACAGGGATTATTAAAGTAAACCAAACACTTTTATGTTAATTAATTAACACCTTCCCCTTTGTTCTTATTCTTCCTTTTGTCCCTCCTACTTGCAAACCCACTTCCGACTCCCCCTTATTCGCATCAAAAAACATCCTAATCTTATTCAATTCATCATCTACGTGGTAAATATGTGTGACTAGATGCACAACCCCGCATTCTGTAACTTTCGAGTTGGAAAATAATCTCAACAGTACTGATACACAGATACCTATCGAGACAGTTGGAGGCCGCAAAGGTATTTTCAGAATAAATATAATAAATGCGAATATTCTATCTTATATGCCACTGCATGCCTTCCATATATGTAACTTGCATGCATGTGTCATAGCACAGTGATCATCATTGATCGACAACGTAAACAAAGCATTATATTCCCAGAGACAATATATATATATATATATATATATATATATATATATATATATATATATATATATATGCTTTTGTTCATATGAGACATTTCCTTAAGTGAGAACATGCGGACAGCATAATTGCACAGAATCTACTTCAGGGTCTCCACTCTTATATAGGCATGTCTAGAAGTACATTGTGTGCACTCTTGCAGTAAACTGTGTACATTCATACTTGTTCGTACATTCTCTCTAAGAAAGTGTATGTTATCATGTGACTCTAAATCTCTCTCTATATATATAATTATAATCACCTGAGAACAAACCTTAACCTGTGAACTTCTGAAAGATTGCACCACAACTACTATATGATTACACTGCTATGACTCCAAACATATGGGGGACCTTGTGGTACAATCATATAGTAAGTGTTGTGCTATTCTTCAAAAGTTAACAGGTTGGCATATTAAGTTCAGTTCACAGATTATGAACCTATATATATATATATATATATATATATATATATATATATATATATATATATGTCCTAATAATAAATATTTGGGTGAAGATCATGAGTTTTGATTATGTCAAGATTTTAAAACTGGATTTAATTTACATACATAATGATGAAATTAATTAGCGGAAGACATGAAAGCGAAACCTGCAGAGAAAGTGGGCGGCTCTTCTTGGGCATGTTGACGTTGGTGTGGTTGATGTTCTTGTGGGTGTCTTGACGATAATGAAAGAAACAGTAATGGGTGACTGCGGAGACGAAAGAGTCGAATAGTCTTTCTAGTACGTTAACCATGTTTGTTGTTCACTATATATATATATACAACGTAGAACGTGTTTGGTGGGCGGGGAGATGGGGATGAGAAGTATTATTAGGCAAGGAAAGAAGGTTTTATTAAGAAGCTAAGATATTTGATATGGTGATGGCTGTGTTGGAAAATATTCCTGGAGGGGGGAAAGGCATCTCGTCCTTAGGTTCATATTCCAATATAGTCCCTCGGATCGGAATGTAATACTATATTCCAATCATGCAACAAAGTTGGTTTATTTAGTTCGATTCCCTCAAACATAATAAGACTTGAGCTATCCAATTGACAAACTCTTGCGTGGGGGAATTTTATTATTTTACCTTATCTTATCCTAATTCAGTTCACCGTGTAATAATGTAATTAGCCATATACTATTTCAAATACAAAAACGTACAGTTGTAATCCAACCTATGGTATTTCCAATAGAAAAAGAAGACCAAATAGACTTGAGTATATATAAGTGTACATTTCATTTTTGCTATTAAGAGAGAGACAAGAGCAACACCTAGCTTCAAGCACATAGTTATCCTTGTGGAATAATGCCCTTTCTTTGTACATTATTATGATGTATAACATTAGGGATGACTACTTTTGCGTTTCGAACTCCTTTTCACATTGAAAATATCTCCAAAAAAAAAAATTAGGGTCATTTTCATAATTAAAAATAGTTTACAAGTATTTTTTTTTTAAATACGTTTCTGGACACGTTGCAGGGCTTTTTAAAAATTATGCTTCCCTCAATTGCACTGCTATTATAAAATTGTTAAGATTAAGTTCTTACCACTAAGCCAAAAACTATAACTAGTATTAAATATGTAACTTTATTTCATTATACTTATGTAGTAGTCAATGTCACGTTTCAATGATAGGATGCTAGGCTCGGCTATTCAAACCGCCGCCCAACATATTCCTTAACCCAATCAAACATTAGAATACAATTATTTAATATATATCCTTTCACGAACCAAACAATGGAATCAAATTCCTATTTTATTCTTTGCATATTCCATTCCCGATTTCTATTCTATTAAAATTTATAATGTGAACCAACCGTGTCGTATATGTTTAGTGTCTATAACCTTATATTGTATTAGAACTACAGTAGTAAATACTTTATGTTCATGCATTTTAAAGAAAAATATTTGCAAAATACACCTACGTTGTAATTTGGCCTATCATCAATTAGCTCAGTCCTCGCGTGATGATATAAGATTGCATCACACGGTACGATAATTGCCCGGAGATTTTATATATATATATATATATATATAGTTAGGATCATATGAGATCACTTGTTTAGGTAAGATCGTGAGATCAGATCTTCTGCATCCATGTCATAATTTAATGGTCTAGATTGATTTAAGATTCTAAGCTGAAGTGTGTGCGAACGGTGATAAAATGTGTGCGAACGGTGATTAAGTGTGTGCGAATGGTGATTAAATGAGTGCGAATGGAGTGAGTGTGTAAAACAATTTAGACCATTAAAAATTTTTAGATTGATGTACAAGATTTTATCTCAAAATATTTTAACGGTCTAGATTGATTAAGATTCCAAGTTGAAGTGTGTGCGAACGGTGATTAAATGTGTGCGAACGGAGTTTGTCTGTCAATTAATCTAGACCATTAAAAAAATATTACATGGATGCACAAGATCTGATCACACGATCTTACCTAATTAACAAGTGATCTCATTGGAACCCTATCATATATATATATATATATATATATATATATATATATATATATATATATATATATATATATATATATATATATATATATATATATATATGGGCGCGCTCAAATGAGAACGGGTGTCCAAGAGAAAATTAAGAACGATTCACAGTCATTCACGTGTCTAGATCAACGAATCAGATGTAATTTTAAAAAAACGACGCGGTGAAATTTTCGTAAATAACTCAAACTTTGGTGCAAAGAAATGTGTTATAAGTGCAAGTAGTTGGTGTACATTTGCAAGTAAAAAGTGCAAGTAAAATCACTTACAAGTGCACCTATTTTCACTTACTTACAAGTAAAAGTAATTTACCTTATTAACATTCGTGCACCTAGGTGCAACTAACTATACTGTTAGGTGCAATTAGTTATAACGTTAGGTGCACTTAGTATTGATGCTCAGTGTACATTTTACTTGCACTTGTAATACATTTTACATGCACTTGTGCACATATTTTCACTTATGAGTGCAAGTAATTTATTTTGTTAACATTCATGCACCCAAGTATACCTAGTTATAACCTTAGGTGCAACTACATCTGGACACGTGACGCGCTGCAATTCATTCTCAGTTAACCGTTCTCATTTGAACGCAATCCTCTATATATATATATATTCACATTTTTTTGTCCTATATTTTAAAAAATGTCGCTTCTCTGTATATAATGACTTGTTTCTCGTTTCATGTTTTCGTGCTACTTAGCTTGTTTGTATATCTTGTTTGAAGACTAATTTTAATTTGATGCATGTTGATGGCGATTTGGTAACCAGGCATTCATTTTTGAATACTTATTGCTCACTTCTAGGATTTTCTTTTTGTCACGAAAAGAGTAATTGATCAGCCTCTGCTCTTGTTGATTGGCAGTGACGAAGGTTGCTTTTTGTTTTTTTGTTTTGTTTTGTTTTTTTTTTTTTTTGACGACCTTCTATGAGCTTGGGTTGTTTTGAGCTTAATAGGAGGGTTTACTATGTTTGTTTATGTAGATATGGATATTTAGCTTTTTAGTTGTGGGTTTGTTGTTACTTTCTGTGGTGGATCTTGACAAACCTTAATATGTACAAGTACTAGCAGTTAAGTTGTGTCCTAGATTGGCTTAAACGACCGCCTGTAAATTAAGGCACATCAAGTATGTATTAGAGAATAATATATATAATATTTAAAGTCTTAAACTTAGTTTAGTATTTTTTATTAACTTTGTGTGGTGATTTTTATAATTGCATACCCTACATTCTACGTCTAGCTTTTTTTTACTCTTATGATATAATTGTGTATATATACATGTTCCCCATTTCATCCTTAACAATATGCTTATAGTTGCCCATCCATTTGCTAAAAACGGAAAATATGCTCTTATTCATTGCTTTAATGTAGGTATCAACAGTGAAGTGACACCCCAACTTTGTACAAACGCTAGCTAGTAGTAAAAGCTTATCGAGTCCGTTGATGGCTGACTATTTGCTCCAAATGATAAGAACCTTGTGTTTTTGTGTTCTTTACGTTTTTATGTGTTTATTTATGTTTTGGCGACCTACATGCCGAGTGTGCTTTCTTGGCCTACATGCCATTTGTTTACTCCTTTACATACTTTTATTTTGTTTTGCTGTGTGTTATGTGTTGGGAGAAGGCTTAGAGGGTTTAGTTGAGTATCTTATCATCAAAATGTGTGACGTTGACTCACTAGTACAAAAAAGCACATAGGAGACTGACATTTAGCTACTGTTCTTATAAAAACAGTAGCGTATTCTTTAAAAAAAATTTACGGTGGCAATTTCGTAAATAATTGATCAACAATCCGCTACTGTTGTAAGCATTCTTATCAAAAAAAGACATTCATTAGATCTGCCAATCAAGAAAGCTGGTATGCATTATTGACTCTTCATATATGCAATAAGTGTCTAATTAATGCAACACAATTCATAGCAAGTGGTTTTTATGCAAGGTATAGCATTGTTATTCTTTTCTTTAAAATGAGATGTGTGTAATTAATTGTATTCTTCATGTTCATATAGGTTCGGATTGCTCAAGGTCTTGTCCATTAAGGAAAAGGGCTATTAACTCTCTCACCATATCATTCTGAGAGGTTTTTATTCTCTCAGCAAGTGCTCTCTTCTCATGTAAACATAACATTAATATAGCCTGGCAATCTTAAGGGTTTTTTTTACTCTTTAAAAAAAAATGATACATTATTTTGTTCTGATCCCAATATTCTTTACCATTTACAATGTACTTCTGTGTTACTCTTAATCCCTTGATGTTTAGCTGAGGCTCATTTTTTGTTTGTTTCTAAAATCAAATTGTTTACTTTGTGGCACGAGTAGGAGTTACTCCATGCTTGGACTTTTTTCTGAATTTTGTTTAAAACTGAAAAGGCTTACTTCAATTGCATAACTTCTATTTTACTAACTCCTTTTATTTTATCTAGCTTCTGCTCAACAGGACACTTAATGAGAAAACTATAGCAAGTGGTTATGCAAGGTATAGCATCTAAACTTATATTTTACTAACTCCTTTTAGTTTATTTAGCTTCTGGTCAACAGGACACTTAATGAGAAAACTATAGCAAGTGGTTTTTATGCATGCAATCGCTATGAAGCAGCAAAGCACGGGGGAGTGGTATGTCCAAAATTATGTTTGGTCACTTTTGGATGTCTCATATGTTTGTTTTCTGGGTCGTTTAATGCATTGATGATGAATCTGAAAGGAGGAGAGAGATGGCCAAAAATTCCTTGGACTAGAGTACTAGACTAGTATTTGGTTGTAATTTCATTCTCTCTCTGTAGCTTTCAATTATTTATAATTTGGAATTGTAAACCTTAATTTCATTTATTCTTTTTTAAGCTTTGAAGTATTGTAGTTTCATTGATTCTTTTTAAGCTTTGAAGTATTGTAGTTTCAATTCATAATGTTTGTGTGAGAATTGCAGGTTGAATATTATTGTTTTGGTTTTAAGTAAAATAAATAAATAAAAATATTTTTAAGAATATATATATAACCATCCGTTACTAGAAGATGATTTTTTATTTTTTTTAATTTTTTATTATAGATCATCCGCTACCGTTCCTAGCTAGGAACGGTAGCGGATGCTTAAATTTTTTTTCTAAAAATACTAATTCGCTACCGTTCTTAGCTAGGAACGGTAGCGAATGATGAAATATTAAAAAAAAAAAATTTAATCCGCTACTGTTCTTATAAAGAACGGTAGCGGATGATCAGACTTTTCGCTACTGTTGTACAACGGTAGCGAAAAGTCAGCGACATTCAGAGACTGTCCCATCCGCTACTGTTGTACAACAGTAGCGAAAAGTCATTTACAACAGTAGCGGATGTGCAGTTTTGTACTAGTGACTGCATATAAGTATAAGAAAATAAGTTGTGCCTTCGTTACTAATTATTGCTTTTGATATAGTGGTAAGTATATCCTAACAATTGGTATTAGAGCATGTCATCACGAGAAAGCAGGCATGTTGTGTGGTTGAGGTAGTAGGTGTTGGGATTGAGATTGAAGGAGGAAGATGAGTTGGGTTTTTTGAGAGAGAAAACTTCAAATTTTTCAGTGTTGTTAAATCTCCTGCTCATCCATCCTGGTAAGGAATATACCCCGAGTATACCGCCATGTGAATACTATGCGTATGCCCAACGTATTATATGGTCATGAACCCTATAAAAGGGGGCTTGAGTCCTTCACGCTAAGGGCTTTTTTCTCTCTTCACTCTCTCTCTAAACAAGACCTAGAGAATAGGCTCTCTACAAGACCCAGAGAATAGGCTCTCTACTTTCTCTCTATTTTACTCAAGAACATCAATAAAGAACTCTATTTTACTCAAGAACATCAATAAAGAAGAGATGGAGAGCTCATTTATGGATGGACTCTATTTTACTCAAGAACATCAATAAAGAAGAGATGGAGAGCTCATTTATGGATTTTGCATTATAATTTACATACATTTTCTCTACATACTTTGTACACTGAGTATATGAAAGAATTAATCCATATCACATCGATCCAAAGTATATATATAGGAGAGGTGGTCAAAATGTATATTAACTCAGGGTATTTAAAATGATATTACCGAGAGGTGTCAAGCCTTTCTAGGATTTAATTTGCACCTTCTCCTCTATGCACGGAGTGCTTCTAAGCGATACAATTGAAATTACATTTGAAAGGGTATTGTGTATATAGTGGTACAAATTCACCATTTTTTTTTTTTAATGTGGGACAAAGGCTATTTACAAGTTACAAGCATTTCCATGTTCATTTTCCACATCAAATGGGTTTGAGAATCAATTTCCCATTCAACCGATATCCATTTTGAGCGTACAATATATTGATCTCTTTGTCTCACTACGAAGAACCCGAATTCACTTTGATCTAACCTAAATCGGGAATGGACCTCACATATATTTGTATCACAAAATAACCAATTAAAATATCATTTTATGCTATTTTTTCAATAAATAAAATCATTGTCATTTTAATGTTGTCTTTGTGTATCTATCTTGCATCTAGCTTAGTGAGAATTGAACACATTAAAAATTAGAATTTGTTTGGATAAAATGAAACAAAAGCGCTCATTGTTTGTGAGTTCCCACAGATAAATGCAACAGTACGTACGTAGTTTTGTATCAATTCCCCATTTCACAAGAAAATTATTATTTTTATAAGAAATAATATAATAAACAACGACAACCCACCAGGACTCATATATCAATTCAGGATGCCAGGGAATAGCATCTGAGCATATATTATAGTGAAGTAACATAATGGGATTTAAGGCACTGCGGGCATGCATGTGTAGTGTACGTGGAAAGCATGCAATCAAGTTGAGCCACCCCCCAAATGGCTCAACTTAACTCCGACACTACTGAATAAAAGTGATTGAGGGAATAAATGTGGAGTTATTCTATGGCCTCGTGCATGGGAGGATTAACCAAGTACAATGCGTGTTTTGAAGCCAAAGCAAAACCAATTCAAATATAATATTCCTGAAATCTAATCACCCACTTTTTTCTTCATTCTCATCCATGCATCCACCATCTCTTATTCATTACCTGAATATGTACGCCCAACATCACGTTAGGTTAATCTTGCCGTCCTATCTTTCTCTTTCTATGTATATATAAATATCTATATATGCCTCTACGTTTATTTCTTACTTTTCTTAATTTCTACGTACTAGCTGGCTAGCTTGAGAATAAAGACAGCCTTTCAATCGCGTTCTTGTCGTGGTAGCTAGCTAGTACGTCGATCTTGTGCGAATCAAATTAAACTTAATTGATGCGTTGAAATATGCTCTATCATATATAGCAATTGTAAAAACACTACATATATACGTCTATTACCTAAGCTATATAAGAATCGATTCCGCTATAATACTTTCTTTTATTTTTGGTTTACAGTTTAAAATCGCCCACCTTTAGTAATTAGTACAATATGTATTTGACTATGGTTCTATTTGGTAAATAGTTGTTAGCTTATTGGTTTAGAGGATATGACTAGTTGATAAGATTAGTTGATTGTATAAAGGTACGTGTTTGGTAAATTAACTGTTAGCTGAAGCTAATTGATAAATTATTTTAAAAAAAGCTAGTCGACGAGAGGATCACTCGGCCTTCTAGGTGTGACTCATCAAGCATGTCATATCTTGCGCTTGGGAAGGTGCTTTCCACTATAATTGCTATGGAATCGGGTTCTCACTTCAACAAAAGCAGTGTCGGAATATCGATCTCAAACGAACCGTCATTACATGCCCTACAATCCCATCTCCGATGTCTACAATTCATTTTGAAAACGAATCAACCATACGTCTATCTTCCTCTGAAGCTAAGGTCCGTAGTCTCAAGTTCTTCGTGAGCCTCAATACCTTGCAATTCGTCCACATGTATGAAGAATTAATAGTGGCTCTGACAACTATTGGTCTCAGTGCTTTCGAATAATGGGAAGAATCTGTCTAAAATCGCCGCCAAAAACTACTGTCCTTCTACCAAATATCTTTTCAGCACTACTCGGTATGGCGAACCTCAATAGATCCTTCATAGTTTTGTCCAAAGTCTCAAAATAGTGTTTGTGTGTCATCGGTGCTTAGTCCCATATTATCAATTTGCTCCTGATTATAAGCGCATCAAGGTCAATGCCTTGCGATATATTGCACGTGGAATCTTCGTTTAAAGAGAGCGGTATAGCAAATTTGGAATGTGCTGTCCTACCTCCCGGCGGCAAGAGCAAAGATTTTATTCCACTCAAAGCAATGTTCAGAACAATATCACCGCGACTTCTTATATTTGCCTATGACGTTCTCCACATGAACGCCTTGTCTGTTCCTCCGTAACCGTACACAAAGAATAATATTCCACCTCCATTAAAATTTATATCATTCATCACAGAGTCGTAGATATTCTTTTGCTCGTCGGTTAGTTGTGTTACCAACGATTCATGCTCTGTCTTCAACGATTCCTGTTGGTCCCGATAAGTAGAGGAGTGAGTCTTGGAAGGGGGTGAGCCTTCATTAGGGATTTTTTAAAAAACTTTCTCACAAGTTAATATCTTTTCTTGAAGAAGAGAGAGCAAGAACTTGGTCAGAGTGAAGTTAGCAACGGAAAAGTTCTATAAATATTATTTGTTAGATATAAATGATCTAACCATACAAAATAGTTTACGAGAAACCTGACCTCGTAATAGCGGAAGCAGAAGCAGTGTTGATCTCAAGCCACAGTTGATGTGATGCCTCTTGAACGATAGACCGTTAGCCATATTTGTCTCATACTTGCCTCAGAACCCTAGATGGTGTACTGATGGCTAGGGGTGGGCACTAAACCAAACCGAAGTGGTTCGGTTCGGTTCGGTATAAACCGAAAGAACCGAATGGTACTTAATATAGAGAAACCGAACGGTTCGGTTTTTTACCGAACCGAACCGAAATTCGTTCGGTTTTTTTAAATATATAAAATAAATAATAATACTTAATATTGATCCGTGATGAGGGGATGATGGATGAACAAGATATTACTTTACAATTTGGATTGCTATGTTAATTTTGTGTTTGAATTGTTTTATTTTTATGTAATATTTATATTTTAGACTTTGGATTATGCAAATATGTATTGTTTGGAAAATGTGTAAATGTTGAAAATTGAACATCCTAAACCGAACCGAAATAATTCCGAACCGAAACCGAACCGTTTCATACCGAACCGAAACCGAACCGGACTTTATTGTAAAACTGAATGGTATCATTTTTTGTAATACCGAAGTACCGTTACCGAAACCGAAAAAACCCGAACCGAATCCCGAAGTGCCCACCCCTACTGGTGGCTACTGAGCAGTATGAGTACCGTGAACTGTATGTGCTACATAATGCATCTCCTGTATCCCATCAATACATGTTTATATAGGCACAGAGTCTGGTTGAATAACTACTACTAGTTATTTAGTCCAACCAAACCACTTAATAAGCCTAATCAACTTGCACCACTTAATTAAGACCCTAATATATCATATATATATATATATATATATATATATATAGGGTCATGTTCAAGTGTGGCCGTGCTCTTAGGCGTGAACAGTGCGGCCTCACCACTATGTATACAGATATACACCACTCAGTGTTAGAAAATGCACCACACAAATATGCATCGTTAGGGACGCATCACCCAAAAACACACCACTAGGTATGCAAATATACACCACACAGTATTAGCAAATGCACCATTAGGGACATGGGAGTTATGGTGCATTATTTTGGGTGTGTGGTGTGTTTTATGGTGTTTTTGTATATTTTCATTGTGGTGTGTTTCTTAACATTGAGTGGTGTATTTCGTAACATTGAGTGGTGTGTGACCGCACGGCCACACCTAAGAGCACGACCACATTTGATTAATATTCTATATATATATATATATATATATATATATATATATATATATATATATATATATATATATATATTATTAGGGAAAATCTTACATTCTCCCACTTGGTGCAAGTACTAGCACAACCCCCATCAAAGAACAAAACACACGAATCATAGTGATAAGTCCTCTATTTTACAGAGTAATATCCATTTTGGTCACATGCATTTTAATTCTCTAACTTAGGCCCCTCATGAACAAACTCAATGGTTATTCTCGGTAATTTAAGAGATGTTTCTCAAAATATATTATGTGCACAACTAAAGAGAAGAAACTATCCAAAATATTTGTACAAAAAGTATACTGTATGATGTCTAAAATCCTTAAAAGCATGCCTAAGTAGTGATCTCTTAATGTTAGCATAATACTAACTGTATTCCGTGACTTCTTTATAACTGAACTTGAACACTACCTCTAACAGCTAAGAGCTCATAGTTGACACGTCTGTCACTCCCACTCATTAAAATAGCCAAAAGATAGTTAAGTCACAAAATCGTTCCAATAACTTAGAGAACAAACAAAAACCTCTAAGTCCATAAATTTGGAATCTTAACATACACCATAACTTCCCAAATAATCAAAATATCCACTTTAAGATTAACTGAACATTTATGAGTTTTACTTTTATGTCTCACAAAATTTTTTTTGAGCCTTACATACCAAAATAGCCCAGGATCAATTTTGAAAAAACTAAAACACTCTATTAAATGCTAAAGAATAACAGTGCACCACAAGTTAGATGATTTTGTTCTAATAAATTCCTTAATATTGTTACAACATTTTCATAAATATGTTGCACAACCAAATGTCCAATAATTTGAACTTATGAATTTATATGAACAAATTCAAGATTAATACTTGTGAAATCTTTTGGACTTATTGTTTGACATACAATCCAATTTGCATTGGGATGTATGAAGACAATAATTAAATCCATAATCTTTAGTGGAGCACCTTAATGATCTTTTTCTAAATGATCACTCACACTGTTCTTTAGCAAAATTAATGATATACACACTCATAATTGATTTGATCAACTAATAAATGAAGATAGAATTCCGCTCTATTTGTTGGGCATACTAAATAATCAATATTTGGTTCCAATAAAAGTCCAACTAAATAATGAAGATATAATTTTCCACCATAGTTGGACATACTAAAAACCAAAATACACCTTCCAAAACCAAGTTAGAATTTGACTCAAAAGATATATTTTATTCTTAGAATCCAAAAGAAGTATATCATATCACGTAACTTACTATAGTTAGTCCAAAGAACCAAGTAAGCTTTCGTGAAATAATTAATAAAAATGGCTAAATTTTGGGAAGTAACTGAATACATGTGTTGCCAATGCAAACCATGAAATTTATAATTTATAATTGAACTAAATTTATAAATTCTAAGAAATTGTGATGAAATTATTATCTGGGTTGAGGGATTTATTGACATAAAACCTGCCTGTGGGCTGAAGTTTTAATTCTATTAAATCCAATTAAGAAACCCTTTATGATAATAGTTTATCTCAATTATCAAATAGTCAGAAGAATCTAGAGACATAAAATTTGCCTGTGGGCTAAAAATCTTACTCAATTAGATCCAACTAAATTTTTTTTTATTTATGATGAAACAATTTATCAAATGAGTTGAAGAATCAAGTGACATAAAACTTGCCTGTGGGCTAAAGTTTTAATTCAATA
>CP025655.1:13137879-13183566 GCA_003576665.1 Ipomoea trifida | reverse complement strand
TGTTGTGCTCAGATTTTATGGATGAAGCAACAACTATTGGATTATGGGGTTGAATGTAAGGAAGTGAAAATTATGTGTGACAACACAAGTGCTATTGCTATCACTCAGAATCCAGTGTTACACTCAAGGACTAAGCACATCGATATAAAGTATCACTTTATCCGGGATCATGTTGAGAAAAAGGACATCACATTGGAATATGTTGCAACGGAGGAGCAACTAGCAGATATTTTCACAAAAGCTTTATGTGAAAATAGGTTCTCTCAACTAAGGTTAGAATTGGGAATGATAGAATTGGGTTGAATGGTCAAATCTTATCTCCTTGTATTAAGTGCCATGCACTGTTTCGCATGTGAAGAGCGTTTCATCAACTTTATGGCAGCTTTGGAGTTACACAGCATTGAATGGTCATTCAATATAGCCTCCCGTGAATCTACAGTTTCTACTCTTTGGGCTATAAATAAAGGGGTTTTCTCATCAGTTTATGTCATCGACTTCTTCATGGAGAAGAAGAAAAGAAAAAACGATGTACCGTTCTTTTATAGAGGAAGAAAATCAGCAACAAAGTCCAAAGACTTTCAAGGAGAGAATTATCCAGATCTAACGACGGGTGAACAGATTGCGGAGCTTCCTGATAATCCAAGCAAAGTCATAAGCGAGCATCCTATTCCCATCCAAGGTGAATGGATCCCCAAATGCGTGGAGATCCAAAATGATGGGAAATTGAAGTCGGGAGAAGATGCTTGCACAAGCAGGACTCCTACCGCTGCACATTCTGGAAAAGGACTTCCTCCCAACCAAATGGAGAACCAAGGGAAAGGAAGAAGGAGCCTCTGAGGAGTGCAGCAGTGGAGAGGTAGAGAAGAACAAGAAGAATTAGCCACCTCTAGCTCTGTTACTCAGACTAAGTAGGATATAGATGGCTAGTTCTTGTTCTAAGATAGATTCATTTTTGGCTAACCAAGGCCAAACATAAGTTTCTCTGGAATCTAATAGGATATTGATTCTTATGTAATACTTTTGGAATCACTAAATGAACTTAAGGAAATGTTCTAAGTGACATCTTTTGAATGAATCAACCTTGTATTCTCTATCGCAATCTGTGTTCGAAAGGTTACTGGAGAGATACCATGTCAGTTTAAGCTAAAAACGTTATGTCTCGAAGAAGGGTAGTTCGAGAGTTCACTTTGAAGGATAACAAACTGACTGTTTGTATATCTCTGGATGGAGAAATAAGGAGGGTTAGGGATCAATCACTCAGGGGGAAGATCCTTAACCAAAGGAAGGCTTAAATGGAGGTATAAGGAGGTTTAGGGATCAATCACTCAGGGGGAAGATTCTTAAACTAGCACCTCGAGCAGTTTTACCTTCGAGAGGTAAAACTGATGCATCAACGGATATAAGTGGAACGGCTATATTTGGTTTTTAATGACAACCACGTGGCAATCAGTTACTGACGGTTTCTCATGTTTAGGGTTTAGGGTCCCTATCTCGGATAGTGGGAGCATGCTTATAATTGTTTTATCTTATTTAAACCTCCACTCAAAACCGTCACCTACAATCCCAAATTTACCCTTTCAATATCTTATACGCCTAACCGTTATAAAAGGGTATTCTTGACCTTTTGCTTATTTTTAAATAAGCCGGATCACAACCGTAACCCATATCCTCAACCCTACCCATATATCCGACCCAAATCCGGGCACTATAAAAGTCTTACCCATCTTCTTTACCTGGATTCAAACTCACAACCGAATACCCAAAATTTCCCAAAACCAAATACTGTATACATTCCCTCCAAAACTTCAATCTTTTCAACAATGGCGTCCGATTCATCATCTTCAACCTCATCTATCGACGCATACCAGAAGGAGGTGCAACACATTCGCACTCAGATCAAGCAAGTCAAGGCGGGGAGCATCCTTGACAAGAACGGGTTCATTAAGCACTCAGCGAACCCGAAGATGGCAGATAAAGTCTTGAAGAAGTTCGAAAAGGCAGGACTTCTCAAATACATGACACATGATTATCGAACCATCCACGACTTGGACTTCACCGAATGGTTCGCGAATGCCAAGGTCACTAAGGGCGCTATCGAGAGCAGCGTCAGCGAAATCCACATTACAACATCCGTGGGTGACCTAAGAGCGGCATTCGACTTTCAGGCGACGGAGGAAGCAGTCCAGCACCTCTCGGATTATGAGCTGGACAAGCAGATTTTCTGGGATGAAATTCGATTGGAGACTGCACCGCAACGAGCATCCTCTGCCCTCCGAAAATTTCATCTCAAGGAGAGGTTTGCTCTAGCTGCCGATCTGATTATGAAGTTCGTCCTCGGCAAGGTGTCCGGAACCGACGAAATCAATCTGGACATACTCAAGGTCCTCCATGCCATCTGGAACAACACCAACATGAACTGGGCACAGATCATCTTCGACTTTCTCTTACAACAAGTGCAAAGCTCAGTGTCAAGTGCCAACCGGCTGATCAGTAAAAAGGTTGGTTTTGGTTTTGTTGTTCAGCATCTTTTACAATTGAAGGGCTTAGAATTGAGGGAAGGGCGAGAGATTCATCGAAATACCTATATGGGTAGGACGAAATCTCAAGCTCCGAAGGGTAAAAGTGCTAAGGATGCACCATCTCCCTCCAAGCCGAGAGCTAAGGGCAAAAGGAAAGCCCAGCCAGAGAATGCTAACTCTGATGATGAACCCTTGGGTAATTTGATTAAGAGGGTTCAACTGCCAAAAAGGGCCAAGAGGGCCAAGAAAGTTTCTGTCAGTCAGGTTCGAGAGGTAGCTCCTGTGATGATTCAAGTACCGTTTGAGAACAGGGCATAAGCCCAGGGGGAATCTCAGGCTACTCTGGCCGCTGAGATTGAGAGAGTGCCCCCTACCAGGTCTCTATCTGGAGCGTTATTTGTTGATTTGAATGTTGCGATTGATGGTGCTGAGGGGGCTGCTGAATCTGAGACTGGACCTCGAGAGGAGGTTCGAGATGTTGAAGGCACTGGGATCAGTGATCCAGTGCGGGCAGAAACAGAGGAACCACGAGAGGTGGTTCGAGAGATGGATATTCCAACAGCAGGAGAAAATGTTTCAGTTCAAGAGGCTGCTGTTGATCAGGGCACTGTGGTCAGGGACCCAGTGCAAAGTGCTGAGAATGCAAGTCTAACGCCCATGGAGTCTGCTCGGATTGAAAGGACTATTGCTCAAGCGTTAGCAGATGTTGGGCTGATTAGCGATCTCTCGGATGATCATCGAGAGATCAGTGAACAAGCAGTGGGTAGTGCATCTACAACGGAATTAGTGGCTGCTGGATCAGATAGGTCAGATGTTGAGGTTAGCTCTCAGTTGAATCGACGAACTGAAGATGTGGATACGACAGATGACTTCTCCAGAGTCCTTCGATGGATTGAATGGCGGACTGGCCCGATTGATCAGCTAATTCTAAGAGCAGCGAGCATGGTGGCTGGGGAAGAATTTGCTCTAAACTGGTTGAATCTGACAGAAATACCAGCCACTGAATTAATAAACATTGCCCATGAAATGAATGTGACCAGGAGAAATCTTGGACGAACTGACAAAGGAAAAGGCATAGCTGATGATGCACACGAAGAGGAAGCTGAGTCTGAATTGGATCCTGCTGCTGAGGCTCAATTTCAAGAAGAACTCAGGCTTGCCACTGCTCTGTCCTTGGGACAGCAAGTAGAAATGACGAGAGGTCCAGGAGAAACCTCTGGTGTTGCGAAAGATAGTAATGATCATCCCATCGCCATAGCCGCAATACCCTTGTCCCAAGTTGCTAATTCTGCTCTGGTACCTCATGCACATGCTTCGAGAGATGATGTTGAGACCTCTGAAGCACAAGGAGTGGCACCAAATTCAGATCCTCTACTGCCACCACATGAGTCCACACCCTCGACAGATGAAGATGAAGCACAACCTGCTCGAGAGGGTGAAATGCTGTTGCTCCAACTCCTTGGCTTTCCGATTGACATGGAAGTGCCATCACCATTCCTGCTGCCTACTGACGATGCAGCAACCTTTGCAGCAAGGATGATCGATAGAGAAAGATGGAGTGCACCAGTTGCTCCTGAACCGATTGAGATCTCTGACTCATCTGAGCAAGCTGATGTGCAAGACGAGCAACAAGGGCAGAATGCTACAAGTCCTGCTGGTTCGAGAAGTGCTGAGGAGACTGATGTGACTATCGAAGGTGGAAACAGGGAAGCACCTATCGATCCTTCATCTCCAAATCCACCAGCAGATGACCATGTTCCCAGCACTGGTTCGAGAGGTAAAGCTGAGGGGGAAGTTCCTTTGGATGGAAACCGGGAAGCATCCAACACAGAAGCACCCTCTCTCGCTGATCCGATCCAATCAGTTGCTGAAGCTGAGGCTCCAGGTTCGAGAGGTGACGAGCGAGAAGTGATCCATCCCTCAGGTGGAAACCGGGAAGCGCCTGACATGGAGCTACCTTCGAGCTCTGAACCCAGTGTCCCTGCTGATCCTCAGAAACAAGTTCGAGAGGTGGACTCGCAGATGCAAGTAATGGGTGGAAATCTGGAAGCGCCCAAGTCCCCTCCGACGAAAGGTACTACTGATTCTCCTTCTTCTTCTTCTGACTTTGGTACACAGGCTGAGAGAGCTTTCATTGGCGAGGTGCGTCAATTCATGGCTGACCAAGCTCAGAAAATGACTCAAATCGAGCGCATACTGGCTGTTGTTCGCAACCATGCAATGCTTGTGGCTGGCACGAGTGCGTCTCAAGTTCGCCATGACGAACTCCTCGAACAGACAGTATGGGCTGAGGATGCAGCACGAAAGGCTGCTGATGAGGCTGCTGTAGCTCGCTCAGAGGCTGAACGTGCGAGAGATGAACTAGCTGAGCTACGAGCAGAATTAAGAGCCTATCAGAATTCTAGTGCACTTCGACAGGACGAGATGAAAGCCATACTTGATGATTTGTCGAACCAAGTACCTGCCCAACTTCAATCACTCTTCGAAGGGTTGACTACTCTCCTTTCCCGTGGTGATGATACCAACAAGGGGGAAAATAGCAGTCAAAGGGAAGGAGGAAGAGGCAAGAAAAGGGCAGCAAGCAGTGAACTAGCTGGTAGACCTTCAAGGAAAATCCCAAAGTTAACAAGCTGGCAAATGGCAGAAGCTGCAAGAGTTCAGCGCACGATGGAAATGGAAAGAAGGAGACAAGAAGATGAAGAGAGAAAGAAAAAGAGACAAGAACGACTAACTGCCAAGGAGAAGAAAGATGAGCAGTTCATAAGAGGCTACAGAATGGGAATCAAAGAAGACAGCGCAGAATATCTACACGAAATCATAGTAAGTCTTCTTGCCAAAACTGACTTATCGTTTCACAGT
Organism: Ipomoea trifida; assembly: GCA_003576665.1. Lineage (NCBI taxonomy): Eukaryota > Viridiplantae > Streptophyta > Magnoliopsida > Solanales > Convolvulaceae > Ipomoea > Ipomoea trifida. The sequence continues at coordinate 13,178,188 of CP025655.1, read as the reverse complement.
GGCCTAACTCCTAAGGAATGCATCGAATGGTGGAGAGACGGGGTAATCGAAGGGAACTTCATAAGTGAAGCCTTCATCAACTACATTCACCTTGACGTCTCAGAAGAGTATCTAGAGAAGGTGAACTCTGAAGATCCCGTCAAGACACGAGCAGCGATAAATGAGAAGAGAAAGGCAAACAAGTAGTAAGCTCTCGATGTCCACATGCATTCGTTCCTTATGTTGTTCTTTATCTTTCTGCAATCTTTTCTTCTAATGCCTTGTAAAACATTCCCTGTTTATGCTAATATATATATATCTTTTGCTGGGGGTGTTGCGTGAGTTCGTATCATATGCATTAGAATATTAGCTCACTTGTCAAACTTACCATATGCGCTGAAAATAAAATCAAAGTTCTTTTCTTGCTAAATCAGCGATATAAGTAAGTATAAGTGTTGGCATCATCAAAAAGGGGGAAATTGTTAGGAACATAATGTAATAGGTTTTGATGATACCAAATGTAAATCAGAATCCCCTAAGTCTCGAAAGATAGGTATATATGTAAGTTCGACAAGTAAACTAAGAGCGAAAATATAACCGGATAACTTTGAGCTCAACTCGGAAAATATTTAAGCTTAAGGTAAACTTGATTGAACATTTTAGATGTTTTCGTGTTGTAAGTTTATAGTCAGATCAGAAGAAGGCACGAGACAACACTGGAGGAATAAGGGTCTGCGAGACATCAACTAAGTCTCGAGACATAAGCAGAGTTCGAGAGATAGAGTCTCTCGAGACATCAATCCAGTTCGAGACATGGATTCGAGACATCAGTCAGGCGAGACACCAAACTAAGTCTCAATACACTGACACTTCTCCATAGGACTGAACGGTAGTAAAGAAAGATTAGATTAAATTAATCTAAGTTTGGAGAAGAAGAATATCATGGAGATAAAGAAATGGTGCCTACAGAACGTTATGGGATCTGCCGGAAGTGGATGCCACGTCAGAATTGCACTACAAACGGATAGAAAGTGCACCAACCCAAGGACGGTCTTATTCCCTAAATCAAGGATCATGGGAATATAAAAAGAGTAACTTTTGCCAAAAAGAGTAAGTGGAGCATGGACTCTAGAAAGTGGATTAAAGAATATTCACTACAAGACAAAAGGCACAAGTTACAAGACCACCACTCCATGGAGCATGCTGAAAATACTCAAGTCCCATGATCAGCATGGGAGACAATTTCAAACGGAATAATTTTCCCTCCAACGGAATTATTCCTAAACTCTCATATATAAGGACGTGAAGACACAAGCTGAACATGTTCGAGAATTCTAAGTGATTTACAAGAAGTGTCTAATTCAAACGTTCAAAGTGCAAGTGTTAAATCTGGAATATCATCCTTGATATTCAAAACAGCGAGACAAACACATCTTAGTGTTTGAGAGAGTTACAAAGCTTATACATACACATATCTAGAAGGTGACCGAAGTAGCTTTACATCGACTTCATATCAACGATAGCTTGCGGTCAGATTGGAGCTTGTTACATTAAACTGTGACAACCAAAGGTCCTTGCTTTGGATTAAGCAAGAAGAGGCGGAGTACCCTGGCAGCTGTCTAGTGAAGATCCTGAGGCTTGAGGCGGGCTTGGTGATCAAAGCTCAAGTGCTCGAGAGGTGGAGTAGCTGGAAGCGGGGAGAAAAACCTGAGGAGAGGCGGAGTAACCTGGGAGCTGTCTTGTGAAGATCTTGAGGCTTGAGGCGGGCTTGGTGATCAAAGCTCAAGTGCTCGAGAGGTGGAGTAACAAGAGGCGGGGCGAAAAACCTGAAGCTTGAGGCGGGCTTCGTGATCAAAGCTCAAGCGCTCGATATTGTACTAAAAGGGAAGTTTTAGTGCAATCCTTCTAGGGAGTTTCTAGAAGAAGAGTGGACGTAGGCGGGTTGGCCGAACCACTTAAAAATCTCTCTCGCATTTACTTTCTACTTTTATCTCTCGCTATCTAACTCTCGAACTGCACTGCATATAATCGCACTTCTCGAACTAACTCAAACTCGTGCTAATTAAAAGGGGATAACATTTTTACGCTGCGCATAAAACTTTGTCTTCATCCCGTGAGGTATTGGATCTAAACATCCTAAGTCCAATACACACGAGAGGTCGAAAAGATTTGCAAAATCTTATACAAGTCTATTCACCCCCCCTCTAGACTTGTACCCCATCCCCTTGGGACCAACACATTTTCTTATGTTTAACCTGGATAAGTTTGATGACTGGAGAGTGCGCATGCAGGCTCACTTATCTGCCATGCATGATGAGATGTGGGACGTGATAACTGATGGACCCATCCAGATAGTACAGGTTAATCCAAATCGTGTTCTCACTGATCCAAGGTCACCAGAAATGATTCCAAAAGAGAAAGCTCTACTTACTACTGATGAGAGAACTCGAGTAAATCTCGACAACATAGCCAAGGATATCCTCTACAAGTCACTGGACGAATCCTTGTTTCCGAGAGTAAGGAAGTGCAAGAATGCTAAGGAAATCTGGGATGTGCTCATGCTAATTGGTGATGGAGATGAGCAAGAAAAGGAGAACAAACTGACCATTGCCATGAAGAAGTTCGAGGATTTCAAAGTAAACCCAAGGGAATCCATAGCTGAAATGGAAGCTCGATTCATAAAGTTACTGATGGAGATCAATGATCTTGACGAAGAGAAGCTATCGCAGAAGGAGATAAACTTGAAGATTCTCCGAGGACTACCCAAGAGTTGGGAAATGAAAGTTGTAGCTATGCGGGATCATAGAGATCTCAAAACTACGAGTACTACACAGATCTTCAGTGATCTGAAGGCTTACGAGTTCGAAAAGGAAGCACAAAACGATGATGAACCTGAAACGAGAAACATAGCTTTGGTTGCGAATCATCAACCCTCATCATCAACACCAAGGTCTATTTCTAATCCCTCTTCTGATTTTTTCACTGACGATCAAATGCCTTTGTTTGTAAGAAGGTTCAAAAGATTCATGCGAAAGAATCAATCATATGACAACTCGGACAAGACAAGACGAACGAAGTATCAAGGAAACGACAAGGCTAGCGGATCCAGAACTCATGAGAAGGATGAGTTGCAAATATTATGTTACAACTGCCGAAAGCCTGGACACTTCAAGGCCGACTGTCCATATCCAATCGTCAAAAACCATCAGGATGAGCACAACTACAAGAAGAATTCGGGAAGATATCACCACCCGAAGAGTACCCCAAATGATGTTGATGAGGAGTCAAGCAAGAACCAAAAGAATGACAAACGAAGGAAAGCCTTGGCAGTTGAAGAGAAGACAGGAGAAAAGAACGAAGAGTCATGCACCTCTAGCTCAAGGTCAGAAAGTGACAGCTCGGAAGATGAGAAAGGACTTCTATGTCTTTTCAGTCAAGAAGACTCAGATGAAGAGATGTGTCTCATGGCTGAAGAAGAAGAGGTAACCTCACAAGACCAATCTTTTAATTATAGTTCCGAATCCATATGTCATGAAAACCCTAGGGAAGCATTTGAGAAAATGATGAAGAGTTTTTATGGCATTGAGGATTCACATCTCAAACTTAAAGAAGAGAATGCCAAGCTATTGACAGAAAGATAAGATCTCGAGGACTTAAGGTCCAAAAATGCTGAGATGCTTGAGAAGCAAGTTCATCTTCTTAAGGAAGAATGTAAATCAAAGGATGATAGAGAGCAAAACTTGCGTGCGGTACTTGCGACATTTACAAATTCATCTATGATGGATCTCAGCGCTGCACTATGCTTACTTCCCAGGGGGTCACCCATCCCGTGGCTGCCGGAAGTCAAGCACGCTTAACCACAGAGTTCTTTGGCTAACTGGTTGCCATATCCCCAATTGGTGATAGGTAGGTGGACTAAACTCGGCCAACCTTGCCGACGCCCAACAATCCCCCTCCCAGCACCTGCATCAACCTTTGATCACCAAGCCCAGCTATGCAGCATGCCTGACTCGGTCCTTAGCCTATGCGCCCAACAATCCCCTTCTTGAGACTTGGACTTGGCACGACCTACGCCCACATCCCACCTGGGATTGGACTCGGCTTTCGCCTCGCCATCGATTCGAACCCGTGACCTCGGCTCTGATACCAATTGATGGATCTCAGCGCTGCACTATGCTTACTTCCCAGGGGGTCACCCATCCCGTGACTGCCGGAAGTCAAGCACGCTTAAACACAGAGTTCTTTGGCTAACTGGTTGCCATATCCTTCCTAAAACCAATTGGTGATAGGTAGGTGGACTAATACCATTTAACCACATCCCTCCATGGTAAGCCACAACGCCACGTCTCGAATCGAGCAGGGGCTGAACTCGGCCAACCTTGCCGACGCCCAACAATCTAGATTAATGGATCGAATGGTAGATGATCAAAGACCATCAGGGAGTAGAACCGGACTTGGTTACAACTCCAGCTCCTATCAACATGTTCTCTTAACACGACCAACTGGCCCTTCTAACAGTGGAGGTTTAAGTTCCGTGTTTGTCCAAGGACAAACTGAAAATCTTGAGCCAGTGATTAATGCCACAAATGAAACAGAATCACAATCAACGAGTCGATCTAATAATTCGACTAAAAAACGAATTGTGGAACCTACGAGAGGAAATTTCCAAAACGGCAACCCGAGAAGTCATCAGACCCCTCGGTATAGACCTCGCGTACTGAACCGTCATGGTCAAATCGCAAATGGTCAACCACTTGGAAATAACCGATCCAAAGGAAAGTCTCATGGCAACACGAGGCAACATTACTCACAGAGGCAACGCAAGGGTATGCCTCATGGAAGACCGAACTCTTACCCGAGTAATGTCAAGAATTTCAAAAAGTTCCCAAGCAAGCATAGAAGTAGGGAAGGTACTTTATACCCTAGTGATGAGGATTGGACTATGGACTATGAACCAATGAAAAGAGCAGAATTCTTGCTGCATCATAGTGTGACACCCCAACCTCACACAAGCTGAGATAGCTACAACTAACATAACAGCTGCCAATCTCAACCAACATTCATAACAAAGCGGAAGCGAATTAAAACTTAAGGGCGTCATGCCACATCTAGGTATAATCACAGCCTAGATGCACAGGCTAAACACAAGAATAAACTAAGTTGTCATATCATAAAACTGAAATAAAATCCTCAAAGTAGAAATCCACAATCATCCAAAAGTACCCAAACTACTAATCAAGAGTATATCGTAATATCTCAAGGCACACAGGCCCAAAACCAAGGTCTAAACAAGGTAAGCTAAGTCTACGCATCCTCAGAAAGAGAAACTCTAGCGCGCTCTCGCATAGACTACTCCATACCTGGAAAACACGCAAAGAACCATTAGCAAAAGAATGCTAAGCAACCACCATTCACACCCGCAAGGAGATATATAGATATATAATAAGCTTGTAAATAGGTTTACACACCCATATAGAATATAAACACCAACGAACTGTGCAATAGTTCAAAACGGATACTCAACAACAATAAGCTGAACAAATCATAAACCAAAACTCATTCAAATAAAGCCAAAGTCCAACGACGAAAGCATAAGACAACAACGAGTCAAAACCAAGGTACCAATTGAACACAAGTATAAGGAATAATCAAGCATAATCGAGAACAACGAGGTATCAATCGAATAAACAAGGACTCACAACCAAAGAACCGAAAGAAAATCCAACACCAACCACCAAACCTCACACCCAAGCATCATATCGAACCCAATCCCAATCAGAAACCAAGTACACAGGGGTAAAACCCAATCACATGGACCGAAGTCCAATCACAGGGGTGAATCGACCCAATCACAGGGGTAATGAACCCAATCACGGGGTAATGAGCCCAATCACAGGGACCGTAGTCCAATCACAGGGACCTAAGTCCAATCACAGGGGTCGTCGACCCAATCACAGGGGTAATGAACCCAATCACAGGGGTAATGAACCCGAATACAACAATAATCGCACAACTAGTTCTCCAACAAACTCCAAAGATACCATCAAACCAGCATCATATACTCATACTCCAACATCATCCCAAAACAACCAAACAAAGTGTTCATCTCATCTATGAACACAAACAAACTCCCAGGTAGATGAATATCAAGAATCAATAGACCAAGAGTACAAAAGGGAAACCAAAGACATGACTAAATCCCCAAGACAAGGTAATAAATACCCACCAAAAGGCATGGATAAATACTCCAAAGACATGGTAAAATACTCCATCAAACAATCCAACAATAATCAGAAACAAAGGAGAAACAACAGACAACAACATCACAGAAACAACCTCTGGAGCAGATTCCCAGAGTACTTGCGGAACACTCAGACGGAACACCGTCCTCCGCCGCACTCCTCCGCAGGAAGGAGGCGGACTGCCTCAACGGATCACCCTCATCCGGCCAACCCTACCGCCTTGGCCTTGCGGAACTCCTCGGCGGGTTACATTGTGCCGCCGAGGACCTCCGCAAGGTCAAACACAACTCCCAGTTCCAGAACTCAACAGCAGACACGAAAAATCATATTTCCAGAGAGGATAATCAGACCCAATACACCAATATTTCATCCAATTTAGAGGCCAAAAACATGGAAATCCAAACCATCAATGATCATACAACACTAATCAAAAGATCAAGATGAAATCCAACAAATAGATTCAACAACATAGGCTAATCACAAGGAATTTTCAGGATTTCCAACACCAAGAACATCATATAGATTAGGAGTGAATGAAAATAGTTTTGATGGACATAGTGGTTACCTTTGAAGCGTAATTTAATCAAAAGCATTTTAATCCGAAGCAACGCCAATCCTAAGCTCATAAGCTAGGTCCATAACCGTGAACCTGAAGAATTAATATAATCCTAACACCGTCACCAACTATTAATAACAATACTAATATTCCTAATCGGTCCATTATAACCTATAGTCCTATAATTCCATGCTCAAGGCTAATATAATATGACCATGAATTATACTATTCTAATCTAAGCCATACTATTATAACAAATTACTAAAACCATAACTTTTTAACCATAGACTAGAACTATAACTTAATAACCATAGACTAAAAGATTACCTTAGACCTACTGCTTGCCCCTGGAGTCGAACCCATGCCAACAAGCTCACACGCCAAGCACCACACCACTAGACCGCAGTGCCCTGTTGTGAAAAGCTTCGCAGCCCCCTGACTATCACCTTGTGCGCGCTGCCGGCCTTAATGAACGGCGAGGCCATGCCGTCACCGAGCTCCGCACCGCTGCGCTTGCCACGAACGGAAGAGGAACCTCCGTTACATTCCACCGCTGGAGCACTACCCGCATTAGACGGAGGAGAGGGAGCCGCCAAGACACTCCGCCACCTAGAACGCCGTTCGCCACCTTCGCCATTACTCTGTTCTGCTGTGCGTCGGGAAAACAGAGGGAGGACACCATCGTCGACGTGAGAGAGAGCCAAGGCCGCTCCTTTCTACTGGACTAAGCTATGCCGTCGTCCGATCCAACTGCCGTCGTGGAGGTCGTCGCCCACGATCCGGTAGCTGCCCAGCGGAAGAAGGGGCGGAGATCTACTACCACCTCGGCTTCGATGAACAGGGAAGGGAGCACACCGCCGGGCTTCACCGCACAGCCACCACCACACGATCTTGGTTTGCTTCCACGAACGTAACAGAGGAGAGCACTCGGGCTTGTTCGCTGAAGGACTTCGCCGCCCACACGCCCGTCGGCAACAGAGAAGGGAGACCGCGGCTGCTGCAGATTCCGCCCACATTCTGCCGTCGACGAGAGGAAGGCCTTGCCCAGAGCTACTGCTGCGCACCAACGTGAGGAGAAGAGGTCGTCGGAAACAGGGGTCGTCCGCCGGTTGCGATTCCGTTGCCGTCTCCACCGGTGATTCCCATTGTTGTTGCGTTGGTCGGCGTCCCATACCTTGGCTGCTACTTGCCGTCGACGGGAGAGGTACAACGCGGAGGATGATGGCTATTCGAGGCTTATGGATTTCTCGGTTGCCGAAGTAGACGAAGATCGCCATGGCTTTGTATCTTGTTCATAACCATGCGGAACAGAAATGGGTGAAGAAGAGAAGAAGAGGAGCGACGAGAGGTAGAGACGAAGGCAAAAGAATTCTGGAAAATGTGATTTTTGTTCACCGTTAATCATCTAGGTTTCCCTTTTAGGAAGTTTCCAATTTGGGCTAGTAGAATTGTGGATCTTGGGTCAAATTAGAAGATTGGGTCAAAAACCATATATATATATATATATATATATATATATATATATGCATTGGGTTGGGCTAATTTAAATGTCAAGGATGATCATACTACAATTAGTTGAACCTAGGGTAATTTATTGGGTCCATAGCTTTATAATACAAATAATATAGTTATGGGCTCAAGACTAATCATAGTCTATAAGAAATATATATGTAACTGTAGAAATATTGGGCCATAGACTATTATTATTAATCTTAACAATAAACCATATATATATATATATATATATATATATATATATATATATATATATATATATATATATATATATATATATATATATATATATATATATATATATATATATATATATATAAGAGTATATAATCCAAGTCCATAGGAAATAATAATACTTATAATTATTTAAATAATTATTTAATAAGAAAATACCCCTTATAATTATTCAAAAGAGTAGTAGGAAATTTCGGGGTGTTACACATAGACACAAACAAACCTCATACACTAGAGTCAACACGAATAAGCCTACACCCTCTCTTCAGAAGGTTTATTCACCGAAGTCTTCCCAATCTTACTATGTTATTCCTTATGATTATCGCGTGTTTAATGGGTATCGTGGACCAAGGATGAAGCTTACGGGTTCTAGGTATGCATGGATGCCCAAGCTCACTGCTAACCGACAAGGACCCAAGAAGGTATGGGTACCTAAAAACCCTTAATCTTTGACTGCAGGGAAATAGGACCATCTGGTATGTAGATAGCGGTTGCTCGAGACATATGACTGGAGATAAATCAGAACTGAGCAACTACAAAGCAAAGAATGGTCCTAAAGTAGTCTTTGGTGGAAACTCAAGTGGACGAACGGTGGGCACTGGAGATGTTATGAAGAACGGATTAATCATCCAAGAAGTATCTTATGTCGAAGGATTAAAGTTCAATCTATTAAGCACAAGTCAGTTTTGTGACAAAGGATACAAAGTCACCTTCTCACGGGATATATGTCAAGTTATATCTGAGCTATCTCATGAAGTTGTCCTAACAGCAAAACGAAGGAAAAACATGTATGTTGTCACATGGGAAACAGCAAGAACGAACACTTGTTTGGTTGCCAAAAACAAGCAAGATCTAAGCTGGGAATGGCATCATAAGCTTAATCATCTCAACTTCAAAGCCATAAACAAGCTTGCAAGAAAGGAACTGGTCGAAGGTTTACCGAATGTAATCTATGACAAGGATAAAGTTTGTGAAGCTTGTCAAAAAGGAAAGCAGATCAAGTCCTCATTCAAAACAAAATCTCTCAATACAAATGCAAGACCACTAAGTCTACTTCATATGGACTTATTTGGACCAGTTGATCCAGTCAGTCTAAGTGGGAGAAAATATACTCTTGTGGTGGTAGATGACTACACAAGATATACATGGACATCCTTCCTAAGAAAGAAGAATGAGACAGAGAAAGTACTTCCAGACTTGCTCCGAAGACTTCAAACCGAAAAGGAATTGAGTATCGTCAAAATACGTTCGGATCAAGGAACTGAGTTCGTAAACAAAGTCATTCAAGACTTCTGTGGACAACATGGCATTTTACATCAACTTTCAGTAGCAAGAACTCCTCAACAAAATGGTGTAGCTGAGAGACGCAACAGAACTCTCAAGGAAGCAGCAAGATCCATGATTGCTTACTCAGGCCTACCGAAGCGTTTTTGGGCCGAAGCCATAAACACAGCATGCTATACACAAAACCGATCTCTTATTCATAAAGATCATGGCGTTACACCTTATGAACTCTGGAAAGGAAGAAAACCCATTGTAAAATACTTTCACATATTTGGAAGTAAATGTTTTATACACAACAATGGGAAATCGCATCTAAAGGCTTTTGATGAGCGCGCTGATGAAGGAATATTCATGGGATACTCTGAAAAGAGTAAAGAGTTTCGAGTGCTGAACAAGCGAACTATGGTAATTGAGGAATCAATACATGTAGTCTTCGACGAATTATCAAAAGAAAACATGGTGATCTCTGAGAAACAAGCAAATGAAGGAATGAAAGATAAAGTCCATGATGAACAATCCGAAGGATCAGAATCAGAAGAAGATGACTATCCACTCTTTCCGAATCTTCAACCGAATACTTCACCTCAAAACGAAGTGTTACCAAATGATGTAAACGAAGTTGTGTTTCAACAAGAAGGAAGCTGTCAAGCCGAACCCGCCATAGATGAAGGAGCACCTCCAACCACCTTTCAATCGGATCTAAAATGGTTGAGAAATCATCCTCAAGATCAGATCATCGGTGATGTACATGATAGCATGAGAACTCGTGCATCCATTCGGGAATGCATGATGGCATGTTTTATATCTCAAATCGAACCCAAGACCATCGAAGAAGCTTTAAATGATTCGGACTGGGTTATTGCCATGCAAGACGAACTACATCAATTTGAAAGAAATGATGTGTGGGAACTAGTTGCACGACCAACTCATCAAAACGTCATTGGAACTAAATGGGTGTTCAGAAACAAGATGAATGAGCAAGGAGTCATTGTTAGGAACAAGGCTCGGTTAGTAGCTAAAGTATACTGTCAAGAAGAAGGAATAGATTTTGATGAAACCTTCGCTCCTGTTGCCAGACTCGAAGCTATAAGGATTTTTCTAGCATATGCTGCATGGAAAGACTTTAAAGTCTATCAAATGGATGTAAAAAGTGCATTTATAAATGGACTTTTAGAAGAAGAAGTATATGTCGAGCAGCCCCCAGGCTTTATCTCTGATGTTGGAATGGATAAAGTTTATAAGCTCAAAAAGGCGCTATATGGTATAAAACAAGCTCCAAGAGCTTGGTACGATACCTTATCGTGTTTTCTGATAAGTTGTGGTTTCACAAAAGGGATAGTTGACAAAACCCTTTTTAGAATCAAAGATGGAGATCATATTCTGTTGGTACAAATATATGTTGATGATATTATCTTTGGGAGTACCGATTCAGATCTATGTGAAAAATTCTCAAAACTTATGCAAGGAAAATTTGAGATGAGCATGATGGGAGAATTAAACTACTTCCTAGGTCTTCAAGTCAAACAGGAACAAAATGGTATCTTTATCAATCAAGCGAAGTATACCAAGGATCTTATCAAGAAGTTCGGAGTTGATGGGAAATCTTCGGTTAAAATACCCATGAACACTTCGTTACGAATGGATATAGACAATGAAGGGAAAGAAGTTGATCAGACAAAATACAGAGGAATCATTGGATCCCTATTATATCTCACAGCGAGTCGTCCAGATATATCATTTGCTGTAGGTGTATGTGCTCGGTTTCAAGCTAATCCGAAGGAGAGTCACTTGAGCGCTGCCAAAACGATTCTAAGATATCTAAAAGGGACTCAAAGTGTAGGTCTTTGTTATCCGAAGAGTGATGTCTTTGACTTAGTAGGGTATTCGGACGCGGATTTTGCTAGTTGCAAAATTGACCGCAAGAGTACATCAGGAACATGCCAACTCTTAGGGGGAAGATTGGTCTCTTGGTTTAGTAAAAAGCAGAATTCTATTGCTACGAGCACTGCTGAGGCCGAATACATAGCAGCTGGTAGTTGTTGTGCGCAAATTCTGTGGATGATGCAGCAACTTAAAGATTATGGTGTCACTACTAAAGAAGTTAGCATTATGTGTGATAACACAAGCGCTATTGCAATAACTCAAAATCCAGTGTTACATTCAAGAACCAAGCATATTGATATTAAATATCACTTTATCAGAGATCATGTGGAGAAAAAGGATATTAAGCTTGAATATGTTAATACCGAAGATCAGCTAGCGGATATTCTCACGAAACCACTTGCCGAAGCAAGATTCTCCACTCTACGTCATGAACTCGGAATGATAGAGATGAGTTAGTGTGAGACAATTGAATCGCCCCAAAACTGAAGGGACTCATCAGTTATGACTTCCTGCATTCAATGCACATCAGAATCAGAAACTCACGGACTCATTTAATTGAAAAGCGCAAAATTTTGGACGGTTGCAAGACTGATTGGTCACGTCAAATGGATCTCAGCCAATCACAAAGCTTCACTCCCTCTATAAATAGATCACAACCAAGGAAGGAAGAGGTATTCTAACACCTCATTCCTTGTGTTGTTTTCTACTTTTGCAGATATGGATAAAGGAAAAGGGAAAAAGGCCTGCTCCGAGGAAAAGCCAGTCAGGAAGAGGTTTTCATTCCGTTTGTTGCTGAAGGAAGGAACGAGCAAACTCAACAAGCTAAGAGGAGAGAAAGGAGAACCTCTCCAGGGAGACACTTCAGAGCATCCCTTAGAACTTTCAGATTCAGAATCCGAGGATCTTGTGCCTGAACCTCCCACAATGTCTGTTCCAGGCTTCTATTCTGGTGGTATTGCCCCTCCAAACGAGGAACCCTTCTGGCCGGAACCAAACATAGTGCCAAGACGAACTCCATCTCCTTCCTTAAATGACACTGGAGATGATGCATGGAATGATATACAAGGATGGTACCAGAGGGCTCATGACGAGGACTACCTCCGTTACCTGGACATGCTTGAACCGGATGATGTATCCGACAAGTCCTCGGTGCTGGAAAATGAGCCTGGCTATGGACCGATGGCTCCATCATGGGTCCCTGATGTTGCTCCAAGAGCTCTACCAACTCCTAGCCCTCCTACTACGGAGAGCAGCCAAGGACAAAGCCTTATGTCTACTGCGAACAGTAGACATGCGAAGAATAAGGGCAAAGGCAAAGCAAGAAGATAGATGCTATGCCTTGTAGATCAGGAATGGAGTGATCTGTCTGAAATGTTGTGATGTTTGTCCTCTGTTATCTTTATTAATGAATGGTATTATTATTTGCTCGAGTAGTCTATCTCGCCTTTCCAAAACGCTATATCTTTACCGAAGGATGATAGTATACCGAGGACTGCCTGCAAAGCAACACAAGCCAACCGAACTCTCTCTCTGACCGAAGGGTTATTGATATCGAGCTCTTAACCATCAGCTGTTCGGACAAACTGTTCATTTTCTGAAGGGTTGAAACTATGTCTTGCTGAATAAGTTTCGTGTAAACGTGGGATCGTGGGTATACACGTGTCAGAACCCTATTTGGAGTTCATGCCGAGAAATACGCTCCACCTTCTCTGACTCGCCTGACTTGAAAGGACGGGTCATCAAGACGTGATGGCATAATGAGTAGTTTTTCTCTCTCCTCATTAAATGGACATATCATCTCATGGGAAAACTGCCTTATCAGTCCACAAATCACATACGGCTCTATGCCATTTTTGCCCCTTCATTTAAGGGCATTTAAGGGTTTTGTCCCTTATACATAAATTCGACCCATTTTCACTAAAACAACCCGATTCACCCGTTTCCTCACTCCTCACCATATATAACTCCACCATATCCTCATCTTTTAACTTTTACTCTTCAAAAGCACCGTTACCCTCTAAAACCCTATAATCTTCCTAAACTACCAAAAGTTTGTAGTCATGTCGTCTTCTGGATCAAGTTCTTCATCGGAGAGTTCAAGCTCATCTTCCGATGATGTTGCAAACACTCACAGCCCGTTACCAAAACCCTCAACCCCACAGGACAAGCCACCAGCCACTCAAGAACCGTTTAAACCTCCATTAGTCATTCCAGACCGTGCGAGGATGTTGAGATCTTTAAGTTCTTTTCCACTTCCGTCAAAGGTCAGAAATTAGGCGGTTGCATGGTCAAAGCAGGATCGATGCTAGATGTGAAGGGCTTTCTGGAAAAAGTTCTTGATGAGGACTTTGGAAAACATGTTGTCCAGTGTCTTGAGGACAGTAATCTTCTACAGTTTGTCACCTTCAATCACAAATCATGGCACCCCATTGATGTAACGCAGTTCTACATTAATGCTGAGGTACACTCTGTCGATGTAGTTGATGAAATCGATTCTGTGGTAAATGGAACTGAGGTTGTGATATCTCAGGATGATATAAGGAGAGTGTTTAATCTCCCTCCACTACAAGAAAAATGCTCATGTTAGGAACCTTATGTAATAGGTTTTGATGATACCAAATGTAAATCAGAATCCCCTAAGTCTCGAAAGATAGGAATCAATGTAAGTTCGACAAGTAAACTAAGAGCGAAAATATAACCGGGTAACTTTGAGCTCAACTCGGAAATATTTAAGCTTGAGGTAAACTTATTGAACATTTTAGAAGTCTTCGTGTTGTAAGTTTATAGTCAGATCAGAAGAAGGCACGAGACAAGACTGGAGGAATAAGGGTCTGCGAGACATCAACTAAGTCTCGAGACATAGGCAGAGTTCGAGAGATGGGATCTCTCGAGACATCAATCCAGTTCGAGACATGGATGCGAAGCATCAATTATGCGAGACATCAAAGCAGGTCTCGATACTTCTCCATAAGGCTGAACGGAAATCAAAAGTAGCTTGGATTAATTTAATCTAAGTCTGGAGAAGAAGAATATCATGGAGATAAAGGAAGGAGCGTACAGAACGTTATGGATCTACCGGAAGTGGATGCCACGTCAGAAAAGCACAACAAACGGATAAAAAGCGCACCAATCCAAAGCTGGTCTTATTCCCTAAATCAAGGATCATGGGAATATAAAAAGAGGAACTTTTGCCTAAAAGAGTAAGTGGAGCATGGACTCTAGAAAGTGGATTAAAGAATATTCACTACAAGACAAAAGGCACAAGTTGCAAGACCACCACTCCATGGAATATGCTGAAAATGCTCAAGTCCCATGATCAGCATGGGAGACAATTTCAAACGGAATAGTTTTCCCTCCAACGGAATTATTCCTATACTCTCATATATAAGGACGTGAAGACACAAAGAAGAAAGAGAGTTCGAGTATTCTAAGTGATTTGCAAAAAGTGTCTACTTCAAACGTTCAAAGTGCAAGTGCTAAATCTGGAATATCATCCTTGATATTCAACACAGCGAGAAACACATCTTAGTGTTTGAGAGAGTTACAAAGCTTAAACATACATACATCCAGAAGGTGACCGGAGCAGCTCTACATCGAATCTATTTCAACGATAGCTTGCGGTCAGATTGGAGTTTGTTACATTAACCTGTGACAACCAAAGGTCCTTGCTTTGGATTAAGCAAGAAGAGGCGGAGTAACCTGGCAGCTGTCTAGTGAAGATCCTGAGGCTTGAGGCGGGCTTGGTGATCAAAGCTCAAGTGCTCGAGAGGTGGAGTAGCTGGAAGCGGGGAGAAAAACCTGAGGAGAGGCGGAGTAACCTGGGAGTCGTCTTGTGAAGATCCTGAGGCTTGAGGCGGGCTTGGTGATCAAAGCTCAAGTGCTCGAGAGGTGGAGTAACAAGAGGCGGGGCGAAAAACCTGAGGCTTGAGGCGGGCTTCGTGATCAAAGCTCAAGCGCTCGATATTGTACTAAAAAGGGAAGTTTTAGTGCAATCCTTCTAGGGAGTTTCTAGAAGAAGAGTGGACGTAGGCGGGTTGGCCGAACCACTTAAAAATCTCTCTCACGCATTTATTTTCTGTCTTTTATCTCTCGCTATCTAACTCTCGAACTGCACTACATATAATCACTTCTCGAACTAACTCAAACTCGTGCTAATTAAAAGGGGATAACATATTTCCGCTGCGCATAAAACTTTGTCTTCATCTTGTGAGGTATCGAACTTAAACATCCTAAGTTCAATACACACGAGAGGTCGAAAAGATTTGCAAAATCTTATACAAGTCTATTCACCCCCCCCCCTCTAGACTTGTACCCCATCCCCTTGGGACCAACAGCTCATAGACAACACCACAAAGACAACATTTTTTGACAAAAGTGTTGTCTTTTGTTTAAAAGACAACAGTTTTGTCCAAAACCGTTGTCTTTGACGCAACACTTTTGTCAAAGACAATGGTTTTTACCAAACCGTTGTCTTTAGTGTGTTGTCTTTGTGCATTTTGTGAAAAGACAACACCACAAAGACAACGGTTTTTCTAAAACCGTTGTCTATGTGCATGTTTTTTTTTTAAGACAACAGTATTATTTAACCGTTGTCGTTGGTGTGTTGTCTTTAAATGCTCTTGAATACACAACACTATAAAGACAACGGTTTTTTAAAATCGTTGTCTTTCCTCAATCTTTATTTTTAAAAAGACAACGGCTTTATTTAACCGTTGTAGTTTGTGTGTTGTCTTTAAGCGCATTTGAATACACAACACTATAAAGACAACGGTTTTATAAAACCGTTGTCGTTGCACGCTCGAAATTTTTTTAAGACAACATTATTATTTAACTGTTGTCGTTGGTGTATTGTCTTTAAATGCTCTTGAATACACAACACTACAAAGACAACAGTTTTTTAAAACCGTTGTCTTTTCTCAGTCTTTATTTTTAAAAAGACAACAGTTATATTTAACCGTTGTCGCTTGTGTGTTGTCTTTAAGTGCACTTGAATACACAACACAACAAAGACAACAGTTTTATAAAATCGTTGTCGTTGCTCACTCTTAATTTTTTTAAGACAACGGTATTATTTGAACGTTGTCGTTGGTGTGTTGTCTTTAAATGCTCTTGAATACACAACACTACAAAGACAACGGTTTTTTTTAAACCGTTGTCTTTTCTCAGTCTTTATTTTTAAAAAGACAACAGTTATATTTAACCGTTGTCGTTTATGTGTTCTCTTCAAGTACACTTGAATACACAACACAACAAAAACAACGGTTTTATAAAACCATTGCCGTTGCGTTCTCTTAATTTTTTTAAGACAACGACTTTTTTAACCGTTGTCGTTTGTGTGTTGTCTTTAAGTGATCTTGAATAAACAACACTACAAAGACAATGGATTTTTTAAAACCGTTGTCTTTCCTCAGTCTTTATTTTAATAAAGACAACGATTTTAATTAACCGTTGTCGTTTGTGTGTTGTCTTTAAGTGCACTTGAATACACAACACTACAAAGACAACAGTTTTGTAAAACTGTTGTTGTTGCACGGTCTTTATTTTTTTAAGACAACGATTTTATTTAACCGTTGTCTTTGTTATGTTGTCTTTAAGCGTACTTGAATACACAACACTTTAAAGACAACTACAATTTTTTTTGTGTTTTTTTTTATTTTTATAAAGACAACGATTTTATTGATCCATGGTCGTTAGTTGGTTGTCTATATATTTTTTTTTTGTTTTTTTTTTAATAAGCCAAAATTTTATTGATATAAGCGTCTAGGGGCTGAAAATCTCCGAAGATCGTACAGAAAGGAAGAGAGGGCCGATTCTGGCACCAAATCAGAAGAAAAGAAAACAGTAGGTTCGGTGCAAGAGAGGCCAAAGGAAGCGAGTGCGTCTGCAGTATAATTTGCTTCGCGGTACACATGAGAGACTATAGAATTGTTGAAGGCAAGAAATTCGTTAATGCGAGCTAATGCATCTCGAATCCGCCATGGAATCTTAGAAGATGGAGAAGAAATGAGAGAAGTAAGGTACTTAGAATCAACCTCAATAAACTGGGGCCATTTGGCCTTAAGATCACACCAACGTAGGGAAAATTCCAAAGCAAATGTCTCTGCCTCTAGTGCTGATGATGCATCCAAAGGGAAAGCTAAGGCAGCAATAAGACTTCCACTAGAGTCACGTAAGCAGGCTCCTCCTGCACTTCCTGATGAAGTAAAGGCCGCATCGGTGTTGAGCTTCAAGCGTCCAGAAGGCGGCCTAAGCCACTTAATCCATGAAATTTTAAACCTTTTCTTGGGAGCAAAGGCAGCAATAAGGCCTTCAGACAGCAGCAAGGAGTCGGTGGATCTCAAAAGAATTGGTGGGCGGGCGATCGACATATGGAAAAGTCTATATATTTTATATACTTAATTTTTTTAAAAAAATGAAGACTTATTATAAAAAAAAATGAAGATTTATTATAAAAGAATAAAAACTTAATTATATGTTAAAAGACTTTAAAAGAAATAAAAATAAAAATAATTAAATTTTGACTTACACATTTTGTTAAAATTTCCTCCCCTCTCAAATAAATTAAAATAATATCCTATCCCTCTACTTAGACACTTACCAAACGGCACCCTCCTAAGACTTACGCAAATTAAACCCTCTCAAGTAAAACCTCTGCAGCCGTAGTCGTAGTCGCAGCCGCAGCCTCCCATTGGAGTCGCCGGTCGTTTTCCGTCGCTCAGCCTCAGCTGCAGCCGCCCACAGACTCGGAGTCACCGGACCACGGACGCCCTGCTCAGTCGCGGCTCTGGCCGTCTCTCACTGTCTCCCTAACACTCTCCGACGACGACCTCCGCACCTCTCAAGAGTCCAGCCAACAGTGTTCATCCTTCATCCACAAAGTAATTTTCTTTTCAATTTATAATGTAAATCTGTTAGTAGTTAATAATTTGATTTGTTAGTGATTTGGTCTATATGTTTAATTTTAATTTAATTTGTTTAATTTTAAATTTTAATTTGTTTCAAGTCTGTTAGTGAGTTAATCTGTAAGTTTAATAGAGAGATTAAGATGACTAAAGGGATTTGCAATACAGATGAAATTGAAATAATGGCTTGTGCAATTATCATTTCTTGTAAGATAATAAGTGTGGTGTTAGTATCCTTTCTGAGTAATATACATGAAAAAATACACAACTGCAGTTATTTGTACTTATCACTTTGTGGAGTACAAAAGTGGTTCTGTACTTCTGTAAGTTGCACATTATTAGCATTTGGTTGTTTACATGACTATTCCAATTTATCATCAAAGCTGTTTTATGTTCCTCAGTTTTTATGGATGCAGTTAGATAAATGAGTATTTTTAATCTAGACACATAACCTGATTTATATAGAGAATGGTAACATTTGAGTTCCACCATTTCACTTGTATGAATACTCTAAGTCACTGCACTAATTTGTATTTTTTGTTAAGTAAAGAATCTTATTAAAAATTATCAAGTTGGTATGACCCAAAGTTAGATCACCAAATTGTATGATTTTTACAATTTTGTCTTATGGTTGATATATGCTCAAGGGGCAATTTCCTTTGGTATTGTTTATGCTTTCCCACAAAGTTTCCTTCCTATTTATCAAATACTAGTTCTGACTCTACTAATGTACTAAATTGCACAATAGACATTTGATGCCATAGATGGAAAACAAGCTAGACATTTGATGCCGTAGATGGAAAACAAGCTAGATTAAAGAGCTGCTAAAGGAGGACCGTAATGTAAAACACATGAGGGAAAGCTTTCAGAAGTCAGAAACAATTTTCTCTTCTTTCAAAACTTACCAGGCAACTCAGTATCCATGATAATTGAGCAGCTTCTGCCTCCAACTACTCAAATGGTGAAGTAGGTAAATATTAGGCTTAATACTCTCTCCGGTTCTCATCTCGACATTTAGTGTGTTTGGAAACATTTAGACTTGGTGATTGGAATTGTTCATTGTATTTTGAAGTAGATGATGAATTCTTGTGTATTTTGAAATACTTTACATACTAGTAGAAGATGATTATCTTAATGAATTGATGCTTTGGTATTTATGGTGTTTAGATAAATTGTTTTATTACATTATGCTTAAAATCAAAACAGGTTAAAAACAACGGTTTAAAACCGTTGTCTATGAATGTGAGAATAATGGTTTTTAACCATTATCGACGTGACTTTCAACAACGCTTGTTTTAACAACACACAATAGACAACGGTTAAAAACTGTTGTTTTATAATGAAAAGACAACAGTTAAAAACCGTTGTCTATGCTTGTGACTTTCAACAACACCGATTTCAACAACACTCAATAAACAACAGTTTAAAAACCGTTGTCTTTTATTGAAAAGACAACGATTTTTAACCGTTGTCTATGTGTGTGACTTTTAACAACGTCGGTTTCAACAACACTCAATAGACAACGGTTAAAAAATCGTTGTCTTTTTCTAGAAAAGACAACGGTTAAACACCGTTGTCTATATGCGTGACTTTTAACAACACCGGTTTCAACAACACTCAATAGACAACGGTTAAATAACTGTTGTCTTTTCTACAAAAGACAACGGCTAAAAACCGTTGTCTATGTGCATGACTTTCAACAACACCGGCTTCAACAACACTCAATAGACAACGATTTTTAACCGTTGTCTTTTCTAGAATAGACAACGGTTAAAAACCGTTGTCTTTGCGCGGGACTTACAACAACACCGGCTTCAACAACAGAAATTTTACCTCATAGACAACGGTTAAAAATCGTTGTCTATGAGCATTTTTCTTGTAGTGCTCTCTGTGGAGATGGCTTTCATCCAGATTGTTCTGGAAAAGAATACAGCAAGAAAAAGATGTGGAAGAAAATGAAGAATCACAATCAACCCTCATCCTTCCCATCTGTTTTAAAGAAGAAAATGTTGAAGATGGATTATGAATTCGTCATAGACATCTTGAATAAGATTGTAGAAAGCAAACAATCTGGAACGGATGATATATCTGATAAGAAGATGAGAATGTTGTGCGCTTTGCTGGAGAAGTATCCCGTTGATTGGTCGCATGTCATTTTTGACTTTCTGCTAGACAATATTCAAACAGGAGTTAATCCTACGACAGGATGGATTACAAAGGTTCTCGGTTTTGGCTTTGTGATCAGTGCTATTTTGAAAGACAAGAAAGTGAAGTTGCGTGCGGGAACTTTATCACACCGAAACCATTACCACATGACATCAAAGCCACCAAACTATCTCAAGCGAAAGGCATATGAACTGGAAGCTGCCCTGAAAAAGCAAAAGAAGAAGTCTCACTCCAAATCGTCCAAAAGCTCAGTTGGACAGGGGGAATCTGAAATAGCTAAAGGCCATGGTTCAGAAGGCTCCACGCATAAACCGAAGGATATACCCGAGCCCTCTAAACCAACAAGCTCAGACCATGCTAAATCTTCGAAGCATACCGAACCCTCATCCGAGGATGAGCCACGAAAGGTGTCTAAAAAGCGTAAGGCAGGAAATCAGGAAGCTGCCGAGAAGAAGAAATCAAAGAAGCACAAATCTAAACACTCCAAGAGGAAATATAAGAAAGATATCACCGAAGAAGTAGCGGATGATAAATCTGAAAGAGCCGAATCCTCACATGAGGAAGAGGCTAAAGAATCACGAGAAGTAACCAAGAAGAGGAAGGCCAAACAGCTCAAAAGGCCGAAAAAGAAGCAACGAACAGTTGAAACTGTTGCAATTCAAGAACATAATGAGACTCAGCCAGCTGCTGTTTTACCAGCAGAAGAGGAATCACGGGAAGTTCCACTCGAAGTCAGACACCGAGTCCTTCCACCCCCTCTTGATCTTTCCAGGGAAGATAGCGATGAGGAAGATAACACGCTGCTCACTCGGCTAATGTCAAAATCCACTCCTATTGGATCTATCTCTGCTCCATCTGTTTCCGAAAAGGTTTCATCTCCCGAACCCTTGGTTGCTGAACCAGAAAGTCCACTTAATCCCTCACCCGCAGTGCAACAACCTATGATCACCTTCCCACAGGATAGAAATGATTCAGGGTCTGAATCAACCATGATTGAAGAAGAATCAGAAGGTGATGATGCGGATGCAAGTAATCAGTCCTATCGACCGATGTCTGCCACTGTTCAACGACAAATCACCGCGCACATGAATCCTTCGTTGGCCCGAATTATGATTGCTCTTGATTATGTCAGCCGACATCTCTGTCTACAATGGCCAAGTGTATCAACCATCCGAATTGAAGAGCTGCCATCTGTTGAACCCAAACCTAATACTCCTTAATCCAATCAACAACTTGTTCTTCATCCTGATCCTGTTGCTAGACAAATTAGTGTCGATGCAGCACTCGCTCAACAGTTAACCTTTGAGGACGCTGAAACAGATTTGCCGCCTACCGAAGCTTTGATGGATGAATATTCTCACGAGGAGATACTGCGACGAGAACTTGCACGTGTTTACAACTGGCAGGAATGGCGTATGTCAAGCCTTCGTGTCATAGCAAGTACAATCAGTGAAATGGCTGAGGAAGAAGAATGGGCATTGGATTGGATGGGGACAAGATCTGTTTTTGATACCACACGGCCAGATGAAATTCAAAGAGTTTTTGCTGAAAAACTCCAAGGAAAGTCCACTCGGTATGGCAAGTCTATTGATGTAAATGTTGGCTACCGAACTCCTCGGGAACGCCTTATGTTAGAAGACATGCAGATTGCCAAAGTTCACAACATCTCTCGAGCACAAACTGAAATAAGAGATCTTCGACCAGATGTTGGACCGAGTCGACAACGAACTGATGATGATGCTGAGGATTCGGATTCTAATCAGAATCAAGGATGTCGAGAAGCTAAGGATGATACCAACGATGATGATGATGACAATGATGACCCTTCTGGAGGTCAAGTTCCTCCTTCTCGAATCATACATTCTTCTAATGCCGGAGTTCAGACTACTCGCACAAGTGATGTGCCTGATCAACAACCTTCTGATGAACCGAAGTCTGCTCCTACCGAATCCATGGAAGCACAAGTTCTGCTGAGTCCTAGTTCAGCCCGAGATGGAAACATGGATGCATCTCGAGGTGCGAATCATGATGGCCCGCAGATTGTTGATGAAGGCATGATTGTCTCTGATCTTAATCTTTTCGATGTTGAGGTAGAAGTCCTTCCCGACTACACTTCGGATGGAAACTTGGAAGCATCCAAAAGTGCGAGTCCCGAAGCCTTAGCCTCACCAATCGAAGATGTAAATCTTGCAGAAGGCACTGAACTTGTCTTAGTTCAAGGTGGAAACCTGGAAGCACCTTCTAAAGACAGTCATGGCCCAGCTGCTGATGCATCAAAGAGTTCGGATTCTTCTGAGGTAATAGTTGATACCTCTTCTGCTTTTACTTCTTTATTGAATGCCATACAGGGATTGGCGAAGACTCACGATGCAAACTTCAAGTCCCTAAATGAGTCTATCACCAAAATCAAGAAGGATATCCGAAGGCAGAAGAAGAAATCCTCCAAATCCGACACAGATGAAAGGATAACTGCCCTTGAGAAAAAGATTGATGGTGCCTTCGCTGAAAATCTCATGTCACTTGGGTCTCTGAAGGAGTCGGTAACTGAGTTCACTACTATCCAGCGTAACTTGGTTACGAAGCATGCCTTCATCAAAAAGCGTCTTGACTTGAACTGTTCGAAGCTTGAGACAGTCTCTGGAAGCCAAAATGCGACAACATCTCTTGTATGTGAATTCGAGTGGACCCTGAAGGAATTGCAAGTCTGCATAAACCGTCTGAGCAACAAAGTTGACGTACTCATCGGAGTTAATGATGCCAACAAGGGGGAAGAGATGGAAGGAAAGGAAATTGTGGTAAGGGATGCTGATGACCTTTCACAACAAAGAAGAGATATTCTCAACTTAAGGAAAACTCCATCCCCCTCACCGTCTCCGAAGAGAACACAAAACAAACCTACCGGCGGTGAACCGAGTTCAAAGAGACAGAAGAAACAAAGCAAAGGGCCAAAAGTGACAACCCGAAGAGTTAATGGAGAGCCTATTGAATATATCCCGTATGAACATGGATCTGGAAAGAAATGGGAAGAATGCAACATTCCACCTTTCTGGAATAACAAGCAACCCATGGATAGGCTCAACTTCTTGCGAGATCACAATGAGCGAATCTATGAGCAAAAGAAGAAAGACGAAGAGATCTTCCGAATTCAGCAAGAAGAACAAAAGAAATTTGAGAAAGTCATGAAGGAACTTGAGGATGCAAATAAGATCACCAAAGCAGCCGAAAGGCAAACCAAAATGCACGGCATAAATCAGATTCTAAGTGCTACACAACAAAGCTTTTCTGATGGAATGAATGCTCCCGAACTGATTGCTTGGTGGGACTGGGGAGTCATAAGGGGAGAAAATCTTGGTGAAGTAGTCCAAAACTATCTGATGCTGAAGCTGCACCGAAAGTATGCCTTCAAAATTCAAGGCCTCGAAACTGTGAAGGCAAGAAAAGAAATCAATGATATGATTCAACTCCAACAGTATGAAATTTGGGAAAAAGAGAAGAAGAAGAAGACTGGCGAGGGCTCAAAATAAGAAGACCTTTCTTATTGTCTTTAATTTCTATCAGCTTTAAATTTCAGTTTTTGCAAAGTTGTATGAAACTCTTCATAAATAAAAGACTTCTCTCTTTTGGTTCAGTATGTGTGTGTTATCTAGTCTTTACTCCTCGTTTAAATATGTAAAACCTCAACTATTCGGGCTTACTTAATAAAAATTCGTTTAAGGATAAAAGAAAACCGAATGGAATGAGTATGGGGTGTTGGCATCATCAAAAAGGGAGAAATTGTTAGGAACCTCGAGTTGTAGATTTTGATGATACCAAGCCACACGAGGAGACCCCTAATTTTTTGTAAGTGTCTTAGAATAAGTTTATGCTTATCTTGTAAGGCAAAAGGACTCGGGTCTCACCGAATATGTAAAATGTTTCATCCGAAGACTCGAAGACTCGAAGACTCGAAGACTCGAAGACATGAAGACTCGAAGACATGAAGACTCGAAGACATGAAGAACCGAAAACCTAGGATCTTAGGTCAAAACCGGGAAAGGCCAAGATTCTATAACCGAGCAATCAAGGATATGATTGACTCGAGGAGTTTAAGAAAGAATGATAAGGACAATCATTCTTTCTCACAACCAAGGCAAAGACATTCTCTGTTAAGTTGTCTTATCTATTGCCTTGAGAATGGGTATAACTGAATGTCATTTTGGGTCCTATGCAACGATCCCAAGGAGCATTTAATGATTGTCACCTTTTCAGGGACAAAAGGCATCCTGTCCCTATCTAAAAGTGGACAAACGGCTAGAAAGTACTGACATTCTGAAAAAGGAGAAAACTTTACCCATTGGATATTACACACTGGATAATAGGTTTTGAATTTCAATCTCCCTCCAACGGATCTGAAATTACACCTATAAATACCCTTGTCCCATCTCACTTTGACAAGGTTGAATTGCGCGAAATATTGTCTTTCAAGCGAAAAATTTCCAGTGTGATATTTACAAGCTTACTAAGTATTATTCAGTTTTGGAAGTTCTTGTGAGCTTAACGAAGGAAAGCTCAAGAATTCCTAGTTGGAGATTTATCATACTTATTCAACCATCTCTACAAGTGAAGTAGAAAGAGGCGGAGTAAACTTGGAAGAAGTTGAAAAACCTACTACAACAAGGCTGTCGGGCTTAGTGATCAAAGGAGCTTGTTGTAACGGAGATTGTACTATAAGGGGAATATAGTGCAAACCTTCACGTGTTGTGAAGAAGAGTGGAGTAGACTTAGTTAACAGCCGAACCACTATAAAAACTCTCTCTCTCTCTCTCCCTATCCTTTTATTTTCCTAAACGCATTGCATTGCATACATAACTCAAACCTAACTGTCTTTACAAGAAAAACCCTCGTGCAAAGTAAAAGATAAAATTTTGTCATAACTCTTTCCGCTGCGTTTAACTCCAAAAGTTTTCAAAATTCCCTTGAGTCAATTCACCCCCCCCCCCCCTTCTAGACTCATATCGTTATCACCGGGACCAACAAATGGCATACCTTAATGATGCAAACTGCATCTTCCCATTGCGCTAGTAATGATGACGATCCATAAGAGAGGAAAAAAAAAACTCCATAATTCTCCCCATCTTCATTGTTGGTGTGAATAACCTCAAAGCAGCGTCCAATGGCATGTAAAATATATTTATTGGTAGCACTTAATTACCAATATTAATAGTCATGTAATAAAAATGAAGTGACATGGGTAATCTTACCAATGTACCAAATATGACAAATTACCATGAAACAATAATTATTATGAAAGGTAATAAATGAGATTATTAGCGCCTAAACTTGATAAAAGTAATTAATAATGCTAATTAATAATTAACTAAAATAAAGGCAAAACTGTAATTAGGGGATGCCATACACTAACCTCAATTTTCCACATAATAATTCACAAGACTATTATAATACTTTAGGGAGACTAAAGCTAAGGTAATAACCAAATTACCATTATACAGACAATATACCAACTATATTGCTTTAAAATTAAAGAATTAATATCATTATTAAGGCCTGAAAACTATTGATAAATTGAAAAACATAATTAATTTAAACAACAGTTATAATTCCTAATGGCCAAAATAACAATTAAATTCTTTAATTCTTAATGTCTCAAAACAAATCGAGACAATAATTATAGCACTTCATTTCTCAAATTAGGCCTATGATTCTTAATGACCCAAATGAGCTATAATCATGGATGACAAAATGGTCTAGTACTAAAACATATTCAAGCTTGATGGATCTCAGCGCTGCACTATGCTTACTTCCCAGGGGGTCACCCATCCCGTGACTGCCGGAAGTCAAACACGCTTAACCACAGAGTTCTTTGGCTAACTGGTTGCCATATCCTTCCAAAAACCAATTGGTGATAGGTAGGTGCTCGGTCCTTAGCCTACGCGCCCAACAATCCCCTCTTGAGACTTGGACTTGGCACGACCTACGCCCACATCCCACCTGGGATTGGACTCGGCTTTCGCCTCGCCATCGATTCGAACCCGTGACCTCGGCTCTGATACCAATTGATGGATCTCAGCGCTGCACTATGCTTACTTCCTAGGGGGTCACCCATCCCGTAACTGCCGGAAGTCAAGCACGCTTAACCACAGAGTTCTTTGGCTAACTGGTTGCCATATCCTTCCTAAAGCCAATTGGTGATAGGTAGGTGGACTAATACCATTTAACCACATCCCTCCATGGTAAGCCACAGCGCCACGTCTGGAATCGAGCAGGGGATGAACTCGGCCAACCTTGCCGACGCCCAACAAAGCTTAATATTATTACCATCACTGAATACCATTAACAAAATATGGTAGATAGTAATAATTAAAACTTAATAACCATGTTGTAAACAAAAAATGAGCTATAATTATGATTAAAATATCAATAAATAACAATATGATCCATATTTTAATGATCCCATATAGGTCCCAAATAGCTTGTTCAAAATAGGTTTTAAAGTCCCAAGTCAAATATAGGACAAAAATATGCTCAAATTAAATGAGAAACCAAACAGGCTGCCTTAATTGGCCATAATGACTGAAATTGACCTAAGGATCCAAAATTGAATGATATATACTATGAGTTAATAATATGCTAAATTCAACCTTAATGCATGCTTTAATGAATGTATAATTGAAACAATAATAAAATATTTGACAAATATACATAGCATGCTTGAATTTGCATATTAATGTATTATTAACCCATATATCCTTAAATAAATTGCAATACTTTAGGCAATATAATATAAGCCTCAATATTGAATTAAAATTCAAATAGCAAATTAAATACTTAATATTTGCCTGAAGTTGAATAATAATTTAATAATGAATTAATGAGGAATTAAACTGAAAAATTAAGTTAGAAAAAGTCCATATATGATGATGGATCAACTGAAGCAGGCCCAAATAAACCAAATAGGCCCAATGAATTTTTTTATTGTCGGACCAGGTCTGCCCTAATGGGCTGACCCGGCCCAATTTATTACCAATCATCATCTTCATCTTAATTAAAACCAAAGCCAAACCTAGCTCTGCCATAGCAGCGAATCGGAGCCTGCAGAAGCGAAGCCACACAGTGAGGTCACGGGCGCCGCCTGAGGGAAGAGAAGACAGCAGCAACGCCAACGCCAACGCCGCTGTCCGCCGCCATCCGTCGCTATGGCGACCCGAACCAACCACAACCAGCACCGTCCGAAGCTATGAGAAGCAGCAACCGAGTCCGTCGCTGGCGTCCGTCGCCAACCGCCCTCAGCCGCGACGTCACTCGCCGAGAATCCAAAACCAATGTCGCCTCCCCCATCTCTCCTCATAGCAGCGCCAGGTCTTCTGAAGCTACCGTCGACCCCAACCCAGCCCTAGCGCCACCTAAGTCTTGAGGAGTAGTGACCAGTGCTGGTAGGAGCGTATGATGCAGCGAAACCGTGGAGCCAACGCCGCCTGAGGAGTGAAGAGAGTAGTCTCTCGCGTGACGCCGTAGTCCCAGCCCAACGCAATGTCTGCCCTTGAATATTTGCCGCTCACAGGCGGTCGCTGGAAAAACAACAAACCGGAGACAAAAAAATGGCCAAATGTTACCAAAGCATATACCAAAAACTTATGTATATAAAACCTAATATTGTTTTAGGCAAAAATAATCAACCGGACAGAGATTATAAAGGCTCTGATACCAAATGTTAGATATAAATAATCTAACCATACAGAATAGTTCACGAGAAACCTGAGCTCGTAATAGGGAAAGCGAGAGCACTGTTAATCTCCAGCCACAGTTGATGTGGTGCCTCTTGAACGGTAGACCGTTAGCCATATTTGTCTCATACTTGACCCTAGATGGTGTACTGGTGTCTACTGAGCAGTATGAGTACCTTGAACTGTATGTGCTACATAATGCATCTCCTGTATCCCATCAATACAGGTTTATATAGGCACAGAGTCTGGTTGAATAACTACTACTAGTTATTTAGTCCAACCAAACCACTTAATAAGCCTAGTCAACTTGCACCACTTAATTAAGGCCGTAATAATATATATATATATATATATATATATATATATATATATATGGGAAAATCTTACATTATTTTAACTTTTCACGATTTGATGTTTATTAAAAATGCTATGGCTTGGTCAATGTGATGCAACTAGTCAATGATAAGTGAATAGATAAAGAGAGAGAGAGGGGGAAAAGATTTTTATAGTGGTTCGACTATTAATGAAGTCTAGTCCACTCTTCTTCACAATGTGTGAAGGTTTGCACTAATGTCCTTTTAGTACAATAACTCCTCCAAGTATGCTTCCTTGATCACAAAGCCGGACAGCACACTTTCACCAAGTTTTTCAACTATTCCAAGTCTGCTACGCCTCTTTCTACTTCTCCAAGTAGAGAGTGTTGTTCAAAGGTTTGATTTCTTCTTTCCTCCAACTGAAATCTTTGGTGGAGTGTATTTTTAATGGAACAATGAAGCAGCTCAAGATTTCTTATCCGAATCTGATAACACCAACTCTTAAAAAGACAAAAAAAAAAGACACAAATTAGTTTATTTAAAAATAATGATAAGCAAGTAACAAAGTCGAATAAATAGATGGGAGCTAGATATACCTGGATTCTACATGAGATGTCGACGTTGAAACTGTGCATTCTCGACAAGAAATTCCCAAACGGCATTCCACACCACCTCTAGCCTACTGATTGAACTTGAAGTGAGCAGTGTAGCAAACAAACTTCGCAAAGCATACACGGTTGCCTCGTAACTCGAGTCAGTAATGTCGTCAATGTACTCATTGTCATCATCTAATAATCAATATTCATTAATTAACGCATATTAATTATGTTGTGACAAAAATGAACAAAATGACCTTTTGTATTTAAAAAAAACACTCACCGAATCTGTTATTTTGAGCCGCGACATGTTTGAAATTTGTGTTTAAATTCCTTACATTTTTTCTTGTCGATATCCTACTGCAATTTATTACAATTGACTGCGGAGCACGATTATGCCAAGGATGCGATGCTCTAAGATACATAATGAATTGTTATTTGTTTTTTAGTAATGAAAATAGTTGTAAACACACGCTGGAAATAACAAAAAAGCAAAATTCGTGAGCAGTCAAGTCTAAATTATCATTAGTAACATCAGCTAATGATTGGCGTGATGAAGTTGTTGAAGTTGACATATTTGACATATTCAATGAACGTTCATTGGACGGTGAAGAGATGTTACGCATATTAATTATATTTTTTTATTCAAACATATATAACATGACATTGACCGTATAGAATATTTTTTTTATTTAAACATATATAACAACACATTTAGCGTATAGAACTAATAAAGAAATAGGTAGTAAACTAATAGAGAAAAGTGTTGTCATTTGTGACGACAACCGAAGGTGTGCCAGACAGAATTACATTGTTCAGTGCATATAAACATGGATTGCTAGCAACTGTGTTAGGAATATATTGTAATTGTTTTGATGAACAAAAAATGTAATATTAGACCCCCAATTTTATTTTGAGTCTAGTATAGGATTACACCGAGTACAAGCCTAGTCGATTAAGTGGAAATTACAATAGTATAAATTTTTAATATTGTAACATGCAAGTTGAGGGATAAAAAAGAATTATTGAGAAAAGATTAAAATTAAATTAAGACCTCAAACATTGCAATCTCTCGGGTGTGTCTAAATTATAAAGCATGTAGGTCCAATTAATTGTAAACTCGTCAAATTGGCTAGTCAAAATAAAATTAGAAAAATGAAAAATCAATTTTTGATTGGACGAAGCCAAAATGTTCGGGTATAGGTTTTGGTATCATCAAAAATGGGAAATTGTTAGGAATATATTGTAATTGTTTTGATGAACTAAAAATGTAATATTAGACCCCCAATTTTATTTTGAGTCTAGTATAGGATTATGCCGAGTACAAGTCTAGTCGATTAAGTGGAAATTACAATATATAGTATAAATTTTTAATTTATATTTGTAAGTCGTTCGCTTCCACTTTACAAATTGAGAAGAATTTGGAAGATTGATCAAGACTCGAAGACATCCCGGAATGTGACAACGGTTCAAATTGCAAGAAATAATTCTTTGGAAGAATTAATTATTTCAAGTTGACGATGTTGCAATTAAAAGTCAAAATTGAAGTCAACCTCAAATGGGTTCTCTCACAAATATTTTAGAGGCTAACTCATGCAAGGGAAATATTTTTGGAGATGGGGATGACCTCATGGAGCAAAGTGGCGTGGTCAACCTTGACCGTGTAGAAGTTCAAAGAAGAGGATGACTTGCCTCAAAAGTTAATTTGGTGATGAGGATGACCTATTAAACAAATAAGGGATGGATGACTTTAAGAGGATGACTTCGTCATAAGTCAAATAAGAGGATGACTTGGCTATTTTAAATTGAGGATGACTTAGCCAAATTGGAAGTCAAAAATAAGGATGAGGATGACTTAGCCTTTGAAGGTTAAAATTGAGGATATGATGAGGATGACTTGGTTTAATTTCAAGGCTAAATAAAAGGGTCAACCACATTATTCAATGAAGAGGATGACCGTGACTTTCAAGAGGATGACTTGCTTGCCTTAATTAAGATTGAGGATGAGGATGACCTACCCATTACTTCATGCAAGAAGAAGAATCTCGTATCATCCAAAGGGGGAAGAATTAAAATAATTTTTTGAGGCTGAGTATGGCGTGATCAAGGATAAAAATAGGATGGTCTATTTTTATTTATTCCAAAGGAGTCCAACACTGCCAACAACATTTCTGAAAAGAGAAAATATTATTTTTCCTAAATATTGCATGAGGATAACTCCAAAAGGTGAATTCAAATATTCTTGCTACATGGAGCTGAAGATCGTTATGAGAAAAGTTAGTGTACTTTTCGGTGGCATTAATTATGCTCAAGCAAGAGTCACCAAACGGATATATCTCAGAGCAACCTGACTTATGGATTATGAACAAAGTCAAGTGTTCACACTACCAAAGTCAAGGATGGATGGCTACAAGTTACAAGGAAAATTATGTTAGTGATTGTAGAAGAACGTTGGAGGATTATTAGAAGCAAATATTCAAATTCATCTGACAGAGCCATCAAAGTTGACAAAGGCCATCTAAAGGCATTTAATGCTCTGAAGAATCACAACGAGCAAATAGCTAATTTAGCTATATAAACCCAAGAAGACTTGATGATGTAGCATGCACTTGATAGAGGTTGAAAAGGGAAAAGACACAGAAGAGATATTGGCACTGAATACACAACAAGTGATATCAGTTTAAACAAGTGCTAAGTATTGAGGTAAACACGAGAGAAATCAAGTCTTACAAAGAAATACTTTATTTCTTGAAAAGAAATTGTAGGACTGTAGCTTTGTGCAAAACACTCGGGGGAAACTAAGTGTAGTTGGGTGCAAAACACTTAGTTGATTAGCTTTGTGAGAATTACCCGGAGGAGTGCAGCTTTGTGCAGAACACTCGTGGAGACTAAGTGTAGCTGGGTGCAAAACACTTGGTTGAAGGGCGTAGCTGGGTGCAAGACGCTCGTGAACGTAGCTGGGTGCAAGATGTTCGGGTTTGAGTGTTGTTGTAGGCAAAGAGCATTCGGAGTAGCAGAGTGCTAGAAGAGCACTGATTCACTATTGTATCTGGTGATTGAAGATAGTGGAATCTCTCCTGGAGGAAGGAGAAAGTGGAGTAGGAGGATTACATCACCTCCGAACCACTATAAATCCCTGTGTTATTTACTTTATCTGCTTGCATATTTATCCATCTGAGCATCACATGCATTATACTTTGTCACATTAATTATCCTAGAATATCCTAGATTCACGTGACATACCACCTTTTGCATGCAAGATTTATTTCCTACTCAACCTCATCCTCATCAAGCTTATATTTGTTATGCTACGAACCCAACTATTCATTGCGTATACTATTTGATCTGGGTTTGATAGTTCCCACGTTCGCATGCGATCCAAACTTTACATACTCATTATTCGAGTTATTCCTGACGTTTCTAACGTGTTGCATGTCGTGAAGCTCTTCATTTTTACGTAACTTTGTTCATAGCACTTTACCGTATTATTATTTTCGCTGTGCAATTCAAGTTGAATTTATTCACTTGAATTCTCTTTGTTAAAGTGTTATAATATTTTTGAAAAGTTAGAAAAGTCTATTCACCCACCCTCCCCCCTCTAGACTTTTCCCGACCCTATCGGGACCAACAAACTGCAATATTTAAAAAAACAAATAGAAACAAATAAATACAAAATAATATTAACATGTTAACACGTAAAAATAAAACAATAACTAAATAAATAAAATCATATTAAAATATTATTTTAGCCGAGATGAGAAATAAAATAATTTTAATATAACATATACCATTTGTGATTGCAGTTAATGGTGTTCCTCTGATGGTCACATTATTATCTTTGAACAGACTTTGACGAACATTAACTGGAACAATTTAACAGAACAAATAAATCAAAATTTGCATATAATTTAATATATTATGTTACATGATATTTTTCAGTAGTAGTAGTTGCTGGTATATTAATAGGTGTTGATGGAAAGCAAACCCTAAATCAATCGAACAATGCTTCATTACTAGCTACTACAGTTATTTACATTGAGGAAGAAAAGTTTATGATTGCATTTTATATAGTAGAAAATGATGGTATTTGAAGCTCATCAATTCGTCCACTTCTACACTAAAATTCAGAGCTTCTCACGTGGATACTAAAAGGATTATATTGAAGAATTAATGTCATTTTGATGGTGTCTTTGATGCTGAGTCGTGATTGATGATTATTGAAGAATTTTTGGCTTGCAGCTAACCAATTCAAGTGTAGATGATGAAGGCCGTGTTGGTTTAGAACCATTGTTTCCAACTGTTGTAACCTTAGTGATCATCTAGTGGATTGGGCGAAAGCTGAGTAGCCCCACAGACGTCGGAGTTTTAGCTCCGAACTGCGAAATCATTTCTTGTGTCCGGGTTCATTTATTTTACTTATGATTTTATATTTATTTGCCTATATTGAACATATAATCTGGACTAATAATTATAAAACATTAATTAATGTTTAAACCGAACCCTTAAGTCTTGCATTCAAGATTTACGTTACAATTTCAATTATTATTATTATTATTATTATTATTATTATTATTATTATTATTATTATTATTATAAATCTTAAATTACCAATTTCTTATTTTGTTTTTGAAAATTTATGTAACACGTTGTTAATAAATCCTAGAATTGAACAACGAAAGCAATAAAATAGATATATAAGACACTTTTGACAAAACATACTTGATTGAGGTTGGCCTTCTAATTGACGTTTTGTGTGACGCTATGATCGAAAGAGAGAGAGAGAGAGAGAGAGAGAGAGAGAGATCAGACATCAATTTTAGGTTAAAAAATGGAGGAGTAATTTTGTCTCAATGTTATTTTTTTTCTTTCCAAAATCCATGGAATTGAAATACCAAGAGGGATGGAATTCTAATTCCAAGAAAACAAGGGAATTTAGAATTGCAATTCCATTTAATCAAATGAAAGAATTTGCTTGTCTTCGGAATTATGTGGGAATGAAATTGTAATTCCCACTAACCACACGCCCGTAAAAGTCATTCAAAACGGTATAAAGCATATTAAGTTTTCTATTTTCCTTGTTCTCTCATATCTCATATCTACACAACTCTAATGCAACATATGTACAAAGGTAGTTGTGTAAATCTTGGAGGACGATCCAATTTTAGTACGTACATTAATAGTGGTGAAATCACTTCTAATGCAATGACTACTAACCTTTATTATATTACCAAGACAGTGTTGTAAAATATAGTAGCAACGTCATCGAAGGTTGGCACTCTTTAAAAAGGAGAACAAAAACAACCGGGAAACGAAGTTTGTGTCGTGTTATAATAACACTTCTTTAAAAGCGTTATTTGCCCGATGACGGTGCAGTCAAGATTTCTGGTACGCTTTCGACATGTAACATAGAATAAACCACGCTGAGCCTGTACCAGCTTAGACGTAGGCGTACCTCACTATTGCTCAGACTTTAGAGGCAGACGAGAGAGGAAGAAAGTAATATGAAAAATGTATTCTTGTGTTTAGACAAAATTGATTTCCTTCTTTATATAGTGCAAGAAAGTGATGCCACATCTCACCTCAGCCACAAACCAACTAAAGTCAAGGGGAGTGGACTTTGAATAAAAGCATGCAACCACACGTTTTACACAAATGTAGGACAACATGGATTGAAAATCCTAAAAAGTTGCTAACTCTTCTGAATGGATTTCCAACAATCCCCCACACATTCAAAATGAAGACTAGAAAGGACAATGTCTGAGCAATACAAACGAGCTGACATTAATATAAGTGTTTAAACTTGAACTAATACGTAGTGATATTGAGTAATTTTCTTCCTGAGAGTGACATGAATTTTAAACTCAAGACACACATCAACTCAAAATTGCAGGTTCTATGAAAGTCAAACTCTTTGACTGCTTATGATGAATCCTTATTATTCAAGTCTGTTGTATATAACTCAATATAGACCTTCAACCCTATCACGTCTATCTCAACATAAACTTATATCTCTGTCAAGTCTATCTTTGTATGGACATTTAACTTTGTCAAGTCTATCTTAGTATAGACATTTAACTCTGTCAAGTCCATCTCACTATAGACATTTAACTTTGTCAAGTCTATCTCAGTATAGACCACCTTTAAAGGTTACAAAGTAGTTAAAGACATAAATCTAGTAGTTCATTAAGAACATCATGCTTCCTATGACTTTAGGATACTCTTCTTGGGATACAGAGCTACTGTAATCCTTCTTTAAGTGCACACCATAATTACAGGAAGTGTTGGCATGCTTCTCATATATTTTAACCCAATTGAACATCTGGATGCTCATAAGTGCTCTAGAAAGATAGCTCATTATCTTTCATAAAGGGTGGTTAACCCTTTTCACTCTAGTAGGTGATTCCGTTAGGTCTATCTCAATATAGACTACCCAAATGAAATCATTAAGAGCATTTTATGCTCACCCTCTCAATTAAGCGGTGAATTCATTAAGTCTGTCTCAATAGGATCACTCATCTTATAGGGTTATTATGAATTCATTAAGAGCTATAGCTCAACCTCACAAGTACACAGATCATTGAAATGACCAATTAGTGTACTACGTTGTGATTCTTTTCATGGTTTCGTTTGACCAGAAAATTGGAATCCACCACGAATTCATCACCTCTTGGACTTTAAGTCATCCCATGAATAATTCAACGACTAACCTCATAATTAGTCTTTTCTTTTAAAGTAAGTTGGTACTCTCGATCAACTTACGTACACTTTGACCTGTACTTTAATTACTCACAAGTAATTCTTTGATTTTTTCATGCTTAACATGAAACATTTTTCATCAATCTAGGTACCACAGGCAAGCTTCTAAACAAGAAATGTACGAAGTTAATTACCCCCACAATGCAACACTTACAAATATTTTTCTCAAAATATTTGTTTTCTTACCCAAAGCATACTGTGCTGTGCAGACTTTATAGCAACTATGCACTTGGTTAATACATACTTAATAGTGGAATATATTTCAACCAAATAGGTTGTCTTAAGCCACTAAGATTTTCCTTTATATAGGACTCTTCGTAGATCTTCAAAAAGATCCAATTACGAATTTAAATAATATGTATAAATACTCATTGTCAGCACGTCACATAGATAATATTTATCGCACGTTGCTTCAGATTGTACATCACAATCATAAGTTTCACATACTTTCTTGAGAAAATTAGATCTCAAACTCAAAGATCCAAACTAGCATGTATTAGAGAAAGATTTATTTACATAAATTTCAACAAGATGAAATTTAGCATCTATAACTTTAGCATTCAAAGTTAATTTCAACTTCACAATTTTCCTTTCATTATAAGTGCAAAAAATAGTCAAGTTTTGGGTCATTTCTAGACAACATTATACAGTTTCATCACCCAATTATGATCATCTTTCGTAGATAAAACCTCTAATTAGCACCTAACTGACAAAATTCAACTCAGAAGATGTGTTTTGCGTCATTTCCGCAGGGTATAGCAAAGTCCTAGGCCAAAAAGAAGCAACAAACGAAGAATCAACCAAGCAGGAGGACACCACGCATCACCACACGCGTGGTGATGGGCGTGGACTATTTCCAGTACGCAACCACGCATCACCATACACGTGGTGATGGGCGTGGACGCGTCCAGTTAGGGCAACAGCGGAATTTCGACTTTTTGGACAGCTATTTAAACCCTTCTTTCTCATTTTTAGAGGGGGGGCTACCACAATTTTCATATCTGATTTCTCTTTCTATTCCTTCCCCTTTGGCTTTGGGGAGGAAGAACAAACACATTCCCACTAGAATAGATTAGTTTTCTTAGATTAATGAAGATGGATGAAAGGATTGAAGATGTAGAACTCATAATTCCCTCATTTCCTTTTGAAGTGTTTAGTTTAATCTTGTTCTTACAACCCCCAATTTATTCATGAAAATGACCCTGAGTAATCCTTGCAACTCTTACCTATTAACACCCTAAATGTCAACACTAATTCGCTCCAATTTGTCATCCTTGAGAGACACGACACTCGGGGACTTTTCCTCGTTTTACCACCTACATCCACCACCACTAAACACACAACATCATTTCACTACATAGCTTATATATAACGTTGATGTAATGCAAATTAATACAAATTTCATATCTATTCTCAAAAGAAATTCCCACTTATTTATAAAATGGCAATTTAAATCAACACTATTATTGCACTACTTAAAGCAATATCTATTTCAAGACTTTGATTGTTTAATAACATATTAAAGCCAACCTCATTTCAGGTGAAAATCAAGTAGCGCTTCACTAGCCTGCATGATCAACCCCCTACTTCTTAGATGCTCCTAGGTCGAGTGGTGAAACCGATGTTTACTTAAAAATCACCTTCTTAGACAAAGTATATTCAAGACTGATGCCTTTTCCATGCTATCAACACACTAATAAGTACTAACATGTATTCAAAGATTTAGACCACTCAACTAACATTTAGTACTAATAATATCTAATTTTATGCGAGCTCTCATAAACTAGAGCAAATACGAGTTATTCAAAAATAACTAATATTTAAGGGAATGATTTACTCATCTTCCTCTTTTCAGATGTATCTGTGGTTTAATATGGTTCAGCTTTGTCCTCTACTTGTTTTGCCCTTGCAGTAATAGCATTGAAATGCTCGATGTCCTTGCTTACCGCACATGAAGCAGACTCCTTTGAGTTTGTTGATTTTTCCACTCCTTTTGCTCCTGTTATTTCTAACACTTTGACTTTCAGCACCATTTGCACCATATTTTTCTGATAGTGTTTCCCAAATGATCTTTGCCGAGTTTTGTTTGACATAGATGTCAAAGAGCTTGTCTTTCATCTATGACAGAAGCTATCATCTAGCTGCAATGTTGTCATCTTCAAATTGCCTCGAGGTTACACCCCATGCTTGTCCGGGGGTGTAATCCGGTTCGGGGCTTACTTCTTTCGATTCTTGACCAACAAAAGGGAACACTAGTTTAGTGGGTTCGGGTGGGTTGGAGAACAACACATAACCTAACTTCAGTTGTTGAAACAGAATAAGCATCCTTTGAGCCCATCGTTCGTAGTTTTTCCCATCTAGGGTAGTGATCTTGGATAGATCGGGTATGACAGAAGGAGCCATCGACCCTAAAGGTTGACTATTGCTGGAATAGCGCTTTTAACTGTTATAAAATATAGTAGCAAAGTCAACGAAGGTTGGCACTCTTTAAAAAGGAGAACAAAAACAACCAGGAACCGAAGTCTGTGTCGTGTTATAATAACATTACCTTAAAAGCGTTATTTGCCCGGTGACGGTGCAATCAAGATTTTTGGTACGATTTCGACATGTAACACAGAATAAACCACGCTGAGCCTGCACCAAATTAGACGTAGGCGAACCTCACTATTGCTTAGACTTTAGAGGCAAACGAGATAGGAAGAAAGGAATATGAAAAATGTATTTCTTGTGTTTAGATATAATTGATTTGCTTCGTTATATAGTGCAAGAAAGGGATGCCACCTCTCACCTTAGCCACAAACCAACTAAACTCAAAAGGAGTGGACTCTGAATAAAAGCATGCAGCCACACATTTTACACAAATGTATGACAACATGGATTGAAAATCCTAAAACGTTACTGACTCTTTTGAATGGATTTCCATCAGACAGTTCTTATCGCAGGCCAGAGTGCTTGACAACTCTCCCTTTTAGCACCTACCACTTGTTAGGATCAAGTGCTTACCGCTATGCTAAAAGTCATATACCTCACAACGAAGGCACAATTTTATTTCTTTATACCGCTATCACATTATTAAGAGCCAAGGTGCAAGACTTAGCCTCCTATAAACACTCAAAATTTGTTTGAGTTCTAGTTTCTAAGTCGGATGTACAAATTTAATTTCACTCTCATCATCAATCTATTTTACCTATAGGCTATAGCAAGTCAAAATGGTAAATTTAATTTCTCCTACATCTATACATTGAAAAATCTATTCCACTTTTGGTGTTGCTAATATAATAATTTTTTATAGAAAAATTAGGACAGCTATCATATCAAAAGGATCAAATTAGGACAGAGCTATCATAAAAAAATTACCATCGCATTGTTTTTTTTTATTTTAATAATTGTTTCTGATCCGATAAATCTAAACATGTGGACAACTATGAGTGATTTTGATTTCTCTCATGGACAAGGCGTTATATATATATATATATATATATATATATATATATATATATATATATATATATATATATATATATATATAGAAGTTGGCTCATATGCGGACTGTAGTTTAGATGCGGTCGTGTGGCCTAATCAGCACCGTCCAATTTCATTAATCTTACTGAATTTCGCGTATGTTTAAGTGGGGTTATTATGGTAATTTTAGTATTTATATTACATGATTGGAATGGTGCATTTTAGTACATAGTGTGGTGCGTTTTAATACATGCTGTGGTGCGTTTTATTACGTATGTTGGTGCATTAACTGTGTTGTAGAATGGTGTGTTTTAATCTATCCGTTGGTGCATTTTCATACGTAGAATGATGTGTAACTGTGTTGTGGAATGGTGTGTTTTAATACGTCCTCTGGTGCATTTTAATACATTGAATGGTGTGTATTTTAATACGTATAACGGTGCATATTTTAGCACATGTTTTCTAATGTGTAAATTAATATGTGTAAATAGTGTATGCTTATAATCTGACATGAGGCACGTTGTGGTACATTTTAATATGTAGAATGATGTGTTTTATTAAGTATATTGATGAATTTTAAGTGAATAGACGCATTTGTGTATATTGTGTGGAATGGTGTGTTTTATCGGTCCTCTGGTGCGTTTTAGTACGTAGAATGGTGTGTTCTGTAACATACATATATTGCGCGTTGATTTGAT